>CM052708.1:59995576-60050409 GCA_028551405.1 Uromys caudimaculatus | reverse complement strand
CTCTATCGGACATAGGATTGGTTAAGATCTTTTCCCAATCTGTTGGTTGCCGTTTTGTCCTATTGACAGTGTCCTTTGCCTTACAGAAGCTTTGCAATTTCATGAGGTCCCATTTGTCGATTCTTGATCTTAGAGCATACGCCACTGGCGTTCTGCCTGATTTCTTAGTGTTTACATATCTTGAGTTCTTCATACAGTCTAGATATTAATTTTTATTGGATGTGAATATTTTCCTTATTATGTAGACTTTCTCTTCACTAAACTGTGTAATGAGGTCATTCCACAGGTTTGCTGTATACATCTTGTTGAGATATATTCCTGATATTTCTACCTTCCTCAGGGCCTTAATATCGAAGAGGTGTTAGATTTTGTTAAAAAGCCTTTTCTGCATCTATTGAGATGATCGAGAGATTTCTGTGCTTGAGTCCCTTTCAGTATTGCATTGCAAGTGTTGATTTGTATATATTGAACCATCCTTGCATTCCCAGAGTGAAGCCACCTCGATCCTGATGAGTTATCTTTTTGATGTGTTCTTGAATTTGTTCATAGTCATTCTTCTGTCATCTGCTGATTTGAGCTAGAGATTTTGAGCCGTGAGATGCTGCCTGCTGGAGCCCTGACATGGACTATACCCTTTTCGGTTCTGAGTTCTTAGTCAGGTCAGCTGGAAGATTAGGATAGGGACCAGATGTTGCATGTTCTTGTTTATGGTAAACTAGCTACTCCCAAGAACATTTCTTCACACCACCCCCTCCCAACCTGAGTCCCCAGACTTTATTAATGTTATTGAAAGGAGCTTCCTGGGCAAACACAAACACATTCTTTGTCAGCCTGTGCTAATTATGTTTATAATTACCAAATACAGTTTATATCAAGCTGTGGCCTGGAAAGTTGGTACAGGCGGAGGAAGACATCTGTGGTGGATTCCTCATGTGGAATTCTAAATCTTCATTCTTTGTTTTTATTTTCTCATCAGGAGGATGTTAACAGACTTTTCCAGGCTGGGTCTCCTTCAAGCTGTTCATGAAGTTACAATCGTCTGCAACGAACATGGGAGGCACCCTTGGGACATATAAAGAGCAATGTCCAACTATCTTTTGGTCTTACATTAGTGACAGTAATTCAATGTATGTGTAAAATTGTATTGCTATGTTTTTGATTATTTTCCTAATGTATAGGGCAGTTATTCAGTATTAAAGCTGGTGTCTTATTCTGAAATTGGTTGTTGTGGACTTTCTGAATCTTTGTCCAAGTTGGGTTTTGGCTGGTCATATGTAAATATAATCAAAATGATGTAGAAAGAGGTGATAGGTTTAAGATTAAACTCATTAAAGCAGGCTTGATGCCTGTGAGAAGTTGAATATAAAATGCAAAGGAATGTGGATGGATTAATTTTCTAAGTTGCTGATGTTTTAATTTTATGTTTAAATTTCATTTTTAATATTATTTCTATTTTTAATTTAGTGTATGTATATGTCTGTGTATGCCTATGCACATGTGAGTGCACACCCCTTTGGAGGCCAGAAGAGGACCTTGGACCCCCTGACCTTAGAGTAACAGATGGATGTGAGTGCTGGGGACTGAACTCAGGTCCTCAGCAAGAGCAGTATGAGCGCTTAACCATGGGCTAACTACATAGTTCTAGCTGTTGGCACTTTTTGTGTCTTTCTAAGAAAGCATATGCTTCATGTAGTGTCTGCTCTCATATTCTAGTGTGTGGTTACTGGTATTAGCCATAGCTGAAAGAAGTCACAGAAAACATGATCAGGAAAGGCTTGTGTTGGCGTAGTTGCTTTTGACTTCAATTCCAGCACTTATGGGAGGCAGGAGGATGGTGAGTTTAAGATCATCCTTGGCCTAATAGTAAACTCCAGGACTGTCTGAGTGTGGTGGTTTAAATATGCTTGGCCTATGGGAAGTGGCACTATTAGAAGGTGTGGCTCTTTTGGAATAGGTGTGGTCTTGGAGGAAGTGAGTCACTGTGGGGTGGACTCAAATCTCTTGTTCCTGCCTTTGGATCAAGATGTAGAACTCTTGGCTCTTCCAGCATCATGTCTGCCTGAATGCTGCCATACTTCCTGCCATGCAATGGTCTGAATCTCTGAAACTGTAAGCCAGCCCCAATTAAATGTTTTCTTTTATAAGAGTTATCTTGGTCATTGTGTATTCACAGCAATAAAACCCAAAATAAGGCACTGGCTATATACATCTTTTTTCAAACGAGAAACCGAAGCCAAAACTAAAAGTCTCTTGGAGCCATTGGTACAGTTCAATGGCAGAATGCTTACCTAGCACCAGCACAAACAAGACTCTGTGTTCCAACACTAGCACATGCACAAAAAACCAAACCAGCCCTCACAGAGCTGATATATAATTAGTCCTTTAAAGTCTATTCTTTCTTTTCTGGCAAGAAGGTGTGCGAGTGAACATTGAAGTGGACATTGAAGAAGACCTGGCTCTCGGGTCACCTGCATCAGATTGACTCCTGGAAGCTCTGTTGTCACCAGTGGAACAGAATTGACAGTAGCAGAACTCCCAAGAGGCTGTTGTCAGGGTGACATCAGCAGCCCAGTATCTACCCAGCTGTGGTTTTCCGTTTACCTGGCAAGCTGAGGGTAGGGACAAGATCCTAACCCCATAGAGAGCTCATTCTTAGATAGTCTGGCTTTCTGTTTCAGCTAATATTTCCACTGTGGGGCCACACCTCCGGTGGTCCTGTGGCTCAGTATGCAAAGAAGTGACAAAAAGTGAATGACACAAAGGTGAACTACAGATTTGTGACACCAACATAATTCTCCTTAAGCATCACCTATTGTGACAAGGGCATAATTAGTGAATCTACTCATCAGATGTAGTTATGCTTCAGTAACGATGAAGGTCCAAGAACTCCAGGATCCTGGAGTCTGCATACATTCGCATAGAGCCCATGAACACCCTCCTATAGACTATTAATTATCTCTAGGTTACTGCAATGACCTGTGCCCTACTGTTTAGAGAACGGTAAGAAAATAGTCCATGCTGCTCAATGTGGATTGCTGATCGTGCTGCTCAGCATTGGAAAAGCATCAGGGCTTGTATAGAAAGAGACTAAGAGCAGCCCGTGCTCAAGTCAGAGGGTAGCAATCATTTTGGAGAGAAATTGAGAGGGAGATGGGTAAGAAGTATTAGAAAATGGGTGACTGACGCTTGCATGGAACAGTCAGGAGAGGTGTCTTCAGTTAGGAGACATTTGATGGAAGTAGGAGGAAGTCAGCCATGAGGGTTTCTGAGAGAAAAGCCCTTAAAACAAGGGAGATAGCAAGGTTAAGGGCCTTAAAGGGTGATCTGCATGTGCTGAAGGCTTTATTTTTTCAGTGCTGGGTTGGGACCCACGACTTCACAAATGCAGGCAAACACTACCACTGGATCACACCATAGCCCTTATCAGTGCTTTTGAACAACTTAAGGAGTGAGGTGTGTCAGAAATTGAGAAAGTTGGTGAGGGATTCTGCCAGAGCAGCACTGGGAGGGGATAGATTGCCACAGAGACCCAAGCTTTTCCTTCCAAGGGATGGAAGCTATGGGAGGCCTTGGAGGTAATCCTGGAGACCTTCGAGGGGCTGTTGTTATGATCCAGGGCAGAGTAATTGGATGATAATGATGCAAATGACAATATCTAAATGTCAGATTCAGCATATAGATAGACACGGGTGGCAGATGACAGATATTATTACATGTAGTCTGGGCGTATGAATGAAGGAGACTTAGAGATGACCCCAGGGTCTCTTGTGTCAGCATCACGATTCGTAGATATGATGTGAGGGTGTCTATGATTTGGGGACATGTGGAGATGGAACGCTGTTACAGTTTGGATGTGTAATCTTCCCCACACGTTCATGGGTCTGAGCGCTTGGTCCCTGTATGGTGGTGCTGTTTGGAGAAGTAGAATCTTCAGTTCCCCTGACAGAAATAATTCAAAAACATTTACAATTATTCACAGTAGCTGAGAATCTGTTGCTAATCATGGTTGTAGTTTAACATGCAAATGAGGAAAGCTGGGTCCACTTTGTAGTACCCGTGGGTGGTAGAGATATGTCCATCCACTGGAGAGTGAGACTGGAAATGTTCAGATATCAGAAGCTATCTAGAGAAAGCGGGTCAATGTTGGATGGGCTTTGAGGTTTATAGCCTAGTCCTGCTCACAGTCTCTCTCTGCTTCCTAGTCAACCCAATATCAGCATGCAACTGCCTCATACCCTGTCCACAGACCCTCCCACCACCGTGTATTTCCCTGCCAGCATGGACCATAATCTCTCAAACTGTGAGCCCCCAAAAATCCGCCTGACATTTGGTCACAGTGGTGAGCAAAATTGCTCACACAGACGCCCACCCCAGAAGTGCTCCTGTGAAGGCTGTAGGTAGCTGATTGAGGGGCAGGCATGCCCTGCATGTTACTGGGGATTTGAGAAGGGGCTCTGGGTATAGGGTGTAGTGTTTATTTAGGGTGTAGGGTGGGAGTAAGGGGCTGAAGGGCTTTTATGAACATTCTTTAACCATCTTAATCTTTAACACTAAATCTTTTCTCTGGCTTCTTGAGGCTTTTTCCTCAGGGCATTAGCATTTTGACCAGTGAGAGGCAGTGGACAGAGAGAACCTGGAGGGCATGGGAGAAGAGTGTGTGTGCTCTTCCTGGCAGCTCAGAAACATGCTAAGGCTTCAAAGCTGATTGCTAGTGTTTGGTTAGAAGGAACCTTCCAGTGATGTCAGTATGAAAGCTAGTGTTTATGGAATTGGGGACTGTCCTGAACCTTTATCCTGATTGGCTTTCAGCCAGTTACATGTAAAAGAGTGATGGGCAAAGAGGTGACAGGCTGAACACATGCAACACCAGGAAGAGTGAGGCTTGGAAAAGCCAGGAGCAAGCCAAACCACTCTGCAAGATAGCATCTCCAGCCTCAGGCCACTGCTATTAGCAGCTAGGATATGTAGGAAGTATACGATTTATAAGGATTTACAATTATATTAACAATAGCCAAGAATCTTCTAATAATGGTGGCTGTTGGTTTTATGTGCACCTCTTTTATTATTTAAAGACCGACTTGATTGTAAGTTGAAATTTAGGAAAATGCAAATGTGTGAGTTGGTTTACATACATACACAATCCCCCTTATACATAATTTATGAGACTCAGTATTTTATAATATATATATGGTCAGATTTTTCACTCTGGGAAGCATTTTCCCTAACAAAGTTAGTATTTCTGGCATGGCTTTAAGACATTAATTCCTTGCAGTGGGAATTGAACTCTGGACTACGTGCAGTCCAGACAAGTGCTCTGTCATTGAGCTTCATGTCTATTACTAAGCATGTGTCGAGGTGAGACTTTATGCTAAAGAAAAGAATTGCTGTAGAGTTCATGGCAACCTCAGGAGGAACAGATCCTATCTGCAACGACATTATACGCCTGGCTTATCTCTGGGCCTGAATAATATGGAAGCTGTGAGTAACTCAGGCTGAAAAATTAATTCTACTGGTTCAGTGAGGGTGGGTGCTGGATGTGTAGAAAAGAGACCATGTCAAGTTTTCCTGTTTGCCATTCAAGAAAGAATTTGTCTATAAACACAGAAAGGTAGAGCCCTCCAGATGTTTCGAAACAATTTGGTTATGTATTAAACATGTAAGCTACTGTTTAGGCCTTTGAAATGGGAACGAGAATGACTTCTGATTGTTTCTGAAGCCACAACAGGATTCACACGTGTTTTCAATGAGCATGGTCAAGCAGGCATTAAATTCTAGCTATAAATTATTTGTTTTGAATGGAAAATGCGTCGCCTGAAAAGCAAAGAGAAACCTGTTGCTGTGTCCATTCAGCCTTGGATTTACACACTGAGGACCTAAGTTTTTTCTCACTAAAAATTTTAGATCTGTTCCCAAAGCTGAAGGAAAGAAAAAAAAAAAAAAGCTAGGAACCAGTGGAGAGAGCAGAACACAGGAAATCAACCAAGATTGCCTAGTGTGGGATGATGATGGGAACAGAGGCCATTAAACTGGGGGACCGTCGGCCACTGCCACTGGCTTTCAGCTGAGCATTGAGCCTTGTGTTAGAAACGAGAGAACCAGTGTGAGTTAGTTCTGCTCTGAAACCGTGATCCTCCATAATTTCCTGTATTTGATTCACCTTTTGTGCTCATATATCGTGTGTGATAAATTTGAGAATCAGTCATGGAGGACACCCCAGTTGCCCTGATGGTGACTTTTAAAAAGTTTCATCTTCTTCTCCTTTGTGTGAACGGGGCTGGAAAGGGCGACTGCTTCTCTTCTGGATCCTGTTTAAGTTTCACGCTTTTGCTCCTGCACGCGGCCCGCAGACGTTAGCCTTCTTGTTTGGTGGGTTTGCCCGTGGGAAACACTTTTCTTCTATTTAATTTTTGGCTACTACAACTCTCCAAACAGGCCAGAAAAAAAATCCTAATATTCTAGACAAATGGAAGCAAAAATACATTGTAATTATTTCTAAGCCTCTACATAAATCTCAGTGTGTTTAGATGGCCAGCTAAATAGCTTCTATTTCTTCTCATTCATATTAGATAAAAAAGTAAATAAACAACGTGAATTTAAATAGCAGCAATCTCTGCAAATCCAAATAGCTATCAATCATCTTTATTCACAAATAAGGGACATATATATTACACAGATTTAAGAGAAGGATGAAATAAGTGCTATCACGGTTGATTAGTTAGAAAATCCATAAAAAGCAAGGGTAAATTAGAATCAAATTTTAAAGAATTTATTTCACTTTTTTCAATTACGCAAAGATTCAAAACAGACCCAAGAACCCTGTGGATTTGATTTTCAGATGGCTGTGATGCAGTTAGTAGTTGGAGAGAAGGCCGAGGAACCCTTGAAGCAATCTGATGAGATTTCCTGGCTGGGGCTACACCCAGGCTGCCCACCTCAAGGCACGTTTGGCTTTTCCATTAGAGGCACAGTCTGGAGCAAATGACTTTACCATGAGTATTTGTTTCTGAGCTGTGGGGCTGAGCTTGTGGCTTGGCAAGTGTTCTAGTCATTTGCAGGTGCCTGTGGCTTCCAGAAAGATCACTCTGGAGCATGTAATGCGTGTATGAGGAGAAAGGAGAATTTGCTGTGTGTATACCAGATACATGTACCTACACATAGCTTACTGGCACAGACATGTATGCATATGAAAGCATATGGACATATAGAAATATGCACATACTACACACAAATCCATATACAGACGCAGTCACACATATGGACACATATAAAAAGCCACATACATATATACACATACTTATGTCCATGCATGCACACACACATGCCTTGTGTCTTATACAACCTGCAGTCTGCTGCACTGACATCATTTTTAGTTGCACTGTTGAAAATGTTCTGGAAGGCTGGGATCCATGTTCACAACAGAGTTTTAGAACTACCTGGCCCAAGGCAGGGAGAGACCCAGGTGATGGACAGACAGTCCTTAGGATGTGACGGATAACGACCTGTTGATGGTAACAGAGAGTGAGGCACACTCGGTGCTGATGGCAGTAGGTTGCAGCAGGGGCACTGGTCGGCACCTGAGGATGCGGGATGCTGGCCTGGAGCTGCTGTGACCTGGAGCTGCTGGGGACGCCTCCGCTCTCTGCCTTCTCTTCCTTCACTGCTTGGCTTTCGTTGGCATCTCAGGCTTCCCAGCCAGTTTGATGTGGCATCTTTCTTCCTGTATCCCTACCTTCCCCATACTCAGATGATGTTATTAGTTTTGAATTGTTTATTGCTTTCTGGGAACCATTTTCCTACTCCTGCCCTGGTTTACAGTGGGCTCCACACTCCTCCTATCCTCAGTAACTCATTTTAGAAAGAGAGGGACACCCTGGTGTCATCTCATCTCCAGTGCCTCTATCTGTGGCTGCTTGTTCCCCAAGAGTGTCCTGAACAGATGGAGGAGGTAGCTTTAAGAGACGGTGAGGAACACAGAGGAGGTAGGGAAGCTGGTAGAGCTCAGACAGCTCAGCTGAATTCTGTGTTACATTCCTTCCCTTGAGTTAGCTTTCTGTCCTCCCTCCAGGTGAGGTCAGGTTCAGCCCAGTGTAATTTGCATCTAAGGGGAAACTTACTAGTTACTGGCATCATGCCATTCAGCCATGGGTTTGAAAGACCCCAGGCCTAGTGCTCTGTGCCTCGGGGGTGCCAGCTCTACTGGGAAAGTGCTTAGACACACACACACACACACACACACACACACACACACACACACACACACACACACACACACACACAAAGCACAAAGCCTGAACACCCCCTGCCCCTGCAACTCATCTCAGAATCCTAGTGGGTTCTGCCTACCTCTTTCTTCTTCTTCTTCTTCTTCTTCTTCTTCTTCTTCTTCTTCTTCTTCTTCTTCTTCTTCTTCTTCTTCTTCTTCTTCTTCTTCTTCTTCTTTTTGAGACTTTATATTTTAATTGTCAGCTTTTCAGGGCTACCCTGACTCAAGAAGTCTAATTAATCCCAACAAGTAGAAAGGATTCTGTATCATTGGTGGTGCAGGCTGGGAGGCTTCTTGTCCTAAACAGTCTATTTTTTGACCCCAGCGTTGCTGGAATTCAGGGAATGCTTCTGGAGGGTTTCAGAAATGGAAGGGGCTTGCTCTCAGGCTTCATATAGCTCAAGAGGAGTATGGGTAGAGACTGAGGGGACCTGAATAGCTGCCTGTATTTGCATCTGCCCACTGGTTTCCATGAAACCAAACAGCACCCACAAAGAAGGGAGAGGCACGAAGGAGCAGACAGCTTGTTGACGTGCTGACTTTCATTAGATCTGTGACACCCAGCCAGGTGCTACTTTATAGGGCTGTTCAGACTAATTTCTGAGGTTTCGAACCAACCCGTGTGACTGTAAGGAAGGTTCCAGAATACATGAAGTGTGGAGGTGGCTGGTTGCGTGACTTCAGGGTTGGGGTGGCTATCACCTGGAGGAGGAGGACACATATCACAGTGTGTGCTTGCAATACTAAAGCTTCTTTTCACCTGGGTAGTTAGTGTCTGAGTAGCTTGGAATTATAGTCCTGGGGGCTACTTACTTGTTTGTGTTTGTTTGTTTGTGTTGTTTTGTTTTTTATTTTTGTTTTTTGTTTGTTTGTTTTAGACACAGGATAAAGAATTGACCAGGTAAGGATAAACACTGGAAATTCGTCTCTATTGATCCTGTGTATTGCTCATCAGGACAGGACTCTGAAGTTCAGGGCACTGCCAAAAAACCAAAACAAAACACTGTGGCCCACTCCCAAATAAATAACAACAAAAACCAAGAGAATCCTGAGAAATCAAATCCTTAGAAATGTAAAGCCAGTCTTAGGTGTTTATGTAAAGCTATTCAGAGCTCTCTGGATCACCACCGCCTGAAGCTGAAGCATATGCTATGCGTGGCTATCCTTAATGTTTAGAGAATTGAACCCTGAAGAATTTGTGGAATCCAGGGAGGCTAGAGTTGAACTCATTTGCTCAGCCTGGAATCTAGCTGTACTGAAGGCGCCACAGAACTGGCCCTAGAGACCAGCAGGAAGAAACAGTGCACCTAGAAAAATTGGCAGGCACCAACCTCCACTGTCCTTAATTTCCGAAGCTGACTGAGGCTTCTGAAGCATCACTAACACTTGCTGATCAGAAAGAAAGAGGTCAGTCGCACCTTAGAAGTCTTCAAGAAGAAAAGCGTTTGGTTTTGTCATGCTAGCAATAGCAAAGGTAAAATTGAACACACGGAAGACCTGTCTGCATGGAGCCCATGTTCGCTGATGGCAGAAGTAGCATGAGGATCAACAAGTTTATGATCTGAACACTTTTCTGAGTCCATGCTGAATAAAGGAAATGAGTTCCGGAAGCCAAGGGTAGAAACACTGGGCTAGCAGCCTCACCAGGGACTGTGACATCCAGGTCTGTTTATGAGCAGCTCCTAAGTGCGTCCCAAAAGAACTCCTGAGTGGTTTTCAGTTGGGGGTCTACTCTAGGTGTGATGTGAGAGAACTGCTCAAGTACACCCCTAATACTGAGCACAGGCACGGCTCTGTACAGGAACCTGAGTTTAAAGCAAGGATGGAGAGATGAAAGGCAGGTCTGATAGGTATGTCCTGTGGACACACAGTAGACCAGTGTTTCTGAAGACAGGTCCTCTGCCTTGCTTACTTTGTCCTTGACCAGGTCAGGTTAAGAGGAGGCACAAAGTGGACCGGTGGCACTCACCTGCAATCCAGCATTTGGGAGGCAGGAGCTTGAGACAGCCTGGGTTACACCAGGAGATCATATTATGAAGAGGAAGAAAAGAAAGGAGGGGCCTATGCCATGGTTAAGTGGGTAAAGGTGCTTGCTGTCAAGCCTGATGTTTGAGTTTGGTCCCTAGGATGGTAAACAGAGAGAACTAACACTCAGGGGTGGTCCTTTGACATCCACGTGCACACTCTGGCTGTAAACTTTCCCCAGATGAAGAAACAAACAAACAAATAAGTAAATAAATAAATAAGTAAATAAATGCAAGTGAGGGAACTAAAGATCAAGAGAGGAAACAGGCAGTCCTGAATAAAATATCTTTCTTGGTTAAACTGCTTTCCTGCTTGCCTGCCTGCCAATCTATCTTTTTTTTCTGTTTGTCCATCCATCCATCCATCCATCCATCCATCCATCCATCCATCCATTCATCCATCCATCCATCCATCCATCTATCCATCCATTTGAGATAGAGTATTATGATATAGACCAGACTGGCTTGAAACTCACAGAGATATACTTGCTTCTTGACTTTGACACCCACATATTATTAATACATTGCCTTTTTGTTTCTACCTTTTAGGAAACTTTAAGAGATTCAATGTGATTTTAAAGGAATTTTTGCCTGAGCTAATCTTAATTTCATCCTGGTGTGAGAAAGTTATGTCGACAGTTGAGACAGAACCTGTGGTAGGAATGGCACCCTGTGACCTGATGTCGCTCAAGCACAAGAACTGGGGCAGTAGATTAATAATTTATCTTCATCCATAGGTGTAAGTGAGACTCTGCCATGGTGTTTGTGTGTGTGTGTGTGTGTGTGTGTGTGTGTGTGTGTGTGTACCAGCAGTTGCCAAAGTGTGACCTATGAAACGGGTAAAACTCAGACTTTCAGGCACTATCCCAGATCCTCTGAATTCCTGGGGTGAAGTTCACATCTGGTTCATTGTTTGAGGCAATCCTGGTGCATGGCAGTATCTGAGAACCACCAGCAAAAGCCACTGAGTCTTCAGTTCTGGGGGTACATGATCACCTTCAGATCTTGTTAAAGTGCAGCTTTCATCTTACAGGGCTGGAATTTTTTCTGACATGCTTTCAGGGGCAGCCATCACCATGGATGCAGTGTACCACCATTAGAGTAGCCAGATTCTGAAAAGAAATGGCTGTTATGATATGTATCTCCCTTTGGAAATGGACAAAGAGCAACCTCAGCTTCTCCACGTGTGGAATTTGCATGAATCAAAATTTAAACAACAACAACAACAACAACAACAACAACAACCACCCGGATACACTCTCCTTGAATGAGTCTGTTAACATTTGCAATCTGAATGGAAGGCCCCAAGGATCTATCTATCTGAGTTCATTGTGATTATCCTTTGGCAGACAGTAGGCAATCAATAATTGTCACAGGAAGAATGAATGATGATCTCAAGACCCCCAAGCACATTACCTGAGCGGTTATACAGCATAGCTCTGCCAAATCTTGTCTATAGAGAACTGAAGGTTTGGGAAGCAAGCGGGAGACATGAACAGAGACAGGTGACCCCAGAGACCTGAAGGAAGAGCCAGCAAGTTCTTGGCACTTGATCTCTCCAGGGATGCAGGATGCTTTGCTGCAGTCAGTGCTGGGCTCATTTTCCCTCTTCTGGCTCAAACTCACCATTTTAATCAATTTTCCTGTAGCCAATGCCTCTGTGAACTCAGCCCTAGTAGTTTTTGCTAAATCTCATCTCTCTCCAAACACTTTGCTTAATTACAGTGGAGGTAGAGAGGCACAGGCTTGGCTGGCCAGGAGCCTCCTGGGACTGCCATTGGTAGCCTTTGCTATGGGAGAGGGAGCAAGGAGAAGGTCTCTTGTCCCTGTCTGTAGAGGGCTTCTTCTCCCTCTGGCCTGCATGCCTGCCTTCCTGCACTTCTGGGCTTTCATCTTTCATTTAGACAAATAAGCCCTTTCTTCCCAACCAACTCAATGTTACTCCTGCACTCTCTTGGGCACACTCTTGTGGGTTAGATAGTATCTGCTAACCCTTGCCCACAACCTAGTGCCTCTTTCTAGTGAGTTTCTCTTCAGATTGACAAGATACAGGCTGCTGACTCTGTACCTTTTCTAAGTCTAAGGGCTGAATGGGTTAGAGAGAGGAAGGAAACGGAGACATGCTACTGCTCTGTAGCTTGTGATTCAAACTCAGTCCTGATGCTGGAGTTTGGATCCTCAGGGAGCATCGAGAACTCTTTCTGGTAAATTCCAGCCCCCACTGAGACTGGCTCCAGAAGCTGCTGCTACTGCTCTGTCTGTTCCCGGCAGTGACCCCACCTTTTTGCTGATTAGTCTGTGCACAGTGTCTTAGCATAAGCTTTTGGAGCCTTCCTCAAATCAGTTTCGTTTCCTGTACAGACAGCCCCATCCTGTAAACACATAAGAATACTTACTTAAAAAATGAAAAAGGAAGCTGGGTGTGGTTGCTCAAACCTTTAATCCCAGCACTTGTACAGGGGCAAGAGGGCAGGAGATCTTGGTGCATTCAAGGTTAGCCTGGTCTACATAGCACATTCCAGGACAGCCAGAGAGAGCTATATAATGAGACCCTGTCAAAAACCAAAAATAATAACCAACCAAATAAATAAACAACAACAAAAAATCTGCAAACCACCACCACCATCACCAACAAAACCTGTAATGCTATGTCTATTATTGTGTTTTGCTGTTGTTTTTTTTTTAAGACCATAAAACATTAGATTCCACAAGAGGACCCTTAGGAAGACAGCTCTTGCTCCTTTACCCTTCTGGGAAGAAGTGAATTTGCCCTGGCATTCTTTGTGAAGCTCAGCAAGTCAACTCGGGACTTCTGAAGCTCACTCTGCAAGTCCTGTCTGGAGTGCATGCGAGAGTCTGGTGTTGGGTTGCAGGACACCTCCCATGGTGTAACATTAGAAACTTGTCACACTGGGACAGAATGCAGCAGTCATGGCTCATCAGCCCTCAGCGCATGGAAAATCTGACCTCTTTCAAAGACAATGGCATTGGGCCCCTCCGACAGTTTCTTTCACCTGTTTTGCATGTCTTCTGCAATGTGTCTATAAAATGCCTCCGCATCAACGCTCCAGTGCGAGCAAGAATGTGATTTCACAAGTAGAGAAAAACTCGAAGGAATGTTCCACAGTCAAAGACCAGGCTCCTTTCAGATCCATGGGACCGTTTTTAGAACCATGCTGTGTGGACCTGGATGAGTTCTAAATGTGGTCTGTGAACTACTTTTGTGATTACCGTGGTTGACCGATAGTGACTTTGTAGGTTGCTCCATTGCGTGAATCCTGAGTTTTTACCTTGTATTCATATAGACACTCATGTTGCCATGAATCATTCTGATTTTTACAAAGTGAAGAACAAGGCTGCTGATTGCCACAGCATCCATGTCCCTGACTTGTCAAGCCTTTGCAGAGGACAGAGTCCACACTCACTCCTCCCACTGACATGGCATCTGTAGTGTGGACAGTCCAAAAAGTGACACTGTGATTTGCTTGCAGGAAGATGCAGCAAGGTCAAGGCTAGGGCAAGCATGGTGCCTGAGTGTGTGACTGCTGCTGCCATCAGGTGCTTAGATGGTTAGTCTGAAAACACCTTTGGCCAGGAGCTTGTTAGGACAGCCAGATGCTGAATTTTCTGGGGCTCAGGCCAGCTTGGTTATTCCTCTTGGGTTGTCCCAGTGCTGGCTGTCCTATCCCTTCTGGACTTTCCCTCAGGACCTGCCTATTTTTTCAACTATGCTATGCCCTACTCATTAGCTTAGACTTTGAAAAACAAACAGGAAACCAGCAATGAAGAAAACACCAGCAGAAAAGTCACCTTCCTTCCCTCCTTTCCAGGGACTTCCACCCTCCCCCATCTTGCTCAGTTCAGGGGTTCAGCAGAAGCAGAAAGCTAAAGTGACTTCATAAATTAAATATAGGACTTCTGGGAAAGAAAGCGAGCATGCTCTTTGAACAGGGTTCCTCATCCCAGCTTAGTGACAAATAACTCACAAAGGCTAGAGTTTAGCTTGCTGCTTTTGCATTTGAAGGTCTCGCCATTGGGTAAACTCCAGCCCTGTGACACAGATACCTTCTGTTTCCCCCCCAAATAACTTTTGAAGTTGTTTGCTCACTACCCTCTTCCATGCTCAGAGGCTTCTGTGTAGACAGGTCTTACTGCACACTCCTGCAGCTTTTCTGAAGCCCTATTTACTGTTTGTCTGATGTGATATCCTGCCCGGCGAATCCAGTTCTTACAGAACTTTGTATAGTCAAAGCAGCTTTCACGTTTCCTAAGGATGCTGTCTTTTGGGTGATAATGTAGTTCAGAATTCTCTTGTAAGAGTCTGGAAGGAGGCAGCCCATCCACATTTGTTCACACGTGATAGCAGTTCTTCTGGATGGATCAGCACACACTTGAGGGAAAATAATTAAAAAGTAGGCTTAAGACAAGCTACACAAACCTGAACTGTCCTTTACAGGACAGCCGTGTCTGCTTGGATAACCAAACCCCAAAATGAGCTAGCTTGAGCTACCACGAGCTCTCAATCTTCTAGCACATGGCAACAGAGCTGTGCTTCCAAGGACATGAGGTGCCATGGTCTCAGAAGCAGGGATAATTGGACCAACTCTTTTTGAGGAAGCATGGTCTATGGAAGAGGAAATGTCCTGGGGCTGGAGATTGGGGTGGCACAGCAAGACTGGCTGTAAAAGAAGGATCTTGAGCATTGGCAGAGAGTCCTGAGTTGGCTCCAGGCCCATTTCCACGTCTTTTCTGCAGGAGCTCCTGATGATATCTGTGAGCTTCTCTCTATCCCTTTCTGTGTTTTTTCTTCCTGTGTGATGTCTGTCCCCATCCACCCCGGAGGGGAGGGAGCACCACTGGATAAGTATCTTCCGTATCCTGGAGACTTCATCATTCTTCAGACACAAGGCTGGCATTTCTTAAACATGACTATGGCAGAATAAGGAAATTGGCATGCATCAGATAGCGACATCATCAGCTTGGTACGGTCGCGCAGCTGGCAGCTGGATGGTACCTATACTGTCCTGCCGCCTCTGGGCTGCACATTTTGGCATTTGTGACCACACAGGCTGGGCTGGTGCTCCACAGCTGTGGGGCTTCTCTGTCATGTTTGGAGGGGGCAGCAATGGTGGTGGGGGTAGCAGAGGTGATAGTTGCTATGACAGCAGCATGGGGCTCATAGAATTCACTCTTTCTGGATCCTTCTCAAGTGTCTCTCTCTGCTGGTGCTTCTGCGAAACATTTGCTTATGTGGTCAGGCTGACACGCTGCTGGCTCTATTGTTGGATGCCATGTGTTTTGATCTGCTTTCAATGGCACAGACTTTATTGGCTTTCTATTGCTGATTTTCTGGGCAGACCCTTGCAATGGTGCACGCTGAGCAAGTGGATTCAAGGCCCCTGAAAAAGACCCTGCCATAGCTCTCAGTCCTGTGGGCTGCAGTGGAATGGGCAAAAAGCAATAGTAGGAGGTAAAAGGATAAATAAGCCTAACTCTCCTCTTGGGCAGGGCATAAGAAGCTGGACCAGTCCAGGGATTCTTGGATGTCCTTCCACTGGACACGGGGCAAGGAAGGGTGGCTTTCTCTGTTCATCCCGAGGCAGGGAAGAAAGAAAAAATAAGTAGGGAATGTGATAAGGGAAAAGACCCTTCATCCTGGAGTCTCATTGAAGTCCCTTGCAGGCAGAGAGTCAAGAATTACAACACAATTAACAACATTTGCTGTCAAGGTTGCCTACATAGACACAGTGGGTGATTCTTAGGTATAGAACTATTTCAAATAAGAATAATTGTTAAAATAGACACAGACCATGGTTAAAGCCTAAGTCTTTCTCCTTTCTTGGCTATAAACCTATAATTTTCTAGGAATGTCACAAGAAATCTCATTTAGAATAAAATACATGTTTCTACTCTCTTGCACAACTCTTGTGACCCACATTCATAAAATATTTATCTCTAGTTAATGCACATGCGTGCTCCTGTGTGTGCATACCACAGTGTGTGTGTAGGTCAGAGGAGAAATGGTGGGAGTCAGTTTTCTCCTACCATGTGGGTTCCAAACTCAGGCTGCAACACTTGGTGACAAGCACTTTTGCCTTCTGAGCCCACTCCCTGGCCCCCATGGTTTTATCTGATCAGACTCGATGTTGTCCAGGTACCTCCACAGTCCACCCTCTAATACCACATCAAAAGGGGCAAAAGAAGTAGGCAGAGGGTCTTTCTTTAGATACCTTTTTCGCAAGATAGTTTCAAAAGCTTTTGATAAGAAACGTTAGCTCGAGTCTGTTGAGAGCCACACCCACACCATGCACCCTTTCCTTGAACACATCTATTAGCCTCACTGCCTCCATCTTTCTTAAGGTCTTTTCTTAATACTGTCTCATTTTGAAATTCTTCTCTGTGGTAAAGTTAAGAATCCCTGTTTCCCAAGTGGAAGTCTCTGGAAGAATGCTTTAGGCTGCCTCGGGTAGGAGTGTGCATCTTTGTCTCTAGCTTATGCCCCACTGCCTGTGACTCTTCCATGACTAATGCAGGACTGAAGTGTGTTTCCTGGGTTCTAAGAGTCCTAAAAACAGGTGGGTCCAGGGGCTGACATTCCATCCCCAGGCTGGGTAATCAGGAGCATTGAGTGCCAAGCAGGGAGTTCCCTCTGGGGCAGGGCCTCTGTGGAAGCTTTTCAGCCTGAGACCATGGGTTGTGTAGAGCTAAACAGAAGGTGGGGGGAGGAGAGATAAGTACATTTTTCTAGATAATAAAATGTCAGCAGGCCAAAGACTCATGCTTGCTCTGTGTGAGCTGGCCTCATGGCAGATTACTGAAGGACTGTGCACAGATGTTAGGACAGTTGACAAAGTCCTCCATCTTCTGTGTCCAGAAGGACTTTGTTTCATGGTATTCCTTGGGATGAAGAGAAGATAGAGAAGACCCATTGGCTGGTAAGGCCGTGTGGCCATGCTCTGAGTAGGGGCAGTTTCCCTCGGTGCCTCCAGCTCTGTCTTCCACTGCCCCCACCCCAGTCTCTGTTCTGGACTCTGCAGTTCTCTATTTCTCTGTGTTGCCTCTCAGTTAGCATGTGGTGGCTCTCCTCCACAGTCACTTGTATCAGACCCATGTTACATGTCGCTACCACATGGCTTCCTCCAGGGGCCTTCCTAGATACCCAAGCCTGGCAAAGTGGCTGCTAATGGACTGCAGTGATCCTCCTCCAATCATGAGGTGAATACTTATTAAATAAATCCACATGTGCTAACCCCTCCCAGAGCAAAGTGTGAGAAGTGAGAGGGAGCGACATCTGTGGTGTGAAGTCCAGCAGAATGTCAGGATAGTCATTGTCCCCTCTGTCCTTTCCACCTCTGTCCCTCTGCAGTGTGCATGACACTGTCTTCTCCCATAGCCAGTGGCTCTTGGGACCCACCCGATGGACTTCCCGGAGCTATTTCATGGCTAAGTGGCATGTTCGTAAGTAGGAGAAGCCCAGGCTGAGATAGCAGTGGGAAATACGGTGCGGAAGACACACAGACCAAGGTGTTTGCTGTGACACTCGCGTGGGGATGTGCAGGATAGCATGTGTTGTAGTTCATGTGGTTTGTAGCACAGTAGGTTTGCTGTCACTGTGTGATGTCACTGGGCCACAGGGATTTTTGAGCTCCATTCCAAGTCAATGGAACCTTTGTGATATATGTTGTAATTAGGTGCTGCATGATTTCAGAGGAGGATGGGGTGATTTAGAGACCAGGATTCACTTTTTAATGTGGTAGCAGTATAAACTCAGGTAGTATATGAAGTTGGGAATTCTTTTTTTAAATTAAAAAGTATTATATTTTATTATTTTATGTGTTTAGGTGTTTTGCCTGCATGTTTGTCTGAGTGGCACATGAGTGCAATACCTTCGGAGTTCAGAAGAGGGCATCAGGTCCCATGAGATTGGAGTTTCAGATGGCTGTGAGCTGGGTGCCAGGAATCAAACCCAGGCCTTCTGGAAGAGCAGCTAGTACTCTTAACAGCTGAGCCATTGCTCTAGCCCCGAAGTAGGGAATTACTGAACCTTTCTATAAACCTTTAATATCCTCTTTTTAAGAAGATGCTGAGAAAATGTCTAGGCGTTCATTTATAAGATGAAAACACTTGCTATCTTGAATGGTGCTCCAGAATGGCACTATATTTGATGGTTCCTGGGTTCCTGGAACACAGAAGGCTAAGAGGACATTGCTTAATGAGGAAATTCAGGAAGCAAGAACTATAATTGGAAGTAAACACATTAGTAAATATGAACCCAATATTTTCAAGGAGCATAATGATGAGAAAGCCAAGGTCCCTGTTATCTCAGCATATACTTCACGTAGGTATATTTAAACACAGCTTGGATAAGTGAGCATAATTATCATGCACGTGTGTATGTAGTGTGTATGTATGCGTGTGGTGCAAATGTGCTTGTTTGTGTTCTTGTACGTATGTGCGCATGTGTGTGCTTACATGTTTGTGTGCATGCTTGTGTGCATGTGTACATGTGTGTACTTGTGTGTATGTGTGTGTGAACATGTGTTTGTGTGTGTGCATATAAATGCTGATGCTATGAACCCCTAGGGCAATTACGTAGTGAGAAAAGACTTCCTGAATACTTCATGCTATTTAACAACCCCGAAGTACTTAGACAGGAAAATAGGCACGTGCTAAATTGCTGGTTTGCCTTGGTGTCCAGTCTGTAGCATGACAAATCCTTAGGGTTCTGTGGACTGCTTATGGAAACAGCCAGCTCTAATTGTGTCTAGAACAGACACATCATCATGGCTCTAGCTAAAAATTGTACTTCAAATTCAGCTTGAGAGTAACTTAAAGTTTTTGCTCATGAGGTTTGCGACAGCTACCTAGATATTATACCTTATAAAAGAAACAACTTCTAAAGAAATAAACTGCTGGTCTGTATTTTTTTCTGAAGTGCTTCTCCTGAATGCTGGGCCAGGAGAAGTGGAGGGAGACTGGGCTGTCTCCTCTTTAGGGAGAGGTAGGGAGCATAATTGAACAGGGAGGTAGGCTGTTGTGGGGGTACTTTTAAGAAGAGCAGCTTATCGTGCTGTCCAGATTTACCCTCTGCAGAAGTGAAATGCAATCCCAAGCATTAGTTATTGACGGGGGACAAATACATCCTGATGCCCCGGCCATCATGAAGTCATCCTTATTTTGGACAGGGCCAAGCTGATAAGAGGGGCTCTTTTCTCAGAAGAATGTCTTACTGTTTGAAAGTTCTCAGTGCACTCTGTGGGATTAAAAGAAGAATAATAAATTACTCTGGCTTTATCCTTTGAGTATCTGCTGAAAAGATCAGCACGCGGTGGATATTGGATCCTCTTTACTTAGTTTAGACAGGTGAGGAGAGCAGCGCTGTCAGGGGAAACATCACCCAGAGCAGGGGCTTAGTGATGACTTCTTTCTGCCCAGGACAGGGCTCCGTGGAAGAAAACAATTCCCCTGCCTCATGCCCTCGCCCTGAGAACTCAGGACCCATGTCTGCATTCCCAGACCCTTTCTGCTCCACTTCTGCTTCTCACAGGCATATGGAGAATGTCTGGGGAGACACAGAAAAACAAAGGCTCAGGAAAACATATGGCCAAGGTTCCCCATGAAGGCAGCCGATAAATCCTGAGAGCGCCTCTGTGCGTCTGTGGCCAGTGGTTTCTCCGCCTTGCCTCCCACAGTTAACCACACTGGCAAAACTGAGGCAGCAGGGCCTTGTCTCTACCACCAAGAGAACTCTCTGCCCTAAACCATTTGTCTCCATGGGGACACAAGGTTTCATTCTTCAGGGCAGATGCTGCCCACCCCATATCACAATAAGATTGTGGTAACTGCAAGCCAAGTAAACTGACTTCCATCCTGGAGTACCAGCCCCACGGGTTTAGTGATGGTGGTGGAAAATGGACCCATCCAGTCATTTTTCCAACCCTTATTTCCATCCTTTCTCAGAAAGGACAAGAAGAACATGTGCATTTGAGTTTGGGTGAAAATATTACAAGATTTTAGTATTTGGCCACAAAGCGATCATTTCCATGACAGTTACAGAGTGGAATTGGGCAAAGCTCTATCATTAAGTTAGAAAATATGAAAAGGCAGATCTCAGCAGAACAGCCTTTGATTTAGTTCTCACCCCCTCTCCGTCTTCTTTTTCCTTTAACACACTA
Organism: Uromys caudimaculatus; assembly: GCA_028551405.1. Lineage (NCBI taxonomy): Eukaryota > Metazoa > Chordata > Mammalia > Rodentia > Muridae > Uromys > Uromys caudimaculatus. The sequence goes on along the minus strand of CM052708.1, from coordinate 60,029,947 downwards.
TTGATGGGATCATAGTCTTTTCATGGAAAGGATTCTCATCACAGCATCTTCTATGAGATCCCAAGCGTGGCCGAGCCTGTATGTTAAAATGCCACAGTTGAATCTGCCTACGGTGTCTCAGACAGCCCTTGCACAAAGCGTGATTCGCGGGCTGCTAGAACGGTGCGAGCAGGTGACCAGCTCCATTTTACTTTCTTCAAAGGACGAATATCACACACTGTAGGGAAGAGGGAAGGAGTTGGACTGCAGACTCCACAGAGAGACACAGCAGGGCTTTTATCTGTGCCAGGCTAGTTCAATTAAAAGCTTCTCCACTTCAAAACATGCAGACGAAGCACATAGAGGTAAGCATCAAGCAGACAGTCCAAGCCAGCAGTAAGAATGTTTTAGTGTCTAGTTTAAAAGAGAAAAGGGTGTCAAATGCAGAGATTTCTGGGCCTTCCGTTCTGTGGTCCTGTCTGTAAGGCTGGAGGTAGCCTGGGAATGTGCATGTTTCCTGGTCCTCAGGGATGATGATAGAGTATACCCCAGATGTTAGCCTTGAACTGCATGGACACACACTTAATGAGAAATGATTCTGGCTTGTGTCTGGACAGACTTGCCTTTTAAGTGAGGCCTCTTTGGCCACTGGGTGGTTGGTGGGATCCTGACAGGTAGTGGAGCCATTTGTAGGACACCTATTGGAGGTGGATGGCAGAGGTGGGAAGAAGCAGAGGTGGATAGATCAGATCCTGAGAGGGATTTAATAAAACTGCTAAGTGTGGCACAGGGATTGTCCACACACTTCCATACTTGTGGCACCCAGGGATGTTCCTGGCACAGAGCTGTAGACTCAGGAGTTGCATGTTGAATTTATAGCTACCTAACTTAGTTAAGGTCGTCATTCCTGCGATTAAAAGCCATGACTGAAAATAACTTGTGGAGGAAAGGGTTTATTTCAGCTTACACGTCTACATCACAGTCCATCATGAGGAAAGCCAGGCAGTAAGCCAAACAGGGCAGGGACCTGAAAGCAGGAGCTGCTGCGGAGGCCATCGAAGAGTGCTGCTTTCTGCTCATGGCTTGTTCAGTCTGCTTTTTTAGTGTCTCTTGGCTCATCAGGCCAGGGTGGGGGTACCATCCATAATGGTCTGGACCCACAGGTAAATCTTATCGAAGCAGTTTTTCAACGGAAGTTTCCTCTCCCAAATGACTCTAGCTTCTGTCAATTTGATGTAAAACTAGCCACTAGAATATGGGGGAGGGGGGGAGAGATACTACTCTAGAGGCAAGAGTTTTCTATTCAAGCTTCTGTCCAGTTTTTTGTCAGCCTAGATAGTCTCATGACAGACAGTGTAAAATGGAGCATTCAAGCAGTAGATTAGCTGGGGGGCAGCGACTTTTCATAGCACATGGGGGTACAAAGATTGGGGGAGAATGCTCATTGGGATTTTGTTAAAGGACCATTTAAGTTTTCTAATACAGCATTAGAAAGTTTTCTAAAAGTGTGGACAGGTTCTATTCTTATTCAGCTAGAGAAGCTTTGGTGACTTTCAGAAAATTCTCCCATGTCTGATTTCCCAACTTTTCCCAATAAAAATTGCAGTGCCTTCTTTGTTGCAATTGTAGGCACTTTTAAAAGATTTACTTTTTATTTTTAATTATGTATATGTGTGGTAGGTGTGTGCACTGCGTGTAGGTACCTGTGGTGTCCAGAAGAGGGCAACAGAGCCCCTGGAGCTGGAGTCATAGGCAGTTATGAGGCATCTGAATGGGTGCTGGGAATTGATTCTTAACTCTCCCCTCAGATTTCTTCAAGATTTCTCTTATACGTGAATTTACTTTGCTTTCAGGAATATTAATTAGCTTCCTTTGGGCTATTTCTGTCATCTTTTAAGCCTTCTCCTTTGACACTACCACTAAAAAACCATAGTTTATTTTTGTTTGAAACAGAGAATAGAAAGAGAAATTTAAGAAGTTTTGGCAAATTCCTTTCTCCTAAGATTCCAGTTTAAATCATTTAATAATGATATGCACTGCTCTCTGATGCAGATGAGGTGTAACCAAGGAGCCTCTTGGACACAGGTCTTTTTGAACCTGGGTTTTAAGTCTGGCTTTGACATATAACTGTTAGGGGAGCTTTGGGTGATACTCTTTAGTCTTTGGCTTTCCTTGTGAGACTTGGGTCTGGATGTGTTTCTTTGGGTCACAGTGAGGATTAAATGAGGTATATGGATAAATGCCATATCCCCTGCCTTAGTCCCCTGCCGATTGCTATGAGGAGACACCATGGTCATGGCAATGCTTATAAAAGAAAGCACTTAATTGGGTCTTGCTTACACTCAGAGTTCATTGTTGTCATGGCAGGAAGCATACCAGCATCCAAGCAGACATGGTCCTGGAGAGGTAGCTGAGAGTTCTACATCCAAATTGGCAGGCAGCAGGAAGAGTAAGACACTGGTCATGGCTTGAGCATTTGAAAACCCAAAGCACACCCCTAGTAACACACTTCCTCCAACAAGGCCACACCTCCTAATCCTTGTCAAGTACACTATTTCTTAACGGCTAAGCATTCAAATATATGAGCCTATGGGGACCATTGCTATTCAAACCATCACACCCTCCAACACAAGTATTAATACAAATCATTAAACATCAGATAGTAGCCTTTATTCCTGTTGAAAGGGAATAGCTTACATCTAAATAGTTTCCATTTAAGTAATTTAAAATATGTGGCAGCCAAAGACCCTGTCTTCTCACTTGCTTCCCATTATGTTCATGGAGGTGAATTAAAACCCACCTGCAAGCTTTCTTTTCAGTCTGCCCATTTTCCTAACATTTTCCAACTTGGCTAAGTCAGAAACCAAAGACACCCTGTATTCCCTTCCTAGGTCCCCCATGCAGTGGTCTGTTGATGGTATCTTAGTAACTAACCGTGACCACAGTCCTGCCTTCTCTTTGCCAAGTCCCCATACATAGTCATGCTTCAGTGGCTAGGAATAGTAGAGATAGATGTAAGTTAAGAATATGATTTGCAAGATTCCCTACTTCTTGAGAAATTTTCTTTAACAAATCTCAAGATAAGCCTGTCAATTACAGGCTCGTAGAGGTGCTGTACTACTAAGCTTTCTGGTATGAAGCATCTGTATACACACCTTTATGGTTCCTACCATGTTCTAGGTGGACATTCCCCAAGGATCCACATGCAAAGCTCGAACCCAGGGTGGTGCTACTGGGTGACAGTGGCATCTTTAAAAGGAAGGGACTATCTGGGGTCCTTAGATTGTTGGGTGTGTCTATTGAGAAGGTCTCCCTGTATTTCTATCTGGTTAGCCAAGTGAGAATTACAATAGTTGCCATCCACCACCAGTGGACTGTTTGCTGGTGGTTTGAAATTCCAAACTATGAGCAAAATGAAATTTTCTCTTTGTGAAGTTAATTGCCTCAAGGTATTTTGTTGTAGTAACTCAAAGCTGACAAATTTACTTTACTATGGTCAAAATGTGGACCTGCCTCTTTGAAGCTATGAAAACTGTGTCCTACAGCGGGTTATCTCTTGGTTCTCATGTATTGTTCTTTGTAGGACAGTGAGTATTACTGCTTATTTACTGTACCTTCTGCTCTCAGCTCCCACTGTTTTATAAGTCCATACTTACTACTATTTTTTTTTATTAGCTATTATCTAAGACCTTTTTGTTTTCCTCCCATGGTCCTTGATATCTTATGACCTTTAATCGTAACTTTTATGGATCTCCACTTATATTCCCAGGGAATTTTTATTTTGCCCTGCTGTGTTGGGCTGGAAAAAGTATGTTTATATCTAAATGTTTCTATTATGTTCCCAATGTCATTCGCTTCCCCATTCGGAATAACTTCCAATTAATAGGGATGAGTAGGAGAAAATTCCCTAGCAAGGTGCTCTGAAGTCCTAGGATTTCCTGGGCTCCAGTTACTCCTGGTGGGCTGCTTAGGAATGCCAAGGTTTATGTTAATGAGGTGGCCCCTGGTGGTTCTGGGGCAATTTCAGAATGGGCTCAATAAAGATATCATTTGGCCACAGGGCTAAGGTTTGACTCTTTTGTCATTAGACTGATGAAAACTCAGGACACTAAGAACTCCAGTGACTCTGCTCTGTCATTCATGTGGCTATACAAGGAGTGTGATATTTATCGAGGGAACTCTTCCTGTGTGTTGCTCCATTTGTCTGGTTCTAGGTTGTATGCTGTTTTAAGTTGTAAGATGATTACTGTAAGAGTAGTGTTTCCTAGTGGCTGAGTCATGCTATGAATGATCCAGTCTGAGAGCTGAAGGGACTTCTGAATTGCCTTTGGTTGGCCACAGGGGATGATGGCCTGGAATTGTAAGGCTCACAGTTGGTGTTTGAAGTGAGGTCAGTCTTCTGGAGACCTTGGGGCTGTGTACTATACCTGAGATGGATGACATTGTCAACTCAACAGGATCTAGAATCTCCTAGGAGACAGGTCTCCAAGCATGGGTATGAGGAATTATCTAGATTAGGTTAGCCTCTGGGCATGCCTGTGATGAATTACTTAGATTAAATTAATTGAAGTGCATAGTTCTATGGTCTGTGAAAGTGAGTTGAAGACAATATTCACCATTCTTGCTTCTGACTGGATGGTCATGCAGGTCGTGGGCAGTTGCCTCATGATCCCGTTACCATTCTCTTCCCACCAAGATGGACAGCACCTTGAATTGCACCCCAAAGCAAACTCCTCCTTAAATCGTGTTTGTCATGGTATTTTATCATGAGTAATTAGTACAGTAAGTATATTTGCTCCAGGCAGCTAGCCTTCTGGGTATTGCCATAGTCAAGACCTTCTGTGCTGCCATTAGCTCCACCTCCTTCTTCCAGCAGTGTCTCATGCTCAGCTGGGATGGGATGCTGTCTGCACATCTCAAGCTCTCAGTATCTTTCCATCTTGTGGGTGACTCTTTCCTCCCCTCTTGATAGCATTTTTGGTTTACTAAAGTGTGACTAATGCCTGCTCCCTCCTTTGTGGAAGATTTTCCTTATTACTTCTTTCTATGCTGCTTTTTGCCTTCTCTGCACGCCTTCAACATTTGGGATTATTGCTTATTTTAACAATCTAGTCATCCCTCAGTTTCCTCAGGCATTTGGCTTCAGGAATCCCTGTGGAAACCCACAGTTGCTTCAGCCCCTTGTATTTAATGGTATATTTGTGTGCAACACATGCACACCCTCCTTTGTATTTTATATCATCTCTAGATGAGCTGTAGTACCTAATGCAATGTAATTATTGTGTAAACAGTTGCTTGGACTGTACAGGGCATAGTGACAAGAAAACAAAGTCTGAATGTGTTCAAAATGGATATAACCCTCCCTTCCATTTTTAATCTGTGGGTGGTTGAGTCTATAGACACAGAACCCAGGAAAACAGATGACTGACTGATACTGTTTCCCAACCAGATAATAAGATAGTGAGATTTAATCTTAGGCTTTCCTTTTTTAAAAAAAATATATGAGCTCTTCGTCTTAGTCAGGGTTTCTATTCCTACAAGAACATCATGACCAAGAAGCAAGTTGGGGAGGAAAGGGTTTATTCAGCTTTCATTTCCACATTGCTGTTCATCACCAAAGGAAGTCAGGACTAGAACTCAAGCAGATCAGGAAGCAGAAGCTGATGCAGAGGCCATGGAGGGATGTAACTTACTGGCTTGCTTCCCCTGGCTTGCTCAGCTGGCTTTCTTATAGAACCCAGGACTACCAACCCAGGGATGGCACTGCCCACAATGGGCCCTCCTACCCTTGATCACTAATTGAGAAAATGCCTTACAGCTGGATCTCATGGAGGCATTTCCTCAAGGGAGGCTCCTTTCTCTGTGATAACTCCAGCTTGTGTCAAGTTGGCATACAAAACCAGCCAGTACATCTGCTTAGCATAGTAACAAAATATTATAAGGAAATATGCAACAAATAGTTGAACAACTGGCTAAAAAGTCACTTGACTTTTGTTTACATGGATCTAGATTGAAGACCACAAGAGTCCACAAAAGAGAATAGTAGATACGGAAGGGATTCGATTGAATGTTTTTTGTTTGTTTTGGTTTTTTCGAGACAAGGTTTCTCTGTGTAGCCCTGGCTGTCCTGGAACTCACTCTGTAGACCAGGCTGGCCTTGAACTCAGAAATCCACCTGCCTCTGCCTCCCAAGTGCTGGGATTAAAGGCGTGCGCCACCACTGCCCGGCTCGATTGAATGTTAAATGCTTTTATCTTAGACTGAGCTGGTGAAGGCCATGAAGCTATGTGAAGGCATTTATATTCTTAACCTTTTCTGGAAGGTCTGATAGCAAAGATTGACTGTTACCCTTATGGAATTTAGAATCACCTAAGGACATACTTCCTGGTGTATCTGTGCAGGTGTTTCCAGACAGGATTAACTGGGGAGGGACCATCCACCTTAAATGTACACGGTGCCACCCAATGGGCTAAATAAAAAAAGCAAATGAAGGAGGCCAGCTGAGAGACTGCTTCCAGACTATGGATACAATGTGACATGTGGCTCATGTCTTCATGCCATGACTTCCTTTCCAGGATGCATTGACTGTGTCCCCACAAACCATGAGAATCAAAATAAACTCTTTCTTCCTCAAGTTTCTTTTGTCAGAGAAAAAACAGAAGTACATAATATAGAAGACTTAATTCACGTACACTGAAATAAAATCTGACAGATCATCTTAGTTTCTAGGAAGAAAAGGAAATAGAATGAGGAGCAATACCCAGGTGTCTAGCTCAGTTCCTGCATGTGCACGTGTCCTAAGTGTTTCTTTTTAAATTCCAGTTTAAAGAAAGTCTTGGCATGAATGCATTTGTTTACTAGGTTATACTTTATTGCAAAGGAAGATGCTTGGATTTTTTGAAGTATCATATTTTCAGCCCCCCTCACTTTTCTAAAGAACAATACTGCTAATGATGAACTTCAAAATCACCAATGGAAATCCATGGTAGATTCTCTCTTCACTTTAGGACTTTAAATAAAATTTTACTTTGTATTTATGACTATGATCCACCCTAGCAGGTTTGGGTAAGCTCCAGAAACCATTTTTAAACAGACACTTGCAAAGCAAGAAGCAGGCAGGAGCAAAAGAAGACAGACAGCACATGCCTGGTAGGCTTTTTGTCTCCAATTAGGAATGAAGTAGAACTCTGGAGATTATCTCACAACCCTGTGACTAGTAGATATTCATGGCAAATGTATCAGCTGGTGTCCTAGGGCTCCAAATGTTCTAGTCTATCAATGATAGGGAACACCAGTCAATGTCATGTTCAAATGTCTCTCTGACATGATGGGATCTCAAAAAGTTGTCAAATAGGAATATTTCTGTGGAAGTTCTATGTCAAGGTGTCAAAGATTGGTACCTTCTCTTCTAGGATTCCTGCTACCAGAGTCTATAGATCACAAGTTTTCATTTATTTATTAAAAATATATAAATATTATAATATATATGACATGTAAATGGTGGCCACAGTCCCTATCTACTCAGTCTTTTGTATTATTTGAAATAATGTATGTGAAGTCTCAGAGCAGGACTAGTATGCAGAAAGTACTTGGACATTTGTGACTAAATTTCCACCTATAATAATAAAAATTTCCAAGTGTGCAGATACTCCCTGTGAGACAGGATCAGGTGGACACCTTGGCATACATATTGTTATGAAGGAAAAAGGAATGAAGACATTCCTGGGAGACAATGTCACACCTAGAGTGAAAAGTGATTGTCCTGCTACCAAGGTAATCACTACCTGAGTTTACAGCCATGGGACTCCAGTATACTCATGTGCTTCATATAACATTAGATCAATGACAAATTGGTATGACAGGATTCCATAAGATTCTAATCATGATGAAATGTCCCTGTGACTTAATGATATCAGAGCACAAGCATTACTTTTTGGTCTGGTGACATGGGTATAAACAAACTCACTTCACTAGCAGTCATGTGACAACATGGCAACTAAGTTATCTATGATGCATATCTAGCAACATGATAAATGATGAAGCTACCACTTATGCAGTTACATTCCATGTCAGCAATGTATAGTGAGTTATTCATTATCGTGTTAGTTACAAAGACATTAATAATGAAGCACTGTGCCATGTTCTTTAGGCAGCAGCCTCAGGAATCTTATTTTTATAATGCATCTTGGTGGAGACCTGGACTATGGAGATCTGGACAAGGTCATTCTAGAATGGTCTCCACAGTAAAACCAACCAACAAAACATTTATCAGAATGGATCCTGGACATGTAAGTAAGACATTTAAATTGCCCTGATCTTGAAGGTGAAGGCTTGGGCAGCTGGGATTTGAGAGGAGGAAAGAAAAGTAAATTTCTTTCTCTCTGTGCCAGAGAGGCCCATTCCTGGAGCTTCACATGGGGGAAGACAGTTGGGCTTTTACTGTTCAGGAAGAAATGCCTGGGTCCTGGTCTTGATTCCAGTGCTGTGTTGTTTATTTAGCTCCAAATGTATTAATTGTTCTCTGTAGTGCATTCCTTACCTTAAGTGCTTGTTAACATTCTAGAGAAATCTTATGGATTTGTTTAAAGATGATTTCAAAGTATTTTGAGTTCTTTAAAGTATGCTGCTATTGTGGATTGGAGGAAAATAAGATTGTGTAACCCAAGGCAACTTGAAAGAGTTCAGCAAATATTATGGGATAATACAAAGTAAAGATAAAAGGCCTCAAGTTTATAGTTTAGTGACTATTCCATCAAACACTGATGTCCCGAGGTTACAAAAATAGGTCAGAGGGCCAGAAAGTGGCAGCAAAAGTTGACTTCATCAGTCACTGTGTCCCAAATCCCCACTCTGTCTCCCACTATCTGTGTGGAAGCTAGTCAGCCTTGTCTTCGTTACCTCGTGATTGATACATTGTCTTATGAGATTTTACACATATTCAGAATGAGAGCATGCTAAAGGTTTCTTCCTCTGTTTATGGCTTTCGTTCTGGGTTAGTACAATGCTGCTATAATGTAACTTGGAAGAAATGGTATTCATTTGTATAATGTCATGGTTATTCTTCATTGTAAACTTATCTGGATTTGGAATCACCTAGGAGACACACCTCTACATGTGCCTATGAGGGCATTTCCAGTGAGATCTAACTGGGGAGAAAAGACATATGTGCAGCACCATCATGGACTGGGGTATTTATTAAACTTAACATAGAAAAGGAAGAAGACAGCTGAGAGCCAGCATTCTTCCTAGCTCTCTTCTTCCTACTTAGCCAAGATGCAAGGAGTCTCAGCACATGCCCTTGCCACTGTGAACTCTGTCATACCTTACTCACTGTGATGGACTGTGTCTTCCTACATCGTGAGCTATAATGTAGCTTTATCTCCTTAAGGTGCTTTGTTCATAGCAAGAAGAAGAATAACCCGCATGCGGAGTGACGGAATGACTCATTACACATGCTGCTTCTGTAAGCAAGACTTCAGAGAGAGTTTGTAAGGCGAACCTGAAAGTACATGCAAATCATATGCAGTGGTGTAGAGAGCAGACGCCTTAGGTATGAGCATCTCTTGAGCAATGGATGCACTTGAACTTTTTTTCTTGCAACCCTTCCATGTAGGTTCTGTTATGAGAGTCTGAGTTATTCTCTAGACTCCTCCCACCCCCGCCCAAGGTCTATAGCAAGTAGTAATCAGTATCATGCTATCAACGGAAAAGTCAGAGTCTTAAGACTTAAGACTTAGAAATGTTGACTGAAAGCACAAGGCTGCCAGAAAAAGTGCATACAGCTGGAAACATCTGACCCATCTGGGGTTTATTTTTGTCTCTCAAAGGGGAGTGCAGAGATGACAATTTCTAGGATTTCTTCAGCTGTCTAATGATGTTTGGGCTTTGGGTTGCTGTCTCTGTGAGCCCAGTGATAGCTTTAAACATTTGTTTCTTCACATGACAACATGGAAAAGCATTAGAAAGAAGGGCTGTCAAAGAGCTTACAGTACCAGCATCTGGTGGTGACACAGCACCGAGGTAAGAGTTTGTCCTCTGGTGCTTTCTTGACAACTGTGAACAAAGCCCACCTCACAGCTGAGAAAGCTGAGGTTTAAGACGAACAGCACTTTATTACAATCACATAGCTACCAGAACACTTTGGATCAGAAGCGTTTCAGATACAGGATTTTAAAATTTCTTTTGATTTACATGTAACTATATGTTACATGTTGACCCCAATCCCAAGTCTAAACACAAAATTCATTTCTACTTCATATGCATTTTACCCATGCTCAAAGGTGATTTTTAAATAGCAATTTTAGTAATTTTTGTGCACAGAAATAAGTGTGATCAAGTGGGAGTTTTCTCTGTGGAACTGTCCTAATGCACAGAGAATCCTGGATTTCAAATGTTGGAGTTTGGGATGCTCAAACTGCACATCACAGAATTGTCAGGGTGCAGCCTTCATGGATTCAGCACCAAGCTCCTTCCCATGCTTGCTTTGAAGAGATTGACCCTTTATCTGAGTCCAAAGCATTTACTGCTTTCCATGTCCTTCCATGCTCCCACAGGGCTCTGGGCCTTCTGGTCTACCTGACTCTGGCTATTGGGTCTTTTCAGTGCTGTCTTCTTTGGTCTCTGCTGGTCACCTTTTCTTCCTTGTGCCTCACATACCACAGTGTTAGCGTCATTTTCAGGAATGTTTTCAGATCTGAGAAGGGGAGCTGGAAGACATCTAAAGGATTCTTTTCTGGATTGCATCCCTCTTAGGCACCAACACAACATTTCTGACATCTTCATGAAGCCTTGTTGGTTCTTCCCTCCCTCCCTCCCTCTTTCTTTCTTTCTTTCTTTCTTTCTTTCTTTCTTTCTTTCTTTCTTTCTTTCTTTCTTTCTTTCTTTCTACTCCTCCTCTTCCTCTTCTTCTTCTTCCTCCTCCTCCTCCTCCTCCTCCTTCTCCTTTTGCTTTAGTTTCCTCACAAGATTAAATACTGGTCCAGGTTTGAGTTTTGCTATCTTGCCCTTGGCAAAGGCCTAGTCTCAACTGTTTTTTTCCACAACTGGCCTTGAACAATTGGAAAAGATGTGAAGGAGGGAATTGTTCTTTCAGTTTCTGGAGCCAGATTCCAGGTTGTGGTTACTCTTGTCTTCTTCCTGATGTTTCCTACCTCTTCTGGAAATGGCAGCATTGGTTGGACAGTTGCCCTACAACTTTGATCTGTTTGTCCTTCTGCAATGTAGTGAATGACATCATCTCTACTGCAGTGTAGACCTAGCAGTTCCTCTTCATCTCAGTGTTTAACATCCTGTCTATGGCAGAGGTTTTGGATTGAGCTGGAGGTTGATGACTGGTGTGCCCAGATACTAGTGATCTCTCTGAGATATGCTAGATTCCATATAATCTCTATTTGTGAAGAGAGGATCAGAACATATCACAGTGAGGTCAGCTGTGACATTTGTACTGAGAATATCTGTGTCCTGTGTTAGAGATGTGAGTCTGGTCTTTACTGGAGAATGAGGCTTGGAACAAGTTGGAAGAAAAAGGAGTATGGATTCAGGGCACATGATCTTCAAGAAGAAAAAATAAGCAAAGGAAATACTTGCTTCTGTGTAGGGTGTATCATGCCTTTGGTGCACGGAATGCTGTGAGGGTATAGTGTGGCTTCAGTGCATGAAGTGCCATGAAGTGATACTCAGTAGCTGCTATGTAGAGAAGTGAGGAGGGCAAAGGAAGAAAGAAAGGAGGGATGAATGGTGAAGGGAGGAAAGAAGAAAAGATGAAAAGAATGAGAGAAAGAGGAAAAGGAGAGGAAGGAAGAGATGAAGAGGACAGGAGTGAGAGATGTAAGAATGAATGAAGGGAATAGAAGAAGGAAAAGGAGAGGAAGAAGGAAAGAAAGGAGTTGAAAAGGAAGGAAGAAGAAAGTAGAGAAGGAAGAATCGAGGAAAGGAGAGAAAGAAGAGACAGCTGACGCTGGAGCTCTGAGAGGTCCATGGGGAACATATAACTATGGGAGCCTTTTAGACCTATGCCTGTAAACAGATTTGGTGGCTGACTTGCTGAGTCCTGGGTCCAAGTCTTTGAAAAGTTCCCAGAGAAGTCTTTGGAGCAACATTCATGAGTAAATGAGTCTCAGGAGAAGAATGGAGAATGCCAGGCAGAGAAAACTTGAATTTCATGGAAGGAATCGGGAAAAGCATGGCTGTGCTACAGATGGGTGGGAGTGGAGCTGCCCAAAGAGGTGGTCTGTCTGTGAGCATCATTACAGCATCGGTGTAGAGGGAACTGGTCCAAATCCTCTCTGTTCTCTGCAAAGCTCCCCAAGTCCACATTGCTGCAAAATGATGCCTAATTTTAACTGCACATTGGTACCCCATGAACCAGCAGAGGCTTGCATAGGACAAGAGCCCAGAGGAGACCTAAATCATATGACCCCGATATTACCTCTCTTCAAGGGAGGATGTTCAATGTGTTCTTTATCTTCCCATATAGCACAGGGCATAGTACTTTCTATGTGGCTATTTTCCAGTGATTAATGATCAATTCATCACCATTACTTACAAAACTGATATAGACAAAATTGTATTTCTTCCTATATAGCTGACTGTAAATCTTCTACCTCAATAGTAAACCAAAGACATAGTGGAGTGGGGTTGAGGGGTGGGACTAGGTAACTTGCATTCAACTCATAACAATGCCTTCTGAGCAAGTATTTACTCTTTCTGTGTTCAGCTTCTCATCTTGCAAGGTAACCATGAGGGTCAGTGTATTCTTGGAGATTGGACTGTGGTCAAAGGTGCTAATTCATGTGTGTGTGTGTGTGTGTGTGTGTGTGTGTGTGTGTGTGTGTGTGACATATATGAGGATGCAAATGTGCACATGGGGGTTATAGAACAAACCTCAATGTTCTTTGCAGGTACTGTCTACTGTTTTCTTGAAGCTGGGTCTCTTAGTGGCCTGGAATTTTCCTGGTAGGCCAGGCTGGCTGGCCAGCAAGTCCTAGGCATCTGCTTGCCTCTACCCAGTGTTGGGATTGCAAATACATTCCATCATGTCTGACTCTTATAGTTTTAATGTATGTTTCAGGATTAAAGTCAGGTCCTTATGCTTATAAGGCAAGCATTTTCCACACCAAACTAGTCCCTAGCCAGAAGATTAACTCTTACACTGAATATCTGCGTTGCTGTGGTCCATAGCCTAGCAGACTACCTTCCTTTGGGGTGTGGGAGGCACATTTATGGAATATTCCCTCCAAACTAATAGAAAGGGGCAGCCTGCCTTAAAGAGGAACTGCTTGGGGGGTCATACTGTAGGAACTAATCTGCTCACTGATGGAACTATAGAATGTGTTCTTTCTTACTTTTTTTTTTTTTTTTTTTCAAGACACGGTTTCTCTATGTAGCCCTGGCTCTTCTGGAATTCACTCTGTAGCCCAGGCTGGTCTTGAACTCAGAGATCTGCCTGCCTCTGCCTCCCAAGTGCTGGATCAAAGGCATATACCAATGCTACTGCCTAAACTGTTCTTTCTTAATGGAAGGATTTGCTGTGAAACCTGGAAAAATAACTCTCATAGATTCCCCAAACATATTTAAATTAGCGCCTTGGTTCCAGTGTTGGCTCTTTACCTCCTCCCAGTGTCCTGTGTTGGGACTAAAAGCCTATTGGCTGGAGTGCTGGGGGGAGGAGCTCATAGTCAGAGGGTCACTGTGACTCTCTGGAATTCTGTTGTGTGAGGGTGGGGGTAGGAACGGGGGTTATGTTTTTTTGGATTTTAGTGTTTTGTAAATACATTTCTCTTGGTACAGCTGGAATGAGTGGGCAGCCAGGGCTGTCTGCCAGTAGGGGAACTCCCTTTTGGCTCTGGGAAGTCCTAGATTTGGGCAGCACTGTTCAGTTCCTCTCTCAGTCTTGAGATCTATGATGTTTTCTTTCCTTTGCTCCATGGTTCAAAAGAGAAATGACCAAGGTTTGGTTCTCAGCACCCACATCGCGGTGCACAATCATTTGGTTCAATGGATTTGATGCCCTCTTCTGACCCCCACAAGCACTAGGCAAACACATGGTTGTACAGATATAGATGCAGGCAAAACACTTATGCATGCAAAATAAAATAAATAAATCTAAAAATTTTTAAACAAAAGAGGAGTGAGCTTTGCCAGGATTTGAATTGTAATCTCTAACCTCCATCCACCTACCAAAATTCCCTAACCCCTAGTGTTCAACTCCTAACCTCCAGTATTTCAGAATGTGACCGTATGTGGCAACATGCTCTTTAAGAATTGAATGAAGATTAACTGTGGTTTCTTAGGTGGCTTTGTTCCTAAATGGTATATGCCCTTCTAACCACTGAAAGTTGGATGCAGGCAGGTACAGAAGGGGTTTGCAACTGAGGGCCCTACAGGGGGGTGGGGAGAAGCTTCAAGAAACCTGCCTGGCAATACATTGATCTTGAACTCCCAGGACCCAGAACTGAAAAAATAGATGCCTTTTGCTATATTCTGCCTGTGGTGCTTCTTCATGACAGCTCAAAGGGATTATTACAACAGTAGTCTACCATAACTAGAAATAGCATACTGCTAAGACCTGGACAGGAGTAGACAGGCTTTGTTAGCTAAGGTCCTTCTGGCCACATCTATTCATTCTAAACCAACAGTTCCAGGGCCTCAAGCGCAAACATAAACAGGACACATCTGCCTTCCCCACCTTCTACCCCAAACAGGGAGAGCCTTGGCCGGTCAGGGAAGCCACCAATTAAAGACTGAGATTTTGGCCACATACCTTTTTAACTTGTCACACAACCAGCACTAACCATGACTTATAACTTTACGTTTGTGGGAAAATATGTTCTAAATTCCCAACAACAATTTACAGATGCATTTTTGGACCACAGCTTGTTTAAATTGAGGGCAGCCAATATTTGTAGATTTCTCATCAACACTCAAATTGTATATACTTTTTACGGACACACCATGTAGTTCAACCTTTTTCCTAATTTAGACCAGTCTTTCTATAATTCATTGTAATTGCTGTACTTAATTGTCAGATTGAGTACATTATTTTAGAGGACTTTGCATATATAAGTAATAGGCTCGGGAAATTCTTTTTATGACATTGTAAATCTCTATTAACCAGAAAGAATGGAAAGCTGTATTATTTGGTGTTTGAGATGCTGTCTCCTATTGATGTGAAAATACTCCAAACATGGAGGTACTGGTGAGAGAGAATCACGCTTTCCTGAGGATTTGCCATGACCTTTGCATCTGCTTGCTCGTCTTTTAGTTAATGTGATGGTTAGTTTGCTCATCTTAGTTAGTGTGAAGGTTAGTTCTGGCTGTCACCTTGACTGTCAACCCAGAATCCTCTGGGAAGAGAGTCTTAAGGAAGGATTGTCTACAATGGTTTGGGCTGTGCTCAGCATGTCTCTGGAGATTGTCCTCAGGAAGTTACTTGATATGGGTGGACACAACCTACTTTGGTTTGCATGCCCTAGGTGTGGGGGTGGGGCAGGCTGGAGTTCTCTGAACTGTATGAGCATGGAGAAATCAAGTTGGATACGAGCAAGGAATCAAAGGAACATGTATGCATTCCTTTTGCTCTGCTCTTGATGGTAAGTGACTAGCTGTTTTGTGGGGAGTGGAGGAAGCCCTGGGGGAGTGACAGCCAGAATGAATGTGAGCTCTTGACATTGGCCTGGCCAGGTCAAGGGTCCCAAAGCCTCAGACCCATGGGAAAGTGGCAGAGACTTTCCTCTTAATCTGCAGGGAAATGTTGACAACATATGCATAAAATATCCAACATGGCTTTCTTCCCCTGGATATTTATGGCCTGAAGACTGCTCCCTTACAGACACTGCTCCTACTGAGATTAGCTAAACCTGTTTCCTTGATCCAGCTGTATACCATAAACCTGCCTGCTTGTTTATCTGTACGTAATAACCACATCTCCTTGTTTAGCTGTATGCAATAACCCCACCTCACTGTTTAACTCTACATAATAAACACGCTGAGCTCCTGGGTGGCTGTGGTTTCTCCCCAGAGACCCAGTCCACCTGACCCCTGCTTTCCTGTGTGTCTTCATCTCCCCATTGTCCCCAGTCAGTCCCTGGGGCCACACAAGGACATGGCACTGTTGGAAGTTCCTGCCTTGACTTCTCCACAGCAATGCCCTATATAATCTGAAATTATAAGATGGACTAACCCCCTTCTCCTCTAAATTCGTCTTTTCAGGGTGTTTCATCATAGCAACAGAAATGGAAGCAACAGCAAGCTGTTTCCCAGCAGTATAACACGTGTCTGTGGTCACCAGCTTCTGAGATGGGGAGTTTGTTAGATAACACGGTGCTGGTGTTTTAAACTGTGGCTTTAGCCTGTTGCTTTGAGCCTTTCTGAGGGCAGCATATGAAGGTGTGAGTATGTGGACAGAAAAACCATTTACCTCTTCTCTGGGGAACCAAAAGAAGGAAGAGAAAGGGCTTAGGGGCCCCCAGTCCCCTGAAAGGCCATGCCTTCAGTGACCTGCAACCTCCCACCTGACTCTATCTCCTTAAGGCTCTGTCACCTTCTAATGATTCGGCCCTGGGAATAAGTTGAAAGCACCTTAGGATCCAAACTGTAGTAGTAACTTATCTACTCCTATGTGCAGGGCAACTGTGCACTTTGTGAAAAATGCATTAAGTAAGTTCAACAACATGGCCTAAAGGCAGATGGTTTAATATTCCTAACCAGCTCTATCAACTCCAAGGTCAGGTTTCACCAAAACAAACACTTTCTGAGTGCCCACTCTGTGCCTATCCCTGGCTCAGAGGAATGAAGTATGGCTGCAGGCTTCACAGGCATTAGGGCTGATTCCTAGTCACCAAAGGAATGCCCTATAATGCCCATTGTTTCTAGAAATAAGAAGAGATGGTCATATAAAATGCTTGGCATGTCCTCGGTGTTTCATGAATATTAGTGGTTATTTGTCATTATTGTAAAAAAAAAATACAAAAAAGAAAACCCCACAACAATTTATACTTTTGTCTTTTGATTTCATCTACCATCGCCTTCAGGGTAATGCTTGTAAAAATCAGTGTTAATTATTTACAGATCTATAACTGTCTTCCCAAGTGTTTGGTGACTACAGCAGCACCTTCTCACAGAGGGGCTAATAATAACCAGCAGTTCCCCTGGGTAACAGTGTGCTGATCTTCAAGTGTCTTTGTGATTCAGATCTTGCATTCTATTGTCTTCTTAACAGCTCTGTGACAAGCTCTGTGGTTTGGGGGACTCACTCAGGTTTGAAGATTTCCCATGCCTACCTGACACTGACACTTTTTGACAGTATTAGCTAAGTTAGTCACAGGGTTTTAAGGGGAATGCAGCAGGCTCAGGATTCAAGCTTATTGGATGCTGTTTCAGTTACAGATTTAGACTTGAGAGCTACACATTGATGAAAGCAAGAAAGGAAGGAAGGAAGAAAGAAAGAAAGAAAGAAAGAAAGAAAGAAAGAAAGAAAGAAAGAAAGAAAGAAAGAAAGAAAGGAAGAAAGGAAGAAAGAAAGAAAGAAAGAAAGAAAGAAAGAAAGAAAGAAAGGAAGGAAGAAAGAAAGAAAGGAAGGAAGAAAGAAAAAGAGAAAGAAGAAAGAAAAGAAAGACAGAAAGAAAGAAGGAAGGAAAGAAAAGAAAGAAGAAAGGAAGGAGAGAGAAAGAGAGGGAAAGGGAGAGGGAGAGGGAGAGGGGGAGAGAGAGAGAGAGAGAGAGAGAGAGAGAGAGAGAGAGAGAGAGAATGAATTTACAGCCTAATGCCGAGGTCCCAAAGGGTGAGATTCCTGGCAGGGCTCCTTACACCCACACTGGTGCTGCACGCTTCCAGGGGGAACAGGATTGTTTGGAGGGCTCTAGGGGTGAGGGAGCAAACACATTGGGAGATGGTTATGTCATGCGAATATAAATTCCAACCTATTTAAAAATTTCCTTGTGGCAGCTCCCTACAACTCTGGCAGCTGACTGATCCCTCTAGAGGACAGGGCTTGACCTCATGCATGGCTTTCTAAATGTGACTTTGTGCTAATCCCAGCCCCCACTGCGGTGTGCCTCACTGGGATGCCCCCTGTCAACTCTCTTTGTAGCCCTTGGATTCTCCAACAGCTGGACCCCATTAAGGCCTCTTACATGGCCATTCAGGCTCCATCCTCCATCACTGATGGCCTTACTCAGGGCAGGTGTGCCTCCTGACACCCAGGTCCATCCTGACCATGGCAGGCACGGGGCAGGGGGGGTCTTGATAAACTCTGACATTGGTGACAGAACAGTATCTTTTCCTATGTCTTCCCAGGACATCTTACCACGGATGAACATCTCTTGTTCTGGCAAGAAACTCCTTAATCAACTATGTAAATATGGCCGCTGTGTTCTATATGAGAAGGGAATTGTTTAAAAATGGTTTTGCTTTTGGGGATCCCATGTATTTACCAAGTCTCATTGCTTCCATCTCAAGGAGGTGAAGGCAGAGATACAGATACGCCAGGATGGTGTTTGAAGGGAGGATTGTCACAGCAGAAAGGAAGAGTGAGAGACAAGGCTGCTGGGATTCAGACATTTTCCCTACATGTCCCTAGCTAGCTGTGGGGACAAGGTAGGGTGTAGATATGTGTATTAGAGAAACCCCTAAGGTGAGGTCTGGCCCTATTCTTCAGACCATTGAGTCTGGAGGATGCTGGGAACATAGACAAGGGTAGACTGACCCCCCCAACCCCAGAGCTAAAGGTTGGTGTATTTCCTCAGTGGACCTGACCTAATTGTCACTGTCTGGGTTGGGGTCTCTCTCAGAGGGTTGTCATTCTTGAAGTTGTCATACCATGCCTGTCTCTTCCTGTCCTTGGCTCCATACCAAGCCAGGATGGCCATTGTGCCTCTTGGATGCCTATTGGATGCCTAGGAAGTAACACAGGGTCTGTGCACAGTGAACTCCTAGTGTATGTCTATGGGAGTGATGGATGGAAGGAAGAGGAGTGTATGAAGAGGAAGAAGGAAAAGAAAGGAGAGGGAAGAAAAAAGGGAGATGGGAGAAAAAGTAAAGAAAAAATGGACAGAGGGAGCAAGGCTGGGAGGAGGGAGGGCTAGTGAGTCTGCCCTTCTAAATTTCCTTTCTTGTGAGTCTCAGATTGGAGAAATCTATCATGTGCAAAAGAATGTATTTATAAAATGTAAGACTCTGAAAGCATGTGTGGGACGGGTGTCATGGCCGCCAGCAATCCCGCTGGGCTCGGTAGGTCACCTCATCGCTCACACATCATTCCCAGCTAAATCAAAATGACGCATGCTCTAATTTCACTGTGAGCCATGCTTGTAGATCTACAATAGCTGGCATGCTGAATGGCTCCCTAGCAGAATATACTTCTAGTATATTCTTCTAGTAAGTCTGAATTTGGGGGATTCCAATTTGTGTGTGCGTGCATGCACGCGCACATGTGTGTGTGTGTGTGTGTGTGTGTGTGTTTGCTTGTGCACATATGTGCATGGGTTTGTACAGGCCAGAAGACAACCTCGATCATTCCTCAGGAGGTGCAGACCACCTTGGTTTTTGTTTTGTTTTGTTTTGTCTGTTTTCCTTAGGTAGGGTCTCTCATTGGCCTAGAACTTGCTGAGTAGGCTAGGCTAGCTGACCAGTGAGCCCCAGGAAATCCATCTGTCTTCACCTCCCCACTACTGGGATTAAAATTTCCTAAAAACACCATGCCTGACTTGCTTTATGTGGATTCTGTAGGCTCAAACTTAGATATTAATTCTTCCAAGACAAGAATTTTACCAACCGATCTGTTGCGTCTGCCTTGAAGATTCCCGTTTTGAATTGAAGGTCAAGAGAGAGGCATTAAGGCATCAGATAACTAAGTATTACCACCATACCCTTCGAGTTTGCTGTCCACTCCCACGCTGCTGGACCAGAATCCTTTTTCCTGAAGGCCTCACAACTGTTCTGACGTGGGAGTGGGAGTCAGGTATCCCAGGAATCAGGGACTCGGGCCCTAATTTTCTGGTGGCTTGCTCCTGATGCCACCCAGCTGGACTGTTCAGTATGGCATGCCATAAAATATGCACAGCACAGCCATAGATCCATATAGCACGTTTCCTGCCACAATGTGGGAACACACAGGAGGATCCCAGGCAGATAATTTAAAACATTTGCATCATCTATCAAAATAAAGAGATATTATGAATTAAAAACAGCCCTATTGCATGAATTTTAAAACTAAAAGTCTGACTTCAGTGACCTCATTTGTGTGCTGTCTACCCATGTTGACTTCTTCCACAGGCTCCTGGGGCTATCACTGTGCATTGCTGGGTGCTGAGAGCTTTGCTGCAAGGGTTTGCAAACTGAGTTAACATGAAAGGGTCTCAGATGTTCCTGCTCAGATCTTATCGGAGCCCATATTTGTCTCTGTACAGTACAGAACTTTGAGAAGAGAAATTCGATATGGTAAAAACTCTCTGAGTTTCCTTTAAGAGCTCTTCCAATACCCGTGGAATGTTTAAAAATAGATGGTATTTGTCACAGATGTTCCAGAATGATCACTGTCATTGGTCAAATGTGTTACAAGGTCAGAGAGAAAGGTCAGTTTCTTCCGCATGAAGACTCTGGGTGCCATGGGCAGATCTGTGGAGCTGTTTTCCAAATCCAAGTCCATTAGTGGTCTGGAAGCACAGAGCTGGAAGTCTGGGCTGCAGTTGAGGTCACTCTTCAAGAAAGCTTTTTTTATTCATGCCTGGATGCCAGCTCTTGGTTGAAGATATGCGATTTGTACTGTCCAGTTCCAGCCCCCTTGATGGTGTGTGTGTGTGTGTGTGTGTGTGTGTGTGTGTGTGTGTGTGTGTGTGTATGTGTGTGTGTGTGTGTGTGTGTGTGTATGGGGTGGTGGTGGGCTCCAAGTCTCTCAGTAATCCAGATAGAGGGAGAGGGTGCTGGCATCTGGTTCCACTCCAGGGCACCTGATCCCAGCCTTTGGGTTGTTGAACAATGTGACTAGGCACACCTTGTGTTGATTGACACAACAGTGGTTTTATACAAATTAGAATCAGAAGCTCAGGCCCATCAGTGATCTTAAGCAAGAATCCTCTAGGATGAAGGACATTAAGAATCTCAAGCATCCTTCTTGCCTTAAATCCTGTTCTTTCCAGCATCTCATGAAGGTAGAAAGAGCCTGTCTCTCAGGTAATTTGGGGCTTACATTATAAGTAAGGAGCTAAAGCTCAGCAGCTGTGAGCATCTTGCTCGAGCTCCTTTTGGTAAGTGACAAAACCACTTCCCTGATCCAGGCTCATGGCCATGGTCATGGCTTCCCAAAGTCTCCTGCTGCCCAGCCTGAGGGCAGCTGAAAGCTTTTTGCATGTTAGTCAAAGACAACAGGATAGATTATTATATAAACAAACAAACAAACAAACAAACAAACACCCAACTCCTAGAATCTGCTATTCATTGCAACAAAGGCATTTTCCCTTGTATTGCTTGCCCAAGGACAGTGGGGTTTGTAACAGGCTCTGGAGAAGAAAAGAGCAGATTTCATCAGTTGTCACCTTTGGCCCACTCTTTTGCCACCTGCTGACTTTAAGAAAAATTTGTCTGCCGATGAGGATTAATGAGATGGCAGATTCCATTGCTGCTGGATGTTTGGGATGAAATTCAATCATTCCACATCACATTCCTTCTCCTCACCTGCTCTGGAAGGCAGATTGAATTCTTTAAAGGAAAATTCAGTCCAGACCAGAACACACACAGTACCAGCCCCATCACCCTTGAAAGACGCAAGCGCTTGCCAAGGGCCAGGGTTTCTCCTCTGGTTTCTGTATGTGGCATGGTTTATTCCATTAAGGTCCAGTTTCAGGTGCTCAGTAAAACCCAGGTGACTTGAGGCTGGCTGCCCTGAAGTATTTAGGTGCCTGCAAGTGAATTTCTTACACAGCTTCCTGAAGGATTCCTTTGGAGCACCCTGGAGCCTGCACCAACCATGGGTATACATAACAGTCTGTGGACCGATCTCTTCTAAGTCAGCCCAGCTGAGCATGTCACTGGTGCAGCCTGGGCAAAGGTTCATGCTGCTGTGGCTGCCTGGGAACCAACAAATCTAACAGCATGTAAATAGATCCTCCTCTCAGTCCCAGACCGCTCCCCAGGTCCTTTTCATATATTATATAATTAAGGATATCATTGATATGGTTTTGCTATATACACATCAAATTTCAGGAATTTCCCTTAGTATATGTATGTAAGGATATATGTTTGTGTGTGTACATGCATGCATACACCATGTGTACATGTATGCATGTGTGTGTGTGTGTTGTACATGTATATGAGTGTGTGTGTGTGTGACAACCTTAGGTGTCATTCTTCAGGTGTCTTCCATCTTTTGTTTGAGATTGGCTAGGAACTTTGTCAAGTACAACAGACTAACTTGCCAGTGGGCGTCTAGGAATGCGCCTGTCTTCATTCTGACTTTGCCATCTGTGGGATTACACTGCATGCCTTCATGCCTGGCTTTTTATGTGGGTTCTGGGGATCCTCACTCGGACTGGTGTGTTTTCAATCAAGGTCAAACTCAGGTTCCTCTCCTCCATGACTTTATCCTTCTGACAACTAACCTTTTTTTGAGCTACTTTGCACCTACAGTCTGTGCCATACAGGCCAGAGTGCATGCTTTTGTATTGATTTCTGGAACTAGTTTTCTCCCAGTTAACCCACAAGGTCTGTAGAATTCACATGATTCATTTCCTCTGTGTTCAGGGGAAAGCAGCCATTACAGTCTGGATCTTAAATGTCCCCCAAAGCCCCTGTGCTAAAGGCTTTTTACTCAGTGTAGCTACTGGAAGGAGGTGGAGCCTTCACCATGTAGGACCTAGTGGGAAGAGTTAGGGCACTGGGAGGTGCCCTTCAGTGGAAGATGGAACCCCAGGCAATGGCCCCCTTACAGATGATTTCTTTTCTCATGTATTTTGTCTCAACAGTGGAAAACAGCTCAACACAGCATTAACCTGCACACACAGCAATCGCTGGTTGGTTTATAATTGATGACTTACATGTGTGCACTTTGGCTAATGGGATTCAGCATACAGATTTTTTTTTTCTGCTTGTTGACACCTCATCTTCCCATTAATCTTGAAAGGTCCATTTTAGGCCACCTCTGGGTTACTCTGGTCACACTAAGCCCCTATCCCTTTCCAAAATCAAATGCTTCAGGTCCTGTCCACCAGTAGCCATCTGCCAGGCTTGCATATGCATACACCCCCTGTGCCATATTGTTTGAAATACTCTTCACACCCTTGTTGATGAAGTCCTGCTTGGTGCCATCTGTAGGCAAAATAGCATCCACTATCCATAGCAATCTTATGAGCCTACTATGCTTTCTTGGATTGCTGTCATTCATTTTCATGCCTTATTTCTACTTACTAGGTATGCTTCTCGAGAGCCAGGGCCTTTCTGATATACTTTTCATATGCTCCACCGCTGACACAGTGTTCCAAACTGAGATGCTTCAGAAATTTGCTGGAGGGAATGGTTAATTGGGCTTGCATTTTTAGATGGGGTGTCAGGGAGAGGCTTCATGGAGGTGATACAGTAAGAACCAGTCCTCACTGGGACACCTGTAGGCCATCCAGCCACCTTCAAGCCTATGAACAGTATAAAAGAAGGCATGCTGTTCCCAGGGACCCTTCCATCTATTGGGAAAAAACCGCGTCAACATTTGGACATGTGGTGGGGAAAATACCACTTAACGTGTAGGGACATTGATTGCTTCGGCTCATTGAAGGTCTTAAACTTAAATTTGAATTTGTAATTTTGTGTTCTTTCTCTTAGAGTAAACTTAGAAAAATGTAGAAGGAGGGATTCATGATGATTTGGGAGGCAGTACCAGTTTGAATCATGAACATATTTAGGGGCTTATTCTGAGCATCATCGGTAGCCTGGGCTGAGAGAGGAAGCTGCGGCTTAGGTTTTCTTAGTATTTAATGAATCTTTCTTGTTTGTTTTCTAGTTTACTGTCAACTTCCAGAGAAACCGACCTTCATGACAACGATATGAAATAAAGCAAAGGCCAAGGAGATGTGCTATCATTCCCAGAAGCTCTAGGGCTCCATCCCAGCCATCCCTGAAATGCCACATCTGCGTTTGCCTGTGAACAGAGCATAGGAAACATTTCCTAAGGAGTCTTCACAGCCCACTCATGAAACAGCAGTCTGCATGCAGGTGTTGTGTAACATGCCAACAGAAGCCATTGGGCTTGCTTCATTCCTCCCTCCACATGTGTGCCCAGCCAGGGGTGACACAAGCTAAAGTCATCAGAGAGGAGAGAACCTCAAATGAGAAAATGCCACAAGACGATTGGGCTGTAGGCAAGCCTATATAGCATTTTCTAAATTTACTTAGTGACTGATGTGGAAGGGACCAGCCCATTGTGAGTGGTGCCACCTCTGGGTAGATGGTCCTGTGTACAAGAAAGCAGTCTGAGCAAGCCATGAGGGGCAAGACAGGAAGTAGCACTCCTTCATCACCTCTGCATCAGCTCCTGGTTTCAGGTTCCTGCCCTGCTAGAGTTCTTGTCCTGACTTCCTTCAGTGATGGACTATGATATGAAAGTGTGAGCCACATCAACCCTTTCCTCCTCAGCTTGCTTATGATCATGGTATTTCATCACAGCAATAGAAACCCTGACTAAGACCAGGCTTCTGCTTCAGCTGCGGCTCCTGGCTGGGAACAGGCAATGCTGGTCACAGCTTTCCTTGAAGTCATAACAGCAACCAGAGCTGATAATCATTTCCTCAACTTAGGTCTAAGGTATATTAATTAATTATTTTTTAAAGACAAGAAAATCCCAGAAGATATTTTTGGTGTTTTAGTACATGCTTGGCCTATGGAGTGGCACTATTAAGAGGTGTGGCCTTGTTGGAGGAAGTGTGTCACAGTGAGGGTGGACAATGAGACCCTCCTCCTAGCCACATGGAAGCCAGTCTTCTCCTAGTTGCCTTCTGAACAAGATGTAGAACTCTGAACTCCTCCAGAGCCATGCCTGCCTGGATGCTGCCATGCTTCCTGTCATGGCCATGATGATAATGGACTGAACCTCTGGACCTGTAAGACAGCCCCAATTAAATGTTGTCCTTTATAAGAGTTGCCTTGGTCATGGTGCTGCTTCACAGCAATGGAAACCCTAATTAAGATAGTATTGGTAATTTTTTCCTGAGGGCAGGGGTGACATTCAGAAGCGATGGGTAGTTTTGGAAAGACTCAAAGTCAGAACCTGACTGCTGAGAACAGCTTTGCTATGGTCACTTTCTGGATTTATTCTTTCAGTGACTTTATATATATCTACATCACCTTTGCATTTACATAGGTAGATGCACATTTTTCAATTTTAATATGGAACAGAACTAGTCTTAACATACCCTCCGCAGGAGCTGGGGCCAAGCCAGCTTGTGAGGAGTCTGAGCTATAGGAGAGGAGAGTGGGATGTGGCTCTGCCAGTCTTGGTCTGGGAGCAAGTGGTGAGCTGACACTTTTAGATGCTAAAAGGACGTATGTGAGGGGAACAAAGGGGGAGCCGTGCAAGGTGATGGCATCCATCGCAGCCCAACCAGACCGATTAGTGGGCTGGAAAAGGGGAAAGATGAGACATAGACAATTAAAATGAGTTTCAAATCCAGAAGTGAAGTCTTGGGTTTTATGGAATGAACTCCATGAAAACCAAAACCAAAACCAAAACAAGCAAACAAAGAAACCAACCCCTGCATTTTGATATCTCTCTGTGTTGGACAACTGCAATGGGCAAGAAAAATGCCTGGCCCTAAATGGGAGGTATTTTCAGATGTTTGGTCTGCACAAAAGGTCTCTGTGGGTGGTCTGCATACTTCTATGTGATACACAATTGTAACAACCTGACCATGCCACCATGGCCCAAGAATGCATTTAGTGTGGCACTTACTAGGAAACCTTTAGACTTTTGAACTGTGTTACTGCACCCCAATGTAGGAACCCACAAACTTGCCTGGGAGGATGGCTTGCTAGTCTTTCAAGCCTGGGATTTATCTAGATTGTGCATCTTGATGTTAACTTTGGCTGGTTATGACCAGAAGGTTGTGCATGTTAGGGTATGCATACTCATTCCCCTTAGAGGGGTCAGAAAACCACAAATATTTAGCTATGTCATTAGGTGTTTAGGTAGGTACTGCCACTTGATGCCTGGTTGAAAGCTACACTAGGTGATCATCAAATAGATCTCTGCCATATAGTTACTCTTAGGAACATTTACTAAACACTTGTTTCTATATTATAGAGGCTGACTTTTGCTGTTTGGACAAACAATAATAGCCAGCTACCCAATTCTGTTAAAATAACTTGCCTGTGTGAGAAGAGAAACATTTTTACATGTCTCAATATGCCTTCGTGGCTGATTTGATGCCTTTTTATTTATGGAATATTGGCACATTTTGATCCCAAAGCCTTTGGGGTAGTTGTTTTGGAGGCGAGCACTTTGGAGAGAAATGAATGATGGGCAGGCACAGCCTTGGACAGCCTGTTCTAAATTAAATGTTCTCTGCTTGGTCTTGCCATTTTATTTTTAAAAAGGATAAAGGGGCGCAGGCTCATTTACTATCTCGCAAGGGGCACACCAGAAATAATTTCATAATCCTAAGGGCCTGCTCTTTCTGCCTCCTCTGCTTAAACCTCCATATAGCTCTAAATACTGGGCTTTCTTCTGCCGTGGCCTTCCTTCCACGTGTCTGTAGGGTTTTGCCTTTAGAGCCTGCCACATGCTCGTGTTCTAAAATTCCCTGAAGCTAATCTCTTTAGGGAAGTCCTTCTGGGCTGATAGTTGTAGGAGCATTCAGAGTTTCATTATTTGAATGGGAGAATTAGGGCTTCTCTTTTTTCATTTTTAAACGTGTATGATAGGGCTTGCTTGTCTTGTACCTAAACTGTGAAATCATCTCAAGACTATTAACATCATCCACATGCCATTGCGAGGACAGTGAGGGTAAGAAATTGCTTTTGTATGAGGTCACTGGTCTGTCAGTTATAGTAACTTGCCTCTAGAAGTGTTATAGCCCCCAGCTCAAATACCTTGACTTGATTTTTGGCATGAATTCTGAGTTTTGATACCATTTCTATGATTAGACCCGTTTAAGGCACTCTGAGTGTAAAATCTCACCCAAACAATGTCGCTCTCATCCTTTTCACATCTTCTCTCTTTGGGGATGTAATTAGATTTATTTATGAGTTGGAGTCAGTTTCTTTAGCTTTGGTTAGGGTTACAACCAGGGTGGGCTCCAGTCAAAACTGTAAAGTTGGCATGGTGCCTCTCTGGGCTACTTTCCAGGTGTCCAGAGCCTGTTCTGATTCACCTGGAGCCACATTGCCCATCCCTCTGGACCAGACATCGTCCTGTGCTAAATCCTGCTTTATCCAAGTCCCCATCCTTCCCCCAACAAACTTCCTTTGCTTATTAATTTACTCTCTTATTTAACAGGTACTTTGGAGTTGCTATTAGGCAATGGATGACCACTCCCTTCTGTCCACATGGGGTATGTGCTAAGACCTCTGGTGTGTTTGTGAAACTTCTATTAGCTTAGAGCCCATATACACTGTTTTCTTCTATACTTATACTCCTATGATAAAGTTTACCAATTTGACATAGTAAGAGATAAAACTGTGGGATCTGGGAAGACGACTTAGTGAGCAAAGTACTTCTGTGAAGCATAAGGGCTTGAATTAGGAAGGCTGGCTATGTTTTGTACCTTTAACACCAGAGCTGGTATTGGGGGAGGGGGAGTGGGAGGATCTCAGGGGCTCACTGGCCAGTGAGTATAGTTGGAATGGTGGAAGCTTTAGGTTCAGTAAGAGACCAATCTCTGGTGGATAAGATAGAGAGCTGATTGAGGAAAACTATTTGGATGTCAGTTTCTGGTCTTCACACATGCCTATAAGGTGAGTCTATTGCACACACAAGCATACATGCGCGAGCGCACACACACACACACACACACACACACACACACACGCACACACGCACACACACACACACCTTTATACCACTCACTCACACATAAATTTTTAAAAAATAAATTAACAATAACAACTACCAATGGAAACAGAACAACTATACCACACAGGGCAATAAATGTTGAGTGAACATGATTTCTCATACTATTTTATTATTTCTTACCACATTTTCAGAATATGACTAAATGTAGCAGCAGGGAATAAAAAGGCAACAGCTGAATCCTGCTCAGCCATTCTGGGTTAGATTACAGCGACTAACTCATTCCCATCCACCTAGAACAGGAAAGTGGGGGTGCCTCTCTGAGGAAAGGGGAGAATCTACATAGATAGGGTGGGAGAAGGAGGGGGGCACTTGACAGGAAGCCCTCTGGTGGGAGATGGGGACAATCTCGGGACTTCCAACAGGAAGCCATGGAGGTTGGGGCAAAGAATTGGATGGACTGGTACTCAAATGGCTCACTCCTGATCAGCTTTGAAGGTGTCTGAGAAGTATTTGATTTCTTTCATTTTTGTTTTAGAGTACCATTGTCAAAATGTACATTGGATTGCCAAAAGTTAAAAGGTGATTAGATTTTATTCAGGAAAGATTTCGTGATTGGCATTTAAAATTTCAACATGGTGGTGTTGGGGATTTAGCTCAGGGTAGAGAAGCTCAAGGCCCTGAATTTAGTTCTCAGCTTTTAAAAAAAGAAATAAAAGTGAAAGTCATCATTGAACATAAAATATTTTTCTTTTGAATATATATTTATAGTTTTGCTTTCCACGTTTTAGAAAGTTTAGGATTCTTGTGTCGATTTCTCAAGAATCACAGCATCTTTGGACTGTCAGTTTTAATGTGGTAGCCATTCACTCTATGCTGTGGGAAATATTTTTGTTTCTTTCTAGCTCATTCTTTACTTTGCCCGTCTTTTGTTGTTAGATATTTCAAAAATTTCCCATGTACTGACGTGGTTTCCCATCTCTCTTCTGAGCTCACTTTGGTAGGTTTTTATTTTAAACTGTTATATTCAGTAATGGGTACTTCCTAAGAAACTTTCATTTTACTTTGGAGTTCATAAGAGTGAAAATATGTTTGTCATCCTTCTTCTCGTGTTGTCTCCCGATGTCCTTATCAAATGTGTACCTCCACTCTACATAATCATGGCTCTACATAATGAAAAAGAAGTAAACTCTCTGTCCTGTGAATTCACAGACTCTAACAATGAAGACTTTCTGCAACATCTTGTCCCTTTAGGCTTTCAGTGTTTTGCCTTAATGAATTTATTACATTACAGCAATGCATAACACACCAACTATTCCTCCTTGTAGTGACCCAGCTCTAGGCAGTGTGTCAAGGTTCAAACAGAAACGGTTCCCAAGCCTCATGTGTGCAGCTGGCAATGCTGTTTTTCCAGACTGGGGAATCTTTGAGAGTAGAGTCCTTCAAACCAGGAGTCCAAATAAATCCATCTTCCCTTAAGTTCACACATTTGGTCACTGGAGTGAGAAAAATAACTAATCTAATATGATATTAATCTTTTGTTTCCCTCCCTTTTCTTTGAGGATGTGGCATAGTATTCTGTTTCTACCAACTGTTAAGACAAGTGTTAGTAACACTTGACTTTTACATATCTTAGTTTTGGTCCAACCTCATTTGACATTATCAAGATAATCTTATACAAACAACTTGGTACAGTCTACAGTCATCTAGGGAGAGAAGTTCAGTGAGGAATCATCTAGACCATGTTGATCTGTGGATATGTTTATATAAGATTATCTTGATTATGCCAACAGAGGTTGGACCTACCACTGTGGGCAGCACCATCCTTTAGGCAGGGGAACTTGAACTGTGTAAAAGAGAAGAAGGAGAGCTTAGCATAGGTATTGGGTTAAAGGTGGTGAGTGGAGAGTCCCCTGGACTTGGGACTCTGGGAAGAGCAGGATTTTGGAAGTTTGACTGTGATCATGGTACTCCCAGGTGGGTGTCAGGCTGTGAGAAGCCATGGAACACTGCCTGGGGGTGGGGGAACATGGCCTGAGAGTCCCGGGGACTACATGGAGTCTGGTTCCCAGGCTCTTGGGCATCCCAGGCACTGCTGGATGCCTTGAAAGAGCTGAGAACAGAGTGAGAGCCCGCAGGCTGGATCTAGCCTGGGCAGAGGGGGGAAAAGTGGGGAGGAACCTGGCTGGGTCCTGTTTGGAACTGGGTCCTTGGCTTGTCGCTGGCTAGCTGGGTTGGTTTGGTAGCACTGTGGATGGGAGTGTGGTGAGGCCTTCTGAGGGAGACTGGACGTGGCTCTTTAGACGAAGGCCTGTTCCATCCTTCCCGATGAAGATCCCGATGAAGAGAGACAGTCCATGGTTTTAGGGTGTTTATTGTCATGGCAGAGAGTGGCGATGAATGAATCTGTACCCCACAATCTCAGGGTGGGCATGAGATTAAAATACCTTTTGCAGGGAGGAATGGCTGGGAAGGGGAAAAGGAGTTTATTGGCTAAGCCTATAGGTGCCTCATTAAAATGGGAATGTCTTGAGGCTACGTGATCACACCTCTACCTGTGGAGAGCCTTGGGCTTTGCCCTTATGTGACAGAGAGTCACAGATCTATGGAGGAGAGCTGCTGCCTCGTGTCAGGAGTTTGGGGCCCAGGACCATGGCAAAATGCCTACCGTCCCTTGTAGGGTTATCCCTACTGTGTTCAAGAGTTTTAAACCTTAGCTCAACCAGAAACCAGGTTGCTTTTCATGGTCCCACACATAGGCATGAATTCCTGAATTCATTCATCTCTAATTCTCAATTATAAATGCAATATAATCAACTCTGATGTTCCCACAGTAGTGGGCTGGAATCTCAATCTTTGAACTCAAATCCTTTCTTCCTTAAGCTGCTTTTGTCAAGGCATTTTATCATAGCAACAGAAAAGAAACTAGGATAGTAGAATATTTCCTACAAGGGGGAAAAAGGCCTCCTGGGTTTTCTTCTGAGTTCAGGGTCACAGACCAGTGATGGATCACTGGTCAATTAAGTTTATCTTTGTGTGTGTCTGTGAGAGGGTTTCTAAGAGAGGATTAAGTAAAGGGGAGGACCCACCCTGAGTGTGGATGGTACCTTCTGTAGGCTGGGGATCCAGATGGAGTAAGAGCGGGTGAAGGAGGAAGCAATCCAGGGCATGATTAACTTTGCTCAGCCACAATGGACAGGCCTCTCTGAAATCAAGAGCCCAAATAAATCTTCCCTGACTTAAGTTGCTTCCATCAGGATCTATCAGAGCAACAAGAGTCTGACTGTACCAAAGATCCTTCCTGCTTGAGCTGCACATGGATACAGACTATGGGGAAAGCTGGTAAATACTGACCTATTCAGAGAAGAAAGGAGGGTGGGCAAGTAGCTCTGAAGATTTAACAGCCAAAGCTTGTCCTGGTTCTCTGCTGGCAACAAATATAATTTAACAAAGTAGACAGGAGGTATCAGATGAATCTGGAAGCATTTTGATTCATGTACAATTCACATGGCATCAAGTGAGTTGGGAAGCATTTGATATCGGTACGTGACCTAAGACCACGCACAGTTGACAAAGCCAGGCCACAGCCATATGAGTGTTGCAGGGTGAAGCATCTCACTGCTGCAGAACAAAGAATCTTAAATGCTGAGTTAAATAGCTTTGTTGTTTCCTTCTTCTTTATGTGTATGCAGGTGTGCACGTGAATGTGGAGACAGAAGTCTTCCTCAATCACTCTCCACATTGTTTTTTGACACAGGGCTCTCACTGAACCTGAAGCTGACCAATTTGACCAGAGTGGCTAGCTAGTGGGTTCCAGGGATATTTCTGTGTGTTCCCCTGCCCCCTCCACCTTACCTCCATGCCATGAGCTCAGCTTTTCTAGAGACTGAACTCAGGCCCTCATACCATATGATAGTCATCTCCCTATGGCCCTTAGTTGAGCTTCCTCCTGGGCTTTATGGGGGAAGGAGATGTTGGCTCCTTGAGGAACAGTGTCATACCAGATCTTGAAGATGCTCTTCTTTGCAGGCTGGAGGACCCGAGATGAGAGAGGTGCAAGTCCCTGCTGGTTCACAGGAGTATAGAAACTGGGTACTTTCTCCTTGCTGCTCCAGCACCAGTTAGAGATAAATTAAAGCTCATCATTTGCCATGACATTTTGTGTGGAACTCTGGAAGGGAAACTCCTGCTTTGGTTTCTAATGAAGCCTTGTGGCCACAAGGATATGGAGACATTTTGTGGTTATGTTTTATTTTCATAAAAAGTTCCCCCAAACCCCTGGAACACAAATTAATTCTGTTTTAGGCTTGTAGTATAGCCTCTGACAGCCACAGACTTCTCCAGAGTTCAAACTTATGTTAACTCAAAGGAGAAGGAATGTCTGCAGATCCTGAAGCCCCTAAGCACCACAGGAATCTTGCCAATGTCTGCTGCCTGCTACTGACCAACGCTTCCGCTTAGTCACAGGGCTGGGACCATGAGTCACCTATAATTCTATGTTTCTGAAAGTTTCGCTAAGAAGTCATTTTCAAGCAGCTCATCTTAGTTCTGTACCATGCTTTTTATTACATCCATATTTTGGACTAAAAAGCCTTATAAAAGATCTAGCTTACAGGCATGGAATCCTTACTCTTAACAGTTTGGGTTTCTGATGAAACTAATATTTTGTCAGGACACTGATAAGTTTTTTGTTTTGTGGGGTTTTGTTGTTGTTGTTGTTCTTTCTTTTTTAAAAGTTGTTTCTTTAGTTTAGACTAAAATTTATTTAACACGTTAACTTTAAAGACCTTTTGGTTGAGTATGGAAGCTGAGCCCACAGGAGTGCTGTGTGACTCATTGACTACTGAGCTGTTCCCACTAAACCTAGACTATTTTGAAGGGTTTTTTGTTTGTTTGTTTGTTTGTTTTGGAGGCGTGGTTAAGGGTTTTAACAATTGGCCACTAGACTCCTTTTTCTTCTCTCCAGATAATTACACTGTTTATTGAAACCAAATAGTATTAGGACATTACAGGCGCTATCTCATTTCAAGCTTGGTGATGGGACAAAATAATAAGCCAAGAGGAAGTGTGCCTGAACCACTCTGAGCTGTGACTTGAAAATTTAGAGTCTAGAGAAGTGACATCTAAGGAATCCTCTGGCAATCTCAACGTCTCCCTCCTATGGAAGACGTTGTCACTTAGACTGGAACAGGGCCTCTGTTCCTTACTGGGCTTGATGCTGCTCTTTTCTCTTCATGTGGACAGAGATGATTTATTTAGTCCTTTTATATCTGTAGCTTCTGGGTCACTATGATTTAAACCTACCCAAGAGGATAGCTGAAAAGGAGGGAGATTTACTTTGGCTCACAGTTTCAGAAGTAGCCATCCCTCACGGCAGAGCAGACCATAGCATCTAGGAAACAGATGTCTCAGACAAAATGTGCTGGGGAGTTTTTAGTATCAACTTGATACACGTTGACATTTGGGCAGAGGTAACTTCAACTGAGGAGTTGATTGGCCTGTGGTCGTGTCTGTGAGGAATTGTCTTGGTTGAGGAGGGAGGGTTCAGTCCACTGTGGGTGGCACTATCCTTAGGCAGACAAACCTGGGCTGTACTCATGTACTCATGTGCTAGCTGAGCATAAACCAGAGAGAAGAGCCTGAGAGTCAGCAGTGTTTCCCCATAGTTTCTGTTACAGTTCCTTCTTAAGTTTTTGCCTTGACTTCCATCTATGATAGACCTGGAAGTGTAAGCTAAAAGAAGCCCTTTATTCCCTAAGTTGCTTTTGATAGTAGAGTTTTGCCTCAGAAGTGGAAATCAAACTAGAACTCTAACCTAACCAACAGGACTAACCACTACACTTTTCCCTCTCTCCTTGGATTTGTACTTTATGGAGTTCCTGGAAAACCAAGGACAGCAAATGAATGTTAGGTAACATAATTAATGTTCTTACTGACTTCCATCCAGCCTGGGCCTGTGCATAATTCTGTTTCTTTAGCTGCTCAGTCTGAGTAAATGCTGAGCAATGTGATGAATTAATCATATTACTTGCTATTTAACAAGGTCATTTGTAGGCTCAGGAAAGCGCTGTTCCTAGTAATAACCTCATGTCCGTAAGCACTGCATTATGAATGGAGACAAAACCAAAAAAAAGATGGTGACTGTAATAAAATAATGATCTGAAGCACTACATAAGATATTGTCTTTACAGACACTATTGAAATGGACTCTTATGAAACTGACCTGAGTTATCAGGACTATGTATGCCATT
The DNA here is from genome assembly GCA_028551405.1 of Uromys caudimaculatus. Classification (NCBI taxonomy): domain Eukaryota; kingdom Metazoa; phylum Chordata; class Mammalia; order Rodentia; family Muridae; genus Uromys; species Uromys caudimaculatus. The sequence goes on along the minus strand of CM052708.1, from coordinate 59,995,732 downwards.
CTGATGTGTCTGCTTATGAATAACACTTTTACAGGGCTTGTTCAGGGTGTTCTTTGTGCCCCTTCCTCTGCATGTGACTTAATTTCAAAGAAGTTGCATAAGTTTGTTTTCTCCATTGAGGAATCAGCAGACCCAGGAACTTGGCTGGCTTACTTG
>CM052708.1:59976808-59995476 GCA_028551405.1 Uromys caudimaculatus | reverse complement strand
AAAAAAAAAAAGAAAAGAAAAGAAGGCCATTAAAGGGGAGTCACTGATGCATAGTAGGCCCTCAACAAATGGCTGTCAGAAAAGATGGGGACATTCCAGGACCTATTGGAAAAGGTAGGGGACATCCAATGAGACCTCATGTATTTCTGAGAAGCTTGGGAACTCATTCATTTAACAAAATGTCTTCAAAATGTTATTGGAAATAAACAATTAAGTTGCTGACATTTCTCAGTGGGCTTCTTGTAAGCTAGTAATTTTGATTTTGTATACTGGACTCTGAAGCTTCCTTACAATCTAGGCTTAGATAGCATACTTCTCTTTCAAGCCAAGTGTGCAGAACACAATTCGAAGACCAGAAGGATGACAGAAGCATTAAGAAACACCTTGTCGGGCTGGAGAGATGGCTCAGCCATTAAAGGCTAGGCTCACAACCAAAAATATAAGAAACACCTTGTCTCTATGACATACTTACATAACATTTTATGATGTTATTACCTTTACTTTTCCTGATGATCAATTTTGAGGTGTGTTCCTTTAGCCTCTTGGGGGTCTGTTTATAAACTCATGGTCTCTGTTATCTTTCTGCTTGAGTCTGGAAGTGTCTGGTCACCATGGTTCAAGGCCTGGAGTTTGTGTGAGGAGCTCACTTCTCCCTGTTCCACAACTACCAGCATGGACCTCACCCTTTACCCTTTGCTTAGGACATCTGTTCCACAGGCCATGAAACATGGTGGCTGGACACTGTAAAACCAACAGAGCACTTGGCAGGGTCCACCCTGAAGTTCATCTGAGAGCTTAGAGGTGCCACCTGCTGGTCCCAAATGTTCCCAGCTGATAGATGAACCATTAGGAGTGCTTGTGTGTGGCTTTGCCCCACTTGAGTGGTGTATAGCTTCATAGTAATTTAATCTTCCTAGTTAAAACATATCTTTCTCCCAGTGGCTCCATGGCTTCCACTGTCGTTCCTTGATTGTCACTAGCTGTCAAATCCCTTTGTGGTCACTCAGCTGTTGGCTCAGGATTCAGAGTGACCCAGAACAATGACTATTTTAACTCATTCACATATAGATCCTACTCCCCCACCCCCAGTGTAGCCACATTAATTTTGAATAGAATTCTTAGGGTATACTGTAGTGACAATTTGGAATTTTAGTTTCTTTAAAAATCATAGAAATATTATGTGTTTTTATTTTAGTTCTAGGAATGGGATTTGGGAGTGCTTCCGATTGTCCATAGCAGCCGACTATGATTTACCTTTTGCTCTAGCAGGGGCATGATTTTGCCAGCTGCAGATAGTTTCTATAATTGTGTGACATTTGAAATTCAGGGGATTTTTCAGAGGGCATATAAATGCTAGGGCCCCAAGAGGTTGGTGGGCTGTTGGTTGGTTGTTGGCTATTGTTGGCTGCTGTTGGTCTCTGTTGATTGTTGTTGGTTTGTTAAGTAGTCATGAGCAAAGAATAACCAAGTATAAGAGGAAAAAGAAGAGGAGAAGGAGGAGGAGAAGGGAGGAAGAAGAGGAAAAGGAGGAGGAGGAGGAGGAGGAGGAGGAGGAGGAGGAGGAGGAGAAACTAGATATCCCAATGGTAAAGATCAAACTTGCCTCAAGGAACTCGACACCTCTAATCTGCAGGGAGTAGTCTAACAATAACATTGCCCCTTTTCTGACCCCTGACTTTATTCAAAGATCTCTTTCCTTTCCTCTTTATCCTTTTTTCTCTCTTATCTGATATTAGGAGGTTGAAAGGGTGGAGAAGAGTGGAAGAAAGAAGAACCCATAAAATAGCAAAGGACTGGCTACAGTATTCCCTGTGGCTGTGGGAAGAATCTTCACAGGGGCTTATTTTTGATGAGGAAAATTTCCTGGCTCCAGTTCTGGAGACAATGATTGGCCAGATTGGAGAGGACTTATGTGTGCAGAGATGGGGCTGAAAGAATGCTTACGACCATCTTCAGCATGTAGGATGCTTCAGATATGTAGACTGTAGGCTTCCCAACACATTCCACCTTTGCTGTAAATGCTACCAGGAAATTTTCTCTGAGATATTGCTTGTTCATCAGGGGATCTCTCCCTCCCTCCCTCCCCCCCCTCTTTGTGTATATGTGTGTGTGTGTGTGTGTGTGTGTGTGTGTGTGTGTGTATGTCACATACATGTGGGTACCCATGAAAACCAGAAGAGAATGCCATATTCCCTTGAGCTAATGTTGCTAGCAGTTGTGAGGCACCTGTCATGGATGCTGGGAGCCAAACTTAAGTCCTCTGGCAGAGCTGTAAGTGCTTAACCATCTCTCCAGCCCCTAGGCACATCATTTTAAGGTCCATGGATGAGTCTAGGCAGGTTTGCAACATCTGATTTATATAATTTAAAAATTAAAGTGTTTTCTACTATTTTAATTCTGTGTAGTTATGAACACAGAGTAATAATCTGATGCATGTAAATAGTATGTAATGAAAAAAATCAGAGAATTTATCACCCCTCTTTTCTTAAGCTTATATTTTATTAATCCATAACAACCACACATTTTCATGTGTGCAGAATATACTGGTCAGGAGAGGCTAGGTGCCCTTCTCACCTCCTTGTTCTTACTGTGTTTGGTATCTCTGAGCCCCTATCTTCTAATTACTCCTGGGGCAGAAAACATCATTGTGATCTACCATCATCCTGCCCCAACTTCACTTTTTGGACTGTGTTGACTCCGAGCATTTCTACACTTGAGAAACCCACAGACATCTTTCCACTCCCAATGCTTCAGACAGTAGCAGCCACAACCAAGGTTCCCAAATGTACTGCAGTCCTTGTCATAGAGTCTATTTACTTTTGTTGTTGTTGTTGGGAAATTCAAGGTCCTCTTTAGCATGCTTGAGATATCTAGACAGCATCTCATGCATGTCGAGTTCTTTGAAGTGACATTTTGTGTAGAGCTAGCAGGAGAAAGTCTCCCCCAACTAAGCTGAGCCACCTTTACCTGAAGCAGGCCTGTGCAGCTTTCTCCATTCTCCTTGTGGGTCAGGACCAAGGAGGTTCAAAGTTGAATAAGAACAGGCATCAGAAGGAAGGACTTGCTAAGCATCACAATTTATTTCTTCTAAGCACCATTCTGCACCTTAAATGCTTTGTGAGTGCTCTTGAGTACAGCTGTATGGAACACAGACCCTGTAGTTCCCCAGGGACCACAGTCACTCCTCCTATTCTTTGGTAAACAGCTGAGGTCTCAGAGAAGCAAACTGATATGGGGGCTGGTGGACAAAGAACCCCAAGCCATCTTCCTCCTAGCACAGGTATTGCTATTTCATGACCTGAGTTTTAGGCTGGAGAACAGCTTTGTGGGCTGTGGTCAATGGAAAGGATAAGTTCAACCATTCCTCAGATGAGTGTGCTTACTTGAGTGGTTTATAGTCGGCGCACAGAGAGGCAGACAGGGACTCACAGGGAGAGGAGGGCTGAAGATAGCTGGAAAGTCGGGATTTGTTTGCAGTCCTTTGTGTACCATAAATTAAAAAGAAAAACAAAAACCTCTGACATTTTTCCCTTGGCCACAAGATAGATTTTTACAACATGGAGTTGTACATAATTTTAGTCATATATATATATATTTCTCTCATATAGTGCATCCACATCCCAACAGCAGTTCCTCCCCCCCCCCCCCCCGACAGAACTGTTTCTGTTTCTCTCCTGGGCTTAAAGGCATGCTGCACCCAACCACAGTTTTTAAAGAGTATATTCTTATTTTCAAAAACTCAGCTTAAGACCAGGCATGGTGGTACATGTCTATATTCTTAGTACTTAAGTAGCAGAGACAGAAAAATCAGGAGTTCAAGGACAGCCTTGCCTACATGGTTTAAGGACATCCTGGGCTACATGTGAGCCTGAGTCAAGACAAAATGGGGTCAGATCAAGGCACAAATGATGAATTACTGAGAAAGTCACCTGTGTCATAATAGATGTTTAAATATGTGGGTGAGTTCAAACTTCATAGGTTCTTTTTCCTGATGGTCTGCTACCCTGTACTTGACCCCTGCACAAGCCAGGTACCCTAGGCATCATCTTCTTCACAGTGCACATCTGGAGCTCTCCACTGCATGTTTCAGAGCCTGGCTCACAGGATAACTTGGGGATAACTGCTCTTTCCACCCCACTCCCCAGACAAAATCAGCAGCCTGTATCACAGTGATGTCAGATTCTGGCTCACTTCTCCTTGCCATCATAGATGATGGTGACATGACTATGCTGTAACATCCAAGGGAACAGAGATTGGTCTCACAAATCTCTGCACTCTCTTGTTCCACCCACCACCACTTTGGGCTCAGTATTTGCATAGGGAAAGAGAAACAAAAGTAAGAGGGAAAGAATGGAATGCGTAAAGGACTACTATGGCCACATTTTAATTCTCATTATTCTCAAAAAGTGTGAACATGTGAGGGATAGAGGGTGGCACAGCCAGGAAGCTCCTGTCTTAAGGACATAGGCTTCCACAGCCACAAGTAAGTAGCAAGTGCTTGCGAATGCTTGTTTAACAAAACTCCTACAGCCCCTGCAACTGCTGTGAACAGCTACAGATGAGGTCATCTCTCAAAGAGAACTGACTTACTAGGTGTCTCCCAGGCTCCTGCTCTGACTCTCAGCCTCGAGAGACATTCCGAGTTTGTGAAGCAAAGAGCCAGAGCCAGATGTACTTGGTACATAGCCTCAGACCTCCTTGCTGCCATCTACTTAAAGGAAGTAGGTTTAGGAAAGCAATGGAAATGAACAAGAGGGAATTCGGTGCTGGTAGCTCAGGGGTATGTGGCTGCAGGCATTGGTTGAAGCTGTCCATCTTCCAAACACACTGAAGGCCCCAGAAGCACAGGTCTCTGGGCTATGCATCTTGATAAAGGCTCTCCATCCATCATCGTCAACCCCAGGATTCACATCGATTTTGTTCTTTCTAACATACATTGACTATTGAAGTGCTGTGAGGGTTTGTGGTGAGCAATAAGATACGATGACACTCCATTTACTTAACGATTATACATGTCAGCACCCAATGACACAGAAAGAGGGAAAATAAACTGGCAGTGATTAATATCACTAATGACTTGTTTTGCTTATTTTCTGAAGTAGTCAGTTGATCTTCTCTGTTTGAAAGAGAGAAATTACAGCAAGAGATGCTCACACCCTTGCTTCTGTGGTTTAGTGTCTCTCAACCCTGGTGGGGGAATGTTTTATTTTCTGTGGAATTAATGTGCAATTATTAGTTTGACTTCAACAAGGCAAATGTAGATGAGTCTATGAATATGATACTGCAGGAAAATGTGCCTAAAGTAAAGATGGAGTGGCTGGTAAAGCACTGATATTTTCACTATCTATAAACTGTGAAGTCACTCTGCAGTGCTTTCTTTCAGGAGAGAAGTCACTGATATGTGTTTAATGTTGGCAAATTTTATTTTCTCTTTGAAAAAAAAATAAGAGTAATAAAGTGTTTGAAGACAGACTTTGGCAATCAGCTGAGATAGTTAGCTTGGTTTTAGTTAGATATGAGAGGAACAAACCAGCATGAGACATTTCTGTGGCAGTAGGATCAGAGGGGATGGCTCTCCTGAAGATGTCTGTGAAATGGCTAGTCTGGATACTTGTTTTTCTTTTTTTGATAGTATTGTGATTCCATGCACCATCACCTTGCACGAAGGGCTTCTCTGTTTTGATGAACTGGGTTGTTAAAGGGCTTCTGCTGTTTGTCCAAGAACGTGAACTTGCCTCTCAATAGCAGGGCCATATATTGCAACTAAATGATGTGACCACACGATGTGTGTGACTTTGAAGTAAGGATGTGAGAGAAACGGGATAGAGGAGAAAGAGGAATTAAGAAGAATGCTGAATCTTCTTTCCTTTTGTTTTTTCTTTCCTTTGACCACAGTTACTAACAAACCACAATCAATCTCTCCAAATGACCAGTGCCCACTCATCCCACCTCTTGGGGCCCTTGCATTTATCTACCTTCTGAAAAGTTTTCACAATTTCAAATGTCATATCATCACAGAAATTATCTGTAGCTGATAAAACTATGTATTTGATAAAGCAAATCATAGTCAGCTGCTGAAGACAGTCTGAAGCAGTCCCATACCCCTACACATGGGATTAAATGAGAATACTTTCTTATAATAATTCTGTGTTTTTATTTTATGTATATGAGTACACTGTAGCTGTCTTCAGACACACCAGAAGAGGGCATCGAATCCCATTACAGATGGTTGTGATCCACCATGTGGTTGCTGGAAATTGAACTCAGGACCTCTGGAAGAACAGTCAGTGCTCTTAACCAAAGAGCCATCTCTCCAGCCCTATTTCTGTGTTTTTAAAGAAACCAAAATTCCAAAATCGTCACTACACCCCATACTACAAAGAGGTGTTGGTCTTTCGTGTACCAAGCTATATGGTTTCCAGTATAATCACACAGGTGCCAGGCATGGAGGATGGAATGAATGACTGTTTCAATTTTGTTTCTGTTGTGCTAAACATCCTGAAAAAAGCAACTTGGGGGAAAAAGTGTTTATTTGGCTTATAATTCTAGGTCAGAGTACATCATTATGAGAAGTGTGTTGGGGGTGTGTGAAGGGGTGGGAAGGTAGGTAGGGAGGGAGGCATTGCAAGCAAGCTCATCACACCACACCCAGGAACAGAGAAGGAATGCCTACATACCTGTTAACACTCAGCTTGGTTATAGCATTTACATAGTTCAGCATCCCCTGCCTAGAGAATGGTGCCCCCAACAGTGGACTGGCCCTTCCCACATCAATTAACATATTAAAGACAGTCCCTTACAGACAAGCCCACAGTCCAACTGGATCTAGACAATGATCAATTGAGCCACTGTTCTTAGGTCATTCTAGATTATGTCAGGGTGACAATGAAAACTAACCACCAAGTCTTTCAATTGAATTGATACTTCTGGCTTAGCTTTGTAGGTCTGTGAAGTATCATCAGTAACAATTGTGTCTGACTCAGTTATGACTTCTCTTACTTTAGCATACTGTGAGGCCACATCTTGTACAGACCTGATGAGACTCTTTCTTCTAGGTATATTGGTAGGAGAGACATTTTCATACTGTTAAATTTTGTTTTTCAAAATTAAAAAGGTTCATCTTCATTTGACTTGGCTACAAACAAGAGTAAGTCTATATAAAACTTAAGACTGCTATAAAATAACAATAACCAAAACTAGAAACAAATTTATTTATTTTTATTATTTTACTTTATATGTATGGTTGTTTTGTCTGCATGTATATCTGTGCACCATGTACATGTCTGTCACTCATAGGAGCCAGAAGAGGGTGTTTGATACCCTGAGACTGTAGCTACAGACAGTTGTGAACTACCATGTGGGTGCTAGGGACAGAACCTAGGTCCTCTGTAAGAGCAGCCAGTGAGTGCTCTTAATCACTGAGCCATCTCTCCAGCCACATATCAGTCGGATTATATATAGGTAGAAAGTAGAGATTCATTTCTAAGTGATAGATATTTCCCCAGTGTCTGGACTGAATGGTGTAAGCCTCAGAGAGGATAATTCATTGTGTTTGGTAGTCTGTGGTCCCCCAGGTTGCAAAGATCAAAAGTGCCTTTAGTCACAACGGTTTTGGAGCACAAAGTTGGTGCAAGTTAATATTCCTAACTCACATGTAAGAGCTGGGAGCTGGAATGAAATTCAAGTGCAGTGCTGATATGAGAGAAGTGCTTGTCTCTTTCTGGACTTTTTGTGATTTCATTTTGTTCTGGAGAGTTCATCAGGTATATTGATTATAATGGACCAAATCGGATTCACATTGGATGCTGAGAAGCTGAAGTGAAGGTAAAGAGAGAAGACAGAACAAGAAGTTTGAGTCTCTGTCTCTTGACCGATTATGTCCATAAGAGAAGAACGCCAGGGGTATGGTGTGGTGCTCTGGGTTCACCGTGAGTTTCAGAGAGGTCACATGAGAATTAAATTGTTGAGATTTTGTTCCTGTAACCAAACAGTGAGAATACTGGTGTAGATTCTGCTTACTTGCCTCTCAGGATTTGTGAGCTTAACAAGACTAACAGTGTAATATGATCTAGAAGCAACAGAAGAGTAATGGTACTATGGTTAACGTTGGAGAATCAGTGTCCACTTAGTGCATGGATGCTTGTTGGATTTTGCTCTCATTCAAATGTGTGGCTCAAGGTCTCTTGCAGAGGTTACTTTCCTCCTTGGTATGATTTAATACCTGAAAGAAGCAACTTGAGAATGAGAGAGGGCTTATTTTCACTCACTGTTTAAAGAGTACATCCCATCCTGGTGAGAAGAGAAAACATGACCTCATATGTGTCCGGCAGTTGGTTATACTGCATCTGTTGTCAGGAAGCAGTGAGCAGGCAAGAAGTGAGATGGGGCTATCCAACCTCAAGGCCTGTCTCCAGGGGCTCACTTCCTCCAGTAAGACTCATTCCCTAATGATTCAGCAGTGTCCAAAAGCAGTGCTCATGACAAACAATCAAATGTCCAGATACACTGGCCTGCAGTGAACAGTTCACATCGGAACAACAACAGTTTTATTAAGGAATGTCCCCTAAAGTGACCCACATTCAGTGACAGTAGGGACCTTCTTCATCAGGTTCCAATATAGCTGTGAATTTTTCTGAATTGTAAAGAGAAGAAGGTGAAACCAGAGATAACCACCTGAAGAAACCCAGAAGGTATGGCTTAAGGAAATGGTTATGGGTTTATTTTTAATGTCATCAACTCTGAGTTGCTTGAAGCCTTCTCCCAGAAAAAGAAGCTTCCTTATTTCAAAACATCAGGACACAGTGCCACCAGCACTGGGCATTGCAACCTGGGCTGGTGCTAGGAGTCTGTGTGCTTTGTCATCAAGGCTGAACATTTTATACAATTTTGCTAGCCCTTTTAGTGGGCTCTGAGAGCCCCAGACAAGCTGTGCTCTACATGAAGTCTGATTACCTATTGAGCAAAGAAGACAAGAACAATTCAGAGTGATTACTCTGGAAAAGCACGAAGTGTGTTGTTGCCAGAGTTTTTATTGGCAAGTGGAAAAACAGGGTTTATCAAGTCTGTTTGTGAGGCAGGGAAGCTTTTAGCTCTGACATCTTCTGTTTAACCAGAGAGTCTGATTTTTCAACATCTGTTCTGTTGAGTTTCAGAAGTCTGTCGATGTTGGAAGGCTCCAAACCAATAAAAATACTTTAACGGGTCTTGTTGTTCAATGATGACAGTTCAGGGTGCACACAGAACTCACCGAGAAATATATTTTTCAAAATAGATCATGAGGAGGTTGATTTGTTTTAAGTCTGGAAGTTTTAAATTTAGGGATCTACTTCTTCCAGGAAGGCTGTGTGGACAGCCACTGGGAGAGACTTAAAGTTACAGCATCCCGGTTCTTGCTGGGGAGTGGTTCTTATCTGTTGGGAAGTGTGAATACAGGGTGACCATCCTTACTCATGCAACATGAGGTATGACATGCTTCCAAATCCAAAATGTTCTGAGCACTGACTTGGTACCACAATGGAAAATTCCACATCTGACCTCATGTGATGAAATTCAGGTACCTTAAATTGTTGTATGAAATTATCTTCAGGTCTGGTCCATCTGAAGTATAAATGAATTTCATGCTAGACTTGTGTCCTATCCCTCATTTATAAGATACATGAAAATACAACCAAATTCTAATATCCTCATATACAGATCCTGGGAGGGAACACACCGCAGCACCACACACGCCTTTCCACTTAAGACCAGCCTCTAGTTGTCATGATCTGCCTGCTATTAGGCTTAGACCTTACGATGCTCATGGTGGTTGACAGAGGTAGGGTCAAGGGTTAGGACCACAAAGTGCTGTAGCTCAGCTTGTGTCATAACTGAAGGTGCGTATTCAGTTATTCTATCTGGGGAATTAAAAATGAACACAGAAGCTATAGGAAAAAAATGGATCTAGTACTAACTTGCATACTTCATAGAGTTTCTAGGGCTATTTCTTAGCTACAGTGAATATTTTCTAGGCAAAAGAAAATGTGCACATTTAAGTATGTGGTGCATTGTGCGCTCGGGGTGTGTGTGTGTGTGTGTGTGTGTGTGTGTGTGTGCGTGCTTTGTGCAAAGAGTTTATCTTTAAAGTTACCAGAAAATAAATGTGGGAAAGGCCTTTGTAAGTTAGTCATCTTCTGAGATGCTACTAGTAGACCAGTTTTACTGCTCAGTTTTAAAATTTTCTTTTAAAAGGCAGGAGAATGCCGGGCAGTGGTGGTGTATGCCTTTAATCCCAGCACTTGGGAGGTAGAAGCAGGCAGATTTCTGAGTTTGAGGCCAGCCTGGTCTACAGAGTGAGTTCCAGGACAGCCAGGGCTACACAGAGAAACCCTGTCTCAAAAAACCAAAAAAAAAAAAAAAAAAAAAAAGGGCAGGAGAATCCTTGCCTGTCCAGTCACTTGAAGAGACAAACACATTTGTAAATGTGATGATGAGACTTAAGGGGAGACTAATAGTATCTGCCATAGGGCCACCAAAGCAGGTTCTGTGAGGTGACAGCATTAAGTAACAAATATACATTGCTCAGAGGTCCTAAGAAAGGAATGTGTATTGGTGTCAGAATTATAGAAAGGTATATGGATTTCTTAGAGGTGGATGACCTCAAGGGAGCTGAGAACAGTGAGTCCAGGAAGGTCTAAGGTCTAGGGGCAGTGAGTTCAGGGAAGAGGAAGGGTCTATCTTAAGTGGAACAGAAGGAAGGGACACATCAACCTTCTCATGGATGGAGACCCACACTACTAATAGTTATACAGACACGGACAATGAAGGTGCATCTGCTATCAAGTATCAGAACCTTCCTCATAAAGCCAACAAGTTCCGGGTCTCAGGAATGTGGAATAGACCAAGGCATGGCTCACACAGGAGAAGTCCAGTTACAGAGAGGTTCTCACAGCAGCCACCCAGCCACAACTCATCCCTTTTTCACCGTTGGACAGAGTGCCTGTGTTAGAGACTACCCTCCATGTGGGAAGCCTAAAGCCTTGACTTGCCTGGGAGAGTGATCCCTGGAATAGGAGGAATATGGAGACAGGGCGTTAAAGGCCAAGACCTGCGGGCTAGATAGACATGCAAATGATAGTTTAGATTTCTACCAGGCTGCCATTTGAAGTGAGGAGGCACATACAATTATTTGGGGGTAAAGAAAGCCTAGGGCAGGTGGATGAATATCTTCCATATCTTTCTAGAATATTCCTGCTAGTCAGTATTTCCTAAGAGACTGAGATTTGGGAATGCAAAGAAACAATCCGCACTGTGGGAGATGGTCCTTGCAGGCACATTTACTGGTTACTTACTGGATAGTGCACCCCTGAATGCACCAAAGACCAGCCTGACTTAAATCAAATGCCTGCAAGCCATGGCCACGCTGTTTTGGAAAGCCCCTCCATTTTGGTTAAATGGTTACAATTTCCTGAACCATGGTAATTAACATTCCCAGAACTGAAGTAACTGTTTTCCTAGACTCTTGCACTCCCCCCGACACCCGGTCAGGGCTGGCCCTAGAGGGTCTATCCATCACTGACATTCCTTTACTCACTACTTCTCACTCTGATCTCCCCTAACAATGCCAATCTTGGACCCAAACAGGAAGCTTTGGCCCCATCTCCTCTCCCTTCCTCTAAGTCTGCCCCTTGTAACTAGGACTGCTCTGTAGGCAAACAGTGAGCCCTGGTTTCCTGTTACAGATCCCCCACTTCTACAGGTTTTCTCTGGTTAAACCTGTTCGGTTGTAGAAACTGCTCATTTTCTTGTCTCTTTCTCTAGCCAACCTTTCGGTAGCCATGTGCCATGCATAGTCTTCATAGCGGTGGGGTCTTTACTATGGGACCCTCTTTATGAACACGGGAGAAGGGTAGCCTTAGGCAAGTCACTTCATCGTTCATGGCAGGAGCCTCCAGAAAGAGTAAGATTCACCTGCCCTTCAAAACTTCAATCTCTCCCACCCACCCTAAACTCTCACACTGCAGCTCTCAATCCACCCACCTGTCCTGAAAGGCCCACAGTGATCCAGCGTCAAAATGCCAGCAAGATCTAAGCCTGCTCTTCCTTTTGAGAGGCCAAAGCCCTGGTGAGGCAGCATTTGCCCTCAATGGAGTCAAGAAATAGGGTTCCTTTATGTCAGCCGCTTGCATTGGAGGTGATATGTCAGAACTGGAGTGGTTGGGGGACATACCAAGATGAAAGAAGTAAGCTTAGGGCTTCCATCCTAGGGTGTAGACAGAAAGCAAGTCTAGGGAAAGAGAAGTCACAGCCTGGGAGGAAGCATTTACAAAGTCCATGTGATCAAAGGCTTGCTTCTAAAGCATAGAAAGCATCTAAAGCATCAGGAAGAAAGCCAAACCAAATACAAATGGCATGCCTGAGGGGATGCCAGGTGACATGCAGCATGTAGAGAGAGCTATGCATCACATCTCACACTCTGCAAGATATACCCTAGTGTCCTGCAACGATCAGTAACGATTGTCACCTTGTCAGGGTCTGCAGTCACCCAGGAGACGCACTGCTGGAGGTGCCTGTGAGGGAGATCTAGAATTACCTGAGGGTGAGAGATCAGTGGGTAGCCCAGACTGCACAGAGTTCCCGCCCACTGGAGCGGGTGTGCTTCGTGCTCAGTGATTGGTGCCATTGCTGTCCCCCAATCACCACAGAGTCCAGCTTCCCCAGCTTTGCAGTGTGAACCCAACACCAGCGACTCTTCAGGTCAGGATGGGGATTGCTAAGGCATCCAGGTTTGTAGATTTAGCAGCACCAGGTTCTTAGTCTGGCTAGTACAGAGTCATCATCAGTCTCATTCAGGAAGCCAGGCCAGTACTCCCCTTATAGAAGCTGTACATACTCCATTGGCTCTCTCCCTCCAGAGAGCCTTGGCTACTACATACCACTGCATGTTTATGATAATGGGAAATTCCCATCGCTGACAGCCTGACAGCTGAGAGGGTGTGGAACACTGGGAAACTCAAGCTCAAAGCTGGCGAATTGCAGAGTGGTATATCCACTATAGAAGATGCCGGGCAGCGTCTCACCAAACCAAACACACCCAGGCTGCTCTGGACTCCAAATGGATACATTGAGCCCAGCCCCACCCCACTTAGGCCAAGAGAGTGGGGCTCCTGTGGATGAGCTTCCAGCCTATAAAAGGGCCCCAGAGAGCTGCTTGCCCTTTCTGCCTTATGAGGTGGAATGATAAGGTAAGTAGAACACTTCTGTGCTTTTCCTTTGAATTTCCCTGCAAGCCGGTGTTCAAAAAACGCTTAATTAATAATAAAACCAAGTACAAGATAACTATTAGACAGTGAGGTAAGATATTGGGGCGAGGGTGAGAGTGAACACCCGTGGTATGAATCATATGCACCAAGCTTTTGTCCTGGACCTGACAGGTGGAACTGCTTGCAAATTCAGAACCGCCCTGGATGCCATGGGGACCTTAGAAGAGCCCCAGAGAAAGAGAAAGGACCGGTGGCTATTGAGGTAGAGGAAATAGCACAATGAAGTCCTGAGTGCAGGGTGGGTTCCTCAGGAGTTTCTGCCCTGTGGAGAAAGGGACAGAGGGGGAGGGGCCTCTCCAGGTGGCAGTCCATCTCCTGGGAGTGAAGGGGTGGATGGAGTACAGCAAGTGTCAGCAGGCCCTTGGGACGCCCCAGAACACACCAAGGGTGTGGGTTTTGCTGTGTTTGTGCCCTTCTTGCCCCAGTGCTGGATTTACAGAGCTGAGCTCACAGTGTTGAAATGGCTAGTGCTGGGTACACAGTACTGAATGCTTGGTGCTGAACCCGCGGTGCACAATGTAAACTCGGGCAATATTTGCCGAGTGGCCAGAGGATAGGGAGTAGGCTCAAGACTTCCTATTCAAACGGCCTCTACTTACAAGGAGACTGCTTTTCACTTACAGTAGGGCACGGCTCCAGAAATTCAGCACTTTGTTATGAATTAAGCTTCGCGGTAGACGCTTTTGCCCATCTTCAGGCTAATGGAAGTGTGCTGAGTAGCGCAGGCCAGGCTAAGCCAGAGTGCTTGGAGGGTTAGGCAGGCTCAGTGCAGGTGCCCTGGATTTCAGCTATGATGGGTTTCTTCTTGCTGCAAACCACACACAGCACAGGAGCCTTCCCAGACCTCAGAGACAACACAGATCTGATGTCTGAATCAAGCGAGGGATGCTGTGGACTGACTCTGGAAGGTCAGGGCAGCATTGCTTTCCACAGTCTTAGAGAACCGCAGCATTCATCCCTACCTTTTGGTAGAAAAACAATAGGAAAAGAGACAGAATGAAAAGGCTCCAGAATATGTTTCATTTTTATAGTAAAAGGTTCCCAGGCTACATAGCAGCATGACTTTCAGTGAAGTGCATAATGACCCTCTTCATTAGTTTTTAGCAACTTATTAGAGTATTGGGGAGGCAGGATTCTCTGTGAATAGGGGAAAGAAAGGTACGGAGAAGTGAGCCTCAGAAGCATTCTTGCTGACAGCGTAATCATAGCTCTGCCCTGGCATCCCAGAGCAGCGGGCCAGGCGGCACTCCTGACTTCAAAGCTACTTTCTATTCACAGCCCTCCACTGTAATTCCTCACAAAAGGGGCCTTTGAAAATCACATTTAACATATTGTATCCCTCTAATCCTTCACGTTTTGGCCTTCCTATAATTTGTGCTACAGACATTATCCGTTAAAAGCAAATTTTAAAATATAAGATCAAAGTTGATTCTGGTTACTGAGAAAGACAATTTGAATCAGGTCACATTTTGGTTCACACACATTTTTCCTTGTTTGCTTTCTCTTTGCAGGGACCCATCTGCCTCAGATGTTTTAACTTGTGCCTAATGCGGCCATTATTGTTTTCCTTGGGTCTGGTGTCAAGGCAGAGCTCTTAGGATGTGCTTTTTATATGTGGTCCCATGGAGCCCCCAGGATTTCACTGAAGAGTTTTGGGTAGGATATAGGGCTTGGGAACCTGGAGACACAGCAAGCAGAGTCCTTGGTGCCGTTTGTGCTTTGTATGGTTTAATTTAGGAATAGGACTCCCTTCTTAAACAAAGGGACAGGATAGGTGAAGACTTGTGCGATGCGCTGAACTTCCACAGATACCGGCCATGCAGAGGTGCGCTCCCAGAGGACATCTCAGTGGTTCTATTCTTGTTCTAACTCAGAGGCTTTGTTGCTTTGAATGCCACTTTAGATCAGTTTCTAGCTGTCCCAACTCTAATTCCATGCCAGTGGAAGCTAAGGTCCTTTTGTCGATGCCTCACTCCAGCTATCAAAACCCAGGAGGTGAACAGGTCTGTGGTGTGTATCGAACAAACCATTGTCCTGGACTCTTCCCCCTCAGCTGTGAGAAGACAACTTCCTCCAGCAGAGGAAGTTCAGGGTGCAGGACCTTCCTTCTGCAGCCCTGCCTCACACTATCCTCAGAGCAACTCTCTCTCTGTCTCTTTGTCTCTGTCTCTGTCTCTCTGTGTGCGTGCATGTGCATGCGTGTGCATGTTCACGTACTTCTGCACACACATAGTGCTTTCTTAGATTTCACTTGAAAAGACTAGACTAGAAATATTGTAGCAAGCACAGAGAAAAATGAAAGGCTTTCAAAGTATTATGTCTGGATATTTCAGATCTGGCAGTAAAGAAAGTAAAGCAATTTCTCAAAGACCTCCCCCATAAGATGCGACTTTACAAACCTCCAGCACAGACTTGAAAGTTCATGGGTTTGAGTTGGGCTAGCTGTGAGCTACATGGAGTCTGGTTGAGCTTGAGTTGGTCTCATAGCACTTTCTAGCCAGTTATCTGGGGAGTGTGGGTGGGTTTTAATCACTCCATACCTTAGCTTCCTCCTGTATAGAATGGGACTAATAAATACTTTTCCATCCAAACGAGGGTGTTGGGAGATGGGTGTTGAGACTGTCCAGTGCTCAGTAGTACGCGGAAAAAACTTAGAATACTAGGAAATCAATGTGAATTCTGGGAAGAAAATATACTGATGGCTTTATCTCCCATGTGGGGAATCAGGGGCCACTTCCTGAAAGATGGCCAATGGTTCCAGATCTGGACTCATCAGAGAAACTCTCTAGTCCAACTTGCTGGAATGAGCTGAGAATCTGGAGATGGTAGAAGCCTTATGGTGGCATAAGACCAAACTGCATACACCAGTGTGTAGGGGGGCATTTTTGAATACCACCAAGGGTAGAACTTAGTAGTTTCTGAGGGTAGAGGTAAGGCACCTCAGGACACATTCTCATAGGAGAGCCATCTACAGTGACACATCTCAGTTCTAAAAATATCTATGGTGTCAAAGCTATGGCTGACTTAGGGGAAAAGGCCAAGAATCTGAAATAGTGGGCTTGGCCTGGTAGTCTTGTGTCTGGGAGATGAGGGGATTTATCTCTGGGAGCCAATCCTGTTATCTGTGTCACCCACTAGTCTTCTCACAGTGTGCTGAGAGCCAGATATGGTCACGACACTGTAGAGATTGGAGGTCAGTTGGCTTGTGTATTAGTCATGGTTCTCTGGAGTCACAGAACTTATGGGTCATCTCTATATAGTAAGGAAATTTGTTAATGGCTTACAGTCTGTAGTCCAACTCCCCAACAATGGTCAGCAGCAGCTGTGAATGAAAGTCCGAGGATCTAGCAGTTGTTCAGTCCCACAAGGCATGCAGGCAGAGAAGAGCAAATCTTCCTTCTTCCAATGTCCTTATGTAGGTCTACAGCAGAAGGTGTGGCCCAGATTAAAGATGTGTGCCACCATACCTGAATCTGGGACTTGCTTTGTCCCAGACTGACCTTGAACTCAGAGATCTCCTTACTTCAGTCTCCTGGGATTAAGGGCATGCACTACTTTGCCTGGGCCTAAGCTTTTCCTGGCCACTATGCCTCAAGATCTCCATGCCAAGATCCACGTCAGAAACTTGGGTCTTCCACATTCAAGATCTGGATCACAGGTGAGCCTTCTAATTCTGGATTGTAGTTCACCCCAGATATCGTCAAGTCAACAATCAGGAAGAGCCACCACAGCTTTGTTTCAGAAGACCCCTCACTATGGGCTGCTGAGAGTCTGGGAGAATGGGGACACAGCCAATTTAGAAGATTAGATTCCTACTGCCCACCCACTATCTTGGAAGCCCCAGCTGGGTCTCCTCTCTCCATGTGTCCTGTCCATAGACTAGTGGGACCAGGTGGCACTCTTCTCCTCAAAGTGAATGGGACTCGTTTCCCTGCTCTGACACAGCCCAGAAAAACCTTCCTGATCCTATGATAACCTTTGCCTTTTCCACCTGTTTCTTTAAATTGCCATATGTATAGTTTCGTCCTGAGATTTGAAAGTGTTACTACTCATTAGTTTATATGTTTATCTGCTTCTGATGGGAACTGAAGTTTGAGACTGGCATGTGCTCACTTTTAATTTTAGCACTCAAGAGACAGAAGCAGGCAGGTCGCCTAGAAGTTCAAGGCTGTTCTGGACTGCATAATGAGTGCCAGGCTAGTCAGGGGCCTATCTAAAACAACCCCAAATCAAATAAACAAAAAAAGGAATTTTAGTCTCTTTGAAGAAAAGATTTTGCTTGTCATGGTCAATGCTTTATTCTGTGTTTCATTCAGCATTGGCATGTCTAAATCAATGTTTTTGAAGTTTAAATGAAAGAAAAGAAAGAAAGAAAAAGAAAGGGCATGTGGATATAGTCAAATTGCGCTGGGAGAAGGCTAGCTGCCCAGGAGTGTGGAAAAGCCCTTGAGAGGGGGTAAGATGAGCACCACTGCTCAGCGGTACCCGCCGGGAATCCTCGGGACACAGGGACTGAGGAACAACCCGGGGAAGGAGCCTTCCAGTTTCCACCTGTGGGAGACCTCTGCCTGGGCCACCAGGCTCCATAGCCAAATAGTGCTGGGAGAAAACTAGCCTCCCAGGGGGTAAGAGGAGCAACACTGCTCAGCAGGACTTGCCCAGAATCATTGGGACACAGGGACTGAGGAACAGCTGGGGGAAGGAGCCTTCTGGTTTCCATCTGTGGCAGGAGACATCTGCCTTGGCCACCAGGGCTCCATAGCCAAATAGTGCCAGGAGAAAGCTAGACTCCCAGGAGTATGGGCAAGCCTGTCTGCTCAGAGGGACCCACCTGGAATCCCCAGGACACAGGGACTGAGGAGTGGCCTTCTGGTTTCTTTCAGTGGACAGGGAACAGTTCCTGTGACACAGGGCTCCATACTGAAATAGTGCCAGGAGAGAGCTGGTATCCCAGGAGTGCTGACACACCTTCAAGCACAGGCAAGACCACCACTTCTGTTCAAATTCACTGGATTGAGAGGGACCCTTGCAGAGCCATCAGGACACAGGAACCAAGGGACAGCTGGGGACTAGATCCTTCTGGTTTCTGTCTGCACCCCAGAGCTGACCCTGTACCACAGCTCTCCAAACCCAAATTCCTCTCAGAGAGAACTGGTCTTCAAGGAGTATTGACACCGAGGCTTGCAGAAAGGTCAAGCCACAGTCAGAGAGAGTAAGACCAGCTAACACCAGAGATAACCAGATGGCGAAAGGCACGGGCAAGAACATAAGGAACAGAAACCAAGGCTACTTGGCATCATCAGAACCCAGGTCTCTCACCACAGCAAGCCCTGGATACCTCAACACACCAGAAAAGTAAGACTCACATTT
>CM052708.1:59939499-59976308 GCA_028551405.1 Uromys caudimaculatus | reverse complement strand
GACAGAACCTGAGGATAATAGGTATAGAAGAGAGTGAAGATTCCCAACTTAAAGGGCCAGTAAATATCTTCAACAAAATTATAGAAGAAAACTTCCCTAACCTAAAGAAAGAGATGAACTTAAATATACAAGAAGCCTACCAAACACCAAATAGATTGGACCAGAAAAGAAATTCGTCCCGTCACACTATAGTCAAAACACCAAATACACAAAATAAGGAAAGAATATTGAAAGCAGTAAGGGAAAAAGGTCAAGTAACATATAAAGGCAGACCTATCAGAGTTACACCAGACTTCTCACCAGAGACTATGAAAGCTAGAAGATCCTAGGCAGATCTCATACAGATCCTAAGAGAACACAAATGCCAGCCCAGGCTGCTATACCCAGGAAAACTCTCAATTACCATAGATGGTGAAACCAAAATATTCTATGACAAAACCAAATTTGCACAGTATGTTTCCACAAACCCAGCCCTACAAAGAATAATAGATGGAAAACACCAACTTAAGGGGGGGAAACTACACCCTAGAAAAAGCAAGAAAGTAATCTTTCAACAAACTCAAAAAAAGATAGCCACACAAACATAAAAACAACATCTAAAATAACAGGAACCAACAATCACTATTTCTTAATATCTCTTAACATCAGTGGACTCAATTCCCCAATAAAAAGACATAGATTGACAGACTGGATCCAGAAACAGGACCCAGCATTTCTGCATTCAGGAAACACACCTCCGTGATAAAGACAAACACTACCTCAGAGTAAAGGGCTGGAAAACAATTTTCCAGGCAAATGGTCCCAAGAAACATGGTGGAGTAGCCATTCTAATATCGGATAAAATCAACTTTCAACCAAAAGTCATCAAAAAAGATAAGGAAGGACACTTCATCCTCATCAAAGGAAAAATCTACCAAGAAGAACTCTCAATTATGAAAATCTATGCCCCAAATGGAAAGGTACCCACATTCATAAAAGAAACTTTACTAAACCTCAAAGCACACATTTCAACTCACAATATAATAGTGGGAGACTTCAACATCCCACTCTCATCAATGGACAGATCTTGCAAACACAAACTAAACAGACACAGTGAAACTAACAGATGTTATGAACCAAATGGGTTTAGCAGATATCTATAGAACATTTCATCCTAAATCAAAAGGATATACCTTCTTCTCAGCACCTCATGGTACTTTCTCCAAAACTGATCATACAATTGGGCACAAAACAAACCTCAACAGATATAAGAAGATTGAAATAATCCCATGCCTCCTATCAGATGACTAAGGATTAAGGCTGGTCTTCAGTGGCAACAACAACAATAGAAAGCCCACATAAAAATGGAAGCTGAACAACGTTCTACTCAATGATAACTTGGTCAAGGAGGAAATAAAGAAAGAAATTAAAGACTTCCTAGAATTTAATGAGAATGAAAGTTCAACATACCCAAAAATATGGGACACAATGAAAGCAGTGTTACGAGGAAAACTCATAGCTCTGAGTGCCTCCAAAAAGAAACTGGAGAGAGCATACACTAGCAGCTTAACAGCACACCTGAAAGCTCTAGAACAAAAAGAAGCCAATGCACCCAAGAGGAGTAGACGGCAGGAAATAATCAAATTAAGGACTGAAATCAACCAAGTAGAAACTAAAAGAACTATACAAAGAATCAACCAAACCAGGAGCTGGTTCTTTGAGAAAATCAACAAGATAGATAAACCCTTAGCCAGACTAACCAGAGGGCACAGAGACAGTATCCAAATTAACAAAATTAGAAATGAAAAGGGAGATATAACAACAGAATCTGAGGAAATTCAAAAAATCATCAGATCCTACTACAAAAGCCTAAACTCAACAAAATTGGAAAATCTGGATGAAATGGACAAGTTTCTAGGCAGATACCAAATACCAAAGTTAAGTCAGGATCAGATAAATCATTTAAACTGTCCCATAACCCCTAAAAAAATAGAACTAGTCATTAAAAGTCTCCCAACCAAAAAAAGCCAAGGACCAGATGGGTTTAGTGCAGAATTCTATCAGAGCTTCAGAAGACCTAATACCAATACTCTTCAATCTATTCCACAAAATAGAAACACTATCCAATTCATTCTGTGAGGCCACAGTTACACTGATACCAAAACCTAACAAAGACCCAACAATAAAAGAAAACTTTAGACCAATTTCCCTTATGAATATTGATGCAAAAATACTCAATAAAATTCTCACAAACCGAATCCAAGAACATATCAAAGCGATCATTCACCACAATCAAGTAGGCTTCATCCCAGGGATGGTTCAATACCCAGGAAATCCATCAATGTAATCCACTACATAAACAAACTCAAAAAAAAAAAAAAAAAAACACATGGTCATTTCATTAGATGCTGAAAAAGCATTTGAGAAAATTCAACATCCCTTCATGATAAAAACTTGGAAAGATCATGAATTCATGGACCATACCTAAGCATAGTAAAAGCAATATACAGCAAACCAGTGGCCAACATCCAACTAAATGGAGAGAAACTTGAAGCAATCCCACTAAAATCAGGGACTAAACAAGGTGCCCTCTCTCCCTATCTATTCACTATAGTACTTGAAGTTCTAGCTAGAGCAATTAGACAACAAAAGGAGGTCAAAGGGATACAAATTGGAAAGGAAGAAATCAAAATATCACTATTTGCAGATGATATGTTCGTATACTTAAGTAACCTGAAAAACTCCACCAGAGATCTGTTGTAGCTGATAAACAACTTCAGCAATGTGTCCGGATATAAAATTAACTCAAGCAAATCAGTAGCCTTCCTATACTCGAAGGATAAACAGGCTGAAAAAGAAATTAGGGAAATGATACCCTTCACAATTGTTACAAACAACATAAAGTATCTTGGTGTGACTCTAACCAAACAAGTGAAAGATCTGTATGACAAGAACTTCAAGTCTCTGAAAAAAGAAATCGAAGAAGACCTCAGAAGATGGAAAGATCTGCCATGCTCATGGATTGGCAGGATTAATATAGTTAAAATGGCCATCCTGCCAAAAGCAATCTACAAATTCAATGCAATCCCCATCAAAATTCCAACTCAATTCTTCATAGACTTAGAAAGACCAATTCTCAAATCCATATGGAATAACAAAAACCCAGGATAGAAAAAACTATTCTCAACAATAAAAGGACTTCTGGGGGAATCAGCATCCCTGACCTCAAGCTGTACTACAGAGCAGTAGTGATAAAAACTGCATGGTATTGGTACAGTGACAGGAAAGTAGATCAATGGAATAGAATTGAAGATACAGAAATGAACCCACACACTTATGTCACTTGATCTTTTACAAAGGAGCTAAGACCATCCAGTGGAAAAAAGACAGCATTTTCAACAAATGGTGCTGGTTCAACTGGCGGTCTATATGTAGAAGAATGAGAATTGATCCATTCCTATCTCCCTGTACAAAGCTCAAGTCCAAGTGGATCAAGGACCTTCACATAAAACCAAATTCACTGAATCTAATAGAAGAGAAAGTGGGGAAAAGTCTTGAACACATGGGCACAGGGGGAAAGTTCCTGAACAGAACACCAATGGCTTATGCTCTAAGATCAAGAATCGACAAATGGGACCTCAGGAAACTACAAAGCTTCTGTAAGGCAAAGGACACTTTAAATGGTACAAAACGGCAACCAACAGATTGGGAAATGATCTTTACCAATCCTATGTCCAATAGAGGGCTAATATCCAATATATACAAAGAACTCAAGAAGTTAGACTCTAGAGATCCAAATAACCCTATCAAAAAATGGGGAACAGAGCTAAACAGAGAATTCTCAACTGAGGAAACTCATAGAGCTGAGAAACACCTAAGGAAATGTTCAACATCCTTAGTTATCAGGGAAATACAAATCAAAACAACTCTGAGATTCTACCTCACACCAGTCAGAATGGTTATGATCAAAAACTCAGGTGATAGCAGATGCTGGTGAGGATGTGGAGAAAGAGGAACACTCCTCCATTGCTGGTGGGATTGCAAGCTGGTACAACCACTCTGGAAATCAGTTTGGTGGACTCCCAGAAAAGTGAACATAATACTACCTGAGGGCCCAGCTATACCACTCCTGGGCATATACCCAGAAGATGCTCCAACATGTAATAAAGACACATGCTCCACTATGTTCCTAGCAGCCATATTTATAATAGCCAGAAACTGGAAACAACCCAGATGTCCCTCAACAGAGGAATGGATAGAAAATGTGGTACATTTACACAGTGGAATACCACTCAGCTGTTAAAAACAATGACTTCATGAAATTCGCAGACAAACGGATGGAACTTGAAAATATCATCCTGAGTGAGGTCACACAGTCACAAAAAATGAACACGGTATGTACTCACCGATAAGTTATTAGCGTTATTAGCGTTATTATTAGTTTATTAGCGCAAAAGTTCGGAATACCCAAGATTCAATTCACAGCAACTGTTGGACTGAGAGTGAGGTCCCAGGTGGAGGAGTTGGAGAAGGGACTGAAGGAGGTGAGGGAATTTGCAGCCCCATGGAGGGAGCAACAGTGTCAACTGGCCTGACCTCCCGATGCTCCCGCAGACTGGACCACCAACCAAAGAATACACATGGAGGGACCCATGGTGCTGGTCACATATGTGGCAGAGGAGGGTCTTGTTGGCCATCAGGGGGAGGAGAGGCCCTTGGGCCTGAGGGTATTAGATGCCCCAGTATAGGGGAATGCCAAGGAGGAAAGACGATAGTGGGTGGGTGGTTGGGTGGGGGAATACCCTCATAGACTCAGGGGGAGGGAGCAGGCAATAGGGGGGTTCCAAAGGGGAGATCTGGAAAGGGGGAAACATTTGAAATGTAAATAAGTTATCAAAAAAAGAAAGGGCATGTGTTTTTAATGTATAGTGCATACACAGAATGAGTGCTTGTTTGTGCAGTGTGTATATGTACAGAGGACACACATGTGCAATGTAGCAGAATATATTGTTGTTGTTGGTGGTGGAATGTATGTGTGTACGTTCAGTTTTTGTGGTGTGCAGGCAGCATACACAGTACATGTATGGTGTATGTATTTCTGTGGCACATGTATAAATTGTGTATATAAGGTATTTGGGGGTATGTATTCATGTATACCCTGTATGTGCATATGGATGTGTAAGTGTGCATGTGTGTGCCCATGAGAGCACATGTGTGTGACACACACATGTGTGTGACAGAGCACATGCTTATGGCCCACATTTCCAGGACTCAGTTGATCTGGACAAGGCATACAAAGTCTTTCAAGGTTAGCCTGTCAGTGGAGTCCATGGTTCTTTTGTGGCTATGGCCAATGCAAGGCTCACGAGTTCACCACTCTGACATCTTCACGTGTTAAGACCATGAAAGGGATGTTACTCGTCACATCAGAAAGTGGAAACTATGCTGCTCTATGGACTCTGCTTAGAGCACAGGGTGAGGCAGGCTCTGATTTGGAGGTGAACAAAACCTCTCCTCACACCATCAGTTTCGGTAACTAAATAAGCAGTACATATAAATTTAAAAATAATTAAGAAGACACACACTGGGCAATCCCTTACCCATTTAGGAAAGTTGGAGTGATGTAGTGTTATGCTCCAAGTATCTCAGTTATTCCTAATTGATCAAAATACCCTGATGTTTATAGCAAATGAGAGAGTGATTCAGAGTGAAATGAAGTCAGTGAAATGCCAGAAGTTTCTACATCCAAAACAGAGACACAGCCCATATGTTCTGAAATACTTTTGTCCTTAGGAAATGTTTATGGAAAAAAATGAAAGAGAATATGCAGAGCCTTAGAAAGGAGATTCAGACAGCAGGGATGACAGGAGCACTCTTGTCTCTTAGAGCCTGTTTTCAGTCTTACTTGGTAACGACACCACCATTGTGTTTGAGAGACTACTCAGAGAGAAAACAAAAAAAAAAAAAGTTGCAATTATGACACACTAATTTGTATGTGCAATAAGTTCATGAGGTTGAAAAGTTTTTTAGAAAATTTGGCATGGTACCATCTGATAAACTTCCATGATAAAAGATAAATAATGTCATTGTCTCAGAACAGGCTAAATATATGCACATAGGTTTATAAACCAATCCAAATCTAGACTCTCCACTCTAATCAATCTCACAAACTTATAGTGTGACACAGAGAACTAGTGTATTGACCAGATGATGTTAGCAAACAAGTAGAATGTGTGGGTCTGGACAGGACACTGCCACTTAGCCAGAGTGCTCTGTGTGCCTTAGGACAGTGATTTACCTTAAGACTCTGTGTTCCAAACCTCTGTTGGGAAGTCAGGCTCAAAGTGAGAGCAAAAGAGCATGTCATGCACAATGACACTGGGCAGAAGATGTGAACAAAAGGGTTCTTGTGTTTCTACCAGGTGCCATGCTGTGTCACTCTTGGAAACATTGCTCTCTCCTAGGAGAATAGAGAGAATTGTAGACAGCTTCCAACATGGCTCCCAGGGAGTAAACCCCTACTCCTCTTTTTGAAACCTCCTCTTGCATGTGTGATGGACCTGGACATAAAGATTTGCATGGGACAAATAGAGTACAAAAAGTAGTGTTGGTCACTTCAGAGACTATGTTATGAAATGCCCATGGCTTCTGCCTGTCTCTACAGCTTTCACATTCTCTGCATCCCTCCTTCTGGGGAGCGGTCGGCTTCTGAGCTGTGAGCTGCTGCTGTCTCAAGAAGCTGAGGATATGAGGAGTCCAAGTCTCTGCTAACAGTCAGCAAGTGCTACTGTGTAGCCCCCTCCCCAACAGATCCCTCAGATGACAATGTTTTCAGAAAGCCACCAGCTGGAGGACCAAGCTAACTGGTCTGCAGATCCAGGAGGATGATATGTTTGCCTTATGAAGCCCGTAGAGTTTGAAGCAGTTGGCAATATGAAAACAACAAACACACAGAATTTAAGATGTACCATGCTAAACAGTTCATTTCTTACTGTAGTGCCGAAGAAGTATTGGTCACCAAGCACACCTGGTGATGAGCCTGGGGAGAGCTGACCCACTGTCGAGAAACAGACCAGCGAACATCATCTTTGCATGTGACATAGGCTCTGAGGTCCCCTCATCTCCGATCTAAGTCTCCCTGTTTATAAAATGGCATCTGGTGGTAGACCTAACTATGCCTATTCTTTAAAAACCCCATACTCATAGGATCCAGGTAGATTGCAAACATAGCAAGAGCCACATGTGGAATTAGGGATGTCTCCTGACACTTGATGTCAGAGCAAAAGGATCAGGGGTGTGCTCAGTATCTATAAACACCCTTGTGTTGGCTGAAGCAGAGATTTGAATATGTAATATCACTCAGAGACCCAGCATTTGGCTCCTTGTGAAAGATCAGAAAAGGTAGATATGAGAAGCCACCCACCATTTCTACATGGTTCCTCAGGATAAGCCTATGCCAAAGACTCGAGGAAGTCCCACCTTGTTCTACAGAGCATGGCACAATCACATGGGCTCCCTCTCTCCTGGCCACTGGCCTCCAGTGCTTGCTTTTCCCTTTGATTTGCTGTCTCCATTTCTGTCCTCTGTGCCCGGCATTGGTTCTGATAATCACTGCCCCCTCCAGGTTTCCAGCAGGGTGGGAAAGTCATATGTGTGGGCAGAGCCCTTAGAGCCGTGTGGTAGATCAGCTATCTCTGGTCTTTATTATACCTCTGTGGGAACCATACATAGGGGAGTCCCACAGGAAAGTCCAGGCCAGAGCAGCAGTTCTCAGTGAAACTAGATGAAGCTGGCCTTGGTTTAGTTTCACCCTATTTCACTAGAAGAAAGATAGAAACTGTAGCCTTGTGTGTATATAAACCCTCAATTTTCTGTTTCATTAGCATCAGCCCTTTGATTGCCTGGACGATGAATCTCCCCATCATGCACCATGGCTTTCCAAATGTTCTCAAATGCATTTCCTTTTACTTGGCCACTGTTTCACAAAGATATAGAGAGCCTGATTCAATATTTATGGTGAAATGTCCTCAAAATCATTTGAAATTAATGGGTCAGGAAGAAAAATGACCACCATGTAATCTTCCTTTTCTCCATCTGCCTGCCTCTCCCACCTCCCCAGTGCTCTCTTTTCTTCTTTTCCAAGTCCTGAGCTGGTGAAGCGGATCCATTTCACTTTTGTCTTGTTTTGTTCCCGAGAGGTGTGCTTCAGATGTTCTAGGGAAACACATCAGGGTTCTATTAGAAATGGCGGCATTTCGCCATGGGGAAACATTGACTTGGAATTTATTTTTGTATGCTTTATGCCTGATATATTTAAGGTGCTTAAGGTACCCTGGGGCTTCAAGGTGAACGAGTGAAATGATAACAGTTAAATGAGATCCAACTGAAAAAGTAGACGCTGAGGAATGCAAACCAGTGGTTGGGAAGGAAGGCAGCCAGACTCAGTAGTCTGCAGGGAAAGTCAGGGACCAGGGTGGTGTCCTTGCCGCCAAAGGCTCTTGTGCTCCCAGATTGTGGCTCTTTAAGGTGTCTTATGTGTGTTTCCCTCCAGCATTCCCATGTGTACACACAAAGATGAAATTCTGCAATGGTTGCACTGACTCTCTAGACCTTAGAACACTCGTATCATGAGCCTAAACTTCTGTCATGCATGCAGCTAGGTGGCTTCATTCAGGCCAGGGAGGCAGAGGTGTCTCATAACTTCTATGATGCTTGGCTTTGTAAGATGTCTCTCAGATCACAGTGGAAATGTATACACTACTGTATCAATTCTCCATAAAACACCAATGGATAAGGCTGGGATTTCTGTCACCTTAGATGGAAAAGCCCATGCACATAACTTGGTGGTAAGTTAACCAGCCTTTGCAAGAACTGACTATAATCCATGCCAGGTTCTGGGGTAGGTGAGGCTGTCAGCGAGCTGTAGAACTGCAGATGGGACACGGGGGAGGGGCATGGCTAGTGTCTCTCCTGTTTTTTCTCCAGAGGCTGAGCCCTCACCAGTGTAGGTGACACTCCCATCTGACATGAAACTTGAAAGTGGCTCTTCTGACTCTGCTCCAGCTCTCCCATAATAAAAGGTCAACTGTAAGTACAAACCCCAACCATTGCATTGTATGCCGTGTAAAAGAACACAGTCCCTGTCCTCTAGGAAGGCCATAGGTCCGAGGGCACAGGTGTAGGGAGAAAAAGTGAAAGGTTTTCTTCCACCCTGTCAAGGAGGGAGTCCTAGAGCAGATGGATGAGTCAAGAAAGACTAAAAACATACATGTGTACTTACTATCGTAGAGTTGCTATGACTTGGAGTAGTCATTGTGTAACACAGACCTCAGGCCACGCAATGTAGTGAGGTGTGGACTTTTGGGCAGAAGTATGAGTGGACAAAGGGGGTTCTCTACAAGACTCGGAGACTGAATGAGTCAGCAAGGCCTGTTTGGTCAGGTACTTCGAGTGTCTCTAGAGATAAAGACGGATAATGGCCCCTTCCTCAGGCCATAGGGAAGGGTCCTGAGGGGTCTTATGATTCTGGGGAGGAAAAGAGAAAGTCAAGTGGGGACTTTCTTGCCCTGGACATTCCCTTCTATATCAGGAAGACATATTTGTAGTGGTATGCCCCGAACTTCCTTTGAACACACTCTTTCAGGGTTGGGAAGCACCTTCAAAAAGTTGTTTTTAAACACTGGGGGGAAGTACTATGGTGTGAAAATGGGGTGTCTCCCCTAAAATTCACATTGAATACGAGTGGTGTGTGGGTATAGCATTCACTGTTGGGAGGAGTGGCCTTTGAGAGAAACTAAGTCATGAGAGTTGACTGTGGGATAAACCCTAATTCTCAAAAGACAGAGTCCATGCCTCAGTGAAGGTTGTTGCCAGGCGAGGCTCATCTCTACATCCATCTCTTCCTATGCATGCTTTCTCTTGTAGTTTCTGTGGAGTTGAGGCAGCTCCCAGAAGCTAATAGATTCTGGTGCTATGCTGTTGGACTTTCCAGAAAGCAAACCATGAGCTAAAGAACCATCTTTCCTTTCTAAATCGTTCTGTGTTGGGCGTTCTGTTACAGTAACAGTGAGTAGGTTAAGATAAAGGGCTTTTAGCTGTTGGTATTCTACAAGGTTCTCAGGCTTTCAAACTGAATTGTAGCTGAATCTTGACAGCATCCTAGGTGCTTGGGACTAGGATGAAGACAGCAGGCTCCAGTAATCCTCCCGTCTCTGCCCCACTTGGAGCAGGTGTTTGTGGTGACACTGGCTTTGTCACATTGGTACTGTGATCTAAGCTTCATTTCTCACAAGTGCTGTGGAGCACCTCTCCAGCTCCTTCTTCTTTTACTTCTTTAAGGCTCAGTGCTGGAGGAAGACAATAGTCTTGCTTGCTCACGGAGGCCCATCTCTCCTACACATCTTCTTTAACACAGACCCCTGGGTCTACATAGTTCTATGACTAAGCCAAAGAACAAATGAGTATTTTCATAAGCCAAGTCCTTGCCGTTTGCAACGTAATCACCAACTTCATATTTAATTTCCATCCCATGTGCTGAGAAGCCTTCTGCTTGGCACGTCATTCATCCAGCTTAGACCCTGTGAGGATGCCTTTGTGGTATTTGACTGATTTCTTCTTAGCTAGGGGTGGTGGTTTACATCTGGGCTGTCCCTTCCTGTGTTGAATGTGTGGCTCCCAATGGGGGGGGGGCACGATATTTTGAGATGTGCTGGGAACTCCAGGAGATGGGGCCTGGCTGGGAGAAGTGGATCACTGGGAGCAGGTCCTTGTGGGGAATCTTGTCCCTGGTCCAATCTTGACTTGCCCAAGCTGAGGAACATTTTTTTTTTTTCTACATCCTTTTCCAACGAGAGACTGAAACTCAGAGACTAAGAACAGCAGGATCTTTCCTGATGTAGTTCCATTAGGCATTTCTTCACAGTGACAAAGTGGGAAACTCTGGCGCTTTGGTGACCGGAACTGGCTTTTGCTTCTTTGAGGTGTGGTGCCACGTGTGAGTGGAAGGGAGCATCTGCGCTCTAGCTTCCTTATGCCTCTGGCTCTTCCCTCATCTGTCACTGATGTCTCCAAATGAGGACCTCATAGGTGACAGCAGCCATGATCCTAATGGCTAAAACCATGGAATTTTAGAGTTCAGAAGCTCTTGTTAAGACTGACAGAAGTCCGTAGGTGTGGTATTTGCCTTCTGTGGCTCCTGGTTTCTTTTCTGAGGATTAAAACCTGGAGCCCCCTACTGAAGTCTTGGATAATTCTGGTCTTGGTTTTTCTGAAACCTGTAGGTAGAGTTGTGACTGCGGTTCATCTCATATCATGTGACATATGCTGTTCTCCTCTGAGGTAGGAGGTATCACTGTGAACAGACAGAGGTTCACAGACAGCAGCAGCAATGAAATGAAATAAAATAAGAGTTGTTCACACTCTGTGCAGCTCTCGGTCCTGTCCCCATTGTTGGGGTTACACAACCTGGGTGTTCAGAGAGAAAGCCAATTTGTGTAGTGATGAGCATCCATACAGGGGAGGGGTCAGGAGCTTCCTCCCTATTGTCTGACTGTTGTGCAAATCTCCCAGGGGAGATTCAATTTCCATACAGACAGGGTTAAAATTTTATCAGACTTTAGCCTTTCACACAGGAGGAAAATTTCTAAGGCCATGAGAAGTACTGATATGTCTATCAATTTTCAATTTAGAAAAAAAAACCCACTAAGAATATTTATTTGAAAAGACCAACTAAAATCAGATAAAAAAATGAGCCTTCTCTCCATCCTATAATCACCATACCTTTTGTAGAGCAAATTCCATTTCAATATAGAGTATTTAGAAAGCTTAGTTGGTAAACTGTACACACTGGGCTTTTAAATACATTGTTTTGTTTTATGAGCAGCATGATGCCCTTTGCTTTTTTATTGTGGGGTTATGCTATTTGAAATTGTCTGACAAAGGACAAGAACACATGGTAGATGAGAAGCCTGGAGGCCAGCATGCACACCGTGAGAATCGCACTGTTGAGAATCGCACTGTTGTTCTATCTCCTGTGAGAGCAAGGAGGGTTCCCCTATTTGCTTATGTGTGTTCAAAAATGTGTAAAAAGATATTCATTATTATAAACAATTGGCTTAAGTGAGTGATGCAATTTTTAGGAGAAAGGTGACTATATGAGATATGTCTTTTGAGCCAGCTGTGGTGTTGCATGGGAAGCTGAGGCAGGGGGATTGCTATTGGCCTGTGACCAGGCTTGGCTATATAATGAGTCAGTTTTTGAGTATTCAACCATAGCACACACTGCAAATGGCTCTTTGGGCCTTACAGGTTGGTGTTCTCCTCCACTGACCTTTACTCTGAACTGTCTCCTGCATGTCACCACACCCTGTTTAAGCTTCTCCTCACATTCTGTTTATTCAGGACTTCTCTAGACATTTCATGCCTCTCATGGCCCTTGCTCCTGGGCCCTGGGTTCTACAGGATCCTAGGTTGTTGTCAGTTCAAATTGCTCCCAAAGGGAAGGTCACAAAGCCTATTGTTTTCTAAGGCACTGTATGAATCTGCAGCTGCTATTGGGGCTGGCACAGGCTCTGGACAAATTGGTTACTGTCTGGGGCTTGTGTTTGAACTTGGTACTTCATACAAGTTCCTTCAAGAAATCCCTTGAATAATATGATGTTAACAACAATGTGTTATGTACTTAAGCATAAAGAGAGTCGATCTGAGGTGAGCTCCACATGCATTTTTTCTCTTTTTTTCTTTCTTTATTTCTTTTATATTTTTCTTTTCTTTCTTTTTTGTCTTTTACTGTCTATTGTAATGCTAAGTGTGGCCCCCAAAACCTGGAGCCTGGAGCCTGTACATAGCCCCTGTGTCCCTGCCCTCAAATAAATTCTGATTGGTTAATAAAGATGCTGACAGCTAATAACTGGGCAGAAGAGACATAGGTGGGGTTTAGGTTTCACAGGCCTGGAGAGGGGAAGAAGGTGCAGAAGGAGGAGGAAGAAGCTGCCATGGGTTAAGGGTCAGGAGAGCGTAGCCCTGAGGGCTGCCCAATGGGAGTTAAGAGCAGCCTAGATGGAACATAGTAAATAGTAAGTAATAACTCGGGGTTATCATTAAATTCTAACAGCATGGAGAGTAGGCAGCTGCCCAGCTATTGTGCTGTTTAGGCTTATTGTACATATAAAGGCTGTGAATGTGTCTTTCATCTGGGAATTCAATAACCAAGGTGGGGTAGAAACCCTGGGCCGGGATTTAAACAATTTCTACAATACAGTCACCATTTTACAGTTTCATGATGAGAACAGCTACCATCTGTTATCTCTGATCCAGACTGGACAAAGTACTATCCTGCCACATGGTGTCCATCCCAGGCTGCACGGCACAAGGCAAGGGGGTGGTCTTCTTTCCTAGCTATCAATAGAACAGCACTGCCTTACACCCAGCTTGGTGAGCTGTTTGGGAACAAACAGCTTTCTGATTCTTGTTAAGGATGCCTTTTCTGGAATGGTTGGAAATGAATGTGTTTCAAATTCTGGACTTTTCTGAATTTTAGAGCATTTATGTATGTAATAATGAGTTCTCTTTGGGATGGGATCCAAGCTTGACATGAATTTCATTCATGACTAACTCACCTCACTAGCCTGGTGGTAATTTGGTCCAGTATTTTTGGTATTGTATTTTGGCTGTGACGTATGACATTAGACATGGAATATTTCACCCATGATGGGGCCATGCTGTCACCTAAGTTTCTGCTTTTGGATCATGTCAGATTTCAAATTTTTTGGGTTGGAGGTTATAAAGCCTTGCTGGGTCACCAGGATCCTGGGACCAAGTATTGTAAGAGGACACCCTCTTGGTAAATGTTGATATTACTCTAATAAATGTGGAAACCCTGGGAAATGAAAATAAAATTTACCTCTGATGGTGTGGTCATGTGTGTTCTGAGTCTGTGATAAGCTCTCAACAAACCAGCTATCTTTGTCCTTGCTGATAGTCCTGTGGCCCCTCATTCTGGAGCGAAGAACAGCAGGTCCAAGAGGGAGAATGCTTAGGACATGAGTCTGCAGAAGACAATGCCGGCTGCAGATCAGCCAGCAGAGACATCTGGCTCTTGGAGAGATGGCCAAGCAAGACAGCAGGAAGCTGTTTGCTGAGAGTGTGAGCAAGAGGTTCCAAAGTCACTGTAGCCATAAGAAAGTTGTTTGCCAAGCTTTAAATACCTGACAAGGGCTCAGAGAACACCCAGAAGTGCTTCCCGAAGACTTGCCTTCAAGGTGGAAGCAGCTGTGTGCGATCATCAGGAAACCACATTTCATAGGAGGATGGATGGTGGGGTGTCTGCCTCCCTCTGCCCGTGCCACCAATTCTACTTTGATATAATGTTCAATGAAAGAAAATACAATTTGAAAATGGTCATCAAATGACTCTAGGCTAGAATTAATGTGCCTGGAATTGCTGGCTTTCCACAGGCTACACATCTGTATCTTACAGCAATGATAAGTCATGGCTGGCTTTAGTCAGTGTTCTGTCACCATAGGGAATACTGAAACAAACAGCTCATGTTGGGTTTCAGCTCATATTCAGCTCTGGGACCTGTGCAGTGACAGCACGTCATGACAGGAGTATGTCGTGGAACAAACTGTCCACCACATAGCCAGGGTAGAATAGCCAGTTCAGTTCTACAACCTCCACATCACCCCATTGGCTGGGATCAAGCCTTTAACACATAGGCCTTTTGGGGACACTTATCCAAACTATAACACCCAAAGTGAACAATAATTACTAGTTACTTGTTTCATGCTGACCAAACTGGAATGGTTGCTTTTTAAGTAATGAGATGCTCTGTGTGGAAGTAAGAATAGAATTTTATATAGTCTTGGGTATTCTATATGTGTATGCACCTGTACCTACAAGCGCCATCCATGTATACGCAGAGAAGGGGAGCCCGATGTTGATGATGGAGAGAAGGTTTTAATTTTTTTTCAGAAATCCAGTATTTCTGTAGGCATTTTCACGTTATGCAGCAGCTACTACATGTTCATTCCCTTCTGAGACCAGAGCAGCTTTGCCGTCTGTGCACTCTGCTGCATCTTGTTGCATTAGCTAGTTTTCTCATGTGGTGGCCATGCTTGTCAGGAAGCAGCTTAATAGAGGAGAGCTTTCTCTGGCCTCGAAGTCTGTGGGCATTCAGTCCACCACTAAGGGGAAGACATGGGACCAGGTGGGTCCCTAGTGGTGGAAGCCAGTGGCAACTGCTGGCATACTTCTCGGCTGGGTCTTCTCTCATCAGCTAAATCTCTCTTGAAACACCCTTACAGACATTCCCAGTGGTTTGTCTCCTAGGTGACTCCAAGTCTGATAACAAAGATAATCACCACAGATGCATATGGGAAAAAAGGTTCCCAAATTACTTTTGCTATCGATAGTATTTTTCCTTTAAGCATGTTGCTCTGGTGTTCCCCCT
Source organism: Uromys caudimaculatus (assembly GCA_028551405.1). NCBI lineage: Eukaryota > Metazoa > Chordata > Mammalia > Rodentia > Muridae > Uromys > Uromys caudimaculatus. The sequence continues at coordinate 59,960,881 of CM052708.1, read as the reverse complement.
CCTGAGGCCTGTCTTGCTGTCTTGTGAGTCACCTGAAAGCAGACGATGCTGAGGAATGATATCTACTTTAGCTTTTCTAAGTGTCTGTGGCTTCATTCGGTAGATATCATGTCAGAATGTCTACAGGCACTGAGAACTCTTATCTGTGATCGTCAGGTACTCTCAGAAGTTTCGTTTTGTAATATATTTTTCAGTCAAGGTGCCTGCAGCCAGCCCATCCTGAATGGCCTTTAAATTCCCTCTAATCGCTGTCATGCTGCTTGGCAAATGGACAGCAGTGGCTCTGATGCTTTTAAGACTGCAGATATCCCAGAAGGACAGCAAGAGAGAAAGTTTTAAAAATATTTTGACCTTGAAGCAAAAAAAAGAGACCTTACTTTCTTGGCTCCAGATTTTACCAGGTACATTCTGAAATCCAAGAGGAAAAAAAACAGTAGAGGAGGGAGATGTCGACTTACCCTAGAAAATCCCAGTGGACAGCTCACTCTGGCCAACGGGGTCTTTGTCCCACATGAATGATAATTGAGTAGACAGTTGTATTGGGCTGTTAGTAAGGTCTGGGAGGCTGCAATATGTTGTATATATCTGTGTGGACGGAAAGCATTAGCATGGACCCCAGGGGAACATGCTATGTGATTAACCATGCACAATGGACAGAGCTTGGGAGTGACGGGACGGAGATGGGAAATTTAGAACCAATAGTGGAGTGGTGTGAGTTGAAGTAGAATGCTACTTATCAGGAACATTAGGGGAAGGAGCATTATGGGAGTTACGCGGAGGGAGGAGTAGGTTGATTACACAAAATAGTTAAAGGGGTTCTCTGCTGAGTCAACAGGAAAGGCCAGATATTGACCCAGATGTGGTGATGGACCTGCATTTAGATGATGGGACTGCAGGGGAAAAGAGATACGTGTGTTGAGAGGGTAACCCAGCAGGTCCCTGTTTGCACCTCTGGTGTCCCTATCACAGAAGACTAGTAGCTCTAGAGTAAGTGGGCCAAATGAAGTGGCCCATTGTAGGAGTCCTCAGGGCATCAGAACCCGACAGAGCATGCAACCTCACAGCAAGTCAGCAACAGTATCCAGTGTACTCTCTATTCCCATCTCTCTCTCTCTCTCCCTCTCTCCTCTCTGTCTCCCCGTCTCTGTCTCTGTCTTTCCCCCCTCTCTATGGTCAAAGGATGTGTGCATGGGGGAGGGGGGTGTTCATGAATAAATATCGAGATCCTAACATGAGTGAGACCCTAAGGTGCTTGGTACCATTTTATGAAGAAAAAAATTTCAAGTTCAATGGGCTCCTGAACTTAAATAATAATTTGGAGCTTCAGATAATAAAATGGCAGCATGCTTCACATGCAAATCTATTTTTTTTTTCTATGCAAGGTTTCAAATACAGGCCTCACACATCGGAAGCTACATTCCTTGGCATGTAAGTTTCTGTTATTATCTGCTGGACACCACTGAGAGCATATGTTTCTATCAGATTCTGACGTAATTTTCATTGGGTATATGCTCTGCAGGTCAAATGACAGATTCCTGGTGTAAATCAGGCTGCGTGGTAGACCTATTTTTAATTAATTAATTAATCAATTACCCTTTATGTGTATTTGTGTGTGTGCCTACATGTACCAAGTGCATGTGGGTGCCTTTAGAGGCCAGAGGGTGTCAGATCATCTGGACCTGGAGTTGTAAGCCATCTGATCCCTGATCCTCTGGAAGAGTAGCAAGTGCTTTTAATTGCTGAGCATTATCTGCAGTTATTTTGCTGGTAGCTGCAGTTTTACAGCTACACCCATACTGCTTGCCAGATGGCCAACCCAGCCTACAGCCTCCTTTTCCTGTGCACTCTTGTCAACAGAGAGAGAGAGGCTGGAGAGATGGCGCAGTGGTTAAGAGCACTGACTGCTCTTCCAGAGGTCCTGAGTTCAATTCCCAGCAACCACATGGTGGCTCACAACCATCTGTAATGGGATCTGATGCCCTCTTCTGGTGTGTCTGAGGACAGCTGCAGTGTACTTATACATATAAAATAAATAAATCTTTAAAAAAATGAATTAGGTAGTGTTTCTTCTGTTTCTATTTTGTGGAATAGTTTGAGGAGTGTTGGTATTAGCTCTTCATTAAAGGTAAAATTTTTTGGTTGGAAGGCTTATGGGAGTATTTAGATAGTTTGCCTGATCTTTATTTAACTTTGGTACATGGTATCTGTCTAGAAAATCATCCATTTCATCTAGATTTTCCAGTTTTGTTGATTATAGGCATTTATAGTAAGATCTGATGATTTTTTGAATTTCCTCAGTTTCTGTTGTTATGTTTCCCTTTTCACTTCTGAATTTGGATACTGTTTCTGGATCCTTTAGTTAGTTTAGCTAAGCGTTTATCTATCTTGTTGATTTTCTCAAAGAACCAGCTCTTGGTTTTGTTGATTCTTTGTATTATTTTCTTTGTTTCTAATTGGTTGATTTCAACCATGAATTTGGCTATTTCCTGACTTCTACTCCTCTTGGGTATGTTTGCTTCTTTTTGTTCTAGAGCTTTCAGGTGTGCTGTTAAGTTGCTAGTATAGGATCTGTCCAGTTTTTTATGAAGACACGTAGTCATTTTAACACTGCTTTCATTGTGTTCCAGAAGTTTGGGTATGCTGTGTCTTCATTTTCATTGAATTATAGAAAGTCCTTCCTTTCTTTGTTTGTTTCTTTGTTTGTTTCTTTGTTTGTTTGTTTCTTTCTTTCTTTCTTTCTTCCCTGACCAAGTTATCATTGAGTAGAGAGCTGTTCAGTTTCCATGAGTATGTGGGCTTTCTGTTGTCAGAATGGTTAAGATCAAAACTCAAGTGACAGCAGATGCTGGTGAGGATGTGGAGAAAGAGAAACATTCCTCCATTGCTGGTGAGATTGCAAACTGGTACAACTACTCTGGCAATCAATCTGGTGGTTTCTCAGAAAACTGGAAATAATTCTACCTGAAGACCCAGCTATACCACTCCTGGGCATATACCCAAAAGATGCTCCAACATACCACAATGACATGTGTTCCACTATGTTTATAGCAGCTTTATTTATTAAGGGCCAGAAGCTGGAAAAAACCCAGATGTCCCCCAACAGAAGAATGGATACAGAATATATGGTTCATTTACACAATGGATTACTATTCCGCTATTAAAAATGAGGACTTCATGAACTTTGCAGGCAAAGGGATAGAACTAGAAAATATCATCCTGAGTGAGGTAACCCAGATCCAAAAGAACATGCATGGTATGCGCTCACTGATAAGTAGATATTAGCCAAAAAGCACAGAATACACATGATACAACTCATAGGCCATATGAGGTTTAACAAGAAGGAAGGCCCAAGTGTGAGAACTTCAATCCCACTTAGAAGGGAGAACAAAAGAATCACAGTAGGCAGAGGGAGGGAGGGAAGAGGAGAGGAGAGGGGAGGGTGATGGAAAGCGGAGGCAAGATCTAGCATGGGGAGAGACAGGAGAGAAGCCCAGAGGGCCAGGAGAATGAATGGAAATGTGCAGCTGTGGGGGTAGTGGTGGAGGGTGGGGGAACCTCCTGAAAGTCCCAGAGACCTGGGATGTGAGAGGCCCCCAAGGCTCAATGGGGATGACCTTAGCTGAAATGCCCAACAGTAGGGAGATAGAACCTGAAGATAGATAGAGTCCCCAGGGGAGAAATTGGGCCACCCACTCATCTTCAAAATTTTTGACCTAGAGCTGTTCTTGTTTAAAAGAAATGCAGGGACAAAAATGAAGCAGAGACTGAAGGAAAGGCACTCAAGTGACCAGCCCAACTTGGGATCCATCCCATGTGCAGGCACCAAAGCCTGACACTATTACTGATGCTATGTTGTGCCTGCAGACAGGAGCTTAGCACAGCTGTCCTCTGAGTGGCTCTACCAGCAGATGCAGATACTTACATCCAACCTTTAGACTGAGGTTGGGAACTCCTATGGAAGAGTTAAGGAAAGGATTCAAGGAGCTGAAGGGGACAGCAACCCCATAGGAAGAACAACAGTATCAACTAATCTGGACCCCTCAGAACTCCCAGACACCAAGCCACCAACCAAAGAGAATACAGGGGCTGGTTTGTGGCCCCCAGCACATACATAGCAGATGACTGCCTTGTCTGACCTCAGTGGGAGAGGATGTGCCTAATCCTGTAGAGACTTGATGCCCCAGGGTAGGGGGATGCAGCGGGGTGTTGTGGGGGTGAGTTGATGGGTGAGGGGGTGGGTGGGTGAGCACCTTCTCAGAGGCAAAGGGGAGGGGGGATGAGGTGAAAAACTCTGGGAGAGGAGACTGGGAAAGGGGCGGGTGACAATTAGAATGTAAAGAAACTATTTTTTTTTAAAAGAATTCCTTCTATAGTACTAGTTCACCAATAGCTTTCCCTTTAAAGCTGTGAACATGTACTGAGTGTTGTTGAAGCCGTGCCTGCACCTTTCCGCAGAAACCTTGGATGGCCTTTGCTCTTTGTGTGTTGATATTAAACCATCCTGAACCCTTACAGTCTTGGTACAAGGTTTCTACAAGTGCTCATATTAGAATGCAAGCCGTTTTTTATGTATTTCTTGATTTTATTTATTAATGTTCTACTCAGGATGCTCGAATCGATATTCAGTAAGTACACTGTTGTCATTTAGGGTGAAGGATAATTTTTGTGTTTGCCTTTGGTATCAAGATAATGTAAGCTTTTTAACAAAGCTTCTTTAGTTCCTTCTCTCTCTCTCTCTCTCTCTCTCTCTCTCTCTCTCTCTCTCTCTCTCTCTCCCTTTCCCCCTCCCTTTCTCCCTCCTTTCCTCCCTCTTCTCTCCCCCTCTCCCTCTCTCCCTCTCATTCTGACAGGATCTCACTTGATTGCCCAGACCTCACCATGTGGCACAGGCTGGCCTTGAATCTGCATGGTTCTCTGCCCTCAACCTGCTAAGTGTTGGGACTACAGCTGTACAGTGTCACATATTCAGGATAGAAGTTTTGGCTTAGTTGTTTGTGGCTTGATTGAAATTCACCAATAACATCATTGGTGTCTGTATTTTTACTTTTATTTCTGAAGGACTTTTTGTCTAAAATAACTTTTGCTTGCTCTGTTTCTTTGAAACGTCGTTTTCAAACCCACTGTCCTCTTGGCCTGACCTCTGAGTGCTGATGAACATCTCTATCATTCTGACTTTCAATACTCTTCTGTTTCCCTGCCCCTTTCCTTCCTTCTGTGACATGGATTACATACATATAAGACCCCGTGTGACTGTCCCATAGTCTGTGATCCTCCATGTCACCTGAAAGCTTTTGTTCCTCTTCGCACCACTATGGGAAATTTCTGCACTTTGCTTTTGATTTTATTAATCATTTCTGTTTTAGTACCCATGCTTTTTAGTTGACTGAGCATATTTTCGTTTCCTAAATATCTAATATTTCCACCTAAGTTTTTGCATCCCCTGTCTTCTCTTCACTGTGCACACATCCTTCCTCAGGTCCTCTTGCACAAAATTCATAGCTGTAATAGCCATTTCAACGGCCCCCTCCAAGGGTTCCATCACCAATATTTTTGTGTTTGCTTCCAGTAAATATTTTTTCTCTTGACTCTAGGTTTTCCACTTTCTGGCACGACTGGTGATAAATTTTGTTTGTGTGTTGGACATTGTGAGTTGAGCTTTTTCAGGTGCTGGGATTTTTCTGTCCCCCTTGAGTAATGTTAGATTTTGGGGCACATAGTTATCACCAGTCTAACCCTTTGGAGCCAGACATTATAGTTTATTAAGATGGATTCAAAATGTCTCTCTGTTGACTTTGCACTCCTGCGAAGTTTGAAAGGAGGGGATAGTTGAGGAAAGAAATGTCAAACAAAAAGGAACAGGACACTTGATAATCTGGGGGGGTTCCCCACCTAGAAGCCTGCCATGATTAAGAGAGCTATCAGGAAAGCTTATGGCAGGAAAGCTTGGCCCAAAATATCAATGTTACTGTACTTAGTGACATAAAACAAAAGTGTACCTACTCCTTTCATTTTGCTAAATGGACATAGTATCAGTCCGCGTTATGAAAGCATCTCTCTCCACCCATAGACTAGAGCAGTTCTCTGTCCATACCAGGGAAGCTTCTCTGTGTAGTGGACAGAAGTTAATACAGAGACTCATGACGGCTCTACAGGCTGAGACTAAATGTCTGCCATGTGTCAGGCATAGAAGTGACATCTATATCATACCTCTTTACCCAAAACCCAGGAACTTTACAGAAGAGGGGCAGAAAGATTTTAAGAGCCAGAGACTGGGGAGCATTGGCGTACAACAGTGTCTTCTGCACCTGGCAGCAGCACCCAGGAATTGGTGGCAGCTGTGGTTATCTGGGCAAGATCTAGCCAGTCAACATTCCAACTTCCATGGGGGTGGGAAGACAAGCCCTCACTCTTAGCTGAGGGGCTATGGATAATGTCTGCCAGGGAGGGAGAGTCAGTTCTCCTCAGGAGTTTGATTTCTTGTAGATCGACCATGTTCCAGGGGCTGACTCTGCTCCCATGCATATATGTGTAGGTTTGGGACTCAGTGGGTTATGATTCTTTTTAAGAGTAGGCCGTGAGTTGAAAGATAGATGTTGTGGGTAGGGCTTCAGGAGGCTTTGAAGGGGGAAGTGGAAAATTAATATGAGCAGAATACATTGTACGCATGTATGAAATTCTTAAAGAATAAATAAAATATTATATTTTTAAAAAGATTAAGTGTATGAATTCCCTTAGCTCTCTTAGCAGAATACAAAAATAGAAATAGGATTATCTAGGAAGGTCAGTGGGAAATCTTCTTGTTTATAGAATGAATCTTTATAACATGTTTGGGAAACCCACAGGATTTTAGAGATATTCTATCAGCAGACACACTGTCAGCTCAGGACTGACTAGAGTAAAGAGAAGGCAGAACACAAGAGGCTGCCAGTTCCCCATTCATACCAGGGAGGAACAAGATCACAGAACTACTCAGCTGTGACCACAGACTTGTTTTCATGACAAAGAAAAGAAGCCTCGTAGGCAGCGCCTTGGGATACAAAAATTTGTTTTCAGGCCTTGGAAGTACTTAGAATTTTCTTAGAGAGTTTTTCAAATTACTTTAGACTAATGAAATCTTTTATTTTCTTCTATTTTCTCCCTTCGTGAACCAGAATATCTACAGCTTTTATGAAGTAACTAATTCCTTGAACTTTAAAAGCCCTCAGTGGGAGAGGAGTATAGATACTTTCTAATTCAGTCTATCCATGAGCCATAGTGAGCTTTTATGTGTGTGCATGTGTGTGTGTGTGTGTGTGTGTGTGTGTGTGTGTGTGTACGAATCTTAAAAATATAGACATGTGACTGTTTTTGTGCTGTGCAATGACATTTTGGTCAAGAATGGATCACATATATAACGATGATAGTCCCATAAGTTTATGTAATGGAGCTAAGGAATTCCTATCACCTTGTGACAATGTAGCTGTCAGAACACCACAGCTGGGTGCACTGCTCTTGTGTGTGAGGTGGTGCTGAAGTCAGCAAGCCAACTGCACTGCCAGTAGCAGAAAAAGGCAGTGATAATGTGCGTCATCTTGCATGATGAAAGACGTGCTACCGCTTTTTGTGATTATTGTAGAATATTTTCTTGTTATTTCACAGAGTACACATACTTAGAAAAGAACTTTGCTATGAAACACTACTGTGTTTCCTTAGCAGTCATTGTGTTTACCATTTCTCGGTTGCATACAGAGGCCATGATGGGGTCATACCTGGAGCATGGGGATTTGTGAGCATGTTCTAGGGTACTGTGAGACTAAACTGCCCAAGGAGCCATTTTTTCAGAAGTATTCCCATCCTTAAGTGTTTCTCAGATAATTTTTCTTCTCTTCTAAGCACAGAACATGTTGATGAGGTACCCCCTGTTCACTTTGTTCAGTATAAATGCTCTTACTGTAGTCTGTGCTCGCTCATCCTTAGAGTCTTCTATCTGTTCCTTTTGTCCTACATTCATGGCATGTCCCCTTTTTACTCTTAACACCTTTGTGCACAACCTTCTGTCTGGAAGGCTCCTTTCCCCTTTCTCAACTGGGCTGTCTCCTACTTAGCTTCCAGGTCTTAGCAAAAATAGCATTGCCTCAAGGATCTCCTTGTTCCATCCCAAATACATTTGGGCCCCTCTCATACATATTTCATTTTTATGTCTGTATCTTAACTTGGAGGTATTCTTATTTATTTGTTCAATAGTTGGTTCCATGTTGGACTTTGACCCAGTTCTTATCCTAAGATAGGAACATAGCTGTTTTTCTCATTCTAGTAAGATGTGTGCATTCCATGCATACCTGGTAGCCAGAGTTAATCCTTGACTCAGGAGCAGATGTTATGATTGCTGTTGATTACCTGGGAAACAAAAGCTTAGAAGCATGGAATGGGAGGAGGCCACTGATTTGAACACAGTAAAGTGATAGGAAGAGACCACACTGAAGGCACACGCTGTCCAGCTGTGTCTACCTGGGCTTCTTGCCTGTAAATGTCATGTTGAGTGGTGTCTGTGATGGTTCTCTGAATTTTCTAGAAGAAAATTGTTATTGCCATCATTTTCAGAACCTCATTTTGACATGATAGTCATGTCATTCTCCTAGCAGCTGAATGTAATATAAAGGAACAAAGACACTGGTTCCTGGGGTGGGGACGATCTAGAAGCAAACACATGGTCTATATTATTTGATTTCTAGATTCATCTAGTTTTAAAAAGTACAAGTTAGAGTTTTAAACTACATTTAAAAACTTGATACTAGAGAGTTGGGTTCACACAAGTGACATCTCTTATGCCAGGACAGCTCAAAGGAAAAGAATATTAGAGCGGTTCTGAACATAGACTTTAGGTAGAAAGTGGCTTAAGGTGGATGGGTTCTGAATGAAACTAGATTCACGAGTTTAACTGGAATTTTACTTTTCAGAAAGTGGAAAGGATTAAAATATAAATGAACAAATTCCTCAGATAGAATCAAAGTAGATGTAAGGAAATGTAATCTACCAAACCTACTTCCCAGGTTTTACAATTGCTTCATCAAGTTGAGAAAGCTGATGGCCTGCTCTGCCCACACATCAGGCTGAGAGGGTGAGGCTGTGAGCCCCCACCCCCTGCTGCTGCAGCTGCTGCTCCTCCCCCTCCCCCTCCTCCTCCTCCTCCTTCTCCTCCTCCCTTTGCTGCTGCTGTTGCTGAATGTGGCTCTTACCTGTGAAGGTGGTAGAGTCCTATGAATTTTCATGGGTGATGATCCCAGTCAGCTGAAGGCCCAGCTAGTAGGACAGCTGGTGACAGCCTGCTTCCTTTCTTCAGGTTGTGTTGACATAAGGAGGGTATTTCCTCTCTGTTCCTGCTGCTCAGCAAATGTCCAGTTTTGAGGCTTTGGTTCCATGTTACCACACTGTGTGTTTTCCAGAGCGAGGGCAATATCCCTCACTTTCTGTAGAAGCCATAGACTGAGAACACCAGCTCCTTCATTTTCAACTCTTTAGATAATGTTTGGCCTGTTGTTTCTATAACAGTGACCTGCTTGGTCATTTAGCTCAGTCTTTCCTGCCATACACTGCTTTCCTATGAATTGGTTTCTCTTATCAGAACGTGGGAGGGGAGAAGGTAGAAGAACAGGGGAGGTAAGGTGAGGTAAGAGTAGAGGGAAGAAATAGGGGCAGTAGGGTAACAGTTTGCAGTGGTGGTGGAAGACCTTATTAGGGAGGGACATGTATGTGGAACTAGTAGCTTTGGAGCATGAATCTGTTTCCTAGGCTTACAGCGTAGTCCTGCTCATAGGATACAACACAATCAGTGTTTTCAACTTGCATTCTAAGTATCTTATATGGCACCACCCCTACCTGTTTCCCTTCCCCTGGGGTTCACTTAGGTACAGGAGTGCTATGGTTAAGAGATGGCATGACTTTAAGAGGTGGGGCTTGAAGGGGGCCAATCACTGCAGGTGATGCTCTAAGAGGTGATTAATGTAGTTCTTGTGGGCACCTGATTAGTTCTCATGGGAAACATGCTCATCAAACGGTAAGACTGGTCCCTCCTTGCTCTCTGGCTTTTGGTCTCTCCATGTAGTTTCTCCCTCACACACACTTGTGCCCTCACAAGAGATGAGCTGATATCATCACTATGGCCTTGCATATCTAGAATTGTGAACTAAATCAACCTAATTTCTCTGTAATATACTCATAATGCAGGTGTTTTGTTATAGTAGAAGATCACTTCATTTAAATTAATTTAAATGAAGCTTTAAGGTCCTGGAAATAAATGTCAATGAATACTAACAACACTGCTTTGTCAGTATATGAGCAGCTGGCTCGTGTTCTTCATATTTTCTGTAATGAGTATGCACTCTTTTAAAGAAACTCTGGAAACACAAAAGGATCTTAGAAGTCTTAGAAAAGTCACTCACTTTTCTTTTGGTTTTCTTTGGCGACTTTCCCAAAGTTCTTTGGGTGGTATGTCTACTGCTCATCTATCTCTTCACCGAATCCTCTCTGAGACCCAATCCAGGTGGCAGGAGGCCCACAGAAGTCAGAAACAATGGCTGTTCCCTTGCAGAAGCTGTCTGCTGGAGGACTAGACCTAGAGTCCATGTTGTGAAATCCATCCTGGGAATTTCTAGTCATTATTTGTTTGTTTATTTTTGCATGTGTACTATGAGTATGCAGATGTATATGCATGCTCACAAGTGTGTGGATACACATATGTACATGGATATGTGCACATCCTGTGTGTGCATGTGGAGGCCATGATTCCCCACTTCATGTATCAAGGCAGGGGCTCTCATCTGAACTGATTTAGCTAAGCCAGCTAGGAAGCTTGCTTCAGGACTCCCATCTCTACCTCTCGGATACTGAGATTAAATGGGGCACACACAGTATTTAAATGAGTGCTGGGTACCCGAACTCTGGTCCTCATGCATGTATGGAAAGCATTTCACCCACTAAGCCAGCTCCCAGCCTCTAGAAACGTATAATCTAGAGTAGAGATTTGAACGAGGGATGGTGAGAGCCCAGTGGAGGGAACAGATTTCTCCCTGTGCAGGAGTGGATATCAAGGTGTTCTCTCCTCGCTCCCTTCTGACTCATTTGCTGTCTTTGGAGCTGACCCTCCTCTGCTTTGGAACTGCCTTCCTCACATTCTTTGCCTGTTGACCTCGTTCCTTTCCACACAGGCCGTGAGTAAATGATGAAAGGGGCCGTAAATAACATTCTGCAGAGGTGGATGGGCAGTGATCTCCACTGGAGGGGCTGGGATGGGTGGGGCTGGCTTTTTGCTCTGCCTTTATAGCTTTACCAGGTTCCTCTTGCAACGTAAATGACTTTGAAAGAGCAAGGCACACAGGGCATGACACGAAAGGGATTCTGTAAAACGAAGCATTGAGCCCGCTGTGCCACTGGTATCAGAAAAGCCTGAACTATTGTAGACTCTGAGCTATCATCCTGAAACAAATGACTTGGGAGGGGACAAAATAGACAAAGAAAAGAGACCTTTACAATAAAGTGAATAGCTTCCCATTCCACATGCCCTGCGCCTGTGGTGTGCTGCCCTGCATACAGCCCTCACTCATGTTACTGAGGGAGTGCCAGTGTATCAAATACTTGGTGTTCTTCTCATTTTCCCCAGAGCAGCCAACTTGTGCATCAGAGGCCAATAGATGTTTCCAGGACTCAGATGGAGCCACAAGCAGAGTCCTGAGGGCAGGAAAGTCTTGGGGCTGTGAGTTACATTCGAATCTCAGAAGGGTTACTCTGCTCTGTCTCTTGTCTGGTCACCAAAGAAGTAAAGGAACAACCATAATCCTGCCTGGGTACCTCAGGCTTTCAACACAGTGGGAACATTGCTCTCTGGAGATAGACATCTCTGACCACTCCAGTGTGGTCCAGGATGCCTGAGAATTCAGTGGTGATAAAACCCTTCATTTGCAGCCCAGAGTTCTGTTGGCTCCATGATGCCTTTGTGGTTGAAGATTTCTTGATTTTTCTATTTGAAATAGTCACAGGTTTTCTTGCTGCAACTTCTTGAATAAAGTTCTCTAAAATGGCCAAAATGCTTGCACACACAGTTCTGCACAGGAGGGAGTGTCCCTGAAGACTGACATCCTGGAGAAATCTTGGGCTGTTCTGGAATCTGGGCATGGCAGGGCCTGCCTGAGGAAGGGCACTCACACTTCACCTTCATGCTCAGACTGTCATGTAGGCTTGTTCTAGAAGCCTCTCTTCATCTACCGTTCACTCTCACAATCTCAAGGGAGTTGGGTTTACGTCTTAGCACTGACTCAGCTTGTCTTTCACAGGAGTTCTAGCTGTGCTCACACACCTCTAGATGGGAAGTCCTCTGGCTCCAGTCCTGGCTCCAGTCCTCTGGCTCAGTCCTCCAGGGTCACTGGAGATGCTAACAGTAAGAACTAAATAGAGACAGGTGTCACATATGGACTGTTCCTGTGAACTGTTGCATAAGAGTTGGGACATGTACACTCATTTAAATTCTCACATACACAAAAACAATGCTCTGTGGTTCTTGATTCCTCAGTTGCACACGGAACTGTGGGGAGCGGGAGAGTGGATGGGCAAGGTTTGCCTATCTGGCTTCATGCTCTGGACTCTGATAAGTTGATGGAGGGGAATGTGAACGAAACCAAAAGCTGGAGATGCCAGTGCTGAGTGGTGGGGATAAAAAAAACCTCAGAATCATAGAGATGGCTTGATCATGTGTGTGATCACCCACAGGGACCACTAGGATGGAGTTATAGAACTGTCCATAGTTTTAAAGACTCAGTAGTTCACAGACCCTGCCTTTGGGATCCTGGTGTCCTCCAACCCTGGTGAGGTGCAGTGACAAATCTGGCTGAGAGCTCAGCCTCTGTGGGGATGGTTGCACTTTCTCCTGCTGCTTCACTCTGAAGCAGGCTCAACCTCAAAGCTATGATAGTAACATTGGAAGCTAATGAGCCGAGAGCACACACTAGGACAGCAATCTAATCTAGCCTCCATTACTGCTGGTGATTTCAGGGGAAAATGGGTGAGCCAAGCAAGTGTCAAGGTCATTGCTAGGCATCCTGGCCTGACTGCTGTGCCCCATGACACATCAAAGCCTTGACTAGACAGTTGTTTATGGGGACAGGCCTCTTTCCTGTGTGAGACACTAGTCCTTCCCAGCTCCTCTCTTCCCATGTGACTCTGGCTTGTGTGCACAGCTAGTGGCACATACAGAGATGGATTGCTCACCATTCTTATGGCCATTGGCATCCCAGAGACTCTTCCAAACAATACAGGGTGTTGCCATTACTCTCAGTTGCCTACCAGAGCATGATGGGAATACCCTATTGCTGAAGTCATAACACACTTTTGTCACAGGATATGGAGAAATCAAGCCTGTACTGACTGGGAAGCTTTCTCCCTTCTTGCTATCTTTCATGATACAGGAGGCACTATGAAGGCAGCTGAGGGAGAAAAGTCACCAACAGCCTCAGCCAGCTTTGAACATGTGAACTACAATAACAACTAGTGGCAACATAGGCCACTCAGTGTGACAATGGCATGGATGTTATGGGAGTCACCAACCTCTCTCTGGTTGGACTTAAGGCTTGTCTGCTCCATTGCTGGAACTCATGCCTCATACTATAAATCTGGTCAAGATCTGTGACTGGGCAGGTAAGAAGCCCCAGGGGCAAAACCTACTACTCTTATTTTGCTAAATGGACATGGACTCAAACAACCTTCTAAATGCTTACTGTTATGTCCATAGATTAGTGCAGCTCCTAGCCCATGCCAGAGAAGCTTCTTGCAATAGGTGGTGTTAACACAGAAACTCAGAGCTAGTCAAAGGGCATAGCATAAGTAATTATGGAACATTCAGCCTTAAAGAGAACACGTGCATAATCTATAAACAATGTCTCCTGAACACAACAGAGTTATTGCCCTCCTAGCTCACAGCAGCTGTAGAAAACAGGCACAAGATTGGCTCCATCAAGGTTTCATCAAAGAAGATGGAAGAGTTCCTGTGGCCCCACCCCTCCCTGAGGGACCAGTGACAGCTGATGGTGGTTGGGGCAAGCATATCCCTTTCACCAGTGGCTTAACCAATATGTTTCTTACATTCTAACGTACAGCCCACCACACATGGCCACTCAGGCAACCCTATTTAAACGTAGTGAGTTGTGTGTCTGTCTGTTTCTCCCTCCATGGAGGTTAGGGGTGACAAGGTATGCACCTAAAAAGAGGCCTTGCTTGGAAGAAGGGTTTCATCAGGAGGAGGGTGGATGAGACAGGGTAATAAAACGCATCATATGCCTCGTAGGTGGTGGCTAATCCAGAGACTCAAAACTAGTCAAAGTGCAGAGGGTAAGTAAAGGAACCGTCAAAAATAAAAAGCTCTAAAGGAAGAATAGTGGAGAAACGGGGGGCACAAGGAATGTGGGGAAAGAGAAAATGTCTCTTCGTGGTGCAGTGGGGAGGACGGAGCAAGTGGGATGTGGCCTTTAAAGGTTGGAGTGTGACCTTCTAATTGAACGCTGTCTATGAGGAACATTTGATATCAACAGAATTTTTCTTAACCAAATTACTGTTGTTACAGAGACAGTGACACAGAACTCCCCAGCATCCGCAGGTTTAATTTTGGTGATTATTATTTATGTATACGGTATTGCCCTGGTGTAAGCACCGCCGGAAGGAGCAGAGAGGTGACTTGCTAGTTTTTTAAGACCAAGCTTTTGCTTGGCTTTGTTTTGCCAAAGTGATGGTTTTATTGAATCCCCTGATGCATCGCTAGCACCAAACATGGCTGGAGGAAAAGCACAAACACGGAATTATGAGTTTGATTCTAACGAGAGGCTCAGCCTTCCCTTTATTCTTCAGTAAGGAGCTCTAAGCAGAGGTCTTGAGAAGGATCCAAGTCTAATAGCTTTGTTAAGCCAGTAGCTGCAGACTACAAAGAGGACAGAGTTAATGACTTGAGGTGATTTAGCAGCACTTCCCTATCGTTCCTGGGAGGAGCACTTTTTTGAGCCCTTGAAAAATACACACCACAAATTCAAATGTGGCCAAGAACGTCCTGTAGCTCAGGCAGGCCTTAAGTTCACGGTGTGGTTGAACTTCTGATCCTTCCGTGCCCACCTCCTGAGTACTGGCACTGCACTGGCATCTGTAGTGTTGGGAATCGAACCCGGGGCTTTATGCATGTTAGGCAGGTACTCTTTCAACCAAGCCACGTCTCCAGATCATTAATCACACATTCTTAAGCTTTTTCAAGAAAAGAATTTGTGTGATGGTTATATTCAGGGAGCACAGAGGGCAGTAAGGTCACATTCTTGTCCCTGTATCTAATTCTGTGTCAGGCACCAACGGCTCCTCCTGGCTGGCGACCATCCTCTGCCTGTTTGTGATGGACCCCGGGAGCCCTTACTCAGCAGTACATTCACTTAAACAAAAGCCGGCATGGTAACAGTAAATTTAAACAGTATCTCTTTTATAGAGAACCTTTGGAAGGAGGGAGCTGATAATATATTATGTGAGAAACCAAATACCAACAATTATTGACGAAGGGGCAACCTTCTGCTTCAGTGATTTAAAAGTCGTGGCTGGGGACTGGGGACAAAGATCAGGGTCAGAGGGCATGGTGAGCATGTGTTAGGCCCTGGATCCATCTTCAGAGCCAGCATGCGGGTGGAGAGCAAGCAGTAACCTCTGGGCACAGAGAGTTCTCTAGTCAGAGGGAGCTTGTTACATCTGTCTCCTCAAGCTTCTGACCAAGCCACTCTGTCTGGGGACCAGATGCTGGGTAGACAGCTCTTTTACTTACAGACAGCACAGAAGCCACAGCTGCAGCGGGCTTGCTGGGCACACAGCAAGCTTGCTGCTAATCCACCTCAGACTTTTCACCTGTAAATGCCTAAGAACCAGGAAACCACTACTCTCCTCCCTCGGTGGTTTTTATGCTTGCCGTTCCGAGACTCTGACATGCAGCATAAACACCACTTTTGCCTGGTTCTTAAATAAGCTGCTGTATTCCTGCCATTCAAATGACTATCATCATGGCAGAGGGAGGGGTTAAGGATTTCAGTACCTTCTCCCCATAGTCTCCATCTGATGGGCCTAACCCGCCCCAGGTGAACACTGTTCTAAGTAAAGGCAACATACACTATAGCATCTCTTCTCTTGCTACTGCCCAAATCAGATTGTCACCAGCCTCCTCTCACCCAGCAGCTTTTCTATAAATTCGGGTAAACGTGCTTTGAATAAAGGTCCCTTTGTCTCCTCTGCTCCCTTACCCTTCATTCCAGAATAAGCCTGAAGCCAGGCTGTCTCTAGGATTCCTGACATTTGTAACCTAAGGGTTTTCCATAGTTCTGATTCGTATGTATCCCCCTGAGATTCTCTCTCTCTCTCTCTCTCTCTCTCTCTCTCTCTCTCTCTCTCTCTCTCTCTCTCTCTCTCTCCTCCCTGGCAAACATGCGGCTTTCAGATGGCAATTTGCAGGAATCCTTGTCTTCTACCATGAAAGTCCTAAGGTGGAACTTAGGTTGCCAAACTCTGTGGCAGTGTCTTCGTCCCCTTAGCCATCTTACCAAGTCTTGAAATTCAGAAGTTATACTGCCTTGTCTTTCTCTGTCCTGGTGTGCCAGGTCAAACCTTTAACGCAATTTGTTTGTTTCTGTTGCAGTTAGGTTGGGACATAAAATCTCCCAGATTTTCTTGAAGATAGGGCTTACCTGATATGCTAGGGGTGTCCAGAAGCCCCAGGTTCAAACCTTGGGAAGTTCCTTTGAACATGATGGGACTTATAACTCTTCATCGGGGTTGGCTTGTCAGTTAATGCACAACATCTGACAGACACAATTGATTGCTAAGGATAAGAAACGAGAGGTCTGGCTCTGCTTGTGTTGTACCTGTGCCATGTGTGCACCTGTGAGTGTGTCTGCTGATGGCTGTGTGCCTCTGTGTGTACCTGTGCATATACAAGAGCCTGTGTACACATTTGTAGCTAGAACAGAGAGCGAGGTTTGACAACCATCCTCTCTCATCTGAAACCCTGCAGAGCATCCTCTCTCCCCACCCCCCTCATCCGTGGAAAGACAAAAGCTCCCTGCTCTCCTGCCTCAGGACCAGGGGTGAATGTTGTGTAGCAGAAAGTGGCAGTGGGCACCCACAAGGACTTCGGACTCTGTGACTAAAGCATTTGGACTTGCTTGTCTCTGTAATGAAAAAAAACATGCTCCTTTTGGATAATAACTTCTGACTTGCTGGACAGCTCTTCAGTTTTGTTTACATTAGCATAAAGTATTCCACCCTTAAAATATCACTCTCTCTTTTATCTGTTTTATAGTATTAAAGATACAACAGTGTGGTTATGTTTAAAAATGGGAAACGTCAAAAACATCTTTATGGCCTTTTCCTTTTAATCTTTGTTTAAAGGGTTTTGGGGGGAGGACAGCTCTTGGGCTGTTTCTGTTTTGTCCGTCTCTGGAAGAAGGGGCTCAGTTCTTTTCTATTAAGGGTTCCAAGCTTGCTGTTATGAACAGATGTTCAGTACACATATGCACACACACATGCCTAGGTAAACACACACGCACACACATGCATCCACATCCACTCATAAAAACACCCCCCCACATACAAATACAATTGCACACGCATGCTCATACGTGCACATGCGTGTATGCATGTGCTCATGCACACGCACACACATGTAGGTCATGCTGATTGGATGCTCTAAACTCACTCCTATTGTCTAGTGCTTTGCAGTCTTCCAAGCCCTTTCACATTGTTTAGCATTGCTACACACTCACATGAGATGAGTGCACATTGACTTGGAAAGTAAGTGAAGACAACTCTCCTAGGATTCAAAGCAGATGCTTTCGTGTTAACCAGGCATCTGCATCGACATTCTCTTACACTGTCAAAAGCTGTGGAACAGTTTGTTACGATTTGAAGGGCTGTCTTCTGTGTTGCTGGCTTGCAATGTTGAAAACCGGCAGGTGTGAAAATGTACCGCAGTGAAACATCAAAAGCGACCGCCACCCTCTTATCATTGGGGCTTGGCAGTAAGCAGTTGAGCTCCCAGACATCCAGGATCATGATAGATGAAACGCACAGGACAGCCGCACTTAGCCAGAGGCACCAGATTCCAAGACTGTGAGTGATATTTGGAAAACTCAGATTCGGGAACAGCCCATTCAAGTCCCCACAACTTAGACACAGACGTTGTGGAAGAGGATATTTCTGTACCTATAGGCCACAGGGCCGTTTAATGCTGTAGGCATATTATTGCAGTCAGGTCCTGCATAATCCAGAGGCTTTGTCTGCTTCTTTATAAGGTGGATCTACTTGTCTCCTTCGAGATTGGTTAATTTAACAAGATGGCTTGAATTGCCAGCCACACTTGGTTATGGACACACCTTTCATAGCTGTGCATAAATATCTTATTTGCATTTACTTAGGGGTTGTAAAATTCCTATGCTCAGTTCCTCCTTTTTCTTCTGGTCTGCCCCCCATAGCTCTAGAACAATCTTCATGACAGAATTTGGCTTTCCCAACTCTCGTTCCCTCTTACTCTACAGCCTGATTTTTTGTTGCAGATCTAGAATTCTAATTGCCTTCCCTCTGTTTCTCTCCACTTGCCTCTCCCATCTCACAGGCATATCACAGATCTTAGTTTGCCAAGGAGAAGAGAAGAAATCAATTAAAAAATTTAAATAGTAAGAATAATATGTTGATGTGTATGGTTATAGTAGTTTTTGTTTTCCTATCTAAAAATTTTTAATAAATATAAATCATTTTTAATCAACTATATATGTGTATACACACACACACACACACACACACATATATATATACACACACACACACACACACACACACACACACACACACACACACACACACATTGTCCTTAGAGGTTGAAACACAAATTTTAAGATGAAACTTAAATATATCAAGATCAATATAAAAACTACATCCATGTACATGTAAGTAGTTTTTAACCATATAACATTTAAAATAATTTATTAGGGACTGGCTGAGAGGAAAATTTAAAACTTCAAAGGATATTTAATTGAATTTGGCTCCACACTGAACTACCATTAAGTAGCTATCAAGTTTATAGCATTTGAGAGATGACTGAAAGCAAAAACCCTTACAGAACATAAGGTGTATTCTAGTTGTAGAGACACTAAAATGCACATCTTAGGATTGGCAAGATGTGAAATTATTCTCGTCTTGTACAGCCTGAGGAAACACAGGAGGACACACTGTCTAGTATAAGGTCAGCATAAGCTACGTGATCAAGCCTGTCCTTGTAGATGCTGAAAGATGAAGAAATTGCCGACCAGCCAGTGTTATGGGCATAGATGAAGATAGAAATCCTCAGCAACTGTGAGCAAGGCGAAAGCAGAATAATTTAAAAGGAATATGTGCTCTGACAAATTACACAGTAATGCAGTTACTTTCCGAATGGAAGGTGAGACATTTGAAAACCAATCAATTAATCAGTGTGAGTTTTCACCTTATTAGAACAAAAGAAAAGTCATATAGTGATTTTAATTCATATAAAAAGGCATATAAGTATTTCAATGAGTAAAACCCAAACTTTTATTTTTATTTTTTTGATACTTTATTTACATTTCAAATGTTTTCCCCTTTCCAGGTCTCCCCTTGGGAAAACCCCTATCCCATCCCCCCCCCCCCGCCTCTATGAGGGTATTCCACTACCCACACACCCACTCCTGTCTTCCCTCCCTGGCATTCCCCTATACTGGGGCATCTAACACTCTCAGACCCAAGGGCTTCTCCTCCCACTGATGGCCAACAGGCCAACCTCTGCCACATATGTGGCCAGCACCATGGGTCCCTCCATGTATATTCTTTGGTTGGTGGTCCAGTCTCTGGGAGGACCGGGAGGGTCAGGCCAGTTGACACTGTTGCTCCCTCCGTGGGGCTGCAAACTCCCTCAGCTCCTTCAGTCCCTTCTCCAACTCCTCCACCTGGGACCTCACACTCAGCCCAACAGTTGCTGTGAATTGAATCTTGGGCTAATAACCACTTATCAGCGAGTACATACAGTGCTTTTTCTATTGTGACTGAGTTACCTCACTCAGGATGATATTTTCAAGTTCCATCCATTTGCCTGCGAATTTCATGAAGTCACTGTTTTTAATAGCTGAGTAGTATTCCATTCTGTAAATGTGCCATATTTTCTGTATCCATTCCATTGTTGAGGGACATCTGAGTTGTTTCCAGCTGCTATGAACATAGTAGAGCTTGTATCCTTACTACATGTTGGAGCATCTTCTGGGTATATGCCTAGGGGTGGTATAACTGGGTCTTCAGGTACTATTATGTCCAATTTTCTGAGGATCCGCCAAACTGATTTCCAGAGTGGTTGTACCAGTTTGCAGTCCCACCAGAAATGGAGGAGTTTTCCTCTTTCTCCACATCCTCACCAGCATCTGCTGTCACCTGAGATTTTGATCTTAACCATTCTGACTGGTGTGAGGTAGAATCTCAGGGATGTTTTGATTTGTATTTCCCTGATGACTAAGGATGTTGAACATTTCTTTAGGTGCTTCTCAGCCCTACGAATTTCCTCAGTTGAGAATTCTCTCTTTAGCTCTGTTTCCCACTTTTTGATAGGATTGTTTGGTTCTCTGGAGTATAACTTCTTGAGTTCTTTGTATATATTGGATATTAGTGCTCTATCAGAGGTAGGATTGGTAAAGATTTTTTCCAAATCCATCAGTTGCCGTTTTGTCCTATTGACAGTGTCCTTTGCCTTACAGAAGCTTTGAAATTTTATGAGGTCCCGTTTGTCAATTCTTGATCTTAGAACATAAGCCATTGGTGTTCTGTTCAGGAACTTTTCCCCTGTGCCCATGTGTTCGAGACTTTTCCCCACTTTCTCTTCTATTAGATTCAATATATCTGGTTTTATGTGGAGGTCCTTGATCCACTTGGACTTCAGCTTTGTACAGGGAGATAGGAATGGACAATTCACATTCTTCTATATGTAGACCTCCAGTTGAACCAGCACCATTTGTTGAAAATGCTGTCTTTTTTTCCATTGGATGGTCTTAGCTCCTTTGTCAAAGATCAAGTGACCATAAGTGTGTGGGTTCATTTCTGGGTCTTCAATTCTATTCCATTGATCTACCTGCCTGTCGCTGTACCAATACCATGCAGTTTTTATCACTACTGCTCTGAAGTACAGCTTGAGGTCAGGGATGCTGATTCCCCTAGAAGCCCTTTTATTGTTGAGAATAGTTTTTTCTATCCTGGGTTTTTGTTATTCCATATGAATTTGAGAATTGCTCTTTCTAAGTCTATGAAGAATTGAGTTGGAATTTTGATGGGGATTGCATTGAATCTGTAGATTGCTTTC
>CM052708.1:59910868-59939399 GCA_028551405.1 Uromys caudimaculatus | reverse complement strand
AGAGACTTGAAGTTCTTGTCATACAGATCTTTCACTTGTTTGGTTAGAGTCACATCAAGATACTTTATGTTGTTTGTGACAATTGTGAAGGGTGTCATTTCCCTAATTTCTTTTTCAGCCTGTTTATCCTTCGAGTATAGGAAGGCTACT
The DNA here is from genome assembly GCA_028551405.1 of Uromys caudimaculatus. Taxonomy (NCBI): domain Eukaryota; kingdom Metazoa; phylum Chordata; class Mammalia; order Rodentia; family Muridae; genus Uromys; species Uromys caudimaculatus. The sequence continues at coordinate 59,939,249 of CM052708.1, read as the reverse complement.
GATTTGCTTGAGTTAATTTTGTGTCTGGCCACATTGCTGAAGTTGTTTATCAGCTGCAGCAGATCTCTGGTGGAGTTTTTCAGTCCACTTAAGTATACCATCATATCATCTGCAAATAGTGATATTTTGATTTCTTCCTTTCCAGTTTGTATCCCTTGACCTCCTTTTGTTGTCTAATTGCTCTAGCTAGCACTTCAAGTACTATATTGCATAGATAGGGAGAGAGGGCAGCCATGTCTAGTCCCTGATTTTAGTGGGATTGCTTCAAGTTTCTTTCCATTTAGTTTGATGTTGGCTACTGTTTTGCAGTATATTGCTTTTACTATGTTTAGGTATGGGCCTTGAACTCCTGATCTTTCCAAGACTTTTATTATGAAAGGATGTTGAATTTTGTCTAATGCTTTTTCAGCATCTAATGAAATGGCCATGTGATTTTTTTTCTTTGAGTTTGTTTATGTAGTGGATTACATTGATGGAAATCTGGGTATTGAACCATCCCTGCATCCCTGGGATGAAGCCTACTTGATGTGGTGAATGATTGTTTTGATGTGTTCTTGGATTTGGTTTGTGAGAATTTTATTGAGTATTTTTTGCATTGATATTCGTAAGGGAAATTGGTCTGAAGTTTTCTTTCTTTGTTGGGTCTTTGTGAGATTTTGGTATCAGTGTAAATGTAGCCTCATAGAATGAATTGGGTAGTGTTCCTTCTGTTTCTATTTTGTGGAATAGTTTGAAGAGTATTGGTATTAGGTCTTCTTTGAAGGTCGGATAGAATTCTGCACCAAACCCATCTGGTCCTGGGCTTTTTTTGGGAAGACTTTTAATGACTGCTTCTATTTCTTTAGGGGTTATGGGACTGTTTAGATGGTTTATCTGATACTGACTTAACTTTGGTATTTGGTCTGTCTAGAAAATTGTCTATTTCATCCAGATTTTCCAATTTTGTTGAGTATAGGCTTTTGTAGTAGGATCTGATGATTTTTTGAATTTCCTCAGATTCTGTTGTTATACCTCCCTTTTCATTTCTGATTTTGTTAATTTTGATACTGTATCTGTGCCCTCTGGTTAGTCTGGCTAAGGGTTTATTTATCTTGTTGATTTTCTCAAAGAACCAACTCCTGGTTTTGTTGATTCTTTGCATAGTTCTTTTTGTTTCTACTTGGTTGATTTCAGCCCTGAGTTTGATTATTTCCTGCCTTCTACTCCTGTTGGGTGCATTAGCTTCTTTTTTGTTCTAGAGCTTTCAGGTGTGCTGTTAAGCTGCTAGTGTGTACTCTCACCAGTTTCTTTTTGGAAGCACTCAGAGCTATAAGTTTTCCTCTTAACACTGCTTTCATTTTGTCCCATAAGTTTGGGTATGTTGTGCTTTCATTTTCATTAAATTCTAGGAAGTCTTTAATTTCTTTCTTTATTTTCTCTTTGACCAAGTTATCATTGAGAAGAGTGTTGTTCAGCTTCCATGTGTATGTGGGCTTTCAGTTGTTTTTGTTTGCTATTGAAGACCAGCCTTAATGCATAGTGATCTGATAGGAGGCATGGGATTATTTCAATCTTCTTATATCTGTTGCGGTTTGTTTTGTCAACGATTATATGGTCCATTTTGCAGAAGGTACCATGAGGTGCTGAGAAGAAGGTATATTCTTTTGATTTAGGATGAAATGTTCTATAGATATCTGTTAAATCAATTTGGTCCATAACTTCTGTTAGTTTTACTGTGTCTCTGCTTAGTTTGTGTTTCCAGGATCTGTCCATTGATGAGAGTGAGGTGTTAAAGTCTCCCACTATTATTGCGTGAGGTGCAATGTGTGCTTTGAGCTTTAGTAAAGATTCTTTTATGAATGTGGGTGCCCTTGCATTTGGAGTATAGATGTTCATAATTGAGAGTTCTTCTTGGTAGATTTTTCCTTTGATGAATATGAAGTGTCCTTCCTTATCATTTTTGATGACTTTTGGTTGAAAGTCGATTTTATCCACTATTAGAATGGCTACTCAAGCCTGTTTCTTGGGACCATTTTCCTGAAAAGTTCTTTTCCAGCCCTTTACTCTGAGGTAGTGTTTGTCTTTAACACTAAAGTGCGTTTCCTGTGTGCAGCAAAATGCTGGGTCCTGTTTATGTATCCAGTCTGTTAGTCTATGTCTTTTTATTGGGGAATTGAATCCATTGATGTTAAGAGATATTAAGGAATAGTGATTGTTACTTCCTGCTGTTTTTGATGTTATTTTTATGTTTGTGTGGCTGTCTTCTTTTGAGTTTGTTGAAGGATTACTTTCTTGCTTTTTCTATGGTGTGATTTCCCTCCTTTTGTTGTTGTTTTTCATCTATTATCCTTTGTGGAAAGATATTGTGTATTTGGTTTTGTCATAGAATATATTGGTTTCACCATCTATGGTAATTCAGTTTTGCTGGGTATAGCAGACTGGCCTGGCAGTTGTATTCTCTTAGGGTCTGTATGAGATCTGCCCAGATCTTCTAGCTTTCATAGTCTCTGGTGAGAAGTCAGGTGTAATTCTGATAGGTCTGCCTTTATATGTTACTTGACCTTTTTCCCTTACTGCTTTTAACATTCTTTCTTTTTTGTGCATTTGGTGTTTTGACTATTATGTGACAGGAGGAATTTCTTTTCTGGTCCAATCTATTTAGAGTTCTGTAGGTTTCTTGAATGTTTATGTTCATCTCTTTCTTTAGGTTAGGGAAGTTTTCTTCTAGAATTTTGCTGAAGATATTTACTGGCCCTTTAAGTTGGAACTCTTTGCTCTCTTCTATACCTATTGTTCTTAGGTTTGGTCTTCTCATTGTGTCCTGAATTTCCTGGATGTTTTGGGTTTGGGGCTTTGGTTTTTGCATTTTCTTTGACTGCTGTGTCAATGTTTTCTATGGTAACTTCCACACCTGAGATTCTCTCTTCTTTTTTATCCTGTTAGATGCTTGCATTTCTGACTCCTGATCTCTTTCCTAGGTATTCTATTTTCAGGGTTGTCTCCCTTTGTAATTTCTTTAGTGTTTCTATTTCCATTTTTAAATCCTGGATGGTTTTGTTCATTTCCTTCACCTCTTTGATTCTGTTTTCCTGTAATTCTTTAAGGGATTTTTTGTTTCCTCTTTAAGGGCTTCTAGTTGTTTATCTGTGTTCTCTTGTATTTCTTTAAGGGAGTTATTTATTTCCTTCTTAAAGTCTTCTATTATCATCATGAGAAGTGATTTTAAATCTGAGTCTTGCTTTTTTGGTGTGTTGGGGTATCCAGGGCTCTCTGTGGTGGGAGAACTGGGTTCTGATGGTGTCAAGTAGCCTTGGTTTCTGTTCCTTATGTTCTTGCCCTTGCCTTTTGCCATCTGGTTATCTCTGGTGTTAGCTGGTCTTGCTCTCTCTGACTGTGGCTTATCCCTCCTGCAAGCCTCTGCATCAGTACTCCTTGGAGACCAGCCCTCTCTGAGAGGAATTTGGGTTTGGAGAGCTATGGTACAGTGTCAGCTCTGGGGTGCAGACAGAAACCGGAAAGATATTGTCCCCAGTTGTTCCTTGGTTCTTGTGTCCTCATGGCTCTTCGAGGGTCCCTCTTGACTGAGGAATTTGAACAGAAGTGGTGGTCTTGCCTGTGCTTGAAGGTGTGTCTGCACTCCTGGAATACCAGCTCTCTCCTGGCACTATTTGATTATGGAGCCCTGTGTCACAGCATCAGCTCCCTGGCCGCAGAAGGAAACTGGAAGGCCAACTCCTTAGTCCCTGTGTCTCGAGGGTTCTGGGAGGGTCCCTCTGAGCAGAGGTGCTGGTCTTACTCCCTCCCCCCACTCACAGGCTTGCCCACACTCCTGGAGGCTAGCTCTTTCCCTGCACTATTTGGGTATGAAGCCGTGTGGCCCAGGCCACAGGCATAAACCAGAAGGCACCTGTCCCAGGCTGCTTCTCGGTCCCTGTGTCCTGAGGGTTCTGGGTGGGTCCTGCTGAGCAGTGGTGCTGGTCTTACCTCAGCTCACAGGCTTGTCCACACTCCTGGGAGGCTAGCTTTCTCTCACAGCTATTTGGCTATGGAGCCCTGTGGCACAGGCTGAGGTCCCCAGCCACAGATCAAAACCCAAACTTTAATAGGATACAAGAACATTCCTGGTTCCATAAAGGATGTCCATAAAGATCCCACAGCAAACATTGAGCTTTTTCATGAAAAAGTTCCCCCCTAAGAATTGGAACAAGACAGAAATTGATTGATTTTTATCACTCCTGTGATAGTGTCCTATAACATCTAGTTGGGACAAAACAACAGACAAAACCATAATGAAAAAAATGCTCAATAAAAGAGACAAAAAGCTTAAGGTTTGGGAGAAGTATAAGAGTTCTTGTGGGGCAAGTGGACTGTGCCACCGGACAGAAGAACTTATAAGGTTAAGTGAGCTCAAACCCTATGAATCTCAGAATTCAGAAGTATAGGAGTGGGGCCCCTCCATGCCTGCCTCTACCTGCTCTGGAACACTTAACCAAGACACCCCACTGAGAGGACCCTAACAATTAGTCACATGGGAAAAACACCTGAAGTCCTTTTCCATGCAAATAGGGAAGCATCTACCCCTGGATCCCACCCTACTCCTCAGTGTTTAGAAAGTCCCTGTCCACATGGAATAAAGTACACAAGTTATTTCACCAAGGATTTTCTGATAGTGGCTGTTTTACTGAGCTGTAACACTCTGGGGAAGAGTTTTCTCTCCCAAAGCATTTATCTCTGGACCTCGGATTCACCTGGCTGATCAGGCTCACACCACTGCCCTCTGGCCACCACCCCTGCCACTGGCACTGGGACTGCTGAGGTAGCAAATGAGACCCAGGACCCCAGCTACCTGCCTTGCATAGGCCTCCCAAACCTTCTTGATTTCCTCCTAAAGAATGTAACACTTCGGGTTTTACTGGCCTGATCAAGACCCTCAGAATCTATCTGTCCCAGTTCAGCAGAGGATGACAAATTCTTATTTTCAGATGATATAATTATAGGAATTTACAGATTTAATAAGAATGACATTCTAAAACTAATAAACTAAAGCCACACTACAAATGTAAAAACAGAACAATGAATTGCATTTTGATATGCCAGAAGGGAACAATTAGAAACTAAAAGTTAAAATGTCTGTTATAACAGTAGAAAAGCCATTAGATTCCTCAACATAAAGGTAACGAAAATGGTTAAAGTCTCCAGCTGAAAACTGCAGAACATTGCTGGGAATTCACAAGACTTAAGCAAACAGGAAACAGTCTTCTGGTGATCAGAAGAGACCACAATGTTACCCCTGCCTATTTCTGTCTATTTCTTCAAAGTTTCCGTAGGGTCAAAGCATGATCTTCCAATGTCTACAGTGTTATACAGGCATTTCTTTTCTTTCCGGAGAGATTCCCCATCTGAGGTCTCTGGGACTTCTTAGAGAGTCCATCCCACCCTCACCCTTGGCAGCTGCAGATTTCCATTCATTCTACTGATCCTCTGGGCCTGTCTTCTGTCTCTCCTCACACCTGATCCTGCCCCATTCTCCTCCCCCTCTCCTCTCCCATCCTCTTCCCTCCCTCCCTCTGCTTCCTATGACTATTTTGTTCCCCCTTCTAAGTGAGATTCAAGCACCCTCCCTTAGACCTTCCCTCTTGTTTAACTTCTTTGGGTCTGTGAGTATAACATGGATATTCTGTACTTTACAGCTGATATCCATTTATTAGTGAGTACATACCATGCATTTCCTTTTGGGTTTGGGTACCTCACTTAGGATAATATTTTCTAGTTCTACCCATTTGCCTGAAAAATTCATGATGCCCTTGTTTTTAATAACTGAATAATATTTCATTGAGTAAATGTATCCATTCTTGCATTGAGGGGCATCTGGGCTGTTTCCAGTTTCTGACTGTTAAGAGTAAAGCTGATATGAACATAGTGGAGCAGGTGTCCTTGTGGTATAGTAGGGCATCTTTTGGGTATATGCCCAGGAGTGGTATAGCTGTGTCTTCAGGTAGAACTATTTTCAACTTCCTGAGAAACCAGCAGTATGATTTTCAGAGTGGTTGTACCAGTTTGCAGTCCCGCCAGCAGTGGAGGAGTGCTCCACATCCTCACCAACATCTGCTGCTGCCTCAGGTTTTGATCTTAGCCCTTCTGATTGGTGTGAGGTGGAATCTCAGGGTCATTTTGATTTGCATTTTCATGCTGACTAAGGATGTTGAACATGTCTTTGAATGCTTCACAGCCATTCAGGACTCCTCTGTTGAGAGTTCTCTGTTTAGTTCTATATCCCATTTTTAAATTAGGTTATTTGGTTTGTTGGAGTCTAAGTTCTTGAGCTTTTTATATATTTTGAATATTAGCCTTCTATGGATGTATGGTTAGTGGAGATCTTTTCCCAATCTGTAGGCTGCCATTTTGTCTAATTGACAGTGTCTTTTGCCTTGCAGAAGCTTTTCAGTTTCATGAGGTCCCCTTTGTCAATCTTTGTTGATCTTGGAGCCTGAGCCACTGATGATCTGTTCAGGAAGTTTTCCCCTGTGCCAATTTGTTCAAGGCTATTTCCCACTTTCTCTTCTATTAGATTTGGTGTATCTAGTCTTATTTTGAGGTCCCTGATCCACTTGGAATTGAGTTTTGTGCAGAGTGATAAATATGGATATATTTGCATTCTTCTACATGCTGACATCCAGTTAGACCAGCACCATTTGTTGAAGATGCTTTCTTTTTTCCATTGTGTGTTTTGGCTTCTTTGTCAGAGATGAAGTGTCCATTGGCATGTGGGTTTATTTCTGGGTCTTTGATTCTATTCTACTTATCAACTTTCTGGTTTTGTACCAATACCATGTGATTTTTATGACCATTTCTCTGTAGTACAACTTGAGGTCAGGGATGATGATTCTTCCAGAAGTTCCTTTATTATTCAGGATTGTTTTGGCTATCCTGGGTTGTTTTTTTCCCCCCCATATGAAATTGAGAATTACTCTTTCAGGATCTGTAAAAAGATTGTGTTGTAATTTTGATGGGAATTGCATTGAATCTGTAGATTGCTTTTGGTAAGATGGCTATTTTCACTATGTTAATTCTACTGATCCATGAACATGGGAGATCTTTCCATCTTCTGATATTTTCTTCAATCTCTTTCTTCTGGGACTTGGTGTCCTTGTCATAAGATCTTTACTTACTTGGTTAGAGTTATACCAAAATATTTTAAATTATTTATGGCTATTGTGAAGGTTTTTGCTTTACTAATTTCTTTCTCAGCCCATTTATCATTTGCATAAAAGGGAGCTACTCATTTCTTTGAGTTAATTTTGTATCCAGCCACTTTGCTGAAGGTGTTTATCAGCTGTAGAAGTTATCTGGTAGAATTTTGGAGGTAACTTATGTATACTATCATACCATCTAGGAATAGTGATGCCTTGACTTTTCCCTTTCTAATTTATATCCCCTTGATCTCCTTTAGTTGTCTTATTGCTGTAGCTAGGACTTCAAGTACTATATTGAATAGTTAGGAGGAGAGTTATCAGCCTTGTCTTGTCCCCGATTTTACTGGGATTGCTTCAAGTTTCCTTCTATTTAATTTGATGTTGGCTATTGGCCTGCTGCATATTGCTTTTATTATGTTAAGGTATGTGCCTTGAATCATTGATCTCTCCAAGACTTTTAACATGAAAAGGTGTTGGATTTTGTTTACGTGAACTTTAATTTCTTCCTTTCTTTCTCCCCTGACCAATTATCAGTGAGTAGAGTTATTCAGTTTTCATGAATATGTGGACTTTCTGTTGTTTTTGTTGTTGTTGAAGTCCTGCCTTAATCCGTGATCTGATAGAACAGAAAGTGTTGTTTCAATCTTCTTGTATCTGTTGAGGCTTGCTTTGGACCCAATTATATGTTCAATTTTGGAGAAGGTTCCATGAAATGCTGAGAAGAAGGTATATTCTTTTGTTTTTGACTGAAAGGTTCTGTAGATATCATTAAATCCATTTGATTCATAACATCTCTTAGTTTCATTATTTCTCTGTTTAGTTTCTGTTTTGATGGCCTGTCTGTTGGTAAGAGTGAGTTGTTGAAGTCACCCATTATTATTGTGTGGGGTTCAATGTGTGATTTGAGCTTTAGTAAAGTTTCTTTTACAAATGTGGATACCCTTGCATTTGGGACATAGATGTTCAGAACTGAGATGTCATCTTGGTGAATTTTTCCTTCGATGAATTTTTCTTCCTTATCTCTTTTGATTACTTTTGGTTGAAAGTATATTTTATTAGATATTAAAATGGCTACTCCAGTTTGTTTCTTGGTTGAAACATTTGCTTGGAAAACCTTTTTCTAGGTAGAGTCTATCTTTGTTGCTGATGTGTGTTTCTTGTATTCAGCAGAATGATGGATCCTATTTACATATCCAGTCTATTAGCCTGTATCTTTTTAATGTTGAGACATATTAATGACCAATGATTGTTAGTTCCTGTTATTTTGATGTTAGAGGTGGTACTGTGTGTGTGTGTGTGTGTCTGTGTGTGTGTGTGTGTCTGTGTGTCTGTGTGTGATTTTCTTCTTTGGCTTTCCCATGAGATGATTAATTTCTTGTGTTTTCTTGGGTATAGTTATCCTCCTTGTGTTGGAGTTTTCCTTCTAGTTTCCTCTATAGGGCTGAATTAGTAGAAAGATATTGCTTAAATTTGGTATTGTCATGGAATATCTTGGTTTCTCCATTTATGGTAAATTAGAGTTTTGCTTAGTATAGTAGTCTGGGCTGACATTTAGGGTCTGCAAGACATCTGTTGAGTCTCTGTTGAGAAGTCAGGTTTAATTCTGCTAGATCTGCCTTTATATGTTACTTGGTCTTTGTTTCTTGCAGTTTTTAATAGTCTTTCTTTATTCTGTACATTTGGTGTTTTGATTATTATCAAAACAAGAGGATTTTCTTTTTCTGTTCACTCTAATTGGTGTTTTTTAAGTTTCTTGTAGGTTCATAGTCATCTCTTTCTTTAGATTAGGGAAGTTTTCATCTATGATTTTGTGGAAGATATTTTCTGTCCCTTTGAACTAGTAATCTTTACCCTCTTCTATTCCTATTATTTTTTGGTTTGGTCTTTTCATAATGTCCCAAATTTCCTAGATGTTTTGAGTAAGGAACATTTATATTTGGCATTTTCTTTAATGGCGATATCAGTTTCTTTTGTGGTATCTTCTACACCTGATATTCTTTTTTCCATCTCTTGTATTCTGTTGGTGATGCTTGTGTCTGTAGTTCCTATTCTCTTTCCTAGGTTTTCTATCTTCAGGGTTGCCTCCATTTGTATTTTCTTTATTGCTTCTATTTCTATTTTTAGGCCTTGGGCTGTTTTAGTCATTTTCTTCATCTGTTTGATTATATTTTCCTGTATTTCTTTAAGAGATTTATTTGTTTCCTCTTTAAGGGGTTCTACCTGTTTGATTGTGTTTTCCTGTATTTCTTTAAGGAAATTATTTATATTCTCTTTAAAGGCCTCTCTCATCTTCATGAGATGGGATTTAAGGTCACAGTCTTGCTTTTCAGTTGTTAGGATATGCAGGGATTGCTGTAGTAGGAGAGCTGGGTTCTGATGGTGCCATACTGCATTGGCTTCTGTTGCTTCTGTTCTTGCACTTGCCTTTCGTCATCTGGTTGTCTCTGGTGTTGGCTGACCTGGGTGTCCCGGTTTGAAGCAGGCCTCCTGAGAGGCAGGTGGAGATGGCTGTGTACCGATCCACTACTGCAGATGGAGGTGTGGACTGGAAGAAAGATGGAATTCCAACAGGGTGGGGCAGAGCCTGTGACTGCTGGGCTTACTGGGGTCCCAGCAGGTAGGGGTATTGGGGCGGGGAGGGGGGGGTCTCAACTGTTGGTCCTGGGTTAAAGCAGGCCTCATGGAAGGCAGGCAGAGCTGTGGGGTGAGGCACAGTGTACTGTCTCACTACTGAAGGTGGAGATGCAGACTGGAAGCTACAGAAAAAAATGAAAAGTTCAGAATGCCTGTGCTGTATTCTACTTTATTCATTTTTCTTCTTTTTCTTCATTCTATGGGTTTAACCCAGCCAGGCAAGGGTTTTTTCACACTAAGCACCCACCACTACTGAGATAACACTGATATCTTGTTAATTTTTCTGTAAATATTCCATAAAACTCTTTTAGTCTATTAAAAATTTCTATTAGCATAAATAGGTTTTAAAATGTATTTATTAATAAGAAGATTTAACTGCTGATATGCTGTCCATGTTTCAGTGGATGGCTCCACACCCATTTGCATACAGGCATCACTAATTAGAGTGAGTTATAAACAAACAAGAACAAAACAAAGGAAAAAAAGAAAAGGAAGAGGAAAAAGAAGAAAGAAGAAAGAAGAAAGAAGAAAGAAGAAAGAAGAAAGAAGAAGAAGAGGAAGAAGAAGAAGAGGAAGAAGAAGGGAACATGAAGTTGGAGGGAAGATGTATTGGGGTGGGGTTCTAGGGGAATTGGAGGCTCCTGGGGAGTTAGAGGGAAAATTTGGGTTGGGGATGAATAAAATACATTGTGTACATGTAGGAACTTCTCAAATAAGAACTCTAAAAAGTCTTTTAAAGATTCTGTGGCTGCATAAAATGTTTAGAGTAGCTAAAATCATCTAGTAATGGAGAAGCAGAGTTGGGAGAATTACAGAAATATGCTTTTTTACTTTAAGATGTTCTTTAAAGTCACATTACAAAGTCAGTATAGTATTAAAACATATGAAATAATTTATGGAACAGGCTAGACAAATCAAAATTAAAGCCAAACAGTTATGGTGAGTTAATTTTCTTTTCTTTTTCAGCACCCAGGACTTTGTGTAAGCCAGGTAAGCCTCCTACCAATGAACCACATCTCAGCCCTCGTTCCACTTTTATTCTGATATAAGGTATTACTAAGTTGCATAGGCTGTCTTGAGCTCACCTTAATCCCAGGGAGGCTTTGAATTTACAATCCTCCAGCCTCAGCCTTCTGAATAGGTGTGATTACAGGCCAGTGTCATTAGGGGTGTGTGTGTGTGTGTGTGTGTGTGTGTGCGTGTGAATACATGTGAACATGCTCAACAATCCAGTGTTTTTAAAAAAATACAAATTGAGTCGTGGTGTGATGCTTCATATATATATTAAAAGAATTAAAGCAAAAAATACCTGTCAATATCAAAATTGACCAAAAAATGTGGGTTAAACAGAACTTTCAGACATTGCTTTAGGGTTTGTGAGATGGTACAGGGACTTTGGAATACTAGTATTTTCTTATGAAGACAAACACCCATATCCTACTCTGTTTAGCTGCTTCCCTCCTGCATATTTATCCCAGATAAATAAAATCACATGCCCACCATAAGTCTTTATATAAGCCTGACACCAGGCATGAAAAATCTTCTCCTGAGTTGTTAGTCAGGGTTGTCCAAGAGACTCCCAAAACTTACATACTATTGCTATTGCTTTCAGTTGTTTCCATGAGAAGGAAGGCAAGTGGAAGTGGGAATAGACCCCATGAGCCTGTGCTAATGGAAAGTGGTAATTCTAGTTATTTATCTTACTATTGTAACCAGATAACTGATATGAAGCAGCTTAAGCAGGGAGTGTGTAATTTGGTTCGTGGTTCAAAGGCTTGTCCGTTATAGCACAGAGAAAGCATGGCCATAGGCAGCATGAGAAAAGTTTTCATCTGGGCTGACAATGTTCCCTCCAAGAGCCAAAGACCACCTAACAAAAGCCCAACACCAGGCATGAGAAATTCTCTTTTGAATTGTTGGTCGGGATTGTTCAAAAGGCTCCTAAAGCTTACAAACTATTACTATTGTTCTGGTTGCTCCCCACAGAAAAAAAAGTTAAGCCCTACTCTTGAAGACACATGAATTTCAGATGGAGGCCCAGAGTATGGTGAGCTGGAACTGAGAACTAGCTTTCATGATACCAGAAGGCCCTCCTAAAAAAGGGAAGCAACCAATGGTCCTACCCAGATATGATGTCTACGAACCACACTAATAACCAACATGGAGCAATAACCCTCAGAGAGCAATAGTGGCATTTATACTTTGGTGTAACCCACTGCTCTTGCATTGTACTTAAGACCCATTCAACAGGAGTGCAATCACACCTGGTACCGGAAACCTATCCAACTACATAGGGTTAGCGAAGTCATAGATCTTGTAGGAGAACCTATAGCACTTTATTAAACTGTCATAATCCCCAACAGTAGTATAAACATTTGTCTTTATACCCACAGATAAGTGTAGTTTTCACCCCTTATCAAGGAAACTTCTCTTTGCAACAGACAAAGGCCATTATAGAAAACTATAACCAATTAAAATGAAGAGTCGTGGAACCCAATTCAAATGAATATAAACACAAAACAGTTCCTGCCCATAAGGCTCAGGAATATTGAGGAAGAGAGAGAAGAAAGATTGTAAGAGCCAGAGGATTGAGGAGTTTTCTGTGAGACTTTGTCTCCTAGTAATATCAAAAGCTACACTCATTAAGTCTTACCAACATGGCTGCCCAAACATGAGCTGAACAAGGACACAGACATACCAAAGTAGACATGGAAAGATCAGGAGGTCTCAATCCTATACAAAGAACTATAGGCAACTAAAGAATACTAAAAGTGAGAGAAATGGTTTTCCCCAGGGACGAACATCCAATTTGGTTATCCAGCACCATTTTGTCAACACCGAAGATGCACATACGAGTGCATTATAAAGACTGAGCAAGTTACATTTAGGACATTAGTATGTACCTGTTATGACTATTGGTGAATTTTGGCCATGAATTTGAAAGAGAATAAGCAGGTGTATATGGGAAGCTTTAGGGGAAGAGGAGACGGGAGAAATGATGTAACTGTATTATGATCTCAAACATAGTAAAGGAGAATGGTTAAGACAGGTGAAGCTGAGTGAAAGTTCTGAGGTTTTCTTTGCTGTGTTTTTGGGTTTTTTGGTGTGTGTGTGCCTGGGTCGAAGGTAGTCCTCAAAGCGAATACTGGAATCTTACTCTTGTCTTTTCTTTCCTGGCATAAAACAGATTCACTGCAGACCTGAAAGTTCCCATCTGTGAGGGAACCTGGAAAACAGAGCCAAGATGTCCATGTTGTCTTTGTAAGGTGATGAGCTTGGCCCCACAGGGGAACCCGACTGGCAGCTACATATTGCCTTTGCCCAGAGCTCTCTCCTCTCCCCTTCTTAGTTTTTTGGCATTATTTTTTCACTCACTGGGTCTCTCGAATATTCTTTCTCCCTTCTTGTGCCTGGTTAATGCTGGCCTAGACTATCCTACCTACTTCTTAGAACACATATCATTCTTGCTCTGCCTGCCACGGTTTTAGCCACTGTTGGTTTTGTTTGTTTGTTTGTTTTTCATTAGACATGAGCACCAGCAATTCAGAGTTTCTGATTCCTCACTTCCCAGGGGCCTCAGTACATCTCCATGAATTTGAATGAAGAAATCTTACACATGCTTTCTGGGACCTACTAGGGGGTTGGGATGGCTTGTAGTAGTGGTTCCCAGTGTACAGAGCACCCCTCCACTGTAATAGTTAGTGCTGACTCTAAGATGATCTGACAAAGTCCTTCTGACTCCTTCCTTTTTCTGGACAGGAACAGAATAATGTCCATCCTTTTAGTAATAGCAGAAGGAGTGAGCCTCTGGGTTTCACCAACCCCTCGGAAGATAGAAGAGGTCACATGGAAAACTAAACTTGTCTCAGTCTGTGCCTGCAACATTCTACCACCAGTGAATTCAAGGTTGTTCAGGGATGCACTGCCTACCAATGCCATCAGTCAACAGTGGACCATGTGTTGTGGCTCCAGGTTATCATGGACCTGGAAACTGCCCATCACCTAGTGATATGGCAGTTTTATTGTGCAGTGTTCCTCCTTTTGCAAACACACTACTACAGTGCCAGTTGTGTAACAGTAAAGCACACTTAGGTACAGGAGGTAAGACTTGATGGAAGTACCTGTGTATGTTCTTGGTTTAGTTCATTGCTATTACCTACATTTTATCATCATTTTATAGCATGCCTCTACTTATAAAATAATGGTTACTATAAATTGTAGCCTGTACTCTCCCAGTAGTGGCTTCATCTGTTTTGTGTTAACTGCGTTGACCTAGTCCACTAAAGTTTGTGTGACATACTCGAGGATTCTCACATAGCAAGGAAATCGCTTACTGCCATGTTTCAGCACACAGCCCTCTGTGGAGTGACAGGCCCACTTAATCAAACAGAGTTCCTGCCGTGTATTCCTCATAACCAAATTAGAAAGTCTTCTTGACAGACAGGAGGAGGACAATCACACCATGTGTTCTGTTAAGTGCTACCCAAGAGATTTGCTCCTCAGAAGCTGGTCAGCATCTCAGACAAGCTTGGGGACTATGGTTGGGGTAGTTGGAGAAGATGCATGGTAAGAGAGAAGGAACACTAGTAGAGAAGGTACCCTTAAAGAACAAACAGCAAGGCAAGGGAGCCCTCTAAGCAGGGCAGGCAAGAAGACTACTGCAACATTGGAGGCGGCGGAGCTGAGTCACAAGTTAAGGCCAAATGTTGGCAGGAGAAATAATTTCTAGAAGCCCTGGAAATCTGTAACTGATCCAAGGTGTGGTCCATAGTGTGTAAGTGACATTGAACCCCTAAAGGATTGTCTGCTGGTCGGTCATTTTAGCACAGCTTGGGACAATTCGGAGTCTGGACGTGTGGGAGGTTGTAGCCCAGAGAAACTATTAGAAGGCTTGAGAGGCTGTGGTTTTCTTCTCAGTCAGTGTTGTAGCCAAAGGTCGCCACTATCAACCTGTTTCTGGCTTCATTCCCTGAAGATTGTTCTGGAGGTTCGGATTGTCTTGGTTAATTTTAATTACCAGCTATATTGGATTAAGAAGTGCCTGGGGCATTAACAAGGCTCATCTTTTGGTGTAGTCATGAAGCCACTTGCAGAATTACTGCAGGGCAAGGAATGTGAGAAGGCTCATCCCACAGACTGGAATTCCTGACTGAAGAAACAGGGAGGAAGTCGCCTGAGCTCAGACACACCCGTTCCTCTGCTTCCTGATCTCCCCGGATGTGAGCAAGCAGCCCAGTCTCCCGCTGCTATCCGATCTTCACCATGATGGACTGCACCTTCAGTCTCTGAGCCAAGCCAACCCTTCCTTCCTTAAGCAGTCTCTGCCAGTCCCACAGCTCTGAGAAGCCACACAGTGTTATAGGCTGAGCTCCTCCCTTCCGGTGGCTGCTACTTATTCTAAAACAATCTTGTATAAACCCCAGTCATTTAAATGTCACAGGCTTGTTGTGCCCATATGTTATGCACAGCACACAGATATTTCTGATGACTTGCAAGTAGACTTTTCCCTCCTCACCACTGGTATTGAAGATGTTGAAAATCAAGTTGCTCACACTTCTGTCAATTATGCATAGCTAAGAATCCAAGAACACAAAGATAAGAATCTGATGACTCTTATCAAAACCGCTGTATCATCTTGTGTATGTGCAAACAGGGATGGAGTGACTTCTTGCTGATGGCGGTGTCCATCACACCAGTTGTATGTGTGATATAGTCTCCATGTTCCTGCTGACTGAGTGAATAGGTAGGCATGCACTACACTGGGAAACCCACGGAGATTCTAACTTTTTGTTGGATTATCCTCGAAAACCAGGCTATGATTATAAATGTGTTAGCTCTAAGGAGCTGGTTCAATGGGTAACAGACTTGCTGTGTAAGCACGAATTCAGATCCCAGCACCCACAGTTTAAAACATGTACTCAGGGGCATGGCTTTAACTCCAGTGCTGTGACGTCAGTGACGAGTGGACCACAGGAGCTTGTTGCTTAGTCAATCTAGCCAATCTGTAAGCTCCACATTTAGGAAAAGAAAAAGACACTATCTCAAAAAAAATAAGGTGAAGAGTGGTCAAGGAAGATAGCAGACATTGACCTCTGGCTTCCACATGTGCAAGCTTGGGTGTGCGAGCCATATGTGTATACCCCCCCATTTCTACACAAAAATTTAAAACTAAATGAAAAATGCAGAAAAAAATTAAGAACTTTGCCAATGTGTTTCAAAGGTGTGTGATGACTTAGGCTTACTCCCCAAGGCTGTGGGTTTGAGTTTCTACGTGCTGACTAGCTGTAGCAGGTGTGAGCAATTGTGAAGGCAGACAACAGCAAGAGTTACCCGGAGGCCTGAGCCGGCTGCTTCCTCTGTTGCTAACATTCTTTCTTCTTGCAGAAGAAAGAGATTCTTGGAAAAGAGACAGAGTTGGTTCTAAGTAACTACTGGAAAAAGTATCTGGGCGGGCACACCCTGGCTGGGAGCCAATGGAAATGCTGACTCCTGGCCCCGTGGCCCATTGTAAAATCCAGTGAATAGTGTGTAAAAGTCTTGCATCTGGTTTGAGATTTATCTCTGCTACCAAATCAGTCTGTCTGCATTTTTCACTGCACTCTTGGATGCTTGTCCACCCAGGGACGAGGAGCTACCTCCAGGGAGACACAACAGGAAAAGAATATCTGGAAGACAGAGAACATGAGTCTCTTTTGTTATGATGATGGCTTATTCAAAAATTCTTTGAACAAGCAATAGGCATTGATATGAACTTGCAGCAAAGAAGCACAGGTCTTACCTTTTTGTTTTGGGCAACGAGGTTTAGCCTTGCTCACAGTGAGACTCATCAAAGTGGGCTATGATATAACAGGAGTGCCATGTGCTTGAGTGATGCTGTGGGAAGACTTGGAGGAGCCATGCTGTTGGCTGTGAGGACTCTAAAGTGTGGCCTCTTGTGTTTCAGCATCCTCTATGCAAAGGCCCAAGGGAGGGGCTTAGCTTAAATGTGGGTGCGGAGACAAAATTTCTTCTCTGAAGGACTGGACCCCCAAACAACACAGCAGGTGGGGGCTGGGGTGAGGATAAGACTCCAGGGGAACTGGGTCAATGCTTGCTTAGCTCTTACCATTCTTACAGTGAGCTTGGGCTCTATGCTGTTGCTCTTCCCCCACCGAGATCGGTTTGCAATGTATATACCATGAAACTTTCCAGTGTTTCAACCAGCTTTAAGCATACAGTTCAGAAGCAGCAAGCACATATCCACTGCTGGAAGCCCATCACTGTTGTCCATTTCCAGAATGTTTGCATCTTCTAAAATGCAAACTCTGGGCACATCACCGACTCTCCATCCCTTCCTCTTGCTTATGTCAAACACACCCTACTTACTTCCTGTCCTCATGAATCCAACTGTTCTAAGGATTGCAAATAAGTGGACTCATATAGTATAATATTTGCTGTTCTGTGTCTGGCCTATTTTCTAATCATAATGTTTACATGGTGCATTATTTTATAATGCATCCTACAAAACCTTTCCCTTAACTTTCTAGCTACTTCTTCACTGCATGTGTAGGATGTATGTCAGGATCCATGCGTCTGTTGACAGTATAGCCATGAGCTGCCTGTTGTGAACAGTGCCACTGTGAGTGTGGTCAAGCAGGTACTAAGCCCTGGTTCCTCTTTCCTTTGGGCCTGCATCTAGAAGCTGTCTTATGCTAACTTACTTGTTTCTGGAGAACCACCAACCTGTCTCCCACCATGGCCATTGAATCACTGAGTAACACTGAATCAGATGTGCAATGCTTTCCGTTTCCCCACATCCACACTTGCAGTTTGGGAACAATAGCATCCTAACGGTCTTGAGGTGGCAGCTAGCTCACTGTGGTTTTAATTTGCATTTCCTTGATGAGAGTGGGGTTAAGCATTTTGCATGGGATGGATGGTTGCTCATATTTTAACTAGGTAATTTTGTTGTTGGTTTTACATGTTACAAAGATTTCTTCATGAGCGTGTGTGTGTGTGTGTGTGTGTGTGTGTGTGTGTGTGTGCGTGCTCTCACTCAAGTACTACACAAATATCACCTTGAAGCTGTGGAAATTCCTGATTAGTTATCGAATTGATCTGAATTACTAACCATTGCTTCTTTCGGCCACACTATTATCCCCTACTTATCTTTACCTGTCTTTGAGGCCCTTGCTTTGAGATACATTTGCCAGGCTTAGTGTTTTACCTTTTTCAGTCAGTGCAGGAATGCTTTTGGCCTTATTAATAACCAAAGATGAATAATAATCATCTGGCAGAGTCACTAAATAAACTCCTCAGGTTTAAGGTTAGTTTAAAAACTCCATGTTAGATAGCAGAGGAGGCAGCTGCTCTGTAATAACAGGCTAAGTTCAAGGACATCAATCAAAGCTTAGGCTGGGAGCCTCACTCTTTCTTGGGGCCACACAACCAGCCCTGGAAAAGTTGGTAACAAAGCTCTGATATCTCTGGTGGGAGCTTAGGGAAGCTGTGTGTATGTGGAGAGTGGTCCTGGGAGGAGCGGGGGGAGGAGAAACTGTGATAGGGATCTATCATATGAAAAGAATCTATTTTAAGTTAAAAAATTAAAAATCAACAACAACAAAGTTCTGTTCTCAAGGGGCCTCTGTCCCTTTGACTGTAAAATTAAGATGTTTGCTTAGACAGTCTATAAGAGCCTTTAGTTCTAAACTTCCATCAGTCTTAAGTGTCATTAGATTTTTTTTAATTGATAGTTTTATCTAACCAGACCCTAAATCAATGCAACAAGGCTACAAGTAACACTGCACTGACTATTTGGAAAAATGTTTATTTATTCCACTATGCCAAGACATTGGCATAGGAACAAGGCAGTTTTACCTCTACTACTAATGGTCATTGTTGTGGGACATTTAAATTGGTATAGCTTACCCCTCCAGTGTCTGCTTTTAAACCTTGAGGCTTCTATCTCTGTATGTATCTATGTACATCTACTATGAATCTATGTATGTATGTATGTATGCATGCATGCATGCATGCATGTGTCTATCTATCTATCTAATCTAATCTATTTTAATTTATGTGTATATGAGTGTCTGTGTGAGTGTGTATGTATCATGTGACTTCTGGTGTCTGCAGAGGCCAGAAGGCATTGGATACTCTGAACTAGAGTTACAGTTGTGGTGAGCCACCTGATGTGGGTGCTGGGGACTGAATTCCGGTCCTTTGTGAGAGCAGTAAGCACTGTTAACCAATGAGCCACCTGAAGAGGCTTTGAAAAAAGCAATTCTAAATGTGATTGGTAATTAAGATGTCTAGTAGGAAAAGAAGGTTGAGAGTAATATTTCTGAGAATAGAAACCCAGTGACATCATCGGTGGGTTTTTATTGTTACATCTCTGAAGCTCCATGGGAACACATGGGTGACTGATGTCAATGATATGTGGGTAAAGAATGTCTTGTGTGTAGGATTACTAAGACGTTTTCCTAACAGAACATTTTTCTAACTCCCTCCCAAGGCACTCCTTCTACTGGGCCAACAAGGAAAAGTCAGTAGACTCTTAAAGTATACCAGTGCTATTCTGTCCTTGAGGGTTTCAAGGCAGAAAAGAAAGGATACAAGTACCAAAGTGCCAATCACAGTGCAGGGTGTGCTGGAGGACCCAAGAGTGCCAGGACAGTTGAAGTCAGGTTCTGGGTCATTGTGTGTCTCTGAGGTTCTCTGGAAACATGCTGATAACTTTGTTCTTTGAATAACACGTTGACAATGTAAAATGCTTGTTTTATTAAATGACCTTTTTTGTGCTTGGCTTTTGAGATTGATAGGGTCTTAGAACATACTCCAGGCTGTCCAGTCTGTAGCACAGGTTGGCCTTGAACACACAATGACCACCCCCCTCTCCACTTCCTGGCTGCATGGATTCTGGGTATGTGCCTAGATTAGGGGTCCGGGGACTGTGTTAGTTCTTGGGAAGGCTATCACTTAAATAAGGTCAGTGATGTTTTAATTTATATGTGGGATTATAAAATGATAAAATGTACTCAAATTTTTAGAAATTAAAAACAGTAGTAAGGTGAGTGTCGCCAGCCTGTCTGTTTGCTTCCCTGCTTGCACCCGTGGTTTTCCACATGCACCTGCTGTCCCTGCTCACGCCATCCTCCCACAAAGCCACCAGTGCACACAAGGCAGCCCAGCCTTCGTCACATGCAGCTGCCTCATTGTGAACTTCCCATCTTCTGTAATTCTAGGCTAAATAAATTCCCCTTTTTAGAGGGTACTCAGCCTCAGGTATTTCATTACAGCAACACAAAATAAACTAAGACACACAACGTGAGATAATTAGTAATCATCAAGCTGCCTACAAAAATTATTTCCTAATTACAGATACATTCGGAATGTAGGTTGCTGTTGAGTTGTTAAATGGCAGAAGTACATACATTAGATCTGGTGTTGAGTGACTATAGGCCTGAGGTCTGATGTAATGGGAGTACAACGGATTCCAAGAAACCACTAACTCTGGGCTTCAGAATCTTGCATCAGGACGTCAGTGAGCACCCTGATGGAGAGAGAGGTGGGAGGCATGGCAGCTGGTGCCCCACATCCTACTCAAACAGGACCAGACACTTGGCTAGTCACTTGGCAGAAATAGGATTGTGCACGATGGTTTTTGATGAGCAAAATGCTAAGCCTGTAGTTGGGAGCTGTTTTATAATTTATGAGTGGTGTGGCTTCTTCTCTCTGCCCCACTTTTCTCCTGCAGAGCTTTTTATTGGACTCATTGGCTATTTAGGTCTCTGTGGACAGGCCACAACAGAAGCATTTATTATTGATGCTGTTACTTTTCTGCACTTTTTCCCTCTTACCATATATCTCAATCTACTTGCCTGCTGTATTTCCAAATCAAGACATGATTATGATGCTCCGATTTTCCTTCACTGTGAAGCCTCTCAGTATTAGAGGAGGATTTCTAACGCATTCTACAGACCTGGAACCTGTAATCTAGATGCTTAGTTCTCAGCTTCCTTTCCACTTAGCATTTTTCATTTCATTGTCAATACTTTAAATGTTCTCCATATCAGAGTTTTAAAAATTAAATTTCATTAATTCAGTGTGTGTTTGTACACAAACGTGGGGTTGGGGAAGGGCCAATGCCAAAGGAGACCCATGAAGATCAGAGGACAATTCTGTGAGTTAATTCTTTTCTTCTACCATTTAGGCTACACAACTCATGTCATGCTTGTCAGCAGATGCCTTTATATCTTGCCAGTCAAATTTTGTTCTAGTGCCCGGTGCTAGCTAGCCCTTTTTTATGTCACATTACCACAGCTACTGTATGATACTGTTTTCCATGTGCTATTCCCCTCCTAAAGTCAAGAATCATTCTGGCTCAAAATCATATTATGGTGCCTGGCAATTTGAATGCTTAAAAAACATTTTGTAACGTAAGTGTTCATGGTATTAGTCTTTTAATTATCTTCTCATTATGAAAATTTTAAGGCATGCTGAAAAGTCTAGCAAATGACCCTGCTACTGAGTAAGTAATGCTAAAGAAGAGTAAACAGTTACCAATAGGACATCTTTACCAGGATTTGCTCCTTTCCACATAGCTTTTACTATGTTGTAGTTGCATGTAGGTTTCTTTTGAAAATTGAAGGCCCTGAATATACTTACATAGTCTCTTTGTTTTCTGTCATTTTCCAAAGAAAACAGTCATTAAACTTATCTGTATTTCCACATGGGCTTTTGTGGGCCTTGTCTCTCTGAACAGGCTTTAAAATAGTGTGTGTTTTTATTTTGAGTATTTCTGAATGGTGTGGTGTCCTCTGGTTCTTCCGAAGCAACTGGATTTTCCCAATTGGTGCTTTTGAAATTAGTGTGTGTTGATAGATGCCGCTGCACCTCGCTCATTCATTTTAATTGCAGACTGGCATTCCATGTGTGAACAGACCCAGGCCTTAATCAGGGCCTCTAGTGATGGGCCTTCCGATGGCCTCCCATAGGTTTGCTAGTACAAACAATTCAGTAATTAACATTCTTGGACAGGCTCCCATTTGCACATATGTAAGTGTAATTGCTGGGTCAAAAGGCTAGAGGCAATCTCCATTTTTCTAGTTATTACAAAAGTGCTGTTTAAAAATAAGAAGCAATCCAACCATTTGTATCATTAACTGCCCAATCTATTTTTACAGTAATTCCTCACACATTGGAGTTCCTCTCTGTCATCTTCTATTTAACCGTGTGTCCTGACCTTCAAACCTTTTCCTTCCCCAGCTTCTCTTACTTCACCGTTACTCTACCCTAAGCGTGAACTTGAAGTATTCTCTCTCTCTTCTTCCGGTGAGTCCCCTAAACATTGTAATACACACATTTAGAATAGTCTATGGCTACTCAACAGCTGTGTTTTGTGGTAAATTAGCAAATCTCTGACAGCTCATCAATCCTCAGGGACCATTTGCACGTTCTTCCTCCTGACGTTTTACTTCTCAGTTTTTAAAAACCAACACCATGTAGTGATGACTTAGAGTTTCCACAAGTTTGAAATCGTGTGCAAGATTACTGCTTCCTCTGGAATATTAATGCTTCCATCTCTTTTGTTTCCATTTGCATGAATACATTTTTCTTTAAAGTTCTTTTTTAAAAAATACTCAAAATGTTATTGTTATTGTGCGTGCATGTGTGAGTGCATATGTGCTTGTGCCTCTGCATATATGTGGAGACCCGGTCACACCTTGGTGGAAGACATTCTGTTTTCTCCTTCCACCTTTACATGGCTGAACACAGGTCATCAGGCTTCTGTGTGACTGCCTTCTTGCAAGCATCCTTAGACAGGCCTGTCCTTTTCGTACTTTGAGTATTAATATTAATTTTAAACATATATTTGTTTTAACATATGTATCTTTCTTGAAATCATTTATAGGTCTCCATGCCCTTAAGTGACAGGAGGCCCTGGGTGATAGCAATTCCCCCTCCGAGCCACTCTTCCCTCATCTCTTCTCTAACATCTGAGCTCTATACTTCCTCTTCAGTTCTTCAGATGTGCATCCCACAAGTCCTTACTGTCCTCTTTTAAGTCCAGAATGTTCTCTCTTCTCATGACTCAGCTCAATTAATGCCTATTCATTCTCTTTTTAAAATTTGAATCGGCAAGCCCCATTTTACCCTCCTTGTACTCTCATTGTTGCTATTATTATTATTTGTATGCGTACGTGATATATGTGGAAAGGTTGGCGTGGAGGTCAGATGACCACTCTGCAGAGTCAGTTCTCTCACTCTGCCTGTATGTGAGTCCTGGGGATTAAACTCAGGTCATCCGGCTTCCAAGGTGAGCACTTTTACTGTCTGAGCCATCTCACCAGCCCCATTATATACTTTCATTTTGTGTGACAATACATTTTGGAGCACATGTACATTGAAATCTAGCTGATTAACAGATGCATCTCCCTTGCAAAGTTATGACTATTATGGAGAGAGCCATGCTGCCACCACTGTCTCCATGGTTCGCAAGACTCGAGTGTGCTGTCAGTATACATGGCTGTACGTAGAGCTCTTGAAATATTCTTCTTAGATAAATGAAATGATGTGCTCTCACCATCACCAGTTCTCTCTCTCTCTCTCTCTCTCTCTCCCCCCACTCCCACCCATGGCAAACCCCGTTCTATTACGCCTCTCTAAGACCTAGATTCTGCATATAAATGAGGTCATGAGATGTTTGTCTGTCTATGCCTTCCTTATTATCTTCTCTCTTAACTCAATGTCCTCCAGGTTTGTCTAGACAGCTAGACAGCGGTAGGTAGGAGTATTTTCTTCTCTTTAAAGGCCAAATAGCACTCCATTGTAATGATGTAGCACATTTTATGATTCAGGAGCTCACTGACCATGTTCCTCCTGGCTCTACCTCCCTAGCCTTCATCCGTGAGAGCAGCCTGTAGTGTCTGTGGATTTCCCTGGGCTCTTCTCTGACCACTGGTGTCCGTAGCTTTAAGCAGAGTGCTGCTCAGCCTTCCAGGCCCTGACCGTCCTGCAGATAGAGGCAGGCCTTGGGCTTCCTACGGGCTCCTTTTATCCACATCACTATTTTCCATATTTAACTGTTTTCTGTGCATTTTCTAAAAGGCTCACGTTTCATGGATGATGTCTGCCCTGGTTTCTTTGCTGTCCTTTCTCTTCATGTCTTCTCTTACTAAGAATTTGGTGACAGACAGTGACTCCACGTAGTCATGGCACAGACTTTGTCTCATCTGTACCATATATGTACAGCACATTCTGCTTGGGTTAGAGGGTTGGTAGGCTTTGTCAGTGTGTCCTTCCTGCTCCTACTTGATTTGGGGTTTTATTCAGTGCTACTTAAAAAAAAAAACTTTTTAAATGCTTTTATCGATTTTTTTCTTTAATATATTAACACAGCTACATGGGCAGTTGTCTCAACTCTAATTTTCCCTCTTCTTCCTCCCTTCATCTTCTTCCTTCCTTTCATTTTACATTTTTGAGATGGAGTATCACTATGAGCCTACTTGGCCATGAACTCATGATTCTCCTGACTCTGCGATCTTGATGTTGATTGTAGGTGGTGTGAGCAAGTCTGTACTCTGGATTGACCTTTAACCTCAATTTCACTATGGTTGGAGATAATAGTCAAGATAATACCTACTCTCTGAAATGTGTGAAGACTTTCGATTTGGCCCAGTGTGTGGTCCCAAGTTGAAATGGTTCATGAGTACTTCGGTATAAAATGGTTTCTCTTAGCTGGATCATGCTTATTAGCTGAACTGCCAAACTCTGCAATTTTCTTGCTTTCCATTTCTCATTGCTTCATCTATTATTTTGCTGAGAGAGGTGTGAAAAACGTGCTGCTATCGGCAGATGTGATCTACTATATTTCTGTCATTTGTTTGTTTACTGTTATTAGAATTCCTGCAACATGGAAGCCAACAGAATGTTCTGATAACCTGAACTCTTTGACATCATTGGTGACTGAGCATTTTAGTACACCACACTCCCTCTGCTTAATTAGAAACTGTATTTGATGTTTATCTTTTCAGGGACTAGCTTGAAACCTTTATGTTAATATTTCTGTTCTCTTTGTGAATAGCTAAGAAACTGTAAAATATAACCTAAAATATAACATGGAGTTAGACATTATATGCTGTCTTAGGGTTTTACTGCTGTGAACAGACACCATGACCATGGCAAGTCTTATAAAGGACAACATTTAATTGGGGCTGGCTTACAGGTTCAGAGGTTCAGTCCATTATCATCGAGGTGGGAGCATGGCAGCATCCAGGCAGGCATGGTGCAGGAGGAGCTGAGAGTTCTACATCTTCATCTGAAGGCTGCTAGGAGAAGACTGGCTCTCAGGGATAGAGGATGAGGGTCTTAAAGCCCATGCTCACAATGACACACTTCCTCCAACAAGGCCACATCTATTCTAACAGGGCAACACCTCCCAATAGTGCCACTCCCTGGGCCAAACATACAAACTACCACATATGCTTTGTGGTTAAAAAGGGGGGGGGGGGGAGAAAGCAAAGGAAAGAAAAAGGAAGGGAAGCATAAAGAAATCAAAAGGTGAAAGGAAGGTGTGTGAGTTAGGTTTCTGTGGCTGGGGTGAAATACCGCAGTCAAAGCAACTTAGACTATGTTTGAGCTTACAGTTCCATGGCGCTGGAGCAGAGGCATGACAAAATGTGGCAGGCCTGGAGGCAGAAGCAGGAAGCTGAGGCCTCTCGTGTTGAATCACAAGCACCAAGACTGAGGGCACACTAGGAATGGGGCAGGGCTTTTAAAGCATAAACCCTGCCCCTAGTGACCTACTTCTTCCCAGAAGGCCACGCCTCCTATAAACCTTTCTGAACAGCACCAATGGGAATAAAGTATTCAAATGCTGGAGACTGTGGAGGTAGGGATTGCATTCAAACCATGAAGAGAGAAGAAGGGAGGAAAGAATGGTAGAACCCCATGAGCCTATGCTGTTCTGCAGCCTTTGAGGCTGCTCTA
The DNA here is from genome assembly GCA_028551405.1 of Uromys caudimaculatus. Classification (NCBI taxonomy): domain Eukaryota; kingdom Metazoa; phylum Chordata; class Mammalia; order Rodentia; family Muridae; genus Uromys; species Uromys caudimaculatus. The sequence continues at coordinate 59,913,474 of CM052708.1, read as the reverse complement.
ACCAACAGCTTGTAATGACTTATCTCAGCCCCTACTGGGGCTTTGGGTTGGCAATGTAATGTTTATGCTGTGTGTGCAATGCTGTGTTGAGAATCTGAGCATTTCAGATGCTTATTTCATCACGTATACTGGAAATTTCTCCATGTGTTTTGAACCTTGAATATTATGGTCCTCCAAGACCATAGGATGTTACAGCTATTTTCTCTTCATGTCTGTTCTGTTGTCTTCAGGTTCTTCTCTTATATGAATTTGAGTATGATTTTCCTTTAGGCTTTTCACAATATATTTCTTTATCTTGGTGCATGTGTCAACATGAACTTGTAGGGTGTTGATGGAGCTGATTGGTTGCTGACATGGACAGAGGTCCTCTTGTGACTCACAGTGCCATGGAAATGAGAGATCTTACAGACCAAGGGGTCTCGTCAAGGTGGGAACAGAGCTAGCTCAAGAGCAAGGGAGGGAGTGAAGGAAAACACACCTCCAAATGACCATAGTGTCCATGGAAGAGGTAAAGCAGAGACATGGAGCTGGCTAAGGACTGGCTCATTTGAATAATTAGGTCAGATCTATGTCATGGAGCCTGTGCCTGGTTGTCTGGTACCTTGCCCTGGATAGATTTACACCAAGAAGTTATTGGTTTGAGAACACAAGATACAGGAAGTGAATGGTAGTGTGAGTCTTGGGTTGGTTTGTATTTAAAAGCTATATTTGCAGGTAAATTTTCATTATCTAAAACTAATCAGCCTTGGGAACAGCAGCCTCTCCCAGTCAGCAAAGCCTCCCAGAAATCCTCATCAGAAAATAAGAGATCTAGTGAGCCCCCTTCATTCTTTTCTAGTTCACTAATTCCATTGTTACTCTGACCCAAACATCTATGAAATAAACCTTATTGAGCATCTATTTTTAATCAGAATAAGGGTTTTTCTTTTTGCATTGTTTTAATGTTTTTTAAAAGGCACCTATTAAAGACTGAAATTCAAAGTTTGAGACTTCTTTAGAAGTTCATGGACATAAGGCACTGTAGTGTTTTGTTGCAGTGTTTTGTGGCAGCAAGTTCTCTCAAACCCAGCCTGTGGTGAGGGGTGATCAGTGCTACACCATATCCTACTGCACACAGCTAATGGCATGGGTCCACAGGACATGCTCTGGCCGGTCTGGCCTCCTCCATGTTCCCTAGCCTTCTATAGCGAAGTGGCTGCACATTCAACACAGAACTGGGTTTGTCTTAGCAGGAAGCACTAGAAGCACTGGCCTACATGACACCTCCCAAGCCGGAGTGCAGACATCTGTATATCCATTTTGTATGAAATGGCACTGTCAGTGTGGGATTAACAGTAAACTACTATAGAAGTCATCACTTCACCTCGTCCCAGGAGTTTCAGGCCAGTGTTCTGTGTGTGTGGACACAGAGAAAACTGGATACGAGAGGCCAGAATATTTTTTATTTAAATAATTTAAAATACTTTCTTGTATAGACTTGTGGAGAAGATGCTGGCCAGGAAGCTGCCTCTGTGGGACCTGATAAAGGGAAGAGTCAGAATAAGAAAAAAATAAATTATTTTCCAAAGGGAGGAGGTCCCCAGAAGTTCATAAAGGAAGTGCAAGAATTCTGGACAAGAGCAGAGAGAAAAGACTGGGTTAAAGAGAAGCTGCTTCCAGAAGAAGTTTATTTTGTCCTCCTTGAGTGGTTGTGGGGATTGAACCTGCAGGAATAGACTGTTCAGGAACAAGATTCTTTTGAACATGTGCACACACACACACACACCCACACACACCTACACATGTACAAACACACACATTCACACACAAATGCATGCACAAAGACTCAGGCACACATAAGCACATACATGTACACACATGTACACATAGACACACATGTTTACATATACTCACACACATACCAAAATACATGTACAAAGACACATAATTGCACACACACGTACACACATGCACACATAAACACACATATTTATACATTTACACACAAATATGTACAAAGACACAAATACACACATGCACACCCATGTACATGCGCAGACATACATGCTCACACAGACACATGTGTATACACACACACACATACACACACACACACACACACACACACACAGAAGACATATTTACACTAACAGATATGAAAATTGCAGCCCAGAAACTCAAGAACCATAAGAAGGCAAGACACTGGGACCCTTCAAAAGCCAGTAACTTCTCAACCTCTGACCTCAAAGATCCTGGAGCAGGAAGAGTGCCAGATGGAAATTTCAAGCCTTTCAATGAAAATGATAATGACCTGAGAGAAGGTGAACTTAATGCAGGAACCAGAGAAGAGCTTGTAACCTGGAGGAATGGATTAACTCAGATGCAAATACTGTCAAAACCATTGCATGCAGGATTCAAGGGCATAATAAAAAGTTAATAATATATCCTGGCCACATTTGCTTATTTCCAGGGGTGCAAGCTTGCTTGGTCCAATGTGCATACATCAGTAAGTGTAATGCAGTGCGTGAACAGAAGCCACGTGATCATACCAGTTGACACAAATGGTCTCTAACAAGTTTATCACCCAAAGCCCTGAAGAAATAGGAACAGAAGGAGCACACATCAAT
>CM052708.1:59835868-59905868 GCA_028551405.1 Uromys caudimaculatus | reverse complement strand
TACCATAGCCTAGTCAATAGACACATGAAAGCAGCCCTCATAATCTGAGTGTGCTAGCTGAGTGATACCACCTCTAGCATCCAGAAGTACTCTTGAGTTTTCCTGCATCCTGCCTATGGATCCAGCCGAAGCTGGAAGAACACAGTTCCAAATCTGATCATAGATGATTTTTAAGTCTTTGCAAGAGTCAGTGTTCCTCTACCCAAGCTCAGAATAACAACAGAAGATGCACATCTCACAGAGCTGAGGTAGAAGGAGGCGTGCCCACTACTGACTACTTACTGAGTCTGCTATTGGCAGGTGAGTGGCTTCACACTATGATGCTGGCCTCACCATGTGCAGTTGTCAGGCAAGGAGCTGAGAATAAGGGGTTTGTCCTAAATCATACAGATTGCAAATGACAATGTTGACTTTGAGGTGAAATCTTTCATCAAAGCCAGAATTCCCTTTCACTTAAGCAGGTGGCAAATACCAAGAGTGTTTGAGGAGTTGGGTGGGCCCTTAAGGCCATACTCTTTCTAGAGTGGGATCCCAGACAACTTAAAATCTGTTTTGGGGAATCCAGATCTACTTAAAATTTAAGTTCACCAAACCTTCCACTCCCCCAGACTTGAGCTTAGGAAGAGACAGCACCACTAACAGATACTGGATCTGTAAATTTCCCTTATCATCAGGCAGACTTCTGCCTTTCTCTTGTGAAATAAAATCTCACTTGTCAGGCATGGGGAGGACAGAGGGAGAGAGTACTCAGAAAGACAACTGAAGTAGGGGGAGGGGAAGCATCTCTAGGATGAAGCCAGAACCTAGGACAATGGAAATCCCCTGTATTCTATGAAGGTGACCCTAGCTACTCCTAGCAAAGGGGAATGTGGAGCCTGAACTGACCATCTCCTGGAACCAGACAAGACTTCCAATGGAGAGACTGGGACAGGAACACAGCCACAAAACTCTAGACCCACCATTTGTCCTGCCTACAAGATATTCAGGAGTAAAAGATGGAACAGAATTTGAGGAAAGGACCAGCCAATGACTGTTCTGGCTTGAGACCCAGGACATGAGAGAGAGCCCACCCCTGACATTATTAACATAATCAAAGGGGCTTCACCCAGCAACTGATGAAAACTGATACAGAGCCCCACAGCCGAACATTAAGTGGAGCCTGGAAAATCCTGTGGAGGAGGAGTAGGAAGGATTGAAGGAGCCAGAGGGGTCAAGGACACCACAAGAAAACCCACAGAATCAACTTACCTGGGCCCACAGGGGCTCCTAGAGACTGAACTGCCAAGCAGAGAGCATAAATGGGGCAGACCTAGGCCCTCTGCACATATGTAACAGTTGTGTAGCTGGGTCTTCATGTGGGACTCCTAAAGCAGGAGCAGGGGCTGTCTCTGACTACATTGCCTGCCTCTGGATCCCTTTCCTTAACTGGGATACCTTGTCTAGCCTCCGTAGAAGATGTGCCTAACCTTACTGCAACTTTAAATGCCAAGGAGGGTTGACATCTATGGGAGCCTCCTCTTTTCTGAGGAGAAGGGAAGAAGGGATGAGTGGGGAGAGAGAAGAGGGAGGACTTGGAGGAGAGGAGGAAGGGAAAGCTTTGATCTGGATGTAAAGTAAATAAATATCTTAACCAATTAAAAAATATCATTGATTCCATTCATGTTAGTTGCATGGAAGCCAACCACTCTTAACCCAGTAAGGATGAAAAAGACTCTGGCCTCCTTTTAGAGACTTAGCTTTGTTCACGAAACTGATCCCCACAGGACACCGGACATGTCCCCTTAAGTGCCTGACCTCACTGAACTCCGAATCTGTGATCCTATGGCCCAGGTGTTGCTGTAAACCCCCTCTTTGCCTTAAGGAGTGTGAGATCTAACACTTTTTTTTGGAGCTTGCCTGGGGCAAGCACCTCATAAAAAGAAGACTCAGGGAAGCTGACGCCTGTTGGTCTGATTCCAAAGAGGATGTTCATTATCATTTAGCTATATTCTCATTACCATTAAAAGGGGAACAAACCAAAACAACAGCAGAAGTCATAACAACTGTGAGTTTTTCTACCAGCATTTTTTAAAAGTCTGTTTACTGGTACTGTCATAAAATACTCCAGACTGAATACTTATAAAGAAAAGAGGTTTGTTTCACTCACAGTTTTGGAGACTCATCGATCCAACAACTGTCAGGCTCTGGAGAGGACCTGATAACAACTGTCATCATGTGTGAGAATGTATGCACAGGGTGAGACTTGAAGACAGATGCATGGGCCACCTTTCTCTTTTATGATCGTTCACTTTTCTACCTCACACTAAGATCACCATTAATCTCTTCTGAAGGCATAGACCTCCATGACCTAACCCCCTTTCAGTTATCTCTGCCCTCTAAGGGTTATGTGATCTGTGACATTGCCACCCTAGTGGCAAGGCTTTTAGGGACATACCCAAATCATACCCAGGCCTTAGCAGGCAAAGACAAATCTTTGCATAAATTACCTTCCTTACTTATTGTAAGAATTAAATTGTGTGAATCTCAACTATGTAACTTAGTTTTCATTTAGATGCCTTGTTGTGTTTTGTTGGTGGTGGTTTGAAAACATTTGTACTGTTGGAGTAGAAACTTGTCAGCCATACCAGGGTGACACCATATAGGCATCAGAGTCATGCCTTATAAGGTTGTGTATCTAAATGACCCCTCCTGATCTGTGACTCTAGGGACTGTCTGGAGAGAGGCCCTCCAGGCTCTGCACAGGGTCCTCTTGTTGCCAGAGATGGCCATTTCTGGATGCTTACACGGGCTCCGTCAGTTGTTTGAGAAGCCTTTAAGTAATGGCCTCCAACTCCAGGAGAAGCTGCTGCCTCAGACCTTTGAACCAGAGCTCTGCTCTTACAATGGTCATGGTTGTTGTCATTACAGAAGGCTCATGCTTCTTTAATCTATTGAGGAATATTTCAACAGCACTTAATTATGGATAAGGGGAGGAGCTGGGGTTGTTATGTGAGTGTATGCATGCATGCATGCATGTGCATTGTGTGAGAGAGGTGGGGAGAGAGAGAGAGAGAGAGAGAGAGAGAGAGAGAGAGAGAGAGAGAGAGAGAGAACAAGTCTTCTACCTGGAGCTGATAGTCTGATGGGGATGGCAGACTGGCAGCTATACAGGATGATATCCAGTATACTTTGAATTAGCAAGAGCCATGATGAGAAGGAAAAGGCAGGAGAGGTCAATGGGAATGGTGGAGTTGATAGAACTTTAAATTTAGATGAGACAATCATAGAAACCTCCACTGAGAGGAAAACACTTAAGCGAAGACTTGATGAGAGGAAAGAAGAGCCCACTAGGGTCTCTGTAGAAAAGTCCTCAAATAGAAATCTCAGCTAAGGTAACAGCACCCCAGTGTCTTATACAACAGGAAAAAGGCTGATTCTGAGTAATCTCAGACAGCTGGAGATCTGGAGTCCCAGAAGGCAATTTCTCCACAGCTTCCAGTTATGGTTGGGCCATTCAGGCATGACATACAGATGGCATATGAAGGCATGGGGTCAGGTGGGACCTCAGTCAATTACAAGGAGATAATAGATAGCCAGCAAAGGAACCTAAGGCAGAGCAGACAGGAAACCACTTGGGTCTGGTATCTTGGAAGCCAAAGGAATTAATGGTGACTAATTTAATTCAGTTCAATTAATCTAACTATTGGAAATGCCAGTGTTTCTGGTTGGCGAGTCACTATTTTGAGACCTTAGCACCTTGACTAGTTGCATTCCTATCATCTTCCTAGGAGATCTTGTCCCTCGTGATGGTGATGCCTGTTTTGCAGATGAGAAGCGAAACCCAGAAGTAAGCTTGCTCTGTTATACAGCTCACAAGCACGGGAGCTGGTATTTGAATCCAGATTGCCTGGTCCCTGGATTCTTGGCCTTTAGATACGACACCATCTCACCTAAAGACTGCAGATAGGCAAGCTGAGAATCCAGGATGCCCTCATAGGTTCGGCAATGTGGTAGTTCAAATGAGTTACAAAAGAGAAAGAAGAACCAGAGTGGAGTCAAGGAGGTACAGGGGGATGGACAGCGAAGACCCAAACTATAAACAACCTGTGAAGAGCTTTGCTGGGTAGGAAAGCAAGGAGGGACTTTGGTGCCTGTGGGGAGGTTTGCTATCAGAAGGAAACCGTGATGTATATGTAGGCTATTGGGAAAGAAAGGATTAAGACAGAAATGTTCCAGAGAATTTAACTCTCCATTTGTGACTGATTGGGACCAGCTGAGATGCTTAAAGCTCTGTAGTCTGGTGCAATATGCTCTGTCTTTATTCGTCTTCAATACTTGGAGAATGGATGGGCTCCCAGAACTGAGATAAAGTCCCCGGTGCCCTCAGCCTCCCAGCCTTCCTGACCCAGGAACACTTGTCAGGAGACCCATTACTCACTCTCCTCCTAGGAGAGGCCTCCTCACATCTTCCCCTAAAAGGTCCAAGTCCAAAGCCACTAGGCACTGCCTATGGAGCAGTAAGTGTAAGCGAAAATCTTCACTACCTGTGACAGTGGCACCCCCTCAGTTCTCAAAGGGGATACGGGAACCCTTTAGAGCGACAGAACTGGCCGGGTGAGTGTGTATCACAAAGGAGGGCCACTAAGTTGTCTTACAAGATATTGGGTAAGGTACTTCAACAGTGGCTATCTGCACCCTGGAGAGGCCCCAGGAGTTGCTCAGTTCATGAAACTGGATGCTCAAGCAGCCCTATCCTGGTACTAAAGACATGGAGGATTCCCAGAAAACCACTGGTCCTCAGTCCATGTTGGAGAAATTGGTTCTGACATCAGCAAATGTTGGTAGTGGCAGCAGCAGCAGCAGCAGCAGCAGCAGCAACAACAACAACAATGAACATATATATACCAGCACGCAGCAAAGATGTGCAGCCAAAACCAGTACCACTTTCCTCTGGAACCCTTTCTGTCTGGGCTTCTGTGGGAAACTGTCTACTCTAGAGGAGGGTTTCACAGCCTCAGTTCATGCTTCTGTCAGATACCCTCACAGACCTGCCCAGAGGTACGTTTCTGAGTTGATTCCAGATCAGTCAAGTTGACAGCCGAAAAGCACCATGGCAGGGAGCTACTGCCTATGGCTACAGATTTTCTAGTTGTCTGGGTTCTACCTCATTTTTACACTCCATCAGAGCCCTAACCACTGCCCTCAATACCTTTGTTCTTAACTTAAATAGCCTGCAAGAGACTGCAAAGTCCAGAATGTCTCCATGTTGGATGCATGGACAGGTGGTCAGCTGACTTGGTTCTACGAGAGGGGATACTGTGCGCTGGGCACGGGAAATAGGTTTTCAGTTCACAGAAACTCTTTTCACCCCGCCACCCCAGGGATAGTCACAATTCCAAGGTGAGCCTGGGACCTAACTCGAGGCCACAGTTGTTTCTTAGAATAGCTTATATGGGGGAGGTTGTTGCTCTCCTACCTCAGGTCTGAGATGAGAACTGATGTATGTTAGTAGGAAAGGTAGCTGAGCAGATAAAGGAAATGTGGGACGGAATACAATTCACTCACAGAGGATGAAGTTTGTCATGTAGGACAAGAGAGAGGACTTTGTGTTAATGAAGTAAGTTAGACATGGCAGAGAGTGACTGTGTGACAACACGTGACTCCATGGAAATTGAGCAGAATAGTGGGGTGAGAGCTAGGGAGGGAGGTTGGGGTGTTGAACAGTGCGTGCCAAATACAGTCAGCGGGATTCATCTCTCCAGAGGCGCAGGAGCACTACAGTCTATGACAATTTGTTATAGAATTTAGTTCAAACTAGAAGAGGGGCTGGAGAGATTGCCTGTGGATAAAATGCCTGCCCTGCAAGCAGAAGAACCAGAGTCCAGATCCCCAGAACTGACATAAAGTCCACGTAGGTGTTGTGGCCCATCTATAATCCCAACATTCAGGAGATGCTGACAGAGAATCCGAGGCAAGCTGGCTGGCTAGCCCAGCCAATACCAGGGAGTTTCAAGCTCAGCAAGAGGCCTTAGTAAATTGGAGGGTGACTGAAAACACCTGGTGTCAGTTGCAGGATTCCAAAAGTGGATTCACACTCATACATGTACACAGCCATCCACACCCACATTCCCATACTTACACCACACACACACACATACACACACACACACACACACACACACACACACACACACACACACGAATTAAATTGAAAGTTTCTCAACACAGAGAAATATTAGTTTACAGCCGGAAATGGATATATATATATTTACAATGTCCAACTATCATACTGTACCATATATATATATATATATGTACAATGGAAATCAAACCAATCTTCAAATGCATACATACTCATACATACACATATGCACTCTCACACACAAGCATACACATCCACATAGAGGATGGACTCAATCACTCCTCCTACTGCCCCCATTTTCTCCAAAGCAACCCACTCTTCCAGCAGCCCAGAGCCAGCAGCATCCACGCTTGCATGGGTCAGACCTGCCTACACTGTTTGCCTAAAATACTCGTGAGTATATACAGCATGGTACGGAACTAATTTTTGAAGCAAGTGTGGGGCTCCAGGGCACTCTGCCATTTCCTCCTGTCCCTAAAGCTGTTAAAGTAAATTATAGGGCTGGGAGAAAGAGAGGCCAGCTGTGCTTCAGCTGCAGCCCCAGTTGTTGTGACAAAGTGAAAAGTGTGGGCACCAACAGATCATTAACTGCGAGGCCAAAAATAAGCTGATGATTGGCTCACATGCTTGGCTTGGAGGAGAAAGTACGGACTGGTTTCATGTCGGGTTGGTCCAGCCTGGGAACGGAAACATTCTTCCACCTAAAGAGATTTGGCAATTATACCCAGCACTCCGCTTCACGTTCCTCATAATCTATGGGCAAGTCGCACTGTTTTTTCTAACCGTTTTTCTTTTTCTTCTCTCTCTCTCCCTCTCTCTCTTTCTCTCTCTCTCTCTCTGGAAATTGACAGGAGCTAGTATCTTGTGTTTAAATTTTCCCCAAAGTTTCCTGTTGCGCTGCCTCTTGGGCTGAGTTTGGTTTCACTGTTGACTATAATTACCGCGAGCCTTGTGAAGAGAGTTGAAAAATCTAAGTTGACGTTCAAGGTGCATTACACTTGAATAAACCCAGAGACAGACTATCACATGCTGGGTTGGAGCTACCCCTGTGTTCTGTCTAGATTAACCAATTTTGACGGCCGTTGGTTTGCGTAGCCCTAATAACCACCGGGTGCTCACGGGAACTTGTAAACACTGCTCATAAATAGTTGCTAAAGTGTGAGGTGAATAAACATTACCTCAATGGTTTGTGAAGATTGGCCACAATGGAGAAATTGTGCTTTGAAATAAGACCTTCCTCATTTGAAAGGCTTGGAGGCTGACAGGATGGTCTAACTGTGGTTCCTTCAACCCCTTGGCTTTCGGGGCATCTGCAAATGGCCATATGTAGCCAACGCCATGAAGTGAGGCTACCTTTCTCTCAAGTGTCGTGGCAGTATATAGTGCTGTACAGCATGAGTCTCTATGTTCTGAGTATTTGAATTTTAGCTTGAAGAATCAATCCATGGACATCTATTTTGAAAATAAAACCCCAAGGCCCAGGGAACATGCTCCAGGCTATGCCATGGACCTATAATAGGCCTAATTTTTCAAGATGTCTACAACCTGGCCTTCATGATGCCCGTTTGCAACATGAAATGTATTTGGGGCAGATATGGAGCAGCCTTGCCCTATGTGCACCGGGTACTAGAGTTTTGAGTAGCATGACTCACTGTACACAGTCTTTGAGGCATGTGTTATAGGAGTTCATATTTTGAATTTGAGGAGACTAAGATTTAAGGAGGTTGGCTTATTAGCCCAAGGTCATGTGACTGGTGGCATCACTGGGATTTCTGGTAAACTGACTTATCTCTCTTCCCTTGGATGCCTCTCCTGCCAGTGCTTTTGTGCAGACATTTCCACTTCTGTGTATGAGGTGAAGGAGGGCTGAGCACCTTGGACAGAAGGCCTAGGGGTAGAGGATGGGGAGGCAGTCTGGGGTTAGAGGGCTTGCATGCATGCTTGTCTGTGGAGAATCTATAACCCTCCTTGCTTGTTCCTCTCATGTCTGTGAAACCCATAGCCATGATGGGAAGGCAGGACCACACCTTAAAGAAACAGCGTCTATCAAAGAGCTAAGCTGGGACACGTGTTTGTGACATGTTTCACTGACCCCCATGATCATTTTGTTCAGAACCGGATGTCTAACTTATTTCTTGGAGTTCCTTCTTATAGTCCCCTAATGATTGGCAGAGTGCCAATGACATGGCTCAGGTCCAACTCAGGCTGCTTTTCTTCGAGTCATCCCAGTGTACTGAGGCAGAGATTACTTACTATTTGCTTCTCAGCTTCACCTACTTTTTTTTTTCCACTACTGAGAGGAAATAATGACTTCTCCAGCACATTTGGGGGCTTACTTAGAGCACCCTCACATCCATTGTGTCTTGCAACCTTGCAGTGGTGGGTTCCCGGAAATATGGCCAGCAGTCAGCATTCATCAGCTGGCTGTCTTGGGGAGGCAAGGATGAACTAACTTCTATTTTATTACTCATTATCATTCATTCCGCAGGTGAGAGAAGAAATCTTGCCCTTGGAGGGTTAGGATGAAGAGTGGACATAAGTAGTTTATATGTAGTAGCATGATTCTGACAGAAAAGCATCGGTAATAGTAGCTACTACCTAATTATTCGTGGACATACTTGAACATGATAGAAAACTGTATAAATAGATAAGGCATGGGTTATATGCTTCTCAAGACTAAGGGACATCTGTCTTGCATAGTGTTAGCTTCTTTAGCTTTCATACATATTGTGGACACCTGCTAATTACTGCTAAAGTTAAAAGAGAATTCATGTACTTGCATGTATGTATGTATATAGCAGTATACGTATATGAGACCGTATAGAATAAATACACTAGGATCAAGGATATCCACATGAAGGCATTTGGGACATTGTTTTATAAACTTCAAATTTCTTCAGCCATTTTCAATCCTCTTCAAATCCCCAAACAGATAGTTATTTGAGGACTAATGTTGCAATGTTTTGTGGTCCTTATGGAGGAACGGCACATGATCTTTATGTAAATGAAGAGAGAAAGCCCGAGTGGATTTCAGGACTGAGCCCATTCCCAGGGCCTGGTACTGCAGGCTGGGAGAATGCATGTCTAGAGTCACAGCAATGCACCTTGACAGAGGTTATTTATTACGTACTCCCTAGAGCTACTTATTTGTTTCTGTGTCATGAAATCTGCCTGTGAAAGGGGGCTTATGTATGCCCATGAGCAAAGGCAACAACTCTCATTTGTTTTTTGACAAACAACGTGGGTGATTGACCCTACTGTGTCCCCAGTGGGGTCTTGGGGCCCAAAGGGCCGGACCAGGGAATGTCTCACACCTCACTACAGGACGCTTTGGCACCTACCTTTTTTTCCCCATGCCCTTTGTTCTTGTGAAGCCTTTGCTCTTGGGGAGGTAATAGAGATAGTCTAAAAACCAAACACTTATTTAAAGCAAAATATTCCCTGTTACCATTTCTGTGTCAATTGAATGGATTCTCCAGGGCCTTTGCCTCCACAGGCTGTCAAGGCAGACAAAGATAACAGCCTGTCAGAACTCCATCCACTGCACAGGCATCACTGTGAAAGCCCCAAGAATGTGTTCCCAGTTCCTTCTGTCTCTGCCACTGGATTTTGTTTTTTCTAATGAGTGGGATCTTGGGTGGGCAAGGGATTTCACTGGGCAATCTTAACTTCTCATCCCTTCCCTCTGGGGTATTTGAATTCTTCGCCTTGGTGCCCAACACTTAAAGCACATGAAAAGGGAAGCTTTAGCTTGAAGTTGAAAGAAAATACCAGAAATGGCTTCTGGAAGCAATGAAATATGGCACTCCACAGATGAGACAGGCAATAATGCAGTATTAGCCATAGATTTCATGAGCAAATTTCAGGGTCGCACGGGCCATTAAGAGCAAAACAAAAACCATAATTGCCCTTAATCTCTATTCATTCTGCATGTGTAAATCCCATTCAAAGGGAGATTTTGAGGGGGAAGATCAAGAGGAAAATAAGCAGGCACCTTTGGACAGTGCTGGATTTGATCCCCTGTCTTTGAAGACTTGTGAAGGGTAGAAAGGGGTAGGTCTTGGGGGAGGGAGCCCTCCCTGAATACTGATGCCAGGTGACAAGCTCTCTTGGAGACTTGACTTGAGTACATTGTCTGTGCTGGTTCCTCTGAATCGATAGTCACCTTTTGTGCAGGTTCAATACTTCTGCTAGGCTTGTGGCCCTGGAGCCTAACAAAATGATCACAGGCACAGGTGTGTGCTCGCTTACCCTTCCTTCTGAAACAAGCACTCAGCCAATTCTGGATAGGAGTGGATGCCCTTGGGTAGAGAGTGTCCAGTTTGATTCAGGAAAAGCAGTCTTTGCAGATTTACAATTCTCCCCCTCAGCTGACCCCAAGGAATGAAGTCCCGGCCAGTTCTTCACCCCTTTACATGCACCAATAGGGTTTTTGAAATGGGAGATAATAAGATGTCATGATCTGACGTTTGTAGCAAACCCCATCTATTTCCCAGTATGAAGGAGCTCTAGCGTAAAGCCCTGACGTACTGTGGTACAGCCAGATGTCATGATTTCATGCAAGAATAACCTGGATGTCACATGCCATACTCTCACAGAGGGTCTAGCTCTGTAGTTTGTAGCACTGTAATGTGGGTAAACACTGAAGCATCAGAATAACCATGACCCAACAGAGTCTTATTTATTTCCATGTTCACAGGAAAACTGGTTGGGTTAGCACTGAATGGTAAGTCCCCTGAGAACACTCCTCCGTCCCCTGCTCTCTCCTTCCATACCAGACATTTTTCAATGAAACTCATTAGCTCCCCTCCTGACGTGTACTTCATTTAAACACAGTTCCACTTAGACGCTAATTACTCATGCATTCAATCGTTCTGTGATCCTGGAGACTGAACTCAGGGCCGCATGTATGTGAGGAAAGGATTTTACTGCTAAGCTACACTCCAGCCTTGTTTTAGATTTTTAAGCTCTCTTGAGTTTCTTTCTATTGTTATTGCAGACAGATTGTCTTTCTGTTGGTTTTTCCTTCCTGCATTTTAGAAAATCAAGTTAGGTTTGGTCAACATTTGGTTTCACGATACATGAAGAGTTGGAGTGAGTAGCATTCCCATGGATTTTCAGGCGGGTCTGAACCAACACTCAGGCCGGTTCTCATATGTTTGATTTTTCAGGATTGGTTAGCTCTTTGGGCTCTTGTTTTGAGTCTGAAGTTTCTCTTAGCAGCTTCCCTTTTCTGATGGGTAGTGCTGGACTGCTTGTTTTCTTCTGGGTAGCATCCTGACCTCCACCCTAAACAATTGCATCTCATCCGTCTGTGATGGAGAGGCCAGCGAGAGACCGTCTTCTGCACATTATAGCATTTTGATCAGTTAAACATTTTAAGGATGCTTTCTTCAAACCATGATAAAAGCTGCTTCTTCTTTTGTGACCTCATTTGGCTCTTCAAAATTTTCCTTTATACAAATCATAGCACTGAATTGGACAATCACCGTCCTGGGACACAGAGAGGTTGTTTTGCTCAGATTATTGCTCCATGAAAAGTTACAGTTCCTGGTACCCCAGACTGTGGCTTTCCATTACAGTGGTTCTTTAGGAGCTCAGAGCAGAAAGGCATCAGGAGCCCCAGCACCTCAGCCAGAGTAGCTTTGTGGTGCTGCAGGGTTTCTCAGCTCCGGTATGGGTCTGTCTTAGTAGTTTCTGAAAACTAATGTGGACATTTGTAAATGTGTTGTAACAATTTTGTGGACAAAATTGCTACAAAAAGTATTCAGTTGAAAGTTATAAATTTAGGCAGAGCTAATAGAAGTAAACAGTAGGAAAAGAGGCACATATTTATTCCCTCAAAGGGAAAGATTTTCCAAGATAAGAAGCCATGAGAGGACTTACAAAGGAAAGATAGGTGAATGTAATTTCATGAGATTAACAATAGTTATGAATATATTTATGTTTTAAAAACTTCATTGAGCCAGGAAGTGGTGGCATTTGCCTCTGATCCTAGCACTTGGGAGGCAGAGGCAGGTAGCTCTCTGAGTTCAAGTCCAGCCTGGTCTAAAGAGCCAGTTCCAGGATAGGCAGGGCTACACAGAGAAACCCTGTTTTCAAAACAAAATAAAACAAACAAAAACCCACATTGATAAAATAAAAACAAATTTAAATATAGAGAAGTATTCACCACAGACCCGTTGCTGATCCACTACACTTCTTAAATGTAGAGAACTGGTTTACAGCAGTGACTGGACTCTAGTCAGCAAGCACACATGAAAAACAAAAGAAAAATAGAAATGATTCTTTGAGAAAGGATGGAAATTATTTAATTCTCTTAGTAATCGAAAGTCTGAAAAAGCTTCAAATGTAAACTAATGATAAAGAATTACATTGAGCGCTGGCTACTGGGAAGGGCCTCATAGTGGGTGTCCACTGTGTCACTGAAGACCTGGAACCTGGAATGACCTTCAGAAAGGTGAGATGGTAACTATGCACAGTGAAGTTTCCAAGCAGCTCTATGCATTAAACCATTCATGCCAATATTTCTATGCTTTGTATAAAACTAGAAATTAATTAAATGGTAGAGAAATTATCATGAGTCTAGGAGGTATAGTGACATGTCCATTAAATGCTTCTTGTCAACACCGGTAACGATAAAGAAAAATGCCAGACTAACTGAACAAAAAAATACTAAGTTATGGCCCCTTATGTGACAAAGTATGGGGGTTTGTTTCTGGGTTTTATTCTATATGCCTCTTGGTTTTGCACTTGTAAGTATGTAAAGTGCTATTTCAACTTGTTGCCAGAGACTCCACGATACTAATACACATCAGTACAAACCACATGCATCTCAGTTGTCCTGTTCTCTCCATGGAGATTACTGATCTGCCTGTACATATAAAACGTTTAACATTATAGGCTATGATTATATGTAGCTCGTGTTACATTATGCACATACACTCTCTAAGCATGCTGATTTTGTTAGTATCTAACAGTTGTTCAGATAATGAGTTTCACTTGGGCATTCTTGGACATACCGATAGCGTAGCTTGGCCACTTTTCCTCTCCTCCCTTATCCACACTTATTCCTTCCCCTTTGACACAACGTCTCTGCACGGCAGGCTCTTTTGTCAGCATTTTTAGATCTTTACCTTTGATAAAAAGTGTTTACTGATCTTGTTTATTACAGTTGCCATGGTGAGCTATAGCTCCATCCGTTCTCTTGCACATGGCATGGATTAATTCTTGACGGCTGAATAGCACGCCAGTGTGCACTCGTATCACATTTTCTTTATTCATTCATCTGTTCAGTTTTACCTATGTTAATATGTTCACACTTATTCACTTGCATTGCATTAATGGTTACATATCAATGTTGTATTATGTAGCATAGTATATCAACATATATAGCATGCCACAGCAATATATATCAATATTTCGATGTTCAGATGTTTTAGTTTCCCTGATGGAGTGAATTATACTTGAACGTAGTTTGGAGTTGCCTTGGTCAATCCCGTGTTGTCCTTTTTCTTCATAATGACATAGTAATGAACAGAGGTCAACCTTTAAGGCTCCTGAGGCTCTCCTGAAGTTCTCATGCTCTGGTACCTTATGCACACCCAATCCCTGTGCAACTGCACTTTTGCAGCTGTGCCCTGGCATCCCTTGCAATAGAGAATGACTTTTGCAAGGTAAATGGACATTGTTGCCAGTAACTTCAGTGCTCAGAGCAGCTAAATGCATTGCCTTTGAAACATAGAATGAACTCAGTCTCCAAGGAAGGGCCACCCCATGGGAGACTCAAAGGGTTCTTTCAGTTTGTAAACCCAATATCAAAGACTTGAGAAGTCTAGCCCAGCCTTACAGGTGTCCTTTGCTTTGATCATTAATTAAAATGCGACTTCTATGCACAGTGTCACTGTCTGAGGGCTTGACAAAACAAAGTGTGTCGGGTACCTGACAATTTCTTATAATGCCAGGAAAGACAGGTGTTCATTCCTGTAAGAGCTTTGAAGCTAAAAATAAAATAAAACAAAATTTAAATTAAAGGATATTCCCGAGTACATAGTAATCATCTTAAGACGCACATTTCAGGGTCTTTTTACCTCCCTGCCTGTGGATGTGGCAGGCCGGGGGAGGGCTGTTCTTGTTAAACACAAGCAAGAGCCCCGGCTGGAAAGGAATGCAGAAAATGGGGAAAATAAAGCCTTGTAAGTCATTTGAGATCAGTCGTCAGAGAATGTGTCTCAACGGTGTCATTATCAGATTAATATTTGAGTTCCAATTTAAGCTGGAATTATTTGGATAACAAAAATCAAAAGAAAAGTTTTTACAAACAATTTTGCCTCGGAGCAGAAGAAGCGTCTAGGAGTGGGGACTGGGGTGATTTTCCACCACACCTCTTACATTCCTGTAAGCCTGTGCCTGGCTCTGAGAAGGGTCTCGGACATCCCTGCTTTCATGGGCACCGCTTGCTTTATTTCCAGTGAAAGTCAGAGAAAAACAAAATTCTTCTTGAGTCATATGAGCCTCAGTTGGATTTTAAAGCCCACGGCAAAAGATTGTTAGAGAGGATTTCTTGTCTTCATCAAAAGACGCTTTATTGATAAGTCGCTCTGCACTGGAAATAAGAGGAGACGCTTCTATGTGGGTAAAAGATTCCTTTCACCTTACCAATTGTACAGTCCCCTACCCCATCAGCATTTGCCAGGGTCTCGGTTGTGAGTTTATGAAGGAAAGGTTTCTTGAACTTTGAAGGAAACCCACAAACTACAGTTGGTGGTACTATCACCCAAGAGCAACCAGCAAATAAAAGCATCCAGTCAAACACAACCTAAGAATCTGTAACTAGAACACTAAAGGCTGAGATACCTTTATTAAGTATAATATTACATGGAATTCATCTTTATGGTGATGCTGGGGATAGTAAGGGCAGGCGCACTGCGTCTCCTATTACTTCCTAAAGGACTACCTGTCCTTTGCCAAGACCCACACTGAGAGGATGCTTCAGGTCCTCTAAGCTGTATTCAGGAACGTTGTTACCAATGAGTCTCACCAACCCCAGGCTGTGTGATCAGGAGTCATCCATGGGGCCAGAGTGCTAGTGGTTGCTGGCAAGAAGTAACCAGAAAGTGTGAAGGGCTCAACTGAAGGAGTATTAGCATGAGATTTCAATATGGTCAATAATTTTCAGGAGGAAAATTACTTCTGTCTGGGCACAGGGTGCTTAGAGAAAGCACTTTTAGAAGCAGGCAAGCAATCAGTAGAGAGAAAGCGATGCAGGTTTTGCCCAGGCTTCGCAGAGGCCACTGAAATCAAGGTGCAGAATACTGGCAAAGAAACATGCCTGCTTAGGTCTGAGTGACAGTCAAGTTTGCCCTGCCTGCATTTGCCCAGGAAAGGAGCGGCAAGCTGAGGACAATGTGGCTTCCCATGTCCCGTATCCTTTACATGACACGAAGTTGCTTCTCCCATGTTTAAGGTTCATGTTTGTTTGTAGAAGTTGACTCTTTTTAATAGATGATTTTATAGTTAAAACGTTGCATTTCCCAATTTTGTGGAGCCATTTAAAGATATATTCCCCTCTCTTTCTAATGTATAAACACACACACACACACACACATACACACACACACACACGTGTATATTTTTGCACATGTGAGTTCATAATTTGCACATGCAGGAACCATTTTAGTCCAGAAGAGGGCATCAGACCCCTTGGAGCTAGAGTTTCAGGCTGTGAGCCTCACAATGTGGGTGCTAGGATCTGAACTATGGTCCTCTGCAAGCGCTGTACAAACTCATAACTGCTGAGCCTTCTCTCCAGACCTTTTGGATCCATCATAGAAATTCTGTCCTGCCTACTCCTTTGACTTACTGCATACTACAAGCCTTGCAATTCTATTTCTTTCCATGTTTGGTGATCAGGGACACTGGATGTAAGAAACTCTCAGATGTACACATCCTGTCCAGCACTCCACCCTTCCTCTGGCCCAAGCTTCATTAGCACTCTCCTGCCCCAAGCATCCCTAGTCCTCAGAACTTGATGAGGCCCATACAAGCTAGTGTGTTGGTGAGCTCAGTGTGATGAGCCCAGCTCCCTCAGTAAACACCCTTTTGTGTGTTGAGAACCTCTGCGTGCTGCTGTTGGGCGGCTGCTGGACTCATCTGCATGATCCCATCTAACTAACGTCAAGGTGGGTGGCCAGACCATTCAGAAGAGGAGTGCTGTATGTGCTTCTCAGACTCCCAGAGTGAAGGCTTTCAGTGTGTTTTGCATAGCACTGTTTTCCTTGGAAAGTACTGAGTCTGCTTGATCAACACTTCAGAGTCAGACCCAAGTGCAGCAGTTTGATGTCTTTTCATTGTAATATTGCTGTTCTGAGTTCTTCCCGTATTGTCTGTCTGTATTGAGACAAGATCTTACTATGTAGCTCTGGTTGCTCTAGAACTCACCATGTAGGCCAGGCTGGCCTTGAATTCACAAAGATCCACCCAACTCTGCCTGGGATTAAAGGCATGTGGCACCATGCCTGGCATAGATAGCATTTCTTGAAGTTATTTGTTGGCCTCTTTCAGTATTAGTCACCACATTGTGAATTGGATATTCAGCTCACCACGGTTTCCCAGGAACCCTATGATGACATTTTATAACCTCTTGACTAATATAACTAAAAATTAAAATTTGAATAAGTCCACACCAACAGAAAGCAAAATACATTTGGCCATATTTCTGTCTTCAGGCCAGTTGTAGAAAAGTACAGATCTTATAAAATATACTTCCTCATCTCTCAACAGTCGTAGAAGGGACAGGATTGTTTAAAAAGTAACCTGTAGTAGTATTTGTTAAATAAATAAATAAATAAATAAATAAATAAATAAATAAATAAAGATAATGTCCCACTTCCACTATCCTTAATCTTTACATACACACTTATTTATTTATTTATTTATTTATTTATTTATTTATTTATTACCAGCCTCTGAATTTGTCAACAGAATACAGTCCTTAAATCAATCTCATTTGTGGGATTAAAATATTCTATGATAGTCTTACTTTAAAAAGCTGCTCATTCTTCCACAGTTTCAAATATATATAATGCACTTTGGTCATATCTGACCATACCTTCTTTCCCCTCCATGGAACCCCAGTTTTGTTTCATTCGGATTGCTTGCAGGGACCTGTATGTGGGGGTGGGGATGTTTTCACTTTAGCAAGGTCAAGTTACCAGGGGCTAAGAATATGACTCCCCCTCCCCCAGCAACCAGCAACTCTTGTAGCTCCTCTCCCAGCCATGATGGAATGTTGAAAGACCCAGCAGGCCTTGGGCAGATACCCACTGCTGTAAGTTAGTGGGTCATCACTCATGCCATGTCTGGAGGAGAGCTTTCCACAACACTCCTTCCCGCGGCTCTTAGGTTCTTTCTGCCCCCTCCTCTATAGTGTTTTCTATACCTTGGTAGAGATGTCCTCTTTAAATTACATTTCTTTTATTCAACCTTTGAGTTAGCTAAAAGTGTTCTTAAATGAATTGTTTCATGTTGTCCTTATGCTTCTGGGTGTCCATGGGATATGATATAAATACAAAGGAGATCAGAGGCTAGGAGGGGCAGGGAGAGGGCAGGTATGGAAGGGGTTAATGAGGGAGAGGGCAGGTATGGAAGGGGTTAATGAGGGAGAGGACAGGTATGGAAGGGGTTAATGAGGGAGAGGACAGGTATGGAAGGGGTTAATGAGGGAGAGGGCAGGTATGGAAGGGGTTAATGGGGGAGAGGACAGGTATGGAAGGGGTTAATGAGGGAGAGGACAGGTATGGAAGGGGTTAATGGGGGCTGTGTGTGATATGATTAAAATATACTGTGTGAAATTCTCAAAAATTTAATGAAATTATTTTTTTAAATCTATTTAAGAACATGTATTTGTTAGGTGCAATGCTTTCAGGTTCTAATTGATTGTTTTGGTTTTGCTAAATGATAATTAAAACAAGATAAAGTACAAGAGTGTGCTCTTACGTCAAATCATCTGTTATTGTGGGCATTATTTTTTTAAACACTATTTTTTAAGGGACAAACCCCAGCTAGCTCCTTGATTCACTGTCTTTAGGCCACATTGACCAAGGCAACTTATAAAAGAAAGCATTTAACTGGAGGCTTGCCTAGTTTTACAGGAAGAGTCCGTGACCATCATGGCAGGAAGCCTGGCAGTAGACAGGCAGGAATGGTGCTGGAGCAGTAGCCAAGAGCTCACATTCTTATCTGCTAATAGAATGTTAACATGATAAAATGGTATGGGCTTCTGAAATCTCCAAACCCACCCTCGGTGACACACCTCTAACAAGGCCACACCTCTGAATCTTCCCCAAAACAGTTCTAACCAACTCAAATATTCAAATACATGAGACCATGGGGGCCATTTGCATTCAAGGGACCATATACATCATGAACAGGAATTACATATTCCTTTTACACACTTACTCATCTTAACATGTATTCACAATCATGTTATGTTGGGATTTGTGGTAGGTTTGGAAAAGCAAGTGTGGTTATGGCATGGTTCACACTCTGATCCAAAACACAGGAGTATGAAGCAGGCCAGGTAGTCAGCCACCAGTCACCCCGAGAATAGTTGTGCTGCCCTGTTCACTGAGGTCTGAGGTCCCAGCAAAGAGGGTACATGTGTGGCGTCTGCTGCCGTGAAGGCTAGGATGGAGAAGCCATCATTGCACAGGCATGGGTGTGTTCAAATGGGCAAAATGAGAGCAAGGATGGCCCGGAGGTTGGATCCAGGGAAGCTTCCATTGTCTGGGATGGCAGAGGGAGTGTTGACAAAGGTAGACAAAATTGTTTCAGGTGATTTCTGAAGCTACAGTTACAGGTGAACTCGGAAGTGGAGGTGAGGCAAAATCAGTATTCTGGGCAGAAGGAAAGCTTGTGCCAAGGAAGTGAGGTGTGGCAGAGGGAATGGAGCCAGGTAACATCAGCCAGGTGCCAATTCAAGCCATGTAGAAACTGTGCAGCTCAGTTCCTTGTGGGAATATGCTGAGCCTGCAAATGCACTTTGCCACCAGCTGCCAATCATGTGTCCTACCAAAGCAAACAAGGCTATCTCAGGCTAGTTCCTTACCTCAAAGGGCTTGTATTAGACCTCAACATCTTCACATTAGACATCAAAGCTGGTTGGTTGCATTTACAGTCATGCACCACAATGAAAGTGTGTTAGGAAAACACCAGCCTCTGAATTATGGCTGAAGGTTCTCACCTTTAGTCATTTTAAGGTGAGGTTGGCCCCTCAGTGCTTCTTTTAGTAAACCAGGTGCTTTGAGGTTGCTCAAGCTTTTATAGTCAGAGGTTGGAAAGACTCCAGATGTGACGCATATCTTTCAGGAGGTGGAAAACCTGATAAACAAAAGCTGCTGCTAGCGCATGAGAGTGAATTCGATGGGAAGATAAAACGCAAAACAAAGCCCCAAACCTCAGAGGGTCACTTGGGAAGTCTTTCTCACACTGAGCAATCGGATCCATATCAAAGCTGAGTTTGGTAATTATTTGCATTGGGCTAGTTGTTTGAAATGAAAGTTTGGGTTTATTTGTAGAGGAAGATAACAATTTTGGGAAAAATCAGTGGGACTGAAGATTTTCTCAGATGAGAACAGGACACCCAGATCTCCACAGCTTTGGCAGACACCATCTTATTTCATCCTTCTCCCATTCCCAAAGTAAAAATAAATAGAGCACATTCTCTGGATCCTTGGGATTACATGCTAGGTATAATTAATGTCTGTTGAGTTTCCTGTGTGGGTGGTACTGCTTAACAATTTGGAAAAAAGAAGTTTCTTTCAACACTCTGAGCAATATCACTCACTGCGTTCGACTCCTGCGTGTTGTCATCCTTTGCTCCGCGGGGCTTTCTTCCCAGTTTTAGCGGAAAGCACTAAGCAGTGCTGGAGGGAGTCACAGGTAGAAGCTGCTCATAGCTGTCTCGAAGCTTCTCTAGAGCACACATATTGGTGAGCTCTGCAAATATAAGTCTCTATATTCCAGAGACCTGTGCATTTTCTCTGATCTGTGCTTTCAGATTTTGTCCTTCTTTACTGTGTTTTCCTGATTTACTTCTCTATCCTAAGCATTTAACTTGAGGAACCTTGTGACCCTCCAGGAAGAACGGAGCAATACAATGTTTTATGACACTACATGATCGAAAGTTACTTTAAAATGGCATTTCTCTTTATTCTTTGAACACTCCATACTGGGTAGAGCATCTTGATCACATCCAGCTTTCACTCTCATCGTGTACCTCCCCCAGCCCTCCCAACACTTTCTCTCCCAGCTTTATGTCTTCTTTTTCTCGGTTTAAAACCCACTGAGTCCAATCAGTGATGTTAGTATGCAGATGGGTACTGGGCCAGCCATGTCACACTCCCAGTGAAAAGACATTCCTCACTTAGCAGCCATCAACTCCAACGGCTCTTCAGATAGGAATGAGGTATCACTAGCTCTCCCCTCATCCATCCTGGAACTTTTAACTGGCTTGATCTTGTTCAGGCCTTGGGCACATAACCACCACTGCTTCTGACAGCTGTGTTATATCCACAGGACAGAATTTCCCAAGCTTCTTTGCATCTTCTGTAGTTTTCCTGACTCCTCTTCTTGGGATGGTGGTGCTGCAGTTATCTAGATGTCCCATCTGTGGCTAAGCACTCCAATATCTTATTCCCAACACTTTGAGCATTATGAGTCTCTGTACTGACTCCTGTCAAGGGCAAAAAAGAAATTTCTCTGACCAAGGTTGAGAGCCACACAAATCTATGGGCAAACATAAACATTTGGGAGGGATTTTTGATCACATGACCATTTAGCAGGAGCAGTAGATTCCCTCCTAAGGTCTATGACTTCTCTAGCAATAGGTTTTAAAACAGGTTTACAATATGAGGCATTCATTCTTTCCTTTGGAGTAGGCCTCGAATGCAGTCAAAAAGTAGTTAGTTACCCTCATAAAAGTTATGCCGCTATTGTACAAGTGGGCGCATCTAACTGGCACATAAGTATTGTACCACATAGAGTCCAACACTGGGTAAAGACCACTGATAGATGTCTTTTCTCCTCCAGAAGCCTACACACCATATTTCTGCATTCTGAAAGTTGGTCATCATGGACAGAGTTTCCTTGCAAGTCTGAGATTTCTATACATCTCTCAACCAAAGTATGTGATGCCTTCAGCAATAAGGTCTTACTGTCTGTCTACTTAGGGTGTACTAACTAAGAGCAATTGTGATAGCCCGTGTTTCTTGAGTGGCTCTGGGACTGTTCTAACTCATAACTTACAGTGAGATAATTCATGATTGGAATGGAGATTTTCATTTAACCAGAATGTGTTCTGGGAGCAGCACCATTCAGGGTACCTCTGCACAATTTTTGTTAAAAAATATATTTTTGATTAGCTTGCAAATTAGTGGGTTTTCATAAGAGATAAATTCTCCTTTACCCTAAGCTGCCTTGGGACTAACTGTATCGCTGAGAATGATCACTAACCCCCCAAAAGCTGGGATTATAGACATGCATTTATTTTATTTGATTGAAACAAGAATAGCTGTCACCCTTCAGGTTGGCATTTGATAGTGCATTCGTGATAATTACTTTTGCTTAATAGTTGGAATTTAATGAATTAATTTCTTTTAGATAAGTTCTTAAGATATAGTTGAAGTTACCCTTGAACTCACTTATGTCACTGTCCTGGCTAATTTTTGTGTTAAATACACAAGCTAGAGTCGTTTTGGAAGAGGGAACATCAGTTGATAAAATGCCCCCACTAGATTGCCCATGGGCAAACATTTGGTGAGTTTCTATCGGTGATTGATGTGAGAGCATCTAGCACACTGGGGGTGGGGCCACACCTGGGATGGTGGTAAGCTGAGCAAGCCATGAGGAGCAAGCCGGTAAGCAGCACTCCTCCATGGTCTCTGCACCATCATCTTGACTCTAGGTTTCTGCCCTAGTTGAGTTCTGGCTTCCCTCAGTGATGGACTGTGATATTGAACTGTGAGCTGAGATAAACCCTTTCCTTCCCAAGTCGCTTTTGGCCATGGTGGTTTTTTCAGAGCAATAGAAAACCTAACTAACCTAGGCTGGCCTTGGACTCACTTTGATCTTCTTGCCTCAGCCTCCTATGCCTGGGATTACAGGTACAAACGATCATGCTTGAAATGCATTTGGTTCTTTAGATGTCATTGAGTCTCTGGAATTTTGTGGCTGGTACAGATTGGAAAGCAACAAACAAACCTGATGTTGAACCATGAAATAGGGTGAAAATACAGTTTTCTGGACAAATACAGCAAATAATCTGAGAACAGAGGAAAGAGGCCTTGCTGGAGTCCAACCCATGTGGCTTCCCCACCTGCTTCAGCATTTATCTGTTTTCCTTGACAGGAGTCATTACACTGTGCTAATTTCCAGTTTATCCCACTATAAATGGCTCTGATACATGCTATAAAGTTGATGCGGGCTGGGGATGACACACACAAATCATTCCCCTTGTGCCTCCTAGGCATAAGGCACATAACAAATGGAAGCTGATACTTAGTTGGCTTTTCAGTTCCACCAACAGGCTCAGTCAATTACAAACCCCAAATAATTGGGAAAAACCCACATTGATACTGGACATGTACAGAGATTTTTGTGCCAGTATTTTCTGAGCAATGCACAGTGACAACTCTCTTGACATTTGGATTGATGGAGCATACTGTCACCTCAGATGGTGGGGTGTAGGGGGCTTATGCAAATTCTATACAATCCTATGACATGTGATATAGGGCTTGAACATCTGTGGATTCTGCTGTCTGAGAGAAGGTCTAGAGCAGTGGTTCTCAACCTTCCTAATGCTGTGAACCTTTAATACAGTTCCTCATGTATTAAAGTTACTCCATCAATGAAATTATTTTTGTTGCTACTTCATAATTTTTCTGTTATGAATCATAATGTAAATGTCTGATATATAGATATCTTCTGTTCGACCTTGGTGAAAGGGTGATTTGACCCCCAAAGCCTAACAACCCACAGGTTGAGAACTGCTGAGCTAGAGCAATCCACTACTAATATAGGCAAATGACTGGCCTTACTCACCTATCTCTTAGACCTACATAACGTTTGGCACCAGAGCTATTATATTCACGAAAGGTATTCATTTAAGCAAAGATCAAAGTCTCATCTTGAGGACCAGAGTGCAGTTCAAATTAAACAAGACCTAGATTTAGGGAGCTTCTAAAATTAAAGTAAGCAAAATTTGGGCAAAACATATGCCAATGGCCAGAGGGTACACAATGACTAGAACATTCTAGGATCACTGGGGCTGCCTTCTGCACAGATGGTGCCCCAGTCTGAATGTGCTCAGAGAGAATTGCCTCTTGCTCAGTACTGTTGCCAGGGAGACTTTTCCTCTAGGTTAGGCATGGATGTGTAATCTTAGGTGGTCTCTGTAATGATCATAGTCTCTGATTCTATGGCAGTGATGGAAATTAGCAAACATGGAAGACCAATATCCAGATGAATTACAAGGAAGCTGCCTGTGGTGGTGTTATTCAGCTCTAGCAAGTCCCAGCTTCCTCAGTTCACTCGCAGATACTGGGCTATCCTTCCAGAAACTTTCTTAGTCACCAAAGCCTGTCCATACTCCTACCTTCTGTGTAATAGAATACAGTACTTACATAGAAACTCCTCAATTCTGTGTGCCTTAAAATATCTCCAGATGATGTATAATACGCAGGAAGTGTAAATGTCACGTACATAGCTGGTACACTGATTATTCAAAGAATGATGACAAGAAAAAACTCTGTCCAATGTCAGTCCAGAAGGACTTTTTATTTTGGGGGTTTTCATTTGGCATTTGGTTGAAGTCATGGATGTCAGTCCTTAGATCAGGATGGCTTCTCAATTACTATGCAATAAATCAGATTCCTGGGACAGGAGTCCAAGCTAGTACATCTCTGCTTCTTCTTGTTCCCTAACTTTATGAAGATCTGGAGACATCACAGCCATAGGTGAAAGGACCCTGGAGCCAGAAGTCAGAACATCAGTCACAGTTCCTTCACTGACCCATGATGCAGTGTGGTATGAGAAAGGAATATACTTGAAATGTGTGTACTCACTGAAGTACAAGGGTTGAGGGTCATTGCTAGAGCAGGGGCTCCCTGACCCTTTCCATGATCAAGTCAGTCTTATCCTCTTGTATTCGGGAACGTGATATGAAGCTGTCAGAGAGTCCGTAGAAATTTGAATACAATATGTTCCCAATAATTTCCTGAGCTATGTAAATATTTGTAGTGAATACTATTTATAGAAACCTTTCTTTGGTCAACTATTATTGATACAGACTCCTAGTAAGTCTTTGAGGCTTTAAAATTTTTACCCAAATATTGTTAAGTCATTCAAGAAGACTGATAACATACTTACTAGTCTATAGTTTTGTGAATGTCATTTGCTTGGCTTTAAATTTGTTGCTTTGCCAAGTTTGGACATCTGTGAATTAAACAAGAATTACTTAGAACCTTAATATGTAACCTAGGCTGATTGCAAACTCATGATCTTCCTGCCTCAGTCTTCCAAGTACTGAGATTACAAGCACATGTCACCTCACTTAGATCTGAAATCATTCTGGACTTCACTTGGAATTTTATTTTCTGCCCCTTGATTCTTGTTATATTCCTTGAATCTTTTGGGAAATAGCTGTCACAAGCAGAAGAGCTTTAACCTAATTAAGTCGTCTCTTACTATTTCTTTCCATCTCTCCTCGTGTCCCTTCTTTCCTGTTGGCTTTCAATGCACAGCACTACTAACTTACCCCTAAACTCAAGCTCAAGCAGTGGGGAATGGATTAAATAATTTTCCTTCCTCTAGAAAGTCGCAAAGGGGAAAGTAACTCTCAAAAACCATGGGAAACGACTGAGATGAGTTCTCAGAAGTTCTTGGAAGCTTCTTTAAGTTGGATTTGATAAGCAACATGGTGAATTCAAACACAGGTTAAAAAGCACTTTCCTAGTCATAATGGTCAGCTTCAGTGGTCAACTTGACCCAATCTAGAACCATCTGGGAAGAGTCTCAAAGAA
This sequence comes from Uromys caudimaculatus, assembly GCA_028551405.1. NCBI lineage: Eukaryota > Metazoa > Chordata > Mammalia > Rodentia > Muridae > Uromys > Uromys caudimaculatus. The sequence continues at coordinate 59,880,668 of CM052708.1, read as the reverse complement.
GAATTATCTAAATTACATACGGGTGTGTCTACAGGGGACTATCTCGATTGCGCTAACTGAAGTGGGAATGCCCCCGCCCCCAGTGTGGGCACCCCATTTTCATAGGCTGCACTGTGGACTAAATGAAAAGGAGAAGGTGAGGACCTGGTTGCTAGCAAGCATGAAGCTAAGCATCCATTCTCTCTCTGACCCTGACTCTGGCAGTGACGGACTGGTTCACGGTCCTGCCACCCTCACTCCCCACCCCTCAATGATAGACTCTGACCGGAAACTGTGGCCGAAAAGAAATCCTTTCTTCCCTAAAGTTGCTTTTGCCAGGGTATTTAATCACAACAATTGGAAAGCAAGCTATGATACCAAATTTTAAAAATCACACACACAAAAACCCCAAAACAACAACAACAACAATCAAGTTAAGATGTTAAATGTCATTATCAGCACTTCTGAAAAATCTCCCAATTCACTCCAGTGGTACGATAGCTTTTGTCAATGGTGTGACAATTGATATCCTGATGGAAATTTGTCATGAGGCTGCTGCTGTGTGTCCAAGCAGGCTCTTCAAAGGGAAGACCTAGAAGTTTCTTCTCATTTCCACTACCATATAAACTAGGTTGGGTGAGATGCTGTTAGGGCTTCCACTGTGTGGGATTTTTGAGAATTATACTACTGTTGAGCAACAGGTTTCACAGGCTTGAACCTTCTCATCAACAAAATGGCAAGAGAGAGGAAGAGCAAGATGCAGGGACATGTGCGCATGTGTACGCATGTGTGCCTCTTGAGTGGTAGTCGGAAGACACACTTGAGTTCTCTGTCCTCACTTTCTACTTTATTTGAAGCATTTCTTGTTTTACCACTGCCAATACTAGGTTAGCTACGCCATGAGCTTCAGCCCAATGACTCTTCTAGTCACCTCCTTTCTCTCAGTAGAGGCTTGCTGGGGTTAAAGTCATTGGACTTACTGCTTCAGGCTTCTATATTGGTTCTGCAAATCTAAGCGCATGTCATCAGCCTAGGGCAGCAAGATCTTACCCACTGAACCATTTCCTCAGCTCTGAATTTAAACCATTTCTAGAGGTTTTGTCACTGATGAAATAAGACTGTGTGGGAAACTGGGGAACCTTGAGTGTTCAGGAGAGGCAGCCTTCCAAGCAGGAAGAAACCCCAGCCACAGAGGTCAACCCACAGCCCCACACAGACTGAGCCTACTTCCTGAGATAGAGAAGGCGACTCAGAAACCCATCTAGTTTTGGGGGGATATTCTAAGAATCAAGTGATATAATGATGGACTGGCAGATCTTTGAGTCATAAGCATTCTTCCCTTTGAAAAAAAATGAATATTTTAAATTTTCATTAAATGACTCAGATAGGAGTGTGAGATCCACCCAATTTTCTCAGTGTTCACACCCCAGTCATGATCTTACATCACTACCCATTACATGACTGACAGTTCGATCCTACGCCTGGAGTAATGTCAATCAAATCCTGTAAGTTGGATTTTTATGAAAATTTAAAATACCCATTTTATAAATTTCCCAATATCTAAAATTTTCAAAGCACATTCCATCCAAACTACCTGAGAGGTCACTTTTCATCCCATGTTTTCACTGGTCACAGCAAGGTATCAGGGGATGCTCAAGCCTCAGTACAGGTATCATGGCGACATGAAAAGGATATGGCAGCCAGTTCCCTCTGTGCTTTGATTAGGATCTGCATCTTGCACCCCAGTCATGTAGCTGCCTCATTTCTAGGTTTATGTCTCCACAACAACTGGACCATGAGGGAGAAGAATACATCTATCCAGCAAGCACATGTACACTGAACTCTTTCCCACCTTACATCCAAGGATGGATATAGTCTTCCTTTAAAGTCTGGAGGTAGAGGCAGACCTTCCACAAGTAGCAATTACAGTGATGAATGTTACAGAGAGAAGAGGCATGGCTCAGGATACAGCCCCCATCAATACCTGCATCATTCCCACACATGAAATCCATATACTAGTACCGTATTTGTTATTTGCAGGATGCGAATTCCCTTCTGTTCTTTCATGGTGCTGAGATTACAGCTGTGAATAACAAGAGGTTGGACCCATTCGGAGAAAGAGTAATCAGACACCATGGGGCTCATGGGTAACTGTCACTCATCATTCTTCTTGGGGGAAAAAAAAGTCTGCCGAAGACTTGCCTTTAGTCATCTTCAGCCATGGTTGACTGTGTTGAAATAATGCCAGACTGAACATTGATACCAGGTGCCTGTCCAAGCAGAATCCAATGTCACACCTGCAGATAGAGGGTAAGATTACATCATGTGTCATGCCCGAGCACCACAAATGACTCTCTGCTTCATCTCAAATAACATTATAATTTACACTTGGAGACTTCAGACTATGCAGTCTTGGCCAAATGAGAATTGTTGCAGCCAAACACATCAAACTCAATATACTTTGCCTTGCCAATGCGATTATTATTTTTTTAAAGTTGTACATAATTAAATCTATCAATGGCATTTCAAAAAAAGAAAATAAGAAAAAGAAAAGAGAAAAAGTATCTGTCCTGAACGAGAGGCTTAGAGACATTTGCCTGTCAATTATGAAGATGCCATAGAGTTTTGTTCTGAGAACCAAAGAAAGACTAAAAGGACCCCAGTGTGCAATGGGGAAGAAATGAGGGCTCACAGATGAAAGGATACACAATGAGTCCTTTGTTTTGCAAAAAATGTCCTGGTTATGAAGGTGTAAGTGCGAAGCTGGAGGACTACTTCAGACACAAATGAAAACCCTCCCAATTTAAACGTTTTTCCAGACCCAGGACACAACCTGCAATAATCCTCCCTGAACCTTTGGGAAGGCTGTGTGGTTCTTTCAACACCTCCTCACCCCATACATTCGAATTTTCACCTTTGCACTTTGGTACCTGGCCGGCTTCACAGCGCTGCTTATTTGCACTTTGACCCACTTATTGGAAAGCAGCTGTGCTGTTCTGAGTACCACTGCAAACAGTTCCATGAACATAGGGAGGCAAGAATGTCTTTGTGTCCCCTTTCCCCCCACCAACTTCTTCAAGGCCTGGGGGAACTGTCCCTCTGGCTACTGGGTGTCTGACTTTGTGGCTTGCTCTAGAGTGCTCATGTTCTCTATAGAATGGCCTGAGGGTTTTTTCATGAATATACATACTTTATTTAAAATGTTTTCATGATAAAATTTAGTTTAGTCACTTTACATATGTCCCAAGGTCTTTGAAAGCCTTCTTGTCTTCAGTTGCATTCAGGTCATCAAAGTAATATAAACTTAATCCTTGGAAAATCATGAGATTGGATAAAAGTGTTTTGCAAATACATATTCATGATTAATTTAATGAGATAACATGGTATCTCAAATTAGTTTTTTAATTAATTATTTTATTTACTTAAATTTCAAATGTTGTCCCCCTTCCCAGTCTCCCTTCCAAACCCCTCTCCCCCCTCCCCTTTGACTCTAAGAGTGTGCTCCCCCCCACCTACCTACTCCTGGCTCACCCCTCCAGCATCCCCCTTCGCTGGAGCAACATGCCTCCACAGGACCAAGTGCATCCCCTCCCCTTGATGCCAGATGAGGCAATCATCTGCTACATATATAGCAGGAGCCATGGACCCACCCATGTATAACTCTTTGGTTAGTGGTTTAGTCCCTAGGAGCTCTGTGGAGCCTGGTTAGTTGATATTGTTGTTCTTCCTATGGGGTTGCAACCCCCTTCAGCTCCTTCAGTCCTTCCCCTATCTCTTCCAGTGGAGTCCCGAGGCTCAGTCCAATGGTTGGCTGTGAGTATCTGCATCTGTCTTAGTCAGGTGCTGGCAGAACCTCTCAGAGGATAGCCATACCAGGCTCCTGTCTACAAGCACTTCTTGGCATCAGCAATAGTTTTGGGGTTTGGTGCCTGCAGATGGGATGGATCCCAAGGTGGGGCACGCTCTGGATGGCCTTTCCTTCAGTCTCTGCTCCATTTTTTGTCCCTGTGTTTCCTTTAGACAGGAACAATTCTGGGTTAAAAATTTTGAGATGGGTGGATGGCTCCATCCCTCCACTGGGGGTCATGTCTATCTACTGGAGGTGGTCTCTTCAGGTTCTATCTCCCCGATGTTGGGTATTTCTGCTAAAGCCATCCCCATTGGGTCCTCAGAGCCTCTTGTATCCCTGGTGTCTGGCACTTGCTAGTGGTTCCACTCTGCACTCCCTCCCCCCACTGCTACTTATTTCTATTCATTCTCCTGGCACTCTGGACTTCTCTCCTGCCTCTTCTCATACCTGCTTCTGCCACCTCTTTTTCCCTGCCCCTTCCCTCTCCCACCCAGGTTCCTCCCTTTCTCTGCCTCCCATGATTACTTTGTTCCCCCTTCTAAGTGGGATTGAAGCATCCACACTTTGGGCTTCCTGTTTGTTAAGCTTCATATGGTCTATGAGTTGTATTGTGGGTATTCTGAGCTTTTGGGCTAATATCCACTTATCTGTGGGTACATACCATGTATGTCCTTTTGGGTCTGGGTTACCTCACTCAGAATGATATTTTCTAGTTCCATCTATTTGCCTACAAAATTCATGAATCGTCATTTTTAATAGCTGAGTCGTATTCCATTGTGTAAGTATGTACCACATTTTCTGTATCCATTCTTCCGTTGCGGGACATCTGGGTTGTTTCTAGCTCCTGGCTATTATAAATAAGGCTACTATGAACATAGTAGAGCACATGTTTTTGTTATATGTTGGAGTATCTTTTGGTTATATGCCCAGTAGTTGTATAGCTGGGTCTTCAGGTAGAACTATTTCCAATTTTCTGAGGAACTGCCAGATTGATTTCCAAAGTGGTTGTGCCAGCTTGCAATCCCACCAGCAATGGAGAAGTGTTCTTCTTTCTCCACATCCTCACCAGCATCTGGTGTTGACTGAGTTTTTGATCTTAGCCATTCTGACTGGTGTGAAATGGAATCTCAGAGTCATTTTGATTTGCATTTCCCTGATGACTAAGGATGTTGAACATTTCTTTAGGTGCTTCTTGGCCATTTGAGATTCTTCAGTTGAGAACTCTTTGTTTAGTTATATACCCCACTTTAAATTGGGTTATTTGATTTTCTGGAGTATAACCTTTTGAGTTCTTTGTATATATTGGATATTAGCCCTCTATCGGATATGGGGTTGGTAAAGATTCTTTCCCAGTCTGTAGGTTGCTGTTTTGTCCCATTGACAGTGTCCTTTGCCTTACAGAAGCTTTTCCGTTTCATGAGGCCCCATTTGTCAATTGTTGATCTTAGAGCCTGAGCCATTGGTGTTCTGTTCAGGAAATTTTCCTCTGTGCCCATGTGTTTGAGGCTCTTTCCCACTTTCTTTTCTATTAGATTCAGTGTATCTGGCTTTATGTGGAGGTCCTTGATCCACTTACACTTGAGCTTTGTACAAGGAAATAAAAATGGATCAGTTTGTATTCTTCTACATGCAGACTGCCAGTTAGACCAGCAACATTTGTAGAAAATGCTGTCTTTTCCTCACTGTATGGTTTTGGCTTCTTTGTCAGAGATCAAGTGACCGCATATGAGTGGGTTTATTCTTGGGTCTTCAATTCTATTCCATTAATCTACCTTTCTATCTCTGTACCAATACCATGAGATTTTTTATCACTATTGCTCTGTAGTAGACCTTGAGGTCAGGGATGGTGATTTCCCCAGAAGTTCTTTTATTGTTGAGAATAGTTTTTGCTATCCTGGGTTTTTTGTTATTCCAAATGAAGTTGAGAATTGCTCTATCTCTGTGAAGAATTGAGTTAGCATTTTGATGGGGATTGCATTGAATCTGTAGATTGCTTTTGGTAAGATGGTCATTTACTATGTTAATCCTTCTGAACCATGAACATGGGAGATCTTTCCCTCTTCTGAAGTTTTCTTCAATTTCTTTCTTCAGATATTTGAAATACTTGTCATACAGATCTTTCACTTGCTTGGTTAGAGTTATGCCAAGATATTTTATATTATTTGTGACTATTATGAAGGGTGTTGCTTCCCTAGTTTCTTTCTCAGTCCATTTATCATTTATGTAGAGGAAGGTTACTGATTTGTTTGAGTTAATTTTATATCCAGCCACTTTGCTGAAATCAGGTATAGGAGTTCTCTGGTAGAATTTTTGGGGTTGCTTATGTATACTATCATATCATCTGCAAATAGTGATACCTTTGACTTCTTCCTGTTCAATTTGTATCCCTCTGACTTATTTTTTTGTCTAATTGCACTAACTAGACCTTTGAGTACTATATTGAATAAGTAAGGAGAGAATGGGTAGCTGTGCCTTGTCCCTGATTTTAGTGGGATTGCTTTAAGTTTCTCTCCATTTAATTTGACTTTGACTGTTGGTTTATTGTATATTGCTTTTATTATGTTTAGGTTTATGCTTGAATTCCTGATCTTTCCAAGACTTTTAACATGAAGGGGTGTTGGATTTTATTTATGTGATCTTTAACTTCTTTCTTTATTTCTTTCTTGGCAAAGTTATCAATGAGTAGAGAGTTGTTCAGTTTCCCTGAGTTTGTGAACTTTTTGTTGTTTTTGTTGTTGCTGAAGTCCTGCCTTAACACGTGGTGATCTGATAGAATCAAAGGGTTGTTTCAATCTTCTTGTATCTGTTGAGGCTTGCTTTGTTCCTGATTACATGTTCAATTTTGGAAAAGGTTCTGTGAAATACTGACAAGAAGGTATATTTTTTGGTAGGTTTTGTGTGTGTGTGTGTGTGTGTGTGTGTGTGTGTGTGTGTGTGTGTGTGTGTGTTAAAATTTCTGTAGATATCTGTTAAATCCGTTTGGTTCATAACATCTTAGTTTCATTGTTTCTCTGTGTATTTTCTGTTTTGATGACCTGTCTGTTGGTGAGAGTGGGGTGTTGAAATCACCCACTATTATTGTGTGGGGTTCAATGTGTGGTTTGAGCTTTAGTAAAGTTTCTTTTACAGCTATAGTACCCTTGTATTTGGGGCATATGTTCAGATTTGAGAGTTCATCTTGGTGGATTTTTCCTTTGATGAGTATGTAATGACATTCCCCATCTTTTTTTATTACTTTTGGTTGAAAGCCTATTTTATTAGATATTACGATGGCTACTCCAGCTTGTTTCTTGGGATTATTTGCTTGAAATTTTTTTTTTTTTTTTTAGCCCTTTAGTCTGAGGTAGTTCTGACTTTGTCACTGAGGTGTGTTTCCTGTTTATGTATCCAATGCTGGGTTCTGTTTATGTATCCAATCTGTTAGCCTATGTCTTGTTTTTGGGGAATTGAATCCATTGATGTTGAGAGATATGAAAGACCAATGATTGTTGGCTCCTGTTATTTAGAGGAGAGGTGGTATTTTATCAATCTATGGTGATTGAAAGTTTTGCTGGGTATAGTAGCCAGGGCTGGCATTTGTGTTCTCATAGGGTCTTTATGACATCTGTCCAAAATCTTCTGGCTTTTAGAGTCTCTGTTGAGGAGTCTGGTGTAATTCAGACAGGTCTGCCTTTATATGTTACGTGACCTTTTTAACCTTACTGCTTTTAATATTCTTTCTTCTGCATATTTAGTGTTTTGATTATTATGTGACAGGAGGAATTTCTTTTCTGGTCCAACCTATTTGGTGTTCTGTAGGCTTCTTGTACATTTACGACCATCTCTTTCTTTAGGTTAGGGAAGTTTTCTTCTATGATTTTGTTGAAGATGTTTTCTGGCCCTTTGAATTGAGAATCTTCACTCTCTTCTATTCCTATTTTTCTTACATTTGGTCTTTTCATTGTGTCCTGAATTTCCTGGATGTTTTGGTTTAGAAGCTTTATGCACTTTGTATTTTCTTTGACTGTTGTACAATATCTTCTATGGTATCTTCTACACCTGAGGTTCTTTCTTCCCTCTCTTGTATTCTGTTCATGATGCTTGCATCTGCAACTCCTGATCTCTTTCCTAGGTTTTATATCTCCAGGGTAGGGTTGCTTACCTTTGTGATTTCTTTATTGTTTGTTTTTCCATTTTTACATCCTAGACATTTTTGTTCAATTCCTTCACCTGTTTGATTGTGTTTTCCTGTATTTCTTTAAGGGATTTATGTTTCCTCTTTAAGGACTTCTACTTGTTTACCTGTGTTCTCCTGTATTTCCTTAAGGGAAACACATTTATGTCCTCCTTGAGGGCCTCTATCATCTTAATGAGATGGCATTTTAGGTCAGACAGGTATGTTAGGGTCTCCAGGGTTTGCTGTGATGGTAAAACTGGGTTGTATTGGTGTCACGTGGCATTGGTTTCTGTTGCTTATGTTCTTGTGCTTGCCTCTTGCCATCTGGTTATCTCTGGTGTTAAGTGGTCTTGCTGTCTCTGACTGGAGCCTGTCCCTCCTGTGAGCCTGTTTATGACAGACCTCCTTGGATTCAAGCTGTCTCTGGGTGTGGGCATGTGTGGGGGTACTGGAGCACCTGATCTGCCCCTGGGTGCAGTTGTGGACAGTAAATTGATGTGTCTCAGGCAGGCTGGATAGGTCCTGTGTCTGCTGGGCACTGTGGGGGGTCCCTGTTAGGCCTGGTATTGGGTTGGGGGAGGGGAGCTCACCTGTGAGCCTGGTTATGACAGACTTCCTGTGAGTCAAGCTGTCTCTGGGTGTTAGAGGGGTTCTGGAGCACTACCTCTGCCCCAGGCAGAGTTGTTGGCCAGAAGGAAGATGTGTCTCAGGCAGTCCTGTCTCCTGGCCTTAGGGTTTTGACTCTTTCAGAGATGTTTATTTTATGTTTAAAATTGATAGTCAGAAGCTCTTGTGATCTTGAATCTGTTGGAAGGGTTTCAGAGTGCTCTGACAAAAAATAGCTCTCTCTTAACTCTTCCCTAACCTCCTTGTATTTCCATGACACAGAGAATCTCCAGTCTTGAAGCTCTACATCCACTTGCTGAGTCCTTGAACAGCTCCAGAGACTGACCTAATGGGGGATGCAAGGAAATAAGATGACAGATACGTGACACAGAAAAGACTGGGATAGGAGATCTCGGCTTTCTGATAGAGAAGCTTTCAGCAACATAGAAGCTCAGTGTGTATACAGGGAAGCGGGGTTATGGCACACAGCAGATCAAGAAGGTGAGCTATTACATACAGATAAACAAGAAGGCAAGGTAACTCTATACAGCTGAACCCGGAGGCAGGTGTATTACACAACTTTTCTGTGGTAACAAATACTTCTTGTTTCCATGGTTTCTCATTGGGGTTAGTTGCTGGCATCTCATATTGGTTACTGTATTACTTCTCATTGCTTTGACAAAATACCAGACAGAGGTGATCTAAGGAAAGAAGGAAGGATTTACCATGACTCTTAGTTTAACAGTAAAGTTTTTTATCCTGAGATGTCATGGTGGCAAGAGCATCAAGAGGCCAGTCATTATGTTCACTAAGGAACAGAAAGCCAACAGGAAGTGGAGCTGGGTATGAAACTTCAAGGCCCATCTCTAATGACCCATTTGCTTTAGATAGGGTTCACTCAATCACCCAGGCTTCCCAAAGAGTGCCTACTAGACATGCATGATATGCTCAGTCATGTGAACCAATGATGTATCATCCTAACTTTAATTGGTGATGGCTACTGCTATGGCTTCATTTAGAATTGTTGATTCTGTACCAAGTGTCTTTTCCTCCACCTAGGCTGAAGGAACAAAGTCTACTTGAGACAAGCCCTCCTTGTGGAAGAAGAAGAAGAAGATAAAAAGTCTGGGGTAAACATTTAGTTGTTCTGCACAGCATCACTACTTTTGTAAGTTCAATAAAGCCACATGGCCAAACACTACTGTGGCCTGGGGAGCTATATACTGCATATATGGAGTCACTGGGGGCCTCTGGATAGCAGGTATACTATCCTATAAGGGACTGAGGAATTGGGAACTACTTATCACAGTATGCCATCCTTATACCTTTTCTCACTCAATTTCATATAAATATTACTAAATTCAGCCTTAAAAATGTAGTGTTGTTACATAGAAAGACAAATAGTTTCTGAAAACCCTGGGTGTATATTCATGCCTAGTTCTGGTATGTATATTGAATGTTAACTGATATTTTCAAAAGTATAAGAGCAATCCAGTCAAAATGCCCACATGAAGCAGTGAGGGGCTCCTGAATCCTCATCACTGGCTGAGGAGCAAACTGGGAGTTGGTGGCTGCTTCAGGAAGGAGAGTCAGTTTTCTAAAGGGATGTAACCTCTGGTCCTTTGTCCATACTCCAGTGGATGGCCCTACACCCATGCATGCATGGACAGCACTAACTGGACTTGATGAATTAAAAAATAAAAGGAAATGGAAGTAGGAGGGAGAGGAGGTCAGGCATCTTGGAGAAGTTGGAGGAGTGGAGTGGGGGGTGGATATGATCAATGTGTATACTGGAATGAAATTCTCAAGGACTATATACAATATATTTAAAACTATTCTCACATACATCATATGTTATAAAACTTAGTTCAAGTAAGTTTTCAGTCATGGTGGGCTGAAGGTAAACCTGTAAATATGTGATTTTTCTCTGGAGTTAAAGTTTTGATAGCTCTTTCTCTTGTTGATAGTGGGTCTATTAAATCTTATCACTGTGATGCACAAATGCTTGTATTTTCCTCAGAATGGGCTCCAGTTTACAAGGTGGGCAGGATAATTTCACATGTAGTGACAGGGATTCCCATGCAGCTGTACCCAGAGGATGCTGTGGTGTTTAGCTCCTCTGGCGACTAGTCCCTGTCTTCCTGAGCTCTTAGGTCACTCAAGAATACTCCACACTTCCCCCACAGACTCTGAGATGTTAGTCCTGCTTCCTGGTCATAGTACAGCTAGGGAAATGATACTTCTTACACCACTCTAGCAATTTTAGTGGAACAAGATTTTCTTGCTTTCTGCCCTAATGGTTTTATGTAAATAGAATGAGGGTACTTATTAAGGTTTTCTAGAAACTTCTGATTTTAATGGTATGTTGAATTGGATCATGAACCTAGATGTGGTGACTGTTCTGAGAGCTCTCTTGGCTGGCATCCAAAACAGGTCTTTATTTCCTAGTTAGAATTTGCTTGAAGCAGATCATCTTCCATGAACTCCTCCCACAGAGGCAACCCAGACAGCACAGCCTTCTGGTTTCTACCTTTTGCATTATCTCCACCAGCTACCTACTTCATGGAATTGTACTAATGTCAACTCTCATGGCAATCCTCCTGATATACAGCCCAGAGGAAACTCTTCTGATCCAGAGTGGATCAATTAAGACGTCACTTGGCTCTGTCTACATCTCTCTTCACCTCCATACTGTCTACCCAGTTCTTTACCAAATCCCTAAAGCTGGTGTCAAATTTCCCATCCCTCCCTCCCTGGCCCATTTTCACTGATTCCAAGAAAGGGCTATCTCTTGTTTTGCTAACCTCCTTCTCATCTTACTCCAGGTCAGTCATCTCCACACAGCTAGGTCACACAGCTTCTTTCCTATTGCTGGTAACCATATTTGTCTCTTCCACTACAGTAAATGTCTCGGGGCATAGAAGTAGCCCCGCTCCTCCTTCTCTGTCTCTCTCTGCTCCCTGTTCTCTGGTTTGCAGTGTTCCCACTAGAGAACATATAAATGACTATGACACACACATCTGAGAAGAACCAATGACTAGCAGGTTCTACAGGGTTGCTTGGCACTCACTCTTGAGTTCAGTCAGTTCTGTACTGAATGCTCAGTGTATGTGGCCTCATAGTAGACACAGAACTTGAGTTCTTCCGAGGTAAATGGGATGGTTCATTCATCAGTGGAAAGGGTGTGAAACACAAAGACTAAATGAATCCCCATTATCTGCTCTCCATTTGACTTCAGTATTTGAGCTAATGGTTTTCCAACTCACAATTACATTTGCTAGCTTTGTCTGCAATTGAGATCAGTGTCCTGATCCTGGCCTATAGAATCTTAAAGCTGTGAAAACATATTGGAAATGAAAAGAACATGGATTCTCCTTGCTTTCTCCTTCCATTGACTAGAAAGGTAGCAAATAGAAGCTGTCTGTGGACAGAATTACAGCAAGCCTGACATGCTGAGACAGCGCAGTGAAGTAAGGTTGGGGTAGGTTGGGTTCCTATGTCAGCTTTGGCAATACTTAGTTAAAGAGATTGTGGATGAAAACCTCCAACTGAAGGCTGGAGAGATGGCTTAATGGTTAAGAGCACTGACCTCTCTTCTAGAGGACCCAGGTTTGTCACATGGTGACTTACAACTCCAATTTGGGAGAATGTGACATTTTCTTCTGGCCTCTGAAGATATCTGGTGCACACTTGGTACACATCCATGTATACAGGCAAAATACCCATACACACAGAATAAACTAGGTAAAAATATTTTTAACTAAGACAATGATGTAGTGGGTTGCTCTGATGCTGCTTGTATTCTTATGCTAAATACTGGTTCCTCAAGATGTGGTTGCCTCTGGCAAGCAGACCCTTACAGACTCGAGTGATGCCATGGGAACCTTCTCCCCAATTTAACTAGCCAATAAAAGGCTAGAGCCTGTGACTGCGCAGTGGAGGGAAAAGGTGTGACTGGAGGTTTGGGAGAGGAGGTTACAGGAAGCTGCCATGGACCAGAACCGAATGGCCAGGAGAAAGAAGTAACAAGGGGCTGTGTAGCTGGGGAGTACATTAGTATAGCCCTAGATCTGCCCAATCTAGGCATAAGGCTTATGAATAAAATACCTGGATTGTGTGTCTTTTATATAGACTTGAATAGAATTGAAATTCTAACAACACAATGAAACAAAACCAAACTGGGGTGGCAGTGGTAGCTAGGATTCAGGCTTTGCATTTTGCCGACAATCCTAGTGTTATCAAATTTCTTCTGTTAACCTCTGAGTTTTACCATGTGCATGTGTGCACATGTGTGCATGTATGGGTGCATGTGGGTGTGTTTGCCTGGGTAGAAACCTGTGGAGGCCAGAGGTCGATGCCACGTTGCTGCTATAGCTGGATTTTACATGCCTGGAGGTATGACATCAGATTTACCTACCTTGGCTTCTCTAAGCCATTCTATCTGGAGGGGGACATCTGTGTTACAAAAGCCTTCCTTGGCATTTGCCAACTCATGTGCTGTTAAGCATGGACACTGGGTATTTTCAACAAATATAGATTGCCAATCTACTTTCACAGAGAGAAGGGTCTTGTGTCACATAAAATCCATGATTTCCTACATTTCTCTCCTGACTTAGTGTGCCTTTGGGGTTCACCTACACTAGCAATGGCCCTGTTCTTCCTAACTGGGGCAGTCTTGACATGGCCATGAATTTACCCTTCATTTTTAAGTACAGTTCAGATTGGATTGGGTATTTACAAATGGATAGCTTTCACTCTACCTCCAGGATCACAGAAGGATACTTTGTCTACTGAACAATACACAACCTGGCCCTAACTATGATTGGTCTCAAGTCCTCCAGTATCAAGGCATTTCACAGGACCCTCTGGAGCAATCTAATGCGGAGTTTGAGCCCTCTTCATGGCTGGTACCCTCTTCCATCCCATTTTCCCAGGATTTCTCTGGAACGCAGGTGGGACCCTACTGAGGTTTGTATTCAGTATAGACATCTATGAAGATTCCACTCCTGTTAATAACAGTCACTGGGATGACTGTCTCTCTTTATAACAGGGACAGCTCAGTCCACAGACCACAGAACAAAGCCACATCGACACTCACAGTAAGAAAAGGGTTGTCTCCAGGGGACTCCATGTACTTCACAGAGAGTGAACAGGGATGAGGGCTGACATAGCGCACCTTAAGTCTCACAGCCTGATGTGTTAGAATCATGACCTGAATCCAGTGTTTATTCCTAACCCATTGCTCCACACCAAACTAGCTCTCTGAGTCCTTTGGGAGCTGCTTTAGATAGACATAGATTTCTGATCCCACTGTAAAAATAGCTTTTAAATATTTTGGGGTTACTCTAAGGCTTAAGTATTTTTTTAAATTAATTTTTAATTTAATTTACTTTTGCGTTTTGATGTTTAGAATTGAACTTAGGGTCTTAAGATTCCAGGTAAACACTCTACCACTGAGCTATAGTCTTAGCCCTTTATTTATTTATTTATTTATTTATTTATTTATTTATTTATTTATTTATTTATTTATATTTACTTATTTATTATTATTTATTTATTTTTATTAAACTCATGTATTTATTTCTCTCTCTCTCTCTCTCTCTCTCTCTCTCTCTCTCTCTCTCTCTCCGTGCGTGTGCATGTGTATGTGTTCTTGTGACTGTGGACAATTTTTGGGATTTTCTTCCTCCAAGTCATAAGACTTGATGGTGAATATGCTTACCCTCTGAGTCATTTCACTGGCCCAGAATTTTTTCTTTTTAATAAACTTCCCAGGCAGCTCCAATACACTGCAACCGCAGGACACTGAGCACAGTGGCCTCAGACTTTTCCAGTCTTTTTTCTCTTCTCGCTCATCCCCTCCCCCAAATGAAAGCAATTAGAGCTGGGTCGATGGCTCAGTGGATAAGAGCACTTGTTGCTCTTGCGGAGTACCCGGGTTTGATTCCTACAACCACATGGTGGATACCTACAACCATATGGTGGATACAACCATCCATAATCTCAATTCCAAGGGATTCAACATCCTCTTCTGACATCCATAGGCACCAGGAATGCATATGTTATACAGACGTACATGCAGACAAATGCTCTTATTTATAAAATGAAATTAATTAATTAATTGATTAAAATAAGAGCAACTATGTCTCCAAATAAAAGCAAAGTCTGTTATCAGTTAAGACAGTGCTTTGGATGTTAACCATGTGGTGATATTACTCTATCAGAGACGACCTCCAGCAGGGATTGAGCCAGGGCTCTCCATCTGTCCCTTAATACTTACTGAATGGATCTTGTGGCCAGGTTTTACAGGACTTATTAGAAGAACCTCTCAAGATAGCCTTAGAGGCCTGTAAAGGAGACCAAAGTACACATATGAAATAGCTCAAGAGTGATGAAGAAAGAAGTCGATAATAAATCCTGAGTCATAACAACGGATACCAGCGGGAAAGAAGCAGAGAGACAATGACGGGAAACTGGGGAGGCAGGGGCAGGCGCAGGCGCAGAACAGGAACTGTTCAGCCTGGTAGAACCAGTCAGGTTTCAAAAAGTGTGACGAAATTTTGTGTAGCAGGAATAGGAACAGAAGAATCACATTCTGTCCTAGGCCAGTCTCTAAGGATGCCATTCTTCGCTACAGATTCGCACACATTTCTTGAGCTGTTGAAACTCTACAAGTATCACATACATATTAATCTAAATTGTGTACGTGACTTTCATGCTATCCTGTTGGAGACTAGAGGGAAACTGAAGCCAGGGTGATAGTGAGCAACAGCACAAATAATGATGTGTGGTGTGTGGTGACTCACATCTTGAGTCCCTAAAGCCGAAGGAATTGATAGCATGGACTGAGGTGCGTGTTTGGGGTGTGGGCACCAGGCAGATAGAGACTGTGCATTAGAGGACCTGGGGCCTGGAACAGGCAGGGCTCTGTGGTGACTCCTGACTTTGTGCCCAGTGGCATTTTCTTTCCTGCTCCTTAGGTCGAGCTGGTTTTGAATGTGAGACGTGTGTTTTATTCTCCCTTGAAAACAAACTTTACATCTCTGATGTGCTGCTAAAAATTGTTTGTGTTGAATTCCTGCCTCTGAGCCAGGGTCTGTGATTCAGATGGTATGCTTTTCAAAACTCTCTCAACATAATTTCACATAAAAAAGAAACACCCTACAATGGGCCAACTCTGCTACAAACCAACTGCCTTGTATCACTAATACGTTGCCGGATTGATTCATGGCCGAGTATCTGTAAAGGCCTGGATCATCATCTTTGTTTGTGAATTCCTTATTAACATGGAGATAAATGTTATCATAAATTTGAACCTTTTATATTATGAGCTAAAATTTTTTTAGTCTTTAAAATTCACTTCCAGAGTATTCGATAGCATGAGACTCAGAGTTCTATGGCACTTTCCCAATTGGACACAGTTTGAGATTTTTTTTTTTCTTTTGGACTCCATTTTCTTTACTCGAGATGATAAACACTTAATGAGAAGATGGAACTTATGGAAGGTAGCCAGAAGAGAATAGCATTCTCTTGAAGGAATTCCACTTCAGATGCCGTGCTGGAGAAGGAACCCTCGACTCCTGCCCCCTTTGCCTTTTGATGCTGGTTTTAAAAACTGTGAAAACAGAGAAAGCCAAGTGTGTGGTCTTTGGCAATTTCATAATAGTCAGTGCGGGAGACAGAGGGGGTGGTGGATTGCTGGAAAGAAATGATTACCTCTTTCTTTACGATGACAGAACACAGTTGCAATTCAAAAATGTGAAAGGCTCTGCAGCCCCTCCCTTTTGGCAAGTCCTCAGGTTGGTCTTCTTTCCAGGTGGTGCTTTCCCTGGGAGAGCCACACTCCTCAGGGTGTCCTGGGGCACGGTGGCCATCATCAACTGGGAGAAACTTGCAGAATTAATGAGTCTTGGAGGAAAGGCTCTGGATTTTTCTGCAGGGGAATTGCGACTCATTTCTTACCACATTCTAATGCCTCTGTCCTGCTCTCCTGAGCATAGAGCGTGTCCTTAGATTTCCCAAGCACAGTTGAAGGAGTCCTTGTCATCCCAGGCACCAGTCTCTGCATCATTGATTTGCTTGACATTATCACAGGAAGCAGCAGGCTCATTGAAACTGAGAGGTCCTCTCCTCTCTGAGTACAAAGCAGCTTAGTAAGAACAGGTTCTAATTAACTGCCACCCTCAGAATAGACCAACAGTTCTGACTTTTTCATTTTTTAAATCTTTCCCAAGGCTGGTTTTTATTATGTAGAAATTTAGTCAAGCTGCCTGGAGCTGAACTCAGGCTAATTCCACCTCTTCATGAATGTGTGTGGCTCAGTGTCCTTTGCTTTACTAGAAACATGGTTTGGGAGACACAGCAGAGGCCTGGCAAGGTGATGGAAAAGCTGTATCTCCTGGACTGGTTCACAGTTCCTTTTTCAGCACAGTATTAGGTATAGGCCATGCAAAGGTGTAGAAGGTAATGGAGTCCTTGATTATCAGACATCAGTGAAGATGTGAGTTGCAATACTAGATTGGGAGAGGTCCTCAGCGTGTCCTATATGCAAGGGCTTCTTAAATGTGTTCTGTTCTTGACCCCTCTATTCCCAAGAATCAGTGTGTGAAAGTGTAGCTTCCCATGCCCACATGTGTGCCTTTGGAGGCCAGAGACCACTGTCAGGGGTCTTTCAAAATAACTCTCCACCTTAGTTTTCTAGTCTCTCATTGAACCTGGAGCTCCCTATTCAGGGAGACTGGAAAATTAGCTAGTCCCAGTGTCTCCATCTTCTCAGCACAAGAAGTGTGGGTGCACTTTGATACACTCAGATTTTCTGTGTGGGTGCTAGGGACCAAACTCGAGTCCTCATGCTAGCATGCCAACTATTTACCTCTCCTGAGAAAATTTTACATGGTATTAGGTATGCAGATATATAAAATAGCCATTAAGCCAAACTTTTACTATTAATATTAAACCGTAAGAAAAATTTATTTTAAAAAATTATTTGGTATATATGTAATCTTACTATTTAAAGAGTATGGTGATTTGAATGAGAATGGCTCCCATAGACTCATGATTTTGAATGCTTGGTCTCCAGTTAGTGGAACTGTTTGGAAAGGATTGGGAGGTGTGGCCTTGTTGGAGGGGGTGTGTCATGGGCATGGGCTTTGAGGTTCTAATAGCTCACATCACCCCCCCTTTCTCTCTCTGACTGCTGCCTATGGATCAGGAGGTAAAGCTCTCAGCTTGACTGTTCCAGCACCAGTCTTGTCTGCTTTCCTACAGGATGGCAGTGGTCTCACCCTCTGAAACTGTAAGCAAGCTCCCAATTAAATGCTTTCTTTTCTAAGAGTTGCCTTGGTCATGGTGTCTCTTTGCAGGGACAGAAAAGTGACTAAGACAATGACATAAGTAGATTTCTGTACTAAGGAGATAGATGTGTGTGCTTATTTTTATACACAGAGGCACAGTTAAGTGGCTCAGCAGGTAAAGGCATTTTCCACCAAAACAACCGAGTTCAATCCCCTAGTGGGTGGATAAACTCTAAGGAAATTTATTTTAAAACAATTCTTTGGTATACATATTGGAATGAGAAAAATAACTTCTGGGATGGAGAGATGGCTCAGAGGTTAAGAGCACTGACTGCTCTTCCAGAGGTCCTGAGTTCAATTCCCAGGAGTCACATGGTAGCTAACAACCATCTATAATGGGATCTGATGTCCTCTTCTGTGTGTCTGAAGATAGCAACAGTGTACTCATATACATTAAATTAAAAAAAAAATCTTTAAAACAAAAATAACTTCTGAAAATGGTCCTCTGCCTACCTCTCTCTGTCTGTCTGTCTATCTATGTATCTATGTATCTATGTATCTATGTATCTATGTATCTATGTATCTATCTATCTATCTATCTATCTATCTCAGATGAATATTTGATAGAGGGACACAGAGCACTGTCAATGTCTTTTTGTAGTTATTCCAATATTTTATTTTATGTTTACCATTGCTGAGAATATAGCCTTATATACTTCAAATGGCAAAAGTACTTAGGACCATTACAAAATTGTTGGAAATTCCAATAATCCCAAGCTAAATTTTACTTAATTTTTTAAATGGAGTTTGAGTTATTGGCTCAGACAATCAATTTTTAAAAAAAATTAAACATTCTAACACAATATATCCCCAAAACTCTATTAAGTTGATATATGCATGTTAAGGAAAATGGTAGAAAAATGTGAAAAATTATTGTTTTACCATAGTTAGATCATTATGTTTTTACAAAAGAAAAAACAAACAATAGAAAACAAACGAACAAAAACTCCCTTGTATGTGGACTAAAGAGGAACTGGAATTCATAACGCACAGTCATCTAGAGTCTATGCTGAGATGTTTCAGGCAGTGTTCATTCACCTTGCATGGGAGATGGCTTGAATGATGCAAAGTGTGTATGCATTGTGCTCAGACCCAAGGCCGCAGTGAGGTGGTGCCTTGCATCATGGGAGAGTGGTGCCAGGAGCAACTTGGCTACCTTGTATATTTGATTTTGAAATAATTATTGGGCATTTTTACAATCAGAGAATTTTCATTGTCATTGGTGTGTGTGTGTGTGTGTGTGTGTGTGTGTGTGTGTGTGTGTGTGAGAGAGAGAGAGAGAGAGAGAGAGAGAGAGAGAGAGACAAGACACAGAGAGGGGGTGAGGTGAATCCCCACATTTATTTATAACCCCCTGCAGGGTCAGGACCCACAGTTTTAAAAGTTGGCACTCATGGGCTGGTGAGACAGCTTAGTGTGTAAAGATATGTGTTGCTAAACCTGATGACCTGAGTTCAGTCCTCAAGACCTACACAGTACAAGGCCAGAACTGACTCCTTCAGGTTGTCCTCTGACCTCCTCACACACTCTGTGGCACTCATGCACCTAAGCAGACAGACTCACACTCAAACGCCACATAAATTAGTTTAAAAGTAAAGCAGCTGAGCTCCAGATACTTGTGATATTAGCAGGACGTGTTTGACAACATTAAAGCATTCCTGCAGTTAGTTGATGGATATCTTGATGGCCATGCCAGTACTAGGTCCTAAACAACAGGCAGATGAGGCAGCCTAATGGCACTTCCCCAAATTCCCAGAAGGAGTGATCCTCTAACTCTCTGCTCACCTCCATCCCAGGAGACCTCGTGTGGCTGCCAACCCCACAGCTGTGTTGTATCTGCTGGATTCTCCTTGGAAGTTGGACAAAACTGTGCATCCACCCCCAGTACTCTAAGATGAGTCAGGGGCAGAAGAGCCTCCAACATGATTTCACTGGCACCTACTTTTGGATGTCTGTGACTTTGATTCTCCATCCTCCGTAGCTTCGAGACTCTGTTCCAATGACATAAGTCAAATCCTCTGTAGTTCTGGTAAATTATCTGCAATGTAAACCACCTGCACCTTTGCCTCCCTGGGAATGATTACCCTGCAGGCTGAGGCTTTGGATTCTTCTGCTGTGACAGTCTTCTGCAATGAACAAGGAAGAAGAGAGATGTCCAGGAGCTAAAGAAAGCAATCATTCCCAGAGCTGGCTTAGACAAAAAGTGCTCTTAATTCAAACTTGTAATCATGAAAATCCTTAGTGAAGGGGTATTCAAATGGGTACAAGTGAGGTCCTGTGTTGGGGCAACACTTTAGAAAAATGATATTAAATCGTAGACCTAGGCTATGGGGAAAATGGTCAATTTTGTACTTGCTGCTCTTTCTTGGAGAGTGAATTGTCACCTTAGGTGAAGCATAGCTATCCAGTGACAGCAGTAGGGAGAAGGTGGTACAGCTGGGTATGAGCTGTAGCATCATGAGACATGCCGTGGGCCTTTGGCACATGCAGGGAAGGTGTTGCAGATGAGAAAAACCTGGATAATGGACACATGTCTTTGGGAAGGAATAATCACGGACTAAATCAATCTGCTTTCAATTAGAGAACTCATTAGTGGCCACCTCTCCCTCAAGCCTTCTACAACCCGGTGACACTGTGCTGTTCAGCTTTTGAAACTCTTTTGAAGTTTCTCGCTGTACCTACCTGAGCATAGTGATTTTATCATAATGTCTGTGGGGCGTGGGGCTGTGTCGGCTTCGCCTAGAATCTCCCCTCATTGCCTGGTACTCTAAGAAGTGTTCCAAAATGTTTGTTCAGTTGAGCTGCTGCCCATTCTGGGGAGTTCAAGATCCAGGCCAGACAGAAGGATTAAAGGACTGGGACAAATCACACCACCTCCCCCCACCCCTCGCACAGCATTTTCATCGAATAAAAATGCATTTGAAACAAACATCAAAGGCAGCGTTAAACGTGTAAAGTAGTCACAAAGGCTGAAGTGAGGCTGAGCTGCATGGTTGGGGCCCAGAAGGGACATCCATTTTGCACTCTCTGCAGACTTATGATTAGTGTGCTTTTCAGTGCGCTGTTAAGCACTAGGGCTCTCTCTCTCTCTCTCTCTCTCTCTCTCTCTCTCTCTCTCTCTCTCTCTCTCTCTCTCCCCTTCTCTCTCCCCCTCTCTCTCTTGTCACCAGCTGGAAGTCCCTTTGTAACTATTTCACTCTCTTGGTACTTCTACACCACCAATACTGCCTCTGGGCTTTAGGAACCCTGCTAGTGACATCAAGGACAGAAGACATGCTACAGGCACTTTATGGTGCCCATGAGCCAGAGGCAGCTTTAGTGCCCATGTCTAATGTGTGGATGCCAGCTAAGCCTGATGCTTTATATATTTCCCCAACATTCAGTGTTCATACCACTACTGACTCTCATCAACATCTGGCTATTTCCACATCTGTTTTAGTATTTCTTCATAGTTTTCACACTTAACTTTCTCTTGGGCTATTTTTGATGCTTACTATGTATCCAAATTGATAATTTCACCCAGTTCATTTAATAAGATATCAACATATGTTTGATAAAAGTCCCACTTTGTGGTCAATGGCCACATGATAGTGGTTCATTTCACACAAAATCCAGAAGCATAGGTCATTCATCTTTATTCCTTTTGAGATCACTCCAGTTCACTTTCCAGGAAGCCCAGGTGAAGTTGTATTTGTGTGATCTGTTCTTTTCCCTCATCAGTATTTGTTCACAGGAAAATTTTAATTGTGTATTTTAAAAAAGAGTCACATGTGTGTTTTTGCATGGATATGTACACATGTGCATAGGTACCCTTGGAGGACAGAAGAGGGGGTCAGAGTCTCTGGAACTGGAGCTATAGGCAGTATATAGATTTTTAGATTATTTAAAGGCAGCTGTACAGAGATAGGCATAAAGAAAAAGAGACTTGGTCTGACGTTAGGTGGGACCATGTTTATTCATGAAGAGGCAGCATTTTGTCACCTATGTGTGCAGATGGGCAAAATGACCTTATAGAGAAAGATGGAACACATTCCTCAGCTGGGGATGTAAGTTTCCCAAAAGAGGGGGCCAGTGTGAGAGTAGCTGGAAAGGGGTGCTCTGAGTTCAGGACTATTTCTACCTTTTCACACCTAGTCTGGCCATCTTCCTGTTCATTTGATGCACAGCCTAGACGGTGGCCGTCGGGTTTCAGTCACTGCTTTACTTCTGGCATAAGTACAGCAAGGGTCTCCCAGCCCCTCCCGTCATGCCCCACTCAAGGAAACAAGGTGCTAAACCACTCCACAGGCAGGTATGCTGACTAAACTCTGCTTCGTTCTTTATTTTCTCCTAAATGATACTGACTGAGAGCCTTGCTCAGGCTTAGGTGGAAGGAACAGACTAAAAAGAAAGAGAAAATCCACATTAATATTTCTGGTGTATCATGACACTTGGCTTCCAGATACAAATGAACTGTGGGTGACAAGAAGTCCATGTTCCTACTTCCTTAGCTAGTGTTAGTTGTTATTTTTGGCTGCCGTAGGGTTATGGTGGATCACACTGACTAGAATATTTCTGAGGCACTGTAAGCATTTCATCTAAATGGCTAACTCCTTTGGCGGGGTTGCTTATCTAAAGGTAAGACACATCTGTCTTAGTTGGTTCTACATGTGAACAGCATGTATCTGCTCTGGAGACTGCAGGGCATGGTCTGGTTCTGGCACCAGGCATCCTTTCAGGGGCACATAACTCAGTCTGGCAGGATAAAGACAGCCCTGAGATTCTGTCTTGCTTGGTGCCTCTACAGGGCTCTGCCACCTCTCTCTGGCCTGCCATCTGTCTCCTGGCTGTGTGGCTCGGAGAGCAGCCATCATTGACTTCTACATTGGCTTACAGCTTGCACTTCAAGCATCCACAGTCCGATCTTGGAAGGAAGTCCCCAGAGACATTGCTAGCCTTGGAGCCAGAGCTGATGCCAGGCTAGGACTATTCTGAACAGAGCGTGAGGGATTTACACCATGCCTGTGTTTTTTGCTTTCTACTAAACATTTTGTTACCATTGCCTAATGGTTTTATCTTCCTCTTCTCTGGAGACATTCCGACATTATAAATCTAAATGGGGTAGGGAAATGAACCATAGTGTGTCTATCCACAGCTTTATTCATGACATGAGTGCTCGTGTTTTCTGTTCTTCACATAATCACCCCCATTACCCCCAACCCCGTTTTTCCATGTGTTTATTCCTCTCCAAAGAGCTGACTCTACTTAGCTTGACTTGATGAAGTAAATTTTTTCACTGGTTTTTGTCTTTCAAAAGCCCTTTTTATTTAGCAGTGGAGTGGACACATCGTAATAGCAGATGTAGTGGCTTCTGCCTGTAAGCACCTGCTGTTACAGAGGCATGCAGCAGAGGGACAGACAAATGGATTGTAGACAAACCCAGACTGCTGTTGCTTCATGACTAGACTAGTGAGAGCTTTCAAATGATGTCATTAGTTTGAGTGAGAATCCAAGGGAAGGAGTAATGGGAGGAATGTGGCTGACTCTGGGGAAAAATATATCCTACTTGAAAAAGGGGAAAAGCACATGCTGCCTTGAAGCTTTGTACAATTAGACAGATCCACTCATGCTCACAACAGAGGTGATGTGTGGACACTGACAATAGATGCGCAAGACAGGTGGAGGTGAATTCTCTTTGGACAATGAACTTAAGTCCCTCGGACTTTGAACAATATGCTTTTATTTATGATTCCCAAAAGCAGATGATAACTGTGGGTTTGCCATAAATCCCATCAATCAAGGATTCCCAGACCCCATTGTTCTGTTCTGTTCCTTATCCCTCCCCCATTTATACGACATGGATTGTTTGCTCAACTTAGAGCATTGCTAGTCTTTCTAGGAAAATCATATATGGAATTCTTTTTTTCCTAACAGAGCATGTGTTACTTCCTTTGGGTGGTTTTATACTATCTTCAGGATACCTCAGGATCTCCCCATTTCCATAGCTAAATGCATGCCTAAGTCTCATTCATGTCTGTATTCATTCACAAAACGGTCATGTAATGTCTAGTATGTGTGAGATACTAATGAGGATAAGGACTTGTGAGCTTTTGTCCCTTGGAGGGCTGGAGTCAGCCCTGGGCACAAGATGCTGCAGGACTGTGTGGCACTGGACCAGGAGAAATATCCAGTAGTGCTTGGAGTTTAGGGATGCAGGTTGAGGACACCAGATCAAAGTCTCAGGGAGAAGCAGTGGAAGACACAAGCCTGCCTTCCAAGGAGAATCTCTGAATTGCCTTAGTTTCTTTGGCAAGCCCCAGGAGGGTGTAGTGGTTATACTTTTGATTGTCAGTAGTTGATTTTGACTGGGGATCAGATGTTTGGTTGTCTATGAAGTGCAATTGGCCCAATAACACGCACACCTAAGGCTCTGATCCCAGAGTATGGGGATGCCCCTAAACCCAAGAGCACCATTGTCAGGGACACTGTCTATAGCCTTAATGGCTGGATTCATGCTGTGGGGGATGTGGAGCTTGCCAATGTGGGTAAAATAATTCAAGGAGAGAGAAGGCAATAGTTTGTGGGCACCTGGCAAGAGATAGTAAATGGGTTTCAGGGAGGATGTAACCCTAAGGGAGGCGTGCAGCTTTGGCCTCTGGGAACAATGAAGCTTTGACTTGCTGCCTTGGAGTTGGGAGTCTAGCAGGTCTTCAAAGGCATCCGCTATTCCTTCAGCATTCCGAAGACACAAAGGAGACAGCCAAGTCCAGGGTCACACAGCTGTTTTGAACCAGTGGGGCTTGTATTCAAACCTGGTTTTCTGTAGGTTAATCCCTCCCTCTCTCCCTGGCCTTAGCTGCCTCCCTTGTCTACAGAATGCATTAAAGAATGTACGTGTGTGACACCCATCCTGCCCCCGAATGGATAGGAACACACAGCCTCTGTGCTGCCATTCTGAACTGTGAGTGAAATTGTTATTTTAGAGTCAACAATTCATTATTCACCCTTGAGGGTTTGCTGAGCAATTACACAGTTTAACCCAAGGTACTTCCTGAGAACTCTCTTAATTGCAGCTTTTCAGAGATATGGGTGAAGGTAAGAGATAGAGTTGATAAGAAAAGGAAAAAGTGAAGTGAAGCATTTGTTCATTGCACAGCATGTTTCTCTTAGTGCCTTCCCTTGCATTTGTGAAGGACAGGAATCTATCAGCCTTCAATGATGTGACAAACTTTAAAACCTCGATGTCTATTTTTGCTTTGGCAAGACTTCAGAAGTAGGCTTTTTAACTTCATTTGGAAAACTATGTGCCCTTGTGCTTTGAAGAAATACTGATTAGAAGTTTGTAAAATCAGAAGGCAGGATATCTGCAGTTAGGACCAGCTACGAGTTCAAGGGCTTACTCTTTTATAGAAGGATGAGTCTTAAGCTTTAGTATGTGGACCTCCATCCAAGTACTTAGGAGGCTGAAGCAGGAGGGCTGCTGTCAATTGAAGGCCATCTCAGACTACATAACATTTCAGAAATAAAACAAAACCCACCAAAAATTTAAAAAGAAAATTCTAGGGAACTAGTATCAGTCTCATTTCATCCAAGGCTTAATCTGCCTATATTTTGTTAATCTATATGTTTTGGTTTTTTTCTTTTTTCCCTCATTATGTCATAATGAAAATGTGCATTGGCCTAAGCCTGAGAGTTTCTTCAAAGGAGTTGCTTTCCTGGAGTGGAAGTCTTTAAGGAAGAAGCAGTTGGGAAGGAAGCTGGAAGCATCTTATTTCTGAGCTTCACCTAGACCCCAACAGGAGGCAGAGGAACGACTCTGATTCTCTCAACTTCAGTTCCCTCATCTGTAAGACAATTTTAATAACACCGAGAAATGATTTTATACCTCTACCAGAAAAGAATTATCAACATATGATACTCGATTAGGCAAGCAATAGCTTTTGATTCATGGCAAGGTGCCAAGTTTAAGCAATATTTTCTTGGCCAGCATTCTGCAGGCAAGAACCTGATTTTCACAATCAGTTGGGCTTAGCAGCACATAATGACCACAATAGCTATGTGCCTGAATAAAATACGAATTCCTCTCTGGTATGCCAGGACTCATTGTTCTAGGGAGCTAAACGTGGAGTTGTTCAGTCTCTCTTTGGGGTGGGTGTCTCTTTCTGATCAAACACACATTCCAATAAATAACTCAAGATTTATTTCTCCATTAAAGAGACATTCTCAGCTGCACATTAATCAACTGGATAGAAGCAGAGAGCCCCAGCAGAAGAAGCTGTTGCCTATTCAAAGTATATGTGTGTGAGAGGCAGCCCTCCCCTCTCTGTAACTATTGTTAGAAATAATGAATGATGTATCACAAGATGCCTTCATGCCAAGTGGTTCTGAGCCTCTTTGCAACTGCACTCATAAACAGGAATCACTTCACCTGCCACTGAAATGGGCCACCTCTTGGATGTGACATGGCAGGTGTTTACTGATGCATAGCAACATTCCAAAACAAGACAGACCTGGAAGAGAGGGGGAACACTGGTATGTGACTCAGATCACCTGGGATGTTTCTGGCAGCTGGGCAGGATTGTGAGGGGTTTTTGGTAATTGTAGCAGGCCAGTTCATGGTCACCTGCTAAATTACCCAAATCTCAGAGGTGAGGAGCAGGCTTCAGCAATGAGGCTGGTTTTCCATACACCAGCTGGTAGAGGAGGCTGAGGAGCATGAGAAGGGAGTCTTGAAAGATGCCATGGTACTTTGGTGTTTGCCCAATGTCAAGAAGTGAGAATGAGAAATGGCTCCAGGGACAACTGGTTTAATTCTTGCTGCTTTCCTGTCAATCCCCAAATATCACAAAAAGAACAACTCACGGAAGGGAAGGGTTTATTTTGGCTCATGGTATGGGGAGTGGACATCATGGCAGGGAAGGTCTGGGAGTGGGAAGGACTCCCAGGAGCTGGTAGGCGTATGAGCATGCTGGCTTATTGTAGGAGGATCAAGAAGCTGAAAGCAGACAGGAAGTGAAGGTTTGCTCAGGTCAGCCCTCTGTAACCTATTTCCTCAAATAAGGTCTCACCTCCTAGGTTTCATGATCTTCTGAAACAGACACTGGCTAGGGACTAAGTGTTCAAACAGGTGCTCCTGAGTTCATTTCACATTCATCCCACAATATTACAAAGCATGTTCTCCAGCCTTAGATATGGTATCCGTAGTCAAATCTTTTCTGAGTCTCTACCATGTTTCACACGGGTCTACCCCACATACTACAGGAGCTCAGGTAGGGCCACAATGTGTATCTCTTTTCAGCCAAATCTACTCAGCATGTTTCTTCTCTTCCAGGCCAAATAACTCAACTTACAGATAGATTCATCTGTCCTGTATTGGGAAAAAAAATCAAAGTTTGATGACCATTTGTATTGCCTCAAGTAGTCTGTCCCCTTAATCTATCGTGAATTTGTAATGATCAAGAGAAAGAAGTCAACATAACACACTAAATCCTATGGAATGCAGCAAACGGTGCCCAAAGGAAACTGGATACTTGTGAAGACATACCCATTTAAAAGCAGAGAGAGGGGCTGGAGAGATGGCTCAGTGGCTAAGAGCACTTACTTATTACTTCTGCAGTGGACTGGGGTTCTGTTGCCAGCACACAAAGGAAATCTGGCACCCTCTTCTGGCCTCTGTGGATACCAGGCACACCACAGTGCACAGACATACTCATAGTTTGTAAAGCATGCATACTTAGAAAATGCAAACAAACAAATCTCTAAAATTAAATAGTTACCTTTACTTGACAACCTAGTTGTATGCCTCAAGGAACTAGAAAAAGAGCGACAAACCTAAATCCACACAGGGAAGGTTATAATGATCAGAAGGGCGAGAGAGAAAGTAGTCAATGAGACCAAAAGTTGTCCAGATGGACTGAGGGAGGGTGACAGGGACTTCCTTGATCCTCTGTTTAGGGGTCTAGTTTCTTCCTCATCATGACCCATGAGTCTTTACTATGCCATCCTGGCTCACACTATTGGAGAACATGAAAGTCTGGTCCTGGAAGCTTGTATAATCAAATAAAAGTTCATCTCTTATCTTCATTAGGGTTTGAAACTGCACCTGACCTTGAACTTGTGATGCTTCTGTCTCAGCCTTCCAACTGCTGAAACTGCAGGTGTGTTCCACCATGCACTGCTCCAGGTAGTACACAAGCTATAGAGGAATCACAGCATGACAGACAGGCCTGCAGTGGACAAGGGCAGCCTGAGGCAGATTCAGGGATGCAAGGCTGGGTCCAAGTTTAGCAAAAGTGGGAGAAAAACATCAGTGTTAGGACGACCTCTTTGGAGTGATTGTCTAGCACGGTCTTGGCTTAAGGCCTCAGCTGGCAAACCATCACCATTCCTGCTCTGAACCACTCCCAGCCATTCTGTCTTCTGGATATGCAGGAGCCAGGGCTGTTGTTCCAATCCACCAGCTTCTGGTGACAGCTCTGATTCTCCATGGAAAATTCCACACTCCCAGACCAGGTCCAAGTTAAATATTGACTTTGCTAATTTTAAGTTGTTTCACCCATAGATACATGTGGTCTTAGGAGGGCATTCTGAAGTCATTCTGCGTGACCTCTAAGACACTACTGCTGCTGCTTCACAGGATGGTATGCTAGGTAGCAGGAGTTATATACCTCCAGCAACTTTCCTTGTGGGGAACAGCAAAGGACTTAGCCATAGGGATGCTGTTCTTGACCTCAGCCTTTGAGGATGCTGCTGGGTCTCTGTGGTCCCATGAAATGTATATTGTGTTAATATTATCCCCTCCCTCAGCTGCCACACCTGAATGTCGCTGCTCCTGTTGATGTATGAGTCTGCCTCTGCACTGCTTTGGGTGCTCAGTGTTCTTCTCCTGGACCATCCACAGAGGATCCAGATGCACCCTTTATTTAATGCAGCCTCTCCTCCCATGTTACAGTGTCTGAAAATAGCCTTTCAAGTATTTGAATTCAAAGATCTAACCAGCTGTCAGCAGTGGTCCACCATGAGGGCTCAGCTCAGCTGTTGACTCAGAGGGGGTGTTACTGTGCCACAGAAGGAGGGGCTTAGCAGGCCGCTTGGGCAGTTTGATGACCACTCTTGATACAGCATCAAAACCTCTCGGAGACACTGGTGTGTCTGTGAAGTTGTCCATTAAACGATTTAAGAGAGGAGGGAAACCCATCCTGAATGTGGGTGGCACCATCTCGTGGGATGGGGTCCTAGGGTAAGTAAAAGAGATTTGGAAGACAGCTGAGTGTCAGCAGTCACCACTCTGCTTCCTGAGTGGAGGTCCAGCATTCTTCTATGGTGATGGTCTGTAAGCCCTCAGACCCTGAACTAAATAAGCCCTCCATTCTTGAAGTCACCTTTGTCAGGTATTTTAACAAAGCAAGGAGAAACTTAACTAATAAACTCTGATGTTGGTATAGTGATGGAAACCACATAATGCCTTTCTCATAACAGTTTCCTGTGGGCAAAGTGACATGTGACTGCATTTTGAAAGTCCCCCCAAATAGTGATCAAATTCCTATGATCGGTATGGGTGGAACAGACCAAAAGGTGGTGTTGTTCAGCTGAGCAGCTGATAGGTGCCATGGTGGAGATACAGAACAGATCTTTGTGTCCCTCCAACTCAGTGTGGCTACCTAGGGAGCCATTTGGAGAGGAGTACATTAAGGTAGCAAAGTCTGCTGGTCCATAGCCCTCAGCCTAGGGCTTTAGGCCAGAGCCTTGTGCTGAATGTTGGTCTGAGATGCATGTGGGACAACCCCTTCTGTGCAGCCTGTGTCGTCTCCCTCCCTTCCTCCTTCCTCTACCACAAAAGTTGCCAATTAGTTCTGTTCACTATTGCTGGGTACTGCTACTAAGTTCTCAATACTTCTCTCTGCTACTAAGCTCTCAGTACTTCTACTTTAGTGCTTTGCATACAGGAGGAAGCAGTCTTGATACACCCCTTACCCACCTTGCCTTAAGAGACTGGAGAATTACCACTGTAAACAATCCTCTGGTCTGAAAGCAAAGGCTATGGTATATAAATAAAGCAGGGTCTTGTTTGACTATAAAGGAAGGCGTCATCATTGGTACACTAGAAATATCTCTCAGGCTATCTTAGCAAAGTAGAAAGCAAGGGATGCCATTGGTGTTTGAGGTTGGCTGAGTCAGGTAAGTAACTGGGCAGATGCTGGGGTCTGACTGACAGCATTGGCCAGAGACAATGGTATGTGGTGTCTAGCTACCTCTCCTTTCAGGAACAGATGCTGACATAAACAGGATGCTTTCCTGTGACAGATCCAGAGGTCCTCTTTGGAGTGTGTACCCTGTTGTATGCACTGCACTAGGAGTGGAGTGTACAAGATGGGTATGCCCTGTTCCTGCCCTGAGGGTCCTCCATAGGTAATTAATGTGAGACTCTCATGCACATACCATCGAAGTCAGCTCACCTGGGTAGTGTGGTAATTATGCATTTCACGAAGACTTAATGAGACGGTAGGCACAGGAGGGAAATGCAGCAGCATTACTTAAGATTGAAGCAAGACATTTTCTTAGATGTTGTAGGTATTTACATTGAGTGACCCAGACAACCATCTTTTAAGACCTTTTTCTTTGAGCCTGCCCCCTCTCCCCATACTGGATATCGAACTTCTTCTAGGTTAGTGCCCTACCACTAAAGCTATATCCACTCCCTCTTTTTATATGTTTGCATTTTGAAAGAGAGACTCACTGTTGTAGCCCAGAATGACTTTGAACTTATTCTCCTGTCTCAGTCTCCCAAGTAGTTGGGATTACAGAGTGTACACCACCATGCTTGGCTTCTTTGAGCCATTTACAATATAGCCTACTTAGTCTATAGTGGAAAGTTTACAGTAGTTCTCACAGGAGCTTGACCTAACCAGGGGCCTAATTATCCCTTCCAGAAAGTATTTATCCCACTATCTTCAAGATCACATTTATTTCGTATTTTGCTCAATTATCAACAAAACAAATGAAGAGAAAAACAAACCTAGCAAAATATTAAGTCTTTTTTCCCCTAGGAAACATTTATTTTGAAGAGAGAGTGTGCACGCTGTGTTTCTTAGTTAAGACCATTAATCTCTTTTTTAGAGTTTTGTAGGATATTTTTTTACTCCCTGACTCTGCAGTGGGTGTGGGTAATTCAGCCTCTTGTGTGCAAATATTATTTTCCTTGTATGGATCAGTTCTAAGACAGTAGCATGCACCAGGCACAGATCCCATGGACTTAATGCTGTAAAGAATTATTTCCTGGCTGAGGCAGAGCTGGAGACTCTCTGAATCCTCCAGGTTACCTGAGCCCACCTGTCTCAACTCCCTTGAGTTGGCCAGCTGCTCTGAAGGCCCTCGCAGCCCTGGGGAAGCTTTCTGAGGGTCCTCTGCATTCCTGGCTTGCTTTCTGGAGGATGTTCAGGATGTGAGCACCAACTAACCCCGAAGAATGGTGGGTTTTTATGCCCTATCGCCACCTTACTAGAGAGTGTGTGGGAGGGTTGGCATCATCAGAATAAACTCCTGTGGAGGTCAGCAAGAAGCTGAGCATACTGTAACCTCTCCACCCCAAAGTCCTCTCTCCGTCCAACAGACATGCCTGCAAAATGATTCATTGGCTTGCCTCCACAGGCCATAGGCTCTTACTCCACTTTCCTCAGTCTTTCCTCTTCAGTTTGATCAGCTGTCTTTGGAGGCTATTGACCACACTAAAATTTTTCACCAGGTAGATGAAATGCTTTCTGTGGATTTTTCTTCCTTTTTAAACTATTTTATCTGTCTTTGAATTTTGTTCTATGCGTTAAAATTGTTTCCTTCTTTGTGTTTCTGCTGCAGCTGGTTTGGTCCATGCCTTCCCTTTTCATTCCTCAGGGTTCTTTCTGCTTCTCATATGAGAACATGGTTTCTCTGGGAGAGTTGCCTCTCAGTGTACTGTCTCAGCGTTCTTTCTTTGAATGTGACATGGAAGCACCAACTTACAAGGAGTTTGGAGAAGCATAAAGCTCTCTGTCTCAGGGTGCCACCATAGATTTGGAGTCCCTTTAGAACACGTTCATAGCTTTAGGAAGCAATTACTAATTTTCTTCCTGGCGAGTCACAAGCCGTACAAAGCCTGGGTGATGGAAGAGACAGCTCTTTTGTTGTCGGTGGGTAGCTGGGCCTGTGAGGAGGTGGTAAACTCCAGACACTTGTTCTTGTTTGAGAGTGGGTTGAATGAATGTGGTTTAACAAGGCCGGATTGTTCTAGAAAAAGAAGCAAAACCCTTTGAGGAACTTGCAGAGGAACTAGGAGACAAACCAGGGAAGATGCCCCAGGATCAGAGATTTTATTTTTCTCACCTGGCAACATGAAGGAGAAGAGCAAGAGATGAGCTTTTGCAAGCACTGTGCACTGGTGTGGCGTTGTGGGAGAGAATTTCTGTGGTTCTCCTGAGGTGCTTGTAATTCAACCCTCCATGTAAGAAGCGACACCTTCTCCTATTCTGAGGTCAGCACAACTGCCCTGCAAATCACCAGCTCCTTGCTCATTTCAACAGACTTGTTTGCCTTTGGAGTAACAGCCCCCATATATCTGTCACTTGGATGTCCTTAGGCTTGGGGGTTACTGTGAGTTGTCCCATCCCTGGGAATGCATCAGAGGCAGGCAGGAGGATCAGATGGCAAAGTGATGAAATCAGAGACAAAGTGGGGTTAACTGAGAGCTTGCTCCCCCAGGCTTCTCTGGCCCCAGCTCCCTCCACTTAAAAACACGGTGTCCATTGATGGCAGCTCTGTTTCATTTCCTGTTATTCCAATAGGCCATCTCTCTTGGCCTGTGATTCAGACGACCCCACCCCCCACCCCCTCAATACTCAAACCACAGCAACATCAAAATGCAAGGGCTTTAAAAGGACATCAGGTCTGCTCTGTTTGTCCTGAGGGCAGAGTGCTCTGGTTTTCACAAGGTTAGGTAATGTCATGCTACCTAAGTGGAAGGCTTAGGTCAGACAACCTCAGCGGTCCTCACTTTTCTCCCTGGGTTGGAGAGGGTGTTGCTTCAGATTCCAGGGGTTCATTTCTTGTCTTCAAGTGGAGGAACTTCTGTGTTCAGCTAATTCAGAGTTACGGACTAGCCTAAATTTATCCTTTCTTCACCTGCCTTCAGCAGGACTCAATAACGCTGGCTTGTGATGGTTTTGCTTCTTCCCCAGGAAGCGGATCTGTTAGTGGAGAAAATACATCACTTGAGAAATGTGTAAATTATTGTCATTTCCTACTGTTTAATATGTACGGGAAGGGGACACACGTTTTAGTTGGCTACACATTTCCTCGTAGGTCTTCATGGGAAAGCATCGGATGTCCAGAACGTGTTAAAGGATGGGGAGTTGGGAGTCCAAGTTGTTCTTTTGTGTTAAAGAGTAGGCTATGAAGTGGGAAAGCTGGGATACGCCACACGAGGTCCTCACTGGGCTCCAGGCAGGGTGGGCAGATGGTGCCTGGAGAGCCCGACAGGTTAGTGGGCCAGGTCTACTATAGCTGTGCACCTTTTGCACCAACAGTACACACTAAGCACTGCCTTGGTTAGTGTAGTAACTGTCCACGTAGTGGTCTGGCAACCCTTTTCTTTCTCATCACCCACCAGATGATTTTTTTTATCTACAACTAAAAGAAGAGACACTGAGCTCAGTGTGTTTGCAGTAGAAAAGAAGTCTTATGATTTTTGTAAATGAATTCTTTAAGATTTCTTATGAGTCCTGGAGCTGCAAAGCTTGTTGCTTGGTCATAGGAGCACTGGCACCCTTATTCCAATGGCCTAGAGCTGTCCTTCCTATGACAGAAGTAAAGCTTTCACACTGGAAATTAGGATTTCCAGAGGACGTTTGTGCATAGATCTTGTGAAAAGAAATAAAGTTATGATCTCCATATTTGGTAAACATTAAAAGTCATCATGAAAGTATAATGATGCAGACTTTACAACCTGACCTATGTTCCACCTTTGTGCCTGGTATTTCCTTTTCAGTGGCTTGTACTTGAACTCTTTGCGCCTGTGACATCTAGCCCTGGTGTCTTGTAGTAGGGGAAGCTTCTTGGTTGAGTCATTAATCTAAACCTAAATTCAGGATTACTATATTGAGAAAAAAAACCTAAATCCTTTCTCTTCTTCTCATTTAGGGATGTAGTTATCAAAATGGCTCTGACCAGGGGATCCAAGGCCCAGCCTGAGTGTCCCTTCCACAAAGCGAGTCTTTTGTCCCCGAGCCTCAGATGGGATGGCATTTGTTTGGAGGAGGAGGCAGTTGGACTTTGTGGAGTTAGGCCAAATGGATAGGGATCTGAGAGGGAATTTGGCCTAATAGGGAACAGAGTCAGATGCCCACTGGGCTTGGAGGGCTCAAAAATGGCAGGGATGGACTGTGAAAGACAAGAAGGACTGTGAAGGAGCCTGGGGGACGAGCAGTTCCTGAGAAGGTCCCCACCTGCACCCAGGAAGAGCAGTCCCTGCTGGGGAAGTTGGAAGCCAAGCAGCGGATTTTGAAATCAAGCATGGTTGGGGTCTTGGATAGCAGAGTTGAGTGGCCGGGGAAAGGCAGGGAGAGGTAAATCTATTTCTTCCCATTCTTAGGTCCAGCACGATGGTGGGAGACGGTGTTGGGAGCACATCTGGAGAAGGACTTACATGTTTGCTTCTTTGTGTTGTGTTCCTGAGTACTGCAGGAATTGTGCAGGACAGTCTATAAAGCAGCATCGGGAAGGGGCCTTCCAGGCTATATGGGACATCAAAAGTACAGGACCAAGCCAACTGCTCTTTTCCATAGCTCCTCCAGGGTGTGTGGTCCCAGAAATAAGGATCTGTAGCCATTAGATTGCCAGGAACGAAGGCTTTGGACATCATTCTGAAAATATGCTTTCTGACCTATGGGTCTTCAGTGTGGTCAGCTATTGGCTTCTC
Source organism: Uromys caudimaculatus (assembly GCA_028551405.1). Taxonomy (NCBI): domain Eukaryota; kingdom Metazoa; phylum Chordata; class Mammalia; order Rodentia; family Muridae; genus Uromys; species Uromys caudimaculatus. The sequence continues at coordinate 59,845,800 of CM052708.1, read as the reverse complement.
TGTAGCTGAGTTGAAATGCGTTTGAGGATGTGGGTATATACCACAAGAAGTTGGACTCTTAACAGATAGACAACTGACCAAGTGTTGTCCACATTTGGAAGCTGCTGGTAACCCTATCCCACCATAATTGACAGCATCAAATCCAACATTTCAGAAGCAGATGATTTTATTGGTCCTTTCTCCCTTTCTCCCTTGCCCTGTTTCCAGGTCCTGTACTGTAAATTTCTTTTGCAGGTCCATCCAATGCTCTCAGTGATAGGAGTGTGCAGAAATCCCCCACAGACCTGTGGCACCCTGAGCAGAAGCCTCAGGGTGAGCCTATAATCTTTCAAATAGATTCGGATTTTTTTTTTTTTTAAAGAAAAAAAGTTTTAGTTGTCTGATTGCCACCCCTTGCAGATTAGAATTAATGATATCTGGAAGGGCCCTGGACAGAAAAGTGGAGTAAATACGGGGAGTTCTCTTGGGACCTCAAACAATCACTTATGGCTTTGTATCCTGTATCTAGAGAAAACATTACCACATTTGATAGTGAGGCAACCCATGGCTTGCACCCTAATAAACTAGTTAAATGAAGAAAGACTGGGTCCAGACATAAAATGTAGGGAGCTAGAGAGATGGTTCAGTGGTTAAGAGTACTTGAACTTCCAGAGGACCTGGGTTTAAGTCCCAATACCATACGGCAGCAGACAACTGCCTGTAACTCCAGTTCCCAAAGATCCAGTCCTCCTCTGTCCTCCATGGGCACCAGGCACATACTCAGTGCCTGTATATGTGTGAAGGAGACCACTCAAAAACATCAAATAACACAATGAAAACATAAAATGTAGATAATAGTAATAGTGGCCATAACAATAATGTAAGTTCCTTGTTCCCAGCGCCTTCTATATGTGGAGCACTCAACCTTTAGGAAGCCTGCTAACTCTATGACATAGCACCTTACTTACTCTTTATGGTAAGTAAACCTGAGAGGCAAGAACTGGTGGAGGCCGATGAACACTGGGTCAGAGTGATGCTATGTGCTGATGTCATAGGTGGTAGGAGAAGTACATACAGAATACCTTGTTCTAACCTGAGGCGCACAATGCCATCTAATCCATACCTGTGCTTCAGCTTCTGAAACTACTCAGGCCATTTGCCCTGAAGTAATGAATAGTATTTACTAATGCTGGTACCAGTGAAGTAATGGATATTTCTAATAATTGTTCAGGGTTAGTATCGTCGCCTGCTTTACAAGCCTCCAGTGTTCTGGAGAGGCATGTGTACTTTCCCCATGCCTCAGTTTCTCCTTCTAATTCTTCTCATTTGACAATGGCCTTGGGAACACCTCTCTTCCTTTGTCCTTGTCAACAGTGACATGTGGGTGACATTGCTGGGCTTCACACAGCACATGCTGTTGAGCTGGTGAGTTAGGCTTTCCTTGGTGACAATCTTTTCAAACCCTGGGAAAGCCCTTCACTGAACAGATGCAGACCCTTCACAGACTGTTTTGATTGTCTGGCTGCCGCTGCCACCATTTTCCTCTCCAAATACTGAGCTTAAGAGAGATAAACCTTAAAGGGTATATTTTTCCAAAATGTCTGAACTTCTTTGCCAACAAAGAACCCACAAATGGATAAGGACCTTGCCAACGGGAAGCATCCCAGCCCTGACTTCACCCTACCTCTTGCCCCATGGGAAGGGTGGCTTCTTCAGGGTGTCTGTCCCCAGAAACGGACTTCTGACATGGTTGAGGCTTTACGCAGATGATAACAGCTAAGAAAGCACTGGTTTTTCATAGTGGGCTAAGGTGTCGAAATGTCTTATATTTAATTTTTGTAGCTACAAAAGTGTGCTTTTATTTTGTTATTCTTACTGGCTGTTTAACAACATTTCCCAGCATGGTAGAATGTCACCACTCCATCTTGGCTGTTATCCCAGACAGTGGATGCATTGTTTGCAGGGAGACTGCCCCTGGTCCTGTTAGATCTACCAATCTCCTTTGCTGTCTGTCTGGAAGAGACCTATGACCGTGCGACATGCGTAAAGTTTCACTGGACATGAACACATCTGCTACATGACTCGGCATCTCAGGTATATGTTGAATAAACCAGCGGTCCAATTCAGAGAAACCCTGGGAGGCTCGCATGGCTCTTACTGTACTGAATGTTTTTCTGCCAATCTCTGTGTCCTTTTGTGTGACCTTGCTTAGCTTCTTCCTTTGTTCCCTTTCACTCGGGGACACTGGTAATCATCTCAGACTTTATATGGAATGGCCCTTCTTTCCTAGTGGTGAAATTCTTTTTGGCATATCTGAAAGGAAAAGAATGAGTCACCCGCACAAACATCTCAAACACTAGTATTATAACCCTGGCCACCTTCCGACCAGCCTCCAGCCTCTTGCCTTCAGAGAGCTGGCTGGACTCCCTGACCCTCGTGGTTCAGCTGCTTTGGGTAAGGCCAGGTGAGCACCTGACAGTACGGAGTGCATCCTGCTAGGCTTTAGACAGAGTCTGGATCTGATCTGTAGCTTTGATCTCAGTGGTCAGAGGAGCAAGACCCAAGGCACAGTCCTCTCCCAGCACCCATTACTTGTCCCTGGGAGTTCTCAGTGTCTCTGAGCATAAAGGTGCAGGGTGATCTCAACATTCTGACTGATGTCACTCAAGGAATGCTGTTTGTTTTACAAGGGAATTAATTTCACAGGTAATTTATAGAACCAAATGTTGATTCTCTCTCTCTCTCTCTCTCTCTCTCTCTCTCTCTCTCTCTCTCTCTCTCTCTGTGTGTGTGTGTGTGTGTGTGTGTGTGTGTGTGTATGTCTCTGTGTCTGTGTCTGTTTGTCTGTCTGTCTCTCTTTAATGCCCTACAGTTTCCATGACATTAGCAACCAGGGAAGCAGGATGGCAGAATGGGAAGCCCCACTGGACAGACCTAAAAGTCAGTGCTGGAAAGTACTAGAGGGAAGGAAATGCCAGTCAGAGCTCCTCAGTGAGATCTGAACTTGAGAATTTCAAAGTTTCTGGGACTGAATATAAAATCCCACCAAGCAGGTTCCAGTGAGGAGTTGAATTTGGAAGCTGTAAGGGGACCTCCTTCCTTGTGAATGTCCAGCACTCTCAGTCATCAGCAACTTTTCTGTGATAGGGCTAATAGTGGGTGGCCTTCCCATGTGACAATGGCTGACTGTGAACCTATACACTTCCTACCTGGGGCTGCAAGGGTGTCAGCACTGTATCTAGGGAGAAGCGAGTTCTCCTATTTCTTTTTTCGTCAGCTCTTACCTCTCCCCTATAATTTTCCCCTGCTCCATTTAGACAGCTGTGTACCCACTGGAAGCAGAGTTGGCCATCCAGGCTCTGGCCAGTCGGAAGTCTTCTAATGCTTTGAAAAGATGTCAACTTCATCCCACGAATGTCCCCTCCCATGGAAGAAGCCAAACTGTGTCACAGCTATCATCAAGCAGTTTGGGCCTGGAGTACAGCCTGGTGTTTACTGCTGCTGTGTGACTCTACCACCTGCTGTTTTCCAGCTGCTTAGAGTTGTAGGAGACAAATAGCCTCTAAATTTGTCCATATCTATTTGAATGGCCCCAGCAGTCATGAGATAGCCATCTCTGGTGAAGGGACAGTTCTTTACCTCGGTGTCCTGAGTAGAAGGGAGAGGGGAGGGGAGTTGAAGATTATGCTTCTATTACCTAACATCGGCCATGCTCAGCTACTGGTTCCGGGGTATTTGTTGGGATCCAATACCAGGCGTTCAGAGAGTGGGGGTGACCTGTACCTACACCTGGATCAAACATTGTGTCTATGGAGTGACTTTCCTGTATTAGCTTAGTTGATAAAGTGCTTGTTTTGCAACAATAAAGACCTGAGTTCAAGCTCCGACATCCAGGTTAAAACAACAACAACAACAACAACAACAACAACAACAACAACAACAACAAAAACTGGTGTGTACTCTCAGTGCTGGGGGGCAGGGGGAAGCAGGAGGATCCCTGGGACTTGCTCACTAGTCAGTACAGCTTTCTTGGGGAGCTACATGCCAATGAGGGACCTTGTCTCAAAGTTTTAAAAATGTTGATAGCCCTCGAGGAACAATCGAGCTTGGCATCTGGTTTTCCCACATACACACACATGCATACCATGCATACCCACTTGGACACACGTGCCTGTGTATCTGTATACACATGGATATGTACACACTCACAGTGCTTGAGCTTTCCAGTAGTCGAGATGTTGTATATTTATTTCCTTTCAGGGCACTCAACATATTTAACAATAAAGACGCGATAAAACGTTATACAACAATTAGAGCCTTGAGGAGTCCTGGAAGTTGCAAATCTGAAGATCAAATAAAATGTCTGCATTTGCAGATACAATTAGACGAAGTGCTAAGCCCACTGTGATCACAGAATCATCGCTCTATCTGAGACCTGAGATTCAGCAGTCACCAAAATTGGGGAGTCAGGTTGCTGAGGGGGGGCAGGGTTGAAAGGTGGATAGCTTGTACCTTTAGGATGGAGTTGATAATGTCCTCTATAAATTTGTTCTGAAACTTATTATCTTTTTTATTGTCGAGGTAGCACTGGGAAGCCAAAGATGTTTGCTGTCATAGGACAAATGTGAAAATGTTTGCTAAAAACAAAATTGTTGAATGACATTAAGGACAATGGGATTTACCTTATGGGGAAAGTCTTAAGGTTCTATTACTGTGATAAAACACTATGACCATAAACAATTTGAGAAGGAAGAAGTTTATCTCAGAGTGCAACTCTCAGGCAACAGAAAGTCAGGGCAGGAATTCAAGCTGGGCAAGGGGGACCAGGAGACAGAAGCTGCTCCAGAGGTCACAGATGAGTGCTGCTAACTGGCTTGCTCTCTATGGCTCACTCATTCTGCCTCTTTATATTATCCAGGACCACCAGTCTGGGGGGCACCACACATAGTGACCCAGATACTTCTACTTCAATGAAGAAAATGTGCTTCAGGCTTTCTCACATGCTAATCTTGGGGGGGGGGAGAACTTAATTAAATTTAATTAAGCTTCCTTCATCTAAAATCACTCTAGCTTGTGTCAAGTTGACACACTAACTGACACGGGCACAGGGCTGATTTATTCATACGGTTTTTCTTCTCTATGTAAAGCATAAAATTCATTGCTACTACGAACTTAAAAATCAGAGTGAAAGAAAAACTCCATAAAGAAAAATGATTCTGACCTTGCAATATAGAACTATGGAAGACCTGCCATAGAAAAGCAGAGGGTTTTCAGAGGCAGAAGTGAGGGCTTTAAAATAAAAAAAAGGAGACATGAGCAGCTTGGAGCTAGAGTTCATTGATCTTGGAGGACTGGAGCAAGATTCTGTGTTGCCTCATTGATGGAAGACCCAGTGTCAACTACTGATGGAGGTATGAGGCTTGAAGATCCAGTTGTTGGGCAGGCCATCTGTAGGGAGCCAGTTTTCTGGATTATTAGAGTCTTCAACAATGTTGAAAATAACCCTTACTACAGGAATCTGTGTATATGTTCATGGGATGCATCTAGGCTGAGAAGGAATCTCTTGTGAATCTTTCGAAAGCCCCCAAAACTGTATTTATCTCAGACAGACAGGGCTCTCTTTCCATCTTTTTCATTATGTCCCAACTTCAGGTTTGTCTGGATCAGTCACGAATGATTTCATCTTGTGTCATGCAGTCTCACAGTACTGAGACTCAACACATTGTTCAAACAACAAGCATGTCTCTGAATGGCAGTCTGGTTTTCTAAATGGGCTTATTTGAGCAGCTCTTGTTTGGCAAGGCAATGATGGTTTTCTTAGCTCCAGGTACTCCATCAAATTTCCCCAGACTAGATGACTAAGCAACAGGCAATTTTCCTTTTCCTTTTCCTTTTACAAAGAAAAATAGATGTTTTGTACTATATTATAATTAAACTACATGTGATTCAGAGTAGATTATTAAAAAAAAAAAAAAACAAGAAGACAATCTGAAACTTTGGAGGAAGGTCTATGAATCACAACCTGGGTTGTTCTCAACCTCGGATGGAGGCATTTCTTTATGAAGTGAGCATCAGGCAATGAAGCAATGCTTTACTGGTCAACATGATAAGAATAAGAGACTAAGTGCCCAGCCCTAAATAGGAAATCTATATTAACTCTACTGCCCACCAATATTCAGGGACCATCATGGAAGAGCAGAGGAAAAGAATGTAAGCACTGAAGATGTGGGTGCTGTGTTCTGGACTTGACAGCTATGGCAACCGTGAACTCACAGCAGTCGTGGAGAGACACTGTGACCACAGCAACTCTTATAAAGGAAAACATTTCATTGGGGCTGGCTTACAGTTCAGAGGTTCCGTCCATTATCATCATGATAGGAACCATGGTAGCATGCAGGCAGACTTGGTGCTGGAGAGGGAGCTGAGAGTTCTACCTATGGATCCTCAGGCTGCAGGAAAAGAACTGTGAGCCAATGAGCCTGGACTTGAGCTTCTAAGACCTCAAAGCCCGCCCCCCTAGTGATACACTTCATCCAGTAAGGCCACAGCTTCTAATAGAGTGTATAAAGGCCATTTCCACACAAACCACTACAACTACAATCTGCTATTTCTTCTCCCTTAACATAACCCCTACAACTTTTTCTGGTTTCCTGGCTTTCACTTGTGTTTCAAGATAAACACAGAAAATAAACTATTTGAAGCTAGGATCCACATATGGTCAAAACCCAGAGAACTCATCTATGTAGGTCTGAGTTAGATCAACTTTCTAGTTTTTCCCATTTACTTGCAAAGTTTATGATTTATTTTTCCATTGTGCACATGGACTCACCTTTTTCTTACCCATCTGTCAGTTGGTGAACATCTAGGTTGATGTCATTTCCTAGCCATGCTGCAACCTTGCTGAAATTACTTATCAGCTCTAAGAGTTTTTGATCGAGTCCTTAAAATCTCTTCTGTAAAGATCAAATCATCTGTAAATCATGATAGCCTGAATTCTTTTCCTATTTTTATTACTTTTATCTTTTTCTCCTATCTTATCACTCTAGCTAAGATTTCAATCAATCAATAGTATTGGGTAGAGTAGGCATCCTTACCTTGTGTCCCTGGTCTGAGTGGAAACTCCAAGTTTTTCTCCATTTATGGGGTTGGCTGTTTGTCTATCATATATAGCCTCTTTTTGTTGAAATATGCTCGCTTCATTCCCAGCGTCTCTATGATGTTACCATAAGGGGTTTGGATTTTTGTTAAAGGCCTTTTCTATTTTATGAGATAATCACGTAATTTATGTCTTTGGGTTTGTTTGCATGATGAATAACATTTACTGAATTACAAATGTTAAATAATCCTTGCATTTCTCGGAGGAAACTAACCTGGTTATGACATATGATCTTTTTTATATCAGCTTGAATTCTGTGTGTCAGTATTTTGTTAAGCATGTTTTAAAAATACAATTTAATTTATTTATTCTTTAACAATGTCATACATATAATGTATGTGTGTGTGTGTGTGTGTGTGTGTGTGTGTGTGTGTGTGTGTGTGTGTGTGTATGTGTATGGTTTTGCTATCAGGGTAACACTGCTTTGGTACAAAGTTTTTGGTAGCCTTTCTTCTTTGTCTATATTCAAGGAATAATTTCAATAGTATCGGCATTAGCTCTTCTTTGGAGTCCAGGTGAATTCTGCAGTGAATCCATCTTGTCCTGGCCCCTTCTTAATTAGAGAGTTTTAATTGCTGTCTTAATCTCGATGCTTGTGGTGGAACTGCCTAAATTATTTACTTTATCTTGGTTTATTTTGGTTAGGTTGCATGTTTAGATCCTAAGTTTTCATGAATTATAATGTCTTGGTTAAGGTTTCTATTGCTGCAACAATAGAAACCCCATGACTAAAGTAACTTGGGGAGCAAAGGGTTCATTTGGCTTATACTTCCACAGCACTGTTCATCGTGAAGGAAGTCAGGACAGGAACTCAAACAGGACATGAACCTAGAGATAGGAGCTGATGCAGAGGTCATGGAGGGGTGCTGTTTACTGGCTTCCTCCACATGGCTTTTATCAGAATGCTTTCTTATAAAACACCACACCATCAGCCAAGGGATGACACCACCCGCACATGGGGTTGGGCCCTCCCCCACCAATTGCTAATTAAGAAAATGCTCTATAGGCTTGCCTATAACCTGATCTTATGGAGACATTTTCTTAGTTGGAGTTCCCCCCTCTCAGATGACATTAGCTTCTGTCAAGTTGAAGTAAAACTAGCCAGTACATAAAGGCTTTTAAAGTATGTCCTTATGGTTTCCTGAATTCCATTGGTTTCTGTTGTAAAATCTAATTGTAGTAATGTGGAACCACTTGCTGTTTTTGTTGTTGTTGTTAACTGGGCGAACGGCTGGTCAATCATGTTTATCTTTTCAAAAAAATAATTCTTAGTTTCATTTTTTTCTTATTTTTAGCCCATTAGTTTTCGTTTTTGTTTTGATGATTCCTTCCTATCTGCTGATTCAAGGCTTGATTTGTTCTTGATTTTCCAAGGCGTTCAGATGCATTAAGTTGAGATTGCTCAGATTTTTTTTTTTTTTTTTTTTGTATGTATGTAGGCACTTGGCTCTATAGTCTTTCATCTTAGGACCACCTTACTGTGAGTTTTGTATGTTGTACTTCCATCTTGATTCAATTTTAGGAATTTTAAATTTCTTTCATTATTTCTTCAATGACAAAATTATCACTCAGCTGCATGTGGTTCAGTTCCCATGAGCGTATGTACTTCCTGCAGTTTTTGGTGCTGCTTATACCACTTTTCATTCCACTGTGGTTACGTAGACTGTAGGATGGGATTTTCATTTTCCCATGTTTGTTGAGACTAGCTGTGTGTTCTAATATGTGAACAGTTCTGAAGGAAGTTCCATGGGCTGCTGAGAAGAATGTACATGCTTGGGCTTTTGGCTAGAATGTTCTGTGGATGTCTGCTAGGTTCATTTGACTTAATATGTTATTTAGCTATGTTTTTCTCCCTTCTATGACCTGTCTACTGGTGAGCTATTGAAGCCAACCGCTATCACTGTGTTTGGGGGTCTTTCTGCAGTTTTATATCTAGTAATAGTTTTTTTTTCCTTTTTTTTTTCTTTTTTTATTTTTTGATACTTTATTTACATTTCCAATGTTTCCCCCTTTCTAGATCTCCTCTTTGGAAACCACCTATCCCCTCCCCCTTCCCCACCTCTATGAGGGAATTCCACCTCCCACCCAACCGCCCACACACTCCCATATTCCCACCTTGACATTCCCCTTTACTGGGGCCCCTCCTCCCCCGATGGCCAACAAGGCCCTCCTCTGCCACATATGTAGTCCGAACCATGGGTCCCTCCATGTGTATACTTCGGTTGGTGGTCCAGCCTCCATGAGGACCGGGGGGGGGGGGGTGTCAGGCCAGTTGACACTGTTGCTCTCTCCATGGGGCTGCAGACTCCCTCAGCTCCTTCAGTCCCTTCTCCAACTCCTCCATCTGGGACATCACTCTCAGTCCAGCAGTTACTGTAAAGTGAAACTTGGGTATTTCAAACGTTTCGGCTAATATCCACTTATAGGTGAGCACATACCATGTTCATTCTTTTGTGACTGAGTTACCTCGCTCAGGATGATATTTTCAAGTTCCATCCATTTACCTGCAAATTTCATTAAATCATTGTTTTTAATAGCTGAGAAGCACTCATTGTGTAAATGTACCACATTTTCTGTATCCATTCCTCTACTGAGGGACATCTGGGTTGTTTCCAGCTTCTGGCTGTTATAAATATGGCTGCTATGAACATAGTGGAGCATGTGTCTTTATTACATGTTGGAGTATCTTCTGGGTATATGCCCAGGAGTGGTATAGCTGGATCCTCAAGTAGTATTATGTCCATTTTTCTGAGGGTCTGCCAAACTGATTTTCAGAGTGGTTGTACTAGCTTGCAAT
>CM052708.1:59803147-59835368 GCA_028551405.1 Uromys caudimaculatus | reverse complement strand
CCTGATGGCTCTGCAAGGGTCCCTCTTGATCCAGTGAGTGTGAACAGAAGTGGTGGTTTGCCTGTGCTCAAAGGTGTGTCAGCACTCCTGGGATACCCACTCTCTCCTGGAGCCCTGTGGCCCAGGCTGAGGTCCCCAGGCACAGGCCCCTGGTCGCCCAGGCAGAGGTCTCCACCCACAGATGGAACGGGAAGGTTCAGAGGTTTCTTGCCCCCAAGTTCTCAGGCTCTGTATCCCACCGTTTCTGGGCGGGTCTCGGTGAGCAATGTTGCTCCCCTTAACCCCACTCACGGCCTTTCCATGCTCCTGGGAGGGTAGCTTTCTTCTGGTGCTTGTTGGCTATGGACTCCTGGTTGCCCAGGCAGAAGTCTCCACCCACTAGTAATAGTTTTTAAAAAACAAAATGAGATGTATCTGTGTTGGTGGGTTTATGATTAGAATTATACTATTGCTTTAGGTGTATTGTCCTTCTGATGAATATGAAGAGATCTTAATTATTTCTTTTGAGTACCTGTGGTGTGCAGTCTAATTTTGTCAGACATTAGAGTAGCTATGCCTGCTTATGTCCTCGATCCATTTGCTGGGATACCTTTTACCCTAAGGTAGTGGCTATCATTAATGTTAAGGTGCATTTCTTGGAAGTAGCATTTCTAATCCAATGAGCTAGTCTGTGTCTTTTTACTGGTTATTCAATACCATTGATAGTCAGGGTTATTATTAAAAGATGTGAATTAATTCCTGTCATTTTGTTGATTTTACAGTGCTTTCTTTTGATGAACGTTCCTGGTGATGTTTATTCCCTGTGACCTCTTGGTGTGTTTGTTCTTCTCTTGAGACTTAACTACTACAACATCCCAGCATCCTCCGTAGAGCCTGATTAGTGGTCATGAATTCTATTAATCTGCTTGATCATGGGAGGTTTCTTCTTCAATTTTAATAGATAGTTTTTCTGGTTTTACTTGTCTGGGTTGAAAGTTATGATCTCTCAGGACATGGAGCACACCTTTCAGGCTCCTCTGGCTTTAAGAGTTCCCATGGAATAATCAGCGTGATTGGATGTGTGTGCTTTTACATAACTTGGCTGTCCTCTCTTGCTGCTTTCTGGCTTGCTCTCTCTCTTTCTCTCTCTCTCTCTCTGTCTCTCTCTCTCTCTCTCTTCCTTTCATTAATCCTTTCCTTCTTTCCTTCCTTCTATCCTTTCTTCTTCCTTCCTTCCTTCCTTCCTTCCTTCCTTCCTTCCTTCCTTCCTTCCTTCCTTTCTTTCTTTCTTTCTTTCTTTCTTTCTTTCTTTCTTTCTTTTTAACATTTTAAGTATGTCATCGGGAGTTCATTTTGTGGCCCTTTCTATTTGGGGTTCTGTATTTGTATGGACATCTCTTTCTCTAGGTTTGTACAATGTTCTTTATGGTTTTCTTGAAAATATGTTCTATGCCTTTGTTATTGTCTCTTCTCTTCCTATGTCCATAATCAAAAGTTATATCTTTCCATGGTGTCCCAATGCTCTGCCATGTTGCTTGCCTTCCAGCCCTGATACTCTGTTGTCCACTTGTGTTATTGATGATGCCTTTTCCCCGAGATTTCTACTGCATTTCCTGAGTTCTTCATTTCCAGCTTCATTTCAGTTTGACTTTTCTTTAGTAATTCTAGCTCTTTATTGAGTTCTATGTTTATATCTTGAATTGCATTCCTTAGTTTACCTAGCTCTTTCTGTTCTCATGGAATATATTCATGTCTTCTTTGAGTTTTAACAGTTATAATCATTCTCTTAAATTCCTTATAAGATCTTCCAGCTCATTCTTATTGAGGCCCACTTTTATGGGATTGGTAATTTTTGGAGAAGACATGCTGTCTTGGACTTTCCTTTTGTTTTTGTATCTGCGCTGGGACTTGAACATCTGGAGTTGGTTGGCTGAGAGGGAGTGTGAGCCCAGAGCAGATGGTCGAAGGACTGCTAGCTTGTCATCACTGACAGTGAGGGGAACTAAAGAAGTGTAAGCGTGCCACTCAGGGTCCAGGGACACCTTCTATATTACCAGGAACCAGCCAATGGCAGAAGCTTGAGCTAGGGGCTACCTTGCCTGCCAGCACTAGAGGTTGAGGAGATTGCAGACATTCCAGCCAGGTAATTAGGGTATGTGGCTTCCTTACCTCAAGGTAGTAGAGAAGAAGTTCAGACATAGGACTCAGGGCCCAGGGACTCCTTACCTATTGGTGTCTTGAGCTGGTTAAGCAGAAGAAATTTGGGCAGGCATTTATTTCATAGTCTGGGGGATTGGGGAGTTTAGGGCACTGCTGGCAGAAGCAGTGTCTGATGAAGGTGCCTTTTTGTACTGCAGGTAGAGGTGTGTGTGTGTGTGTGTGTGTGTGTGTGTGTGTGTGTGTGTGTGTGTGTGTGTCTATACATAATTAAGATGGATACCATCCAGGTGAGCTTCTCCCCCATAATTTAATTACTTTTCCATAGCTCTACCTCCTAATGCTTGACATCTTAAGATCCAATGTATGTGTTTTGAGAGAATGTGTGAGATCTATAGCCTTAGTTAAGACAGTGGTTCTCAACCTATGGGTCATGACCCCTTTGGGGTCCAGAGACTCTTTCATGGGAGTCACCTAAGACCACCAGAAAACACATGTCCATTGTAATTCATAACAATAGCAGAATTACAGTTATGAATTAGCAACAAAAATAACTTTATGGTTGAGGCTCCTCACAACAGGAGGAACTGTATTTTAAAGGGTAACAGCATTAGGAAGGAAGGATTGAGAACCACTGGGTTAAGAACTTTATGTCAAAAGAACACTGGGTATTTAATATAGGAGGCAAAGACATGGAAACTAGAGGCCACCAGGAGCCAAGCAGAGGAGACTGACACTCCCCTGCTAAAGCACTATTAAAATCCTTTAAAATAACTATAGTGACACAGGTAAGTGCTTTAAGTAATTATTGTGACCACTCCTTCTGATGGTCATTTTTCCTGTCACTAATACCTCGAGAAAAAAGGTAATGTAACTTGCCAATTGGCAGCTGTTGCAATCTCCCTTGCTGTCCTGGCTGCCTTGAGCAAAAGGACTATCAACCCACTTCCCAGGAAGGGTAGGCTACCTTAGACCAGCATTGGCTGTTTGAATACTAGGGAGTATTCAAACACTAGGGAATACTCCCTAGATGCTCAACAGTTGCAGCTGGCTGCTGTGGCTTATGGAGGCACAGCCTCTGCCTGACTGTTTGGACAGTTTTTACTGGACTTTTTGTCCTAAAGAGCTTCAGTAGACTTTAGATAATCATACAAATGCTCATGCACAAGCCAGAGGGGAAGCAGCTCCCTGATGCCTTGTGAAGGGGGTGGTGTGACTCTAGCAAAGAAACAACAGCATGATTGGTGTAAACACAAAGCTTCATTTACATGAAGGGTATGCTGTGGTTGGCGCAAGCAGCCCTTCTTTAAGGACATAAACAGGTTATTCTGCTCCCTTGGTGAGTCAGCTTGGAGACACCTGCAGTACTGCCCACTCCTGTACCTAGTAACTGGGGTTGGAGAGCTGGATGCTGTTGGCCAGTGCGCTTGGGCACAGGGATCGGTGTAGAGCATCCTCACAACATGGCAGCTGAGTTCCAATTCACAGACCATATGAAGCCTAAGAAGAAGGAGACCAAAATGGGGATGCTTCAGTGCTTCTTAGAAGGGGGAACAAAATACTCACAGGAGGAAATATGGAGACAAAGTGTGGAGCAGAGATGGAAGGAAAGGCCATCCAGAGACTGCCCCACCTGGGGATACATCCCATATACAGCCACCAAACCGGGACGTTCTTGTGGATGCTGGGAAGTGCTTGCTGATGGAAGCATGATAAGCTGTCTCCAGAGAGACTCAGGCAGAGCCTGACAAATACAGAGGCGGATGCTCACAGCCAACCATTGGACTGAGCGTTGGGTCCCAGATGGAGGAGCTGGAGAAGGGACTGAAGGAGCTAAGGAGGTTTGCAGCCCCATGGAGGGAGCAACAGTGTCAACTGTCCAGACCCGCTCGAGCTCCTGGAGACTGGAACACCAATCAAAGAATACACATGGATGGACCCATGGTGCTGGCCACATATGTGGCAGAGGTGGGCCTTGTTGGATATCAGTGGGAGGAGAGGCCCTTGGGCCTGAGGGTGTTAGATGCCCCAGTGTAGGGGAATGCTAGGGAGGGAAGACAAGAGTGGGTGAATGGGTGGGGGAATACCCCCATAGAGGCAGGGGTGGGATGGGATAGGGGGCTTCCAAAGGGGAGACCTGGAAAGGGGAAAACATTTGAAATGTAAATAAAGAAAATATCCAAAAAAGAAAAAAAAAAAAAAAAAAAAAAAAAGAGGGCTTGGTGTCAGGGGGAAACATGTCACCTTTCTGTCCTAGTTTTTAAAACAATGAAAACCAACTCCCTTGGGGAATCTTTCTTTAAAGGTTACAAATCCTGTCTAGGTTCAAAGGGAGCAGAAAAGGACTACCCCTGCCATTGGGGACTGACTGACATGTTTGCGTAGAGACAGATGGAACCACAAATACCGCTGGGCTATTTTGGGAAGGTGCAGTCTTGCAAGGGATCTCTGGAAGGAGGACTCAGGACAGGTGGGGAGTGCACCCATCCAGGTCCTGCTGTCAATGTACAAGAGATCACTTCTATAGCTTCTGATACAAAAGTGATTCCCAGACACATTAGACCCAGTGAAGTGTTTCCATGAAGGTTTTTTCCCATTTGAACTGCTGAACTTGTTCTATAAAGAAAGCAGAAGCAGCAGCTACAATGACAGTGATTGGTTGGCACACCAAGACAAATAAGTGGCAAAGTGGTCCATTGCTTTGATGGCCACAAAGGAGGAGGGGCTGTGGGAGCCACAGGGCCCTGGTGAGTGGCAGAGGCAGGCCTTGGGAAACAAGTGGACCCAATGTAGCAACAGAGGTGGATTAGTAGGGACTGATGTGATCCTGACAGTTGGCAGAGGCAGAGGTGGGTCCCTAGAAGGCTGAGCTACAAGGGTGGTGAACTGAACAGCTGAGCCAACAGCTGCAAAAGACACAGTACAGAAATACTGGGGGCTGATGATATCAGGAGACACAGCAACCAAAGGATGTTGGTAGCTGCCTCCTGACAGGAGCAACTGGGACAGCAGTCTTGATAAGGAGCAGCAGCTGAGCAGTTCAGAAGGACTTTGGAGGCAGAGAGAAAGCAAAGTAGGACAGAGAGGAGGGATAGAAAGCTATACAGTGTCAGAGAAGAGAAAATGAAGGTCTTGATTTTTGGAAGAGTTTCAGAGAACTTCCCAGTGCTTGGGCTAAGGAGCTTAGCCATTACTGATCCTGGAGCTGTGACACAGCATCGTCAAGAGCCAAGGAACTTGATTCTGAGGCCCACTGGAGAACTGTAACACCAGCTGATACCAAAGCAAGTGGTATTCTGACTCCTCAGCCTTACAGAAGCTGGATTCTCAGATGGTGCTGCCTGCTGCTGCTTCCCTTGGCTATTGATGCTGTTGCTGTCAAAGGTGAAGAGATACAAAATCTACCAGATAATCACCAGCACCTGGCGAGTTTCCTCTCCCTTACCTAGGATAACGAGTGATTCACCTCTAACTCCAGCCCAAAAGAGTCCACTCTTTTAACTGATTACCCCAGTACACATAGTACACACACACACACACACATACACACACACACACACACACACACACACACACACACACACACACACACACACGCGCGCGCGTGCATGCGCGCGCGCACAAATAATAAACTCTTTTAAAAGAAGTATGCTAAAATAGGGGAGGAAAAACAGTGGTTTTTATCTTCAAGTTTTTAGTAATCTGTGTTATATCACAAATATAATTGTTTTTTCCAAAGTATGTAGATATCTACTCAAGCTAGCATACTGCTTTGCTCAGCAAGGTCCTACAATCTCAACCAACTGGGTTTCTTCCTGACAGAGAAGCACTTCATGTCGCACACATGCCTGTATGTGACTGTTATGATGGAATGAGCTTCATTAGCCAGACTAGGAGAAATGTAATGGGACATGGAATGCTGTCCCGCTTACTTAAGCCAAGTTGTTTTTGATAAATGCTTAATTCAAAGTAGTTTTTAAGAGGTAACAAAAAACCAAAACCCCATAGTACCTGCCTTAGACACCATTGATCAGTGCTACAGTTCCAGTTCCCAGTAATCATTTAGTCAGCCAGTCTATCATTCATTCTGCAGATGAATAACTAAGCACTTCCTGTGTCCAGTGGCCATTGTAGACACTAAGATATTGCTTTTAACCTGCCTCATGAGGGAAGGTAATTGTGGGTAAAGAATTCAAGAAACAAGATGTCAAAAAAACAACTCAATTCAAAATGGGGTAGAGATCTAAACAGAATTCTCAACAGAGGACTATCAAATGCTGAGAAACACTTGAAATATTCAACATCCTTAACCATTAGGGAAATATAAATCAAAATTACTTTGAGAGTTCATTTTACACCTGTCAGAATGGCTCAGGTCAACAGAAGAGGCAGCAGCTTGTGCTGGCGGTGATGTGGAGTAAGAGGAACTCTCATACATCACTGATGGGGATGCAAATGGTAGAGAGCAGTGGAGGGTACTTCAGGAAGGTGGGAATGGATACACCTCAAGATCCAGCTAGACCACTATTGGACATAGACCCAAAAGATGCTTCATTCTACCCCAGAGACACTTGCTCAACCATGTTCATTGCTGCTCTATTTGTAACAGCCAGAAACTGGAAAGAACCTAGATGCCCCTCAACTGAGGAATGAATAAAGAAAATGTGGTCCATTTACACTATGAAGTAGTGCTCAGCTGCTTAAAAAGTGATTATCATGACATTTTCAGGCAAATGAATCAAACTGGAAAAAGATCACCCCAAGTGAGGTAACCCAGGCCCAGAAAGACAGATATGATAGAGCCTTTTCCAGCTATTACCAGAGAAGATTTCTCCTGCAGCAGAGGGGAACGATTCTAGAGTCCCATAGCCAGACATTATACAGAGAGTGAGAGACCTTGGAACACTCATCTCTAAATGGGATGTTTCAGTAAAATCCTTCCCCTCAGAGCTCAGGGAACCCTGTGAAAGAGGAGGCAGAAGGAATGTGCTGGCTGGAGGAGAAGAAGAGTGCCAAGAAAACAGGATTTTCTAAATCAGCATGAGCAAAACTCATATGAACTCAGAACCTGAGGCAGCATGCACAGGGTCTGTACAGGTCTGCACCCTATCCTCTGCATATATAGTATGGCTTCTAGAAGGGGTCTCTGATTCTTACGTCTTCTCTTGGGTTCCTTTTCTTCTGTTAGTCTGAGTCCAAAGTAATAGTTTTTTGTTTTATCTTATTATATATCTTTTATAAAATGAATGAATGAATGAATGAATGAGAACCTAGCCGCTAAGGCAAAGGTTACAACAGAACTGTGTCTTGTACCTTCTAGACAAGGGAAAATCAATTTTCTCCAATAGAGTGACCCTGGGTATGTCAAGGATTCCAAGACAGGCCTCACGTTCAACAACACTTGACCAACACACAATGGACTTCTTAGCTTTCCGTGAGCTTTTATTTGGTTACACTTTGGTGGAGGTTTTTTTGGGGGGGGAGTGTTATTTTGTTTCCTGGTTTTGGGTGTTTTTGTTGATGTATTGGGTTTTGTTTTTATTAGTTTTTGAGAAAGAACATTTAAGTTGGGTGGGAAAGCATCTGGAAGGACTTGGGTGAGAGAAAGATTATGATCAAAATATATTTAAATTTAAATGTTTTAAATAATAAAAAGTAAAATATGAAAAAAACCTCAAATTTTAAAAGCATATAATGATGAAGGGAAAATCAAGTTCAGCATTTGAGAACAAGGAACATGGAGTCCATTAAAATACGAAGGCAGGGAGACCTTCCTGAGAGGATGCTCTGACTTAGGGTGTGTTGAGAGGCCTCAGCTTCCTGAAGTATTATATTTGCTCATGACATTTTGGCCTTTGTCAAATCTAACAGTCTTATTTGCTCTGTGTATAGCAGCATCTATGTACAGATAGTTTATAGCATGTATTAATACACATGTATGACTATAACACATCATTGCTATTTATATTTCATAATGTTTTTGTCTTAGATATACTTTTAACATGCCTATGTCATATGTAGTAGTGTCTCTGTAGGAATGAGAGGAGAAATTTCAATCTAAAGATTCTAAATGAATATATACGGCATAATTAGCCTGTTAGAATACATTCTCTGTCTGCCTGTCAACTCTTCCCACGGTCTCTCTAAATCTACTAAGCACTCTGAGACACCACACCTTTCTGTCACACATGTGCACACATTCCTACAACATACATATAATGTGCACTCATACTACACCACACATATACAGCACATACATAATATACAGGCATATCGCTTGTATACAGACACAGGTATAACATGTGTCACAGGCATATACTAACATTTACATAACACACAGGCAAATGCATGTGTGCACTCATCACATGACGCATATCACATAGACATACCATAACACACACACACACACACACACACACACACACACACACACACACACACAACACACTACACATATCCCAACGGCACTTGTACATCAGGTATGCATATGTGTGGACATATGTATGTACTGATATCACATTCTTGTAGTCAGAAGTGTGGTAGCTTCCCTTTGTCCCATGCTAGCAAGGTAGTAATTATTTCCACAAAAACCTTTTAACTTTTTTCATGGTTAATATAAACTTAATATTTGGGAGTTACTTTATATCCTCAATTCTACATATTTGTAGATATCTGGGGGGGCTGTTGTTTGGATAAGTGATTCCTAAACATCTCTGTTCTCAAGGTTTGGTTAGTGGTACAGAGCTTTGAATGCTGTTTGATGGAGCTGGGGGACCCTCAGGCCAGTAGAACTGTTATCTGAGTAATGGTGGCCTATGCTTCCTCCTTTGCTTAACTTGTTTCTCTTCTCTGTCCATCCTTGATCCTCCTCCCTCCTCCACATGATCCTGCCATGATGTGTGGTCCTCCATAATGTGTGGTCCAGCAACACAGACAGCTACCTAAGGGCTGAAACCTCCAAAGCTGAGCCTGAGGAACTGTTTTCTGGTTGGACTGACTATATTAGGCTTTCAGTATTGATAGAGCCAGGGTTAACATCGTAGGCCATTTAGAGTCCTACAAATGTATAAAGTGACGACTTGCAGAACCTAAAATTCTCCTGATTCTTTAACAAAATCTCATGGCTTCAGAGCTGTACCTGAAACACACAGAGCTTCTGATGTTAGAATTCTTCGGTCATCTCGCTGAGATCTCTCAAGGACGATGTGAAGAAGTGTCTGAAGGGAAAAGAGTTGGGGGTGGACTGTGGATGGCTGTCCTGTAAGATTTTGTACTTTTCCACTTACACTTGATTCACTGCGCTGCTGTGTCATGTTGGTGAGCCGATGCCCCTCCCCCCAGCTCCTTTCAGTCCTCCGAAGACACATTCATAGATAGTGATGACACACACAAATCATTTGACTGGATTCAGTAGAAAGGAAGGAAAAGCAGGCTTAAAAAAATCAAGCTAACTGAATTCCAGAAAGCACTTCGTTTCATTTGTGAGTTCACAGCTGGTTTGATTGTGTACTCTTCTATGTCGTCATTATCGGTTCTGAAGACCAGAGATTAAATAATAGAAGCAGACTTGTTTTCAATATCCTTCCCCTACAGAATGTGCTTCTCATGAAAGGAAGCGTAATTTTCATTGCAGATGACAGGCTAAACACATAAATTAAGCATGCTCACCAGAGTTTATCTCCTACAGAAATCGTTAGGTTTTCTCATCTCTGGGTTGGGTGTTTTATAAAATACCACAGTTTATTTCATTACTTACAAGGAAAGAAAAGTAATAACTTGCCTATCTGGAGAGGGGTTTCAGCTGTAGCCTGTTACTGGCTGGGAACTGTTGAGTCAGAGGTCACTAACCTGAGGAAGGCACAGGATGTAATTTGGCTTCTGGTCTCTGGTTTTGGGGTGATAGGAGGCAGAATGAAAGGACCCACTTCTTGAAAGCTGCAAAGGGGTGCCGTCTGAAGAGAACACTACACATTTCTTATGGAGAAAATCCTATCTTACGCACCTCTGTGCATTTTGTGGAATGTAAGGGAGGGGGAAACAGGTCTGTAAAGGTTTCTGTTTCCCACGATGTGGGACAGAGCCTGGAGAAACTGTGAAAGCAGCAACCTGCCTGACCTTGCTTTGAAAGTAATCTTCCCCAGCAGCAGGGACCACACAGGAGAAGGTGATTGCTTGCTGCCCGAATTCCTGTCCCCTCCCATTTAAAAGCTCTTGCCATTTCTCTTTCATCTGCTGAGGGTATCTTTTCTATGTGTCAGAGAAGGAGACTGGGGCCAATACCCTCTTGTGTCTGTCATGATAACCTTGTTCCAGTGG
The DNA here is from genome assembly GCA_028551405.1 of Uromys caudimaculatus. Classification (NCBI taxonomy): domain Eukaryota; kingdom Metazoa; phylum Chordata; class Mammalia; order Rodentia; family Muridae; genus Uromys; species Uromys caudimaculatus. The sequence goes on along the minus strand of CM052708.1, from coordinate 59,824,916 downwards.
CTTGCTCCTTCTGAGTTCCATGTTCCCTGAGTTATTTTTTGTCTCAGTTCAGTGATGGTGGTGCTGAACCCAGGAGAAAGTGCTGAACCTTAAATTAATTATCATGTATTTTTCTGCCCAATGATAAATACATCAAAAGCCCCCAACTAAATAACCAAGGGATACTGAAGAGAGAGCCTATTCTCTCCCAGCCCTCTCTACCCCACTTCTTACTTTTTCTGTTTCTTTTTAAAACACAAAACTAGGATCAGAATCAGTAAAGGTAAACTCATGTGAAGTTCCTTTTCTCTGAATAGAATGGTGAAGAGAGAAATTACCATAAATCTAAATATTGCCTACTTTCTTCCAGAATGTTCCATAATTTTCCTTCCCTCCCCTCTCCTCTTCCCCTTCCCTTTCTCCCTTCCCTCTCTCCTCCTCTTTTCTCTACTTCCCTGAATGCAACACCTTCATATCACAAAGGACAGGTTTGAGAAGCGTCACACCTCAGAAGTTATTTTACATGAGTTGGGTAGTTAGACTCCCTGCTCTCCTGAATCGTGGCATTGTCCTGATATTAGTTCTGGGCTCATTAGCCCCCTTCTCCCCTCTGCCCACGTGGCACTTGGTTTGATTTGCAGTGTCATCCCTATGCACTATCCTTTTGGCTCTTGGCTGTTTTGACTTATGACTGACTTGAATCAGCCTCACAAGCATAATGACAACACTTCTTAGCACAATTGGCAAACCTAAGGATCCCATGACATCTTTGTGGCAAGCGTCAAGACCATCAGCAAAGAAAATAAGTATTTCAGATCCAACATAAGTTGTGGGTAACTTCTGGTGTTGTATTCAACAAACTCATTCAACTAACAGCTGGTCCTGAAGTTGGCCCTAAAAGTGTGCTGAGCATGATAGGACCGTTTCTTCTCATGTGGAGCTTGTAGTCCACGAGGGACGTAATGATAGCACAGTAGCCCCTCACACAAAGATCAAGCATGAAGTGCCATGAGATGGTGTTGCAGAAACCTGTCAGGGTCTAAGAGGGCTTCTGGAGTGGCTTTGGACATCTGAAGGATGTGTGACATTCCCAGGTGAGGGGAAGATGGGGGGAGGGCAGGAGCTAGGATGGAAGGGGGCCTGCCCATCCCAGGACATAAAGCCTTGGGTATGTCAGTGAGACCTGAGAGAGAAAGGGGGAGCCAGGATTATTGGAGATCAGATGGATTTTATGGTTTGCTTTTTGGTGCTGGGCAGAATCCACGACGTTGTACATACTAAGCACCCTCTAATACTGTGCTGTGTCCCCAGCTTCACTCAGTCTAACAGCAAAGTGAACTCTATCCCTGTACTTCTTGGCACTCAGCTCTAGGACATGAGATTACTACATTCAAAAGGACACATGTCCATCCCTCCTAGATAAGACCCTGATGGTGGTGGGACCTTAATGGAGGAGGTGTGGAGCACACTGCTAACATGCTCTGTTAACAAGGGAAAGTGGGTGGAGAGAGGTCTGGATGCTAAAGTCTTCATGCCACACACCCAGCAAGCACTCCCACTCACAAGCACACACTGGCCACTAAGTGATCAGGCCGATACTGACCGGGTCTCTTTTGGACCCTCCTGGCATTACTTCTTGTATTTAAAATACCCAACAAAAGCAACTTAAAGGAGGAAGGTTCCTTTGGGCTGCTAGTTTGAGGATACAGTCATGGTATCAGGGAGTCACCAGATGGCAGCAGCCAGCATGAGACTGCTGTAAGCAGTGAGAGACAATGTTGGAAGATAGTTTGTTTTCTCTCCTTTACTCAGTCTGTTACCCAGCCCAGATGCTGTGGCTTGCAGTTAGGGTAGGTCTTCCTTCCTCACTTAGACCTTTTTGGAAACATTCACAGAGGTTTGTTGCCAATGTGATTCTAAATCCTGTCAAGCCATGAGAGAAAGTTAACCATTACTGGCTGTGATGTTTGCGTGAGAAACATCTGCTGTAAGCCTGGGCATTTGAATGCTTGGTCCACAATTGGTAGGGCTGTTTGGGAAAGGGGATTTAGCCTTGTTAGAGAAAGTGTATCACTGAGAGTGGGCTTTGAGAGTTTCAAGATTAAGGCCATTTCCAGTTCTCTGTCTCTGTCTCTCTGCCTCTCTCTCCCCATTCCCCCAGCTGCTCCCGCTGCTGTGCCTACTGCGGACTGCCTCTGTTCCACCATCATGGACCCCAATCCTCGGGTTCTTTAAACCCAAGTAAACTCTTTCTTCTATAAATTGCTTTGATCATGGTATTTTGCCAGAGTAATAGAAAATTAACCAATACATGGTCCCTTACTGTGTTTGTGTGTTTGCCTAGGAGGGAACTTTCTGGTAGTTCCTGACAATGTTTGATTCATGCCCACTTTGGATATATGGAAACAAATCACTCTACTATCATTTCAAAGAACACATATGCATAGTATAACACAGACATCACTACTTCAGATAGCATACATGATGCTCCTAGCAATATAGCATGGCATGCTATTTCTGACATGGTGAAGATTTATAATTAATATGATGGCATTCAGATATGGAAGAGGAAATGGCTGTTACCCCCTATGCATTTATCAGGTATTTCCAGAATATAAACCCACACAACTCCATTGCACAAAGACAAGAAACAGGCTTAAGTGTAAATAATTCTGCCTTGTTTGCTTCCTGAACAGCTTCATGAACTTTGCCCATTTGTGAATTCTGTTCCACCTGTCTCTATTTGCAAACAAGATGCAACTGTACATATGGCACTTTGTTCACATGCTGTGCCCCTGCTCATTTTGGACAAAGGAGGGTTGGGAACCCTGGCGTTGTCATCAAACAGTGCTGCTTTGTGAGACTATTAAGTGAGTCCCTGCATGACATGTGATTTCTCAGGTAAGAGCCTTTCTTCCCCTCTGATTGCTCTTTGCAGATTTTCCTTGCTCATCTAAAGCCACTCCACGGAGTTAAAAACACACCCAATGGAAGTAGTAGTTAAACATTACTTCCGAAGCTAGCACACCTAACTCAAGGTGCTTAACAGGTTTGAAGGTATTTGTGCACATCACACAATCCACCCTCTTCTGTGTATGCGCATGCATGTTGCATACACACATGCACACGCACACTTGCACACGCACATGCACACACACTCCTTCTATAGCAAATTGAATAATGGTTACCTCCTTTTCAGAACCTACCACTATCCCAACAATCCTTAGCTATTCTCCCACGGTCCATCTTGCCCTACCTGGTCATTTATTGAGAAAACCATGGCACATGTCTTCTTCATACTACTGTCTTTTCAGTGAAACATTCTCTGGTTATACTTCTGGTCTTGGCTTGTCTAGGCAGCTCTAACAATACTACTAGAAATGTATTGTTCAAAATTCCTGACACCTGGAAGTCAAAATCAAGGTGCTAGTAGGTTCAGAGTCTCATAAGAGCTTGGTCTCCGCATCATAAAGCACAACCTTAGCTGCATGCCTCCATGAGAAGAGGTATGAGCAAACTTCCTCAGGCTTTCTCTGTAAAGTCACTAATCCCATGCATCAGAGTTGAATGTTTATTTGTGTGAGCTGGTCATCTCCAAGAAGTATTCTGGGTTAATGTAAACACAGGAACAGTAGAATTCAAGATATGATTATTGGGGGATACATTCAGACCCTAGGAATGCCCAATACCCCAATACTCCCACAGCCAGTTTCCTCACTCATTTTCAATTGACATCTCAGCATTTATCTCCACTTATTATAGACTTGACTCTTTCATTGTGTTGATTATTGGTCTTTCCCAAACTTCTGAAGGCACAGATGTATACATTCACACTAATATCCCCCAACACCAAGACATATAGGAGGCATTGAGTAAATATCTGTCTATTGAACTCATTAGCACTTAGTGTATATCAACTGAGCATCTACCATATACCAGACACAATGTATAATCCAAGCAGTACACCCCATCACAACTGTAGCTTGAATTAAAGAAATTTGGCATGACTTTTAGGGATAGAAGTTATAAAAATATATCTCAGTGGCCCTGAAAACATAAATACTATTTAATACTGTGTTTTCTCGATGATAAACATTTATCTGTCTCTGTTAAGTGGATCTCTCTGTGGACCCATTCAACCAAGACAGTGATTTAAGAAGTATTTCCTGAGCATCTACAGTGGACAAGCTTCTGATTGAATACTGAAGTGTAAGGGAGTTAATTCAGTGATTTTAAATCAGTTCCCTTGAGATTTGATTTTGCTCTATATATCTTGATCTCATAAAAAGAAAAAGCTACACTCAGTTCATTTGTATTCTTTAATTCAGAAATTTCTAAACATTCTTGGTTAGAAAAAGCTTAATGGCTAGCCATTCAAACAGAAGAAATTCCCACCAGATTTGCTTATTAATTGGTTTGATCCAAAATTGGTTTGAAAAATATATGTTCTGGATGGTTACTGTCTTAGTCACTGTTTTGTTGCTGTGAAGAGACACCATGACAACATCTTCTCTTATAAAAGAAAGAATTTAATTGGGGATGGATACAGTTTCAGAGGTTTACCATCATGTTAGGAAGAATAGCAGCATGAATGCATGTTCTGAAGTAGTAGCTGAGAGCTGCATCTTAATCTATAGTCCAAGAGGGAAAGGGAGATGGTAGAGAGAAGAGAGATGGGAGAAGTAAGGGAAGTAAAAGGAGAGAGAGAGAGAGAGAGAGAGAGAGAGAGAGAGAATATCCTGGCATATGCTTTTGAAACCTCAATCGAAATCACAAAGACTACCCCCAGTGATACATTTTCTCCAACATGGCCATACCTCCTAATCCTTCTAATCCTTTCAAATAATGCCACTCCCTGATGACTAAGCATTCAAATGCATGAGCTTTGGGGGCCATTCTTATTCAAATCACCATAGTTACTAAAAGGGCTCTACTGAGTCCAGAACAGCTTCTTGGAATAATTTTTATTACTAGTCCTCATTTATGATGGATTGCCTTTTGTGTAGCCCTTGCTGTTTTTCTTTTAAATAAAATCATAATTATTGCAGTTCAAACTTGCTTAGATATTTACTGTTGAAAGAAATGTGCTACCATCTAATGTTGGAAACCATAACTAGGTAAGTCTGCTGCCTGTTGAGAATCCAACCAGTTCTGTATCATTGTGTTTTCATTGGAACTTTAAATGGACCCACAAAGGCCTTGTTGTAGCACTTGGGATATGTGGCTTGGGAATCATGTGCATTAGTTTACCCCACTCATATGAACACTTCCAGACATATAATTCAATTGAACAACTTCTGAACTAACTACTGAATAGTACAGAACGGTCAGTTTATAAAAGAAACATGTCCTGCAGCTCTGAAAACTGGGAAGCCTAAGGTATAGAGTCCAGTTTTGGTAAGGACCCTTTGGCTATTTGTCTAAGTTTGTGTTCTATTGCTGTGAAAAGACACCATGATCACCCAACTCTGATCAAGGAAAGCACTTAATTGGAGCTTTATAATCAGAAGTTTAGTCCATTATCAGCATAGTGGCAGCATGGTGACACACAGGCAGACATTGTCCTGGAGTGGAGCTGGGAGTTCTACATCTGGATCCACAGACATCAGGCAAAGAAGGACACAGGGCCTGGATTGAACATTTGGAACCTCAAGGCCTATCCCATGTGACAAACTTCCTCCAATGAAGTCACACCTAATCCCTGTCGAGTAGTGCCATTCCCTAATGACCAAGCATTCAAATCTGTGAACCCATGGGAGTCATTCTTGTTCAAACCACCACACTGCTACAGCATATCATATGGGATGGCAGAGTGTGTGAGAAGAAGTTGTATCATAGCTACTTCCCGATCCCATAGTAATCTACTCGGTCAATGGATTTATCTACATGACCCAATCCCCTCTCTCACATCTCACTCTCAATACCCTTAATGTGGGGCTTTGGAGACTAACTAACACAGAGATTCCCAGAGGCAGCATTGAAATATAGCCCGAGTCAAGAGAAAACATTTGGCTGATGATGACATTCCCAAAGTAGTGCTGAGCTACCTCTGTCCTGCTCTGTGAAGATGGACATGTACTGTTCTCTGTCTTGCTGTCCCTAAATCACAGCTGCTACTGAGTCCATGGAATGCAGCTCTGGTGGTAGATAAAGTGAACCTTTAATTTTTTAGGTTAAAGTTTATTATCTCTTCAATTAATTTTAGTTTAAATTGCTCTACATAGCTAGTGGATAAGATCTGGGACAGTGTGATGAATTTTGTCCGACTTTATACAGTTTCCTGGTGTGATGTAAGGTAAGATACTTCAGACTGGGGAATATTTTATTTACACAAGAAATTCCATAAAAGTAATACAAAGATGCTACCCTTTCTTATGCATTGTGTGCATTTAGGATGCATGAAGGCCTAGGTTTACTCAGTTTATAGGGACCACTTAAGAATAGAGTTCTATTCTTGTTAAGCTTAGAAAAATACCACTAGAGCTCCCGTGTTCAAAGGGGAGTTAGCCCATGTCTTGCCTCTTCAGGTTGTTTCTGTGAAGTGGGTATAAACTGAAGAATGAATTCACCAGTGTATTCCAAAATTTAGTGGTGTCTCCCCACACATGTCCACAGAATTGCTAATTGTGACTTTCACTGAAGGATGGTCTTATTTAAAATAATAAAAATAAATAAATTTATTTTATACTCATATTATCTTTTTGACTCTTTTTCTCAGTTTAGGTTTCTTCTATGCTGGAACGATCAGATACTTTAATAGTTCATTTGATTTCTATGGAATTTGTTTCCTTTCCTTTTCCTTTATAAGATATTTAGTTCTTTAGTTGTATGCGTAGGTGTATGAGCACCTCTACCATGGCACAAATGTGGAACTTGTAATACAACCTGTGGTATGGGAGTCATTTTTTCATCCCACCATGTGGTTTCTGGGGTTGAACTCATTCTTGGTTGTGATCATCTTTACCTGCTAAGCAGTCTCAATAACCCCTCTTTTCCACTTAACTTCATTTTGCCCCAACCCTCCCTACTTGGAGGTGTCATAAAGTTCTTCCAGAAGTTCTTCTTGATTTCCTGCAGAGCCTCTCAAAGGGCACCAGGATCCTAGCAAAGCTTCTTACCCAGCAGCTGAATTCTTAAACTTGAGGCCCACGACTAGTACAATGTCACTTTCTTTGGTCAAAGGTAGTCATGGGGCAGCTCTACTTTAAAGGAATGGAAAATAGATTTGCTTTCTCAATGAGAAAATTAGAGATATTGTGTGTTGTTTTGTTTTGTTTCATTTTGTTTTGTGGTACAGATGATTGAAGCTAGGACCTCCTGAATGCTAGGCAAACACTGAGTGTACTAATCCCCCCTGCTCTAGGCTCCCTTTTCCAGAGAATGCTAAATTAATAATAGAGCACTGTATAGAGCAGGTATGGATACTGTGCAGTTGTCACCTCATGGGGATGCTGGTTTTACAGTTTTCTGGCTATGTTCTTTATTTCTAATACCAACTGTCGTATCTAGATTCTGATTCTGATTTTGGCCTCAGAATTTTATATTTCTATTTTATTCAATGTCCTGTGTGAGGTGGAACAATATTTTTTTGTTTGTTTGTTTGTTTTTGGCTTTTGTTTTTTTGGGGTTTTTTGTTTTTGTTTTTGTTTTTGTTTTTGTTTTTTGTTTTGGAACAATTTTAAATATACAAAAATAGGTTCATTTCTCTCCGAGGTCCTTGGTAGTCTGACTTCTCCTGCCTGAAATGCTCTTTTTTTCCGCCTTTAGGTATTTGACCATTTTAGATTCTCATTCCAGTTTTCCTTGCACACCACTGCTCTTTCTCCCCAATGAATCTCACCCAAATCTAATGGTTCTCCAGGTCGTCATTGGGCAGCTCAGTCCACACTGGACGATCATCTAGTTCCCACGTAAGCCTCAGCTGCTCTGCTTACAAAACAGTGCTGAATCAATGTCTCTAGATTCAAGTTGGAAGCAATTCTAAGATGTTCTAGAACATCCTGCATTTTGAACAATATTAATAGATTCATAATGAAGACTATAGATGAAAGATATTGTACTCACCAGGTTCCTGGAATTCCCTGTCCTTTTTAAAATATTTTAAATTGTCATGAGCATTAATGATTCCCATGTATGAAGACAGTGATACCTATCAAGATTGCATAAAGTCCTTGTTGTCATGGTGATCTGGCACGGAGGGAACTCAGTGGCCTGAATCTCGTCTCTTTTGCTGTATGATACCAGATTCCCTCTTATTAGATACTGAGATTGTATTCACATATTCCACCAAATCAAACAAAATTCAGAATGTTCTCCAGTTCTTCCTGGAGCAAATCCTTTGCAATTAAGATCAAATTTGACTGCCCTAATTCCCCTGGTAATATTTATTTAAGAATCTTTTCTCACTTGCTTAAGAGTATTGTGGACTGCTCATTGATACCCACTTTGGCACAGCTAATTACTACTTTAAATATGGCATTGGGAATTTTTTTCCTGTTCATATTTAGATCTCTTTTCTACTTCTATACTCACCTTCCTTTAAAAACAATGTCCTTTTTTTATTAATTGAAATCTTTTAACAAGTGTATCATAACCCACTGATGAATCTTCTATCCACATCTCTTTGGAAATTTTAATTATATTTATGATATCAGATATATTCTCAAATAACTCTAACAATGCTCAAAAAATGATATTTAAAGTATAAGGTTCTGACTTGAGTTTTGTCAGTTTGAAACTGATTGATAACTTTTGCTCGCCCTTTATATTTCGCAACAAGTCATCGACTTACAAAACATGGTGAACAATGTTATTGAGATGTGTGCCTTATATTGACAATTCAGTCTTACATACTCTGAAGGTGTCTCATTAGGTGAGAGAGTGTGAGCAACACGCAATACAGGCTGGAAAATCCATACTAAAACTCAGCGGACCAGATATGCTTGGGATTGTGGAGTTTTCATGGCTGTAGAAGATTTGCACAAATGATATTCTGAGGATTGGAACCAAGGTCTTGTGGTTTGGATCTGAAATTTGGCACAACAGAAATGATGCCTGGGGTTGTCTTAGAAGTTTGTCAAATCCCGAGTTTACCAGGCTTAGGCCTGCAAGTGCCTAAACTCTTTTGAAAGAAGCAGGATGTCCAGTTTGCTCAAGGGTACTTGGGAAGTTGTTTTCCAGGATTCCTTTTTCTTGTACTCAGCTATCTCTGCATACAACTGTGGCTTAAGTTGGTCCCAGCTAGGGACACAACCCAGCTTCATCCATGTGATGCTGGTTTATCAGGCATGTAGAACACATAAGATTTGGAGACAGGGAGGCTTCCACCATATTTTAAAGGAGGATCTGGGAAGTCAGCCAGTGTGAGGCAAGGTTGGAGTGTCTGGAGAAGGTTACTGTGAAGGTGACACCAGGAGTTACAGCTTAGGGGAGCTAGAGATGCCAGAATCATTGAATGTCTGCTGATTAAAAGCACATTCAGTGAATAGAGCCAGCCCAGGAGGGAAGCCATGTTGAGGCTGGCAAGGCCACAAGGATAAAACTGCCCATCTGCTGCAGGTGTCAAGCTTGAATCTGCAGCATATAACTGTCAATAACAGAATACAACTCTTACCTCGAAGGGGATAAGAGATTGTTTATTCAGGAGCCAAATCCGAATGACCATGGCCTGGAAACACAGACTTAGATCTCCTCAAAATTCCATGTTTCAACATGGAACCAGCATCATGATTTTTTTTTTTTATAGTCACCAAACTGAAAAATCAGAAATCAAAACACCTTTCAAATACGTTGGAGGAAACATGGAAGAGGCCATTACACAGCAAAGCGGAGACAACTCTTCTATAGACCTCAAATGCTATCTGATGGCTCTCAGCTCTTGCTTGTTAAAAAAGAGGGTTTTGTTAAGGTTTTCGTTAGTCATGGGATGTTGGACAGAAATGGCTATTTAGAGGGCTAAATTCAGCCCAAGATAAATTGCAATTAGTTTCTGCACCTGCAACATTTGAAACTGTGCAGCCACTGAAGCATCAGTCAACAAGCCTTTGCAGACACAGCTGCTTTCCAGGAACTCCTCAATCACAGTGTCTGCTCGCCTCTGTTCCAGTCTTGTTCTGCTCTGATACTTTCTTGGTATTCTCCCATTCCCCTCTTTTGGAATGGAAATGTGTATTGTGTGTCGTTGTGTGTAGTGCAGCTGTCTTAGGGTTACTATACTGCGATGAAATAACATGACCAAAGCAACTTGGAGAGGAAAGGGTTTATTCAGCTTACACTTCCAAAGCATAGTCCATCACTGAAGGAAGTCAGGACAGGAACTCAAGTAGGGCAGGACTCTGGAGGCAGAAGCTGATGCAGATGCCGTGGTGAAGTGCTGCTAACTGGCTTGCTCCCCATGGCTTGTTCATGCTGAGATTTGGTCTGCTGCTATGGATTGTAAGGCTAAATTCTATACTCAGTACTAGGCCTAGGAGTGACTTCTTGTATCTACAAGCTTTTGTTGTACAAACCCTGTTTCTTGATTTAAAACTATTGGTTAAATAAAATTGACTGCAGCCAATTACTGGAGGGATTAGAGGTAGGTGAGTTTAGAGCGACCTGGAGGAGAAAGAGGAAAAATGAGAGGAGAAGAGGAAACTGCCATGAAGGGAGATGGACCGTGAGCACATACATGGCCAGGAGAAGCAGCAAGTATCTGGGGTACATTGCTGGGGAGGTAGCCAGGTCAGCACTTAGAGGCAGATTAGGAGTTAACCCCCAGTAATTGTCAAAGCCAAATAAAGTAACCATAGTCTGCCTTTCATTTATTTATAAACTAGTCAGGAATAAGCTTAAATTGGATATACTACACACTCAGCCTGCTTTCTTATAGAATCCAGGACCACTAGCCCAGAGGTGTCCCCTCACAATGGGCTGGGCCTTCCCCCATCAGTCATTGACTGAAAAAAAAATTCCCTACAGGCTTACTTATAGCCTGATTTTATTGAGGCATTTTTATCAGTTGTGGCTTCCTATTCTCCAGTGACTAGTTTGTGTCAAGTTGACATAAAACCAGTCAGTGCAGTGTCTTTTGAATTGTGTGGGGGCTCATAGCTAAGACTTTGCATTGAGTCTCAGAGGAGACATTGGAATCTCTGATACAGCAACACATCTGACTCTCTGAGAGTGACAAGAATGTGGTTTCTCAATCTTTCTGGAAAAAAAAAAAGAACCAACTTTAATCCACCTATTTCTGCTGTCACACTCTAGATAAAAGTGCTTATCAGTGGCTTGAGTGACTAGCCAGCAGTTCTAAGTCGTTTTTTAATATTTGTTGATAGGCTCACAGGATTGAAGTCACTCTGATACAGTAGTCAATGGTCTGTCAGCCCTTACATCATTTCTCCAGGGCGATTTGTGAGTGCTGTGAGCTCCAGAGGGTTAATGATGTAAGAAGAATGTGACCTTTCAACAGTAAATAAGGGCTGAGTGGCATCAATGGGGTGGAGAAATCCAGCTCTGCCGCCATCTTCCTTCCCGCTACACAACTTTGTCCAGTAGAACATAAAATGCAGAGTTTGCTTGTACCCCAGAACCTTTCCGAGACAAGAAACTTTTTTTTTTTATTCAATGCTCATCTCCGCACATGTTGAAATATGTTTTTCTATTAAGATTATATGTGTGTGTGTGTGTGTGTGTGTGTGTGTGTGTGTGTGTGTGTGTACATAGGAGGGGGAAGTGGCATGAAGTTGATGGGAAACACATTCAGACAGGCTGCTGGCTGCCTGTCAGTGATATTTATTCATTCATCTTGACTTATTCTGGATGAATGGGTCTCTCTTTGTAAATATTATTCATGTCTCAGATTATAATCCATATTTCAACTGTCATAAGAACATGATAGAGTAAGTAATATCTCAGCAAACCCCCTGAGATGATTCCAAGTTCTCATCTCTGTTCTGTGGCAATAAAGCTTCCATCATCTGCAGCAATTTTACAGCAGTGCTGAGAAAAAGGAACTCATTTCAGTACATATATTGTTATAAAATTTCATATAATAATGTAGAAAACAAGAAATACTTTACCTTTTTTTGGATGTACAATTGACCCAAACAATAATTTCACTAGGACCTAGTAAATATATATATGTATTAGAATGACTTACAGACTATAATCCAGCTAATTCACTTGGCTAGTGGCTATGAACAGAAGGTCCAAGAATCCAGAAGTTGCTCAGTCCACATGAAACTGAATGTTTCAGCTGGTCTTCAGTAGATGCTGGAATTCCCAGGAAAATCGCCAGTGAAGGAAGGACTTGCTACCAAGGGGAGAGCAAGCGGGCAAGAACAAAAGCCGTCTTTTTCTATGTCCTTAAATTGGCTTCCAGCAGAAAGCATGGCCCAGATTAAAGGGGTGTCCTCATGCCTCAAGGTCTGGATCAAAGGTGTGTGTCTTCTTCCTACCTAAAGGTCCAAATGAGAAGTGGATTCACCCACTTCAAACCAAGCAAAAATCTCACAGGGATGCTCTCTATTCCTGGGGGGGGTAGGTCATTCTAGATGTAGTCAAGTTAACAATCAAGACTAACCAGCACAGTCCCCAAACAGAACCAAGTACTACTTACTGCCTTTATATAGGACTCAGTGGCCCTCTAAACACTCAGCTTTCTCCCACAGATTAGTATTGCTCTGGCTCTCATCAAAGCAGCTTCTTTCAAAGTGGGCAAAGGTTGTACAGAGAACCATAGAGGATCAAAGCACGGAGAGTGTGTGACTGTGCCCAAATGGAACATCTCTCTATAGTATGGCCCTATACCTGAGGCTCAGGTCGTGGAGGAAGAAGACAGAAGAATTGTGAGAGCCAGGGGACAGGAAGGACTGCTGTGAAGCAGTGTCTTCAGGACCCTGCAAGGACATTACTTCCATGAATCTCTACAATAAGGTTTCCTGTACCAGACCACACAAGTTGACATCCTAGCATGGACAGGAGGAAGCAGGCAGTCAATGGCTGCTGAGAGACAGCTAGACAATCTGTTAGACAATCATGAGCCCCAAGCTGCCCACCCTGTTCTTCTTTATGAGGGCCACACAAACTGAATGAATGTGTATACGTATACGTACGTGTATTTATTTATTACAGAAGAGAACACAAGTTTGAAATTAGAGGAGCGAATATGATGAAAATATATGTATGAAATTCTAAAAAATTATCAATACAAATCTCTCCTTTCAAACTGAGAATGGTTTCTCCCTCAGCAGATAAGCCAGAGACGCCATAGCTCCAGGGCATATGAGGTAGGGTAGTGGGGGAGGGGAAGGGTAAACATGTCAGGACCAAAACAGCCCAAAAGCCCAGCCACTGACTGCAGTACTTTTATCTAGAGTGTGACAGTAGAAATCAGGTGGATTAAAGCTGGTTCTTCTTTTTTGTTTTTTTTTTTTTTCAGAAGGATTGAGAAACCACATTCTTGTTGCTCTCTGAGAGTTGGCTGTGTTGTATTTGCTGTCTTTTTTACTTCACGCTTGATTTTACTTCTCAAGAGAATCTTTGCCCTGTTCTCCAAGACATGGTCAACAGACAGAACATGGTCGACAGACAGGAATCCATTACTCTAGTGCAAACACCCAGCCGCTTTCCATTGAGTAATCATAATGAGTGAGTATCATTTTAGTGATATATTTCAACAGAAATTTTATAATTACCAAACTCAATGATTCCAGATCCCTCTCTCTAATGAAATGAAGCAAGCTAGAACTCTGGCTGGAACCTCCAGTGACTGTACAAAAGTAAAAACAGGGTGGGAAGAAAATCCACAATGGTAGAATACCTGTCTCCAGGATGCTCGTCTTTGCACATCAGTGTGGCTTGAGGCACCATCACTTTCCGAAATCCAGCTCAGCTCCTAGGCTTGGCCAGTGCCTGTCTGTCTGTGAGGCCCACAGAGACAGGGTTTGGTGCAGAGGGAAGTCAGTCCTCAGGTGTGTACTTCACAAATACATTATTTTTATGATCCACATTTATTTGTGGCATAAAACTAAGTTGAATTTCACAGTTTTTCCTCATAATTAATTCACATCTAAAAACATTTCTAGCTAGTGTTTCAACCAGGACATTTTCAAAGTCAGGCATTAACATTCATGCAAAAGTAAAGGGTTTCCTTGTGACATTCTCATTTGTCTTGTTGGTCCTCCTCCACCATTCCTGCTGCTGCCCTTGTCCCACCCCTCTGGGCATCTCCCTCTCTCTACAGCTCCTGTAGTGTCACAGGCACCCCACTACCCTGGCATTCTCTGCCCTCTCATGTTCCCAGTTCTAGTTTCATGAGCCCCATATGCATGTATATGAGCACACATGTGCTGTATATAAGCATATATATATATATATAAATTAAAATCTGGGATCTGAATCTGAGGGAAACAAAGTATTTGTCTGTCTATATCTGGCTTATTTCTCTCAACATGGTGACATCTAGTTACATTCTATTTATGGCAAAGGGGAGATCGCATTTTTTTATAGCTGCATAAAGTTCCATTGCGTACACACACCACCTCGCCACACTTGCATTGCCGCTCTGTCAGCTGATGACCACTACGTTGCTTCTCTTTCTTAGATGCTATGGATAATTCTATAATGATAAACATGAGTATGCAAATATCTCCACGACAGTCCCTAAAGTTCTATGAATTCAGAAGTGACAGAATTATTGCCATCCACAACAGTTTCAAAAGTGACATGATGCTTTGACATAAACCTAAACAAAGAGAAGAAAGACTTCCATAAAGACAATTTTAAGACAATGAAGAAATTGAAAACACACACACACACCGATAGGAAGACTTCACTGGTCTTGGGTTAGAAGAATTAATACTGTGAAAAAATGGATACATTGTTGAAAGCATCTGCAGATTCAGCTATGCCTCCACTGAAATACCAATGACGTTATTTACAGAACTGGAAAAGAACAATTTTAAAATGCACATGGAAACACAACTATGACCAGCCAAAGGCCGAAAACAGAAAACCTCTTCTCAAATTATGCTGCAGACATAAAGTTTGATTCTGGTACCAAATGTAGAACAATGGAGTCGAAAAGAGGGTCCAGAATAAACCCACACAATGGATCCCTCTGCTGCCTGATTTTAACAAAAGTTCTTAAATTTATACATTGGAAGCAAGACAACCTTCTCAATAAATGATGCTGGCAAAGATGGGAGCCCTATCCATGAATCTTTCAAAACGGAGTGGAACTGAATTGCTCTTTTGGAGAAATGAATATTGAATTCATTTAGAACCCCTGCAAAATGACATCTTCTGTGGGGAAAATAAAAATCTCATTGCTAGACAAGCCTAGTAAGAGTTGGTAAGTAAGGTTGTGAGCAGAATATAAAATCAGGACATTAAACAAATGAAGTTTATAAAATATCAATAAAAATATCCCAAAAGGTCGAAAATCAGGAAAGATGACATATTAATGTCGTGGCATCAGCTACTCCTATCATAGCCTAAAACGGCAGTTCTGCATTTCAGGTTTAAAGTTAGTGAGAACAAAAGTAGAGCTTGTGTAATGGTGAAAAGAAGCAGTAACACTTCCAGGCCTTTATTAATCACACACACACCTGCTTAATACATGAGACATAACTGCAAAGTGCTGCATGAAATGAATGTGAATTTATAACAGGTGCTTTCATTGATGGCATTTTGAATCTGGATAGATGTAACAAACAGCATACACTAGCCTTGGAGAAACTGATTAACAAAATCAATGTGTCAGCTTTCTGTCACTTGGCACAAGTACTAAGAAAATCAACTTAAAGGAGGAATTGTTTATTTTCGCCCCTGGATTCAGATATTTCAGTCCACAGTTAGCTGGACTTCTCCATCACCCTCTGATTGGTTTAATAAGAGCTGAATGGCCTATAGCAAGGCAAGAGAAAATAGGTGGGACTTCCGGGAGCATTAGGAACTCTGGGAAGGATTCTGAGGTGGGAGATTGACCAGTCAGACACGGAGGAGAACGGATATATGAAACGGAGAGCCACATGGCAGAACATAGATTGATATAAATGGGCTAATTTAAGCTATAAGAGCTAGTTAGGAACAAGTTAAGTTCAGACTTAAAGCTTTCAGAAATACAAAAGGCCTCCGTATCCTTATTCAGGAGCTGACGCCTCAGAGACAGTCCTGTTATAATACTCTGCAATAATTTCTGAGAGGAAGAGAGAATGAAGGAGGAAAACAGAAATTCTAGAAAGTCATGGGAGAAAACGTCGCAGTGAATGTGGTACTGTCAGAGGACATACTGAGCTCTACTGCATTTTAGTGTGTGTGTGTGTGTGTGTGTGTGTGTGTGTGTGTGTGTGTGTCTGAGCATGTGTGTAGGTCCAGGTACTACCTGGGCTGTTCCTCAGGTGGCAACATCCACCAAGGTTTCTGAGAACGGGTCTCTCCCTGGGATCTGGGGCTCACTGACTAGGCCAGGAGGCCAGCCTGCCAGTTCTGGGTATCTGCCCCCCCCCCCCCCCCCCCCCCCCCCCCCCCCGTCTACAAGCCTGTGACAGTACTTGAAATTTTTGGGGGGGGGGTGGGTTCTGGGGAATCTGATCAGGTAAAGCAAGCAGTTCATTAACTGAGATTTCTCACTAGCCCTGCCTCATGCCTTCAATTGCTGTGTTGTCATAGAATAAATAGAATAAATAAAGAAAAAGAAAAAGTAGGAAAAACTTTAAGGAATTAAAACACACACACACACACACACACACACACACACACACACACACACACGAAATTTAAACAAAGAAACTAAGAAGATAGGATGAATAAGAATTAAAGACACATTATTGAAAACTGCAACAACAAAAATTCTAAAATGTAAATTTATACCTAGATTTTTTGTTTTTTGTTTTTGTTTTTCTTTGAATGACTGGGAATAATAAGGGAGGAAAGAACTAACCATGCATGACCTGATTATTTAAATAAAAAAGGTAAAAGATGGACAGTCATCGACAGACGACGATTCATTACATCTAATAAAATTTTAAAAAGAAATTATAAAGAGGAAGAAATGTGGAAAATATATTTCCTGTCAGTGAGTGCTGACATGGTTATAAGAGGAAGCAGAGATATCTTTCTTGATAAACATATATCTCAGTTCTGTAGCTTACAATACCCTGTGATTATCCATTGGCTAATGCTAACCTTAAAGGATCTTTAAGCTCCCCAAGTGGAGTCAATCTATTTGTGTAACAATTGCATTCAGTGTAACAGGTCCTGGTCAGGGTCACACTGAAGGCTCTTAAAGATAGTATAGATTCTGGGAAATCTATAATGCAGGCCAGCAGTGTCACTTGTAGCCCACAGGTCAGGAATTTCCTCTGTGTGGGTGTTTGTAGTTGAAAACATTGCTAAATTGGTAACAAAGAGGGATGCTGGTTAAAATAAAGTTATTGTGTTACTTTTCCTGGGGAGACATGAACAAATGTCTGTTTACCCCAGAAAAAGCACCAATGACAGAGTAGAGTAATGATTCTATGAAATTCCAATTTGATGAGCTTATGAGTTTATTGGTTTTATTTCAGAAGCAGGGGTAAGGGCTTCCAGGCACATATATAACTCAAAAACAGCTATCTCACTAGAAGGCCCACTCCATCATGGATGATGTCATAGAAACTGCACTATGGAGCCCCATCTTTAATCTTCCATTATCCTTCTACCCCCTATATACTACAGAATCTTCCACTGTCACATGCAGGTGGAGGCAGGAGGGAGTAACAGCTAGAACCCCACTTCATTGACCTATGACCCTCCCTCTTCTGCCTAGTGGCAATTGCCTTATCATAAGTGCAAAGGCTTATATTGTTCTGCTGTCCTTGTGTAACTAGGGGCCAAACACCACAGCAAAACACTGCTCCATGATGGTGGTTATATCTGACCTGGAAGAAGCAGGCATACCACACCAAAGCAGACAGCCATGGGATGCTTAGTAACAATTAATGACCAGTAACTGAGTTCTCTGGTTTTAAACAGTAGAGACAACAATGTAACTTTTAAGTAGATGAGCATATTAGCATCACAGTTCAAAGAAGCAACAGTGCCACTGAGTTTCAAGGTCTTTATTCTACAGAGACACTTCTTTAGCTATAGTGAAACTTGACCTTTGAAAATGTTCACATGCAAAATAAGGATGACTTTCCTGATTGGTTAGGAAACCTTGCTGATCTTACACACCTAACGGCTCACAGTTGCTTGTAGCAACAGCTTCAAGAGGTCTAATCCTCTTCTGGTCTCCACCAGCAATGCACACATATGGCAGACACTCTTATAGAAATAGAAATAAAAATTTCAGTGTACAATATAGAACGTAGGACATGAGCTGTGAAGCCCTGATTCAACCCCACTCCAGACCTCTATACCTTGTGAGCATGAGGCGTCATGACATTGTGCTCTAAAAGTTAGAAAAAGAAAGAAACTCGAAAAACATGTTTTACAACAGGAATGGAAAACATATCCAATGTTTCTTCTCCAGCTAAATAGGAATATAAAAAACACTTAAAGACTCTCAAAGAAGCAGAAATCCAAGTCGTAGCAGGCTTGTTTCTGCTAAAAGAATTCGGACATTCATTTGGTCATACAAACCCCGCCAAGCAGACTTGTTCCCATCTATCTCTGGATCTAAGCACAGAGTTGGTAGAGAGCACATTGCAAAGAAGTGAGACATCTAGACCCATAGTCTCAGTCTTTACTGCCCTCTTGCAAAAGGGAACAAAAAGAAGGCGTCGGCATGTCATGTCATCGCCAGGCTCTTGTTCTGGTCTCTCATCTCCTAGCCCTTGGGAATCTCTGTTGAAAGAATTAAGAGTTAGACCTTTGAACTCCATTTCTAAGTAGGCTTTGGGGCATATTTCTAAAGTTTCTGGGACACAAAGCTTCCTAAGAGGGTTTTCCTGTCCAGGTGATGGTTAGACCCATTTGGTTTAACTCCAGGCAGGAACAATGGTTAGTCTTTGTTCTTTGCCAAAAAGCTCCAGCTAGATAGACTAAATAGTGACCTTGGGATCTTTCGAATGAGGATTCAGATCCCAGCTTAAATCTCCACAACTCTAGTCCTGGGTTTTACAAAGTGCTGATCATTAGAATGGGGTCCAGTCTGCGAATACTCCAGTAATCACATAAAAGTACCCACGGATTACTTTTCATCAACTCATGTCGAATGCTAACCATCTTAGGAGCAGGTGAAATTATGTTGGTTGTTAGGGATGATAGAGTGTGTATGGGGGCTGAGAGTGGGAGAGTGAGAGAGATGGATAGATGGATGATAGATAGGTGATAGATAGATAGATGGTTGATAGATAGGTGATAGATAGATTATAGATAGATGATAGATAAATAGATGATAGATGATAGCTAGCTAGCTAGATGATAGATGAATAAAGATGATAGATAGATGATAGATATGTAATAAATGATAGATAAATAGATGATTGATAGATTGATAGATGATAGATAGATGATAGAGAGATAGACAGGTGATAGATGATTGATAGATGATGGATAGATGATAGATGAGTGATAGATGGATACATAGATGATAGATGATTACCGAATGGAGAGATAGATTATATATATATACACACACACACACACATATATAATACCTGGGAAAAATTGAAACCAAAAAAATGACATTTGAGAGGAAAGCCATGTTTCTTCAGTTTTTAGTCTGTGGCCTCATTTTTCACAGAATGGCATGCAGATCTTCTCTGAGTCGCAAAAACTATCCTTGACAAAACACTTGTCTCAGCCTCAGGAATGACCTCAGTCTGGAAAAGGCCAGACGTATGGGCTCATTGTTTCTTCTATACCACACTTCATGTGCCTGCTTCCAACACACACATTTATAACACACATTTACACAGTATACCTACACAACTATTCCTGCTGTTTTTCTGCACGGAAAGAAAGTCACTGTACAAGCAAGAACTGGATATTCTGTGCAGCTGACTTACCTGCCCCCTGGGTTACTATGTCTTCTGTCTTGTCTGTTATGCTCTGAGAATGAAAGAGAGGGAGTTTACTCTATTTTTTCCCAGAAGGTTGGTGTGCTCTCAGGAGAGAGGAATCTCTGTGCTAGCTATCTCCAGCCCCTCACAGCATAATCATGGCCACATGTTTGCCTACAGACACTAACATGCATTGTTTGTGCACATACATGCTCACCTATATACCTCACCTATACTAACACATGTATTTCATTCTCTAGACACACTTAAGTTATTTCTGATAACTTCATGACCTTCTTGTTTAAAATAGTTTTGAGATGTGATTCATGGAACACAAAATCCATTGTTTGAAAGTATAGAGTTTAGTAGTATTTAGTGTACAACCCACTGGTACTTAGCATGTCCACAGTGTTGTGCTGTCACAAGCTTTGACTAAGTTCAGAACTTTCTCATCACCTAATGACAAGAACTCATTCCCACCAGCTCCTTATTCCTTTCTCCAATTGTGGGAGTCAACTTCTTACAACAATTCTATTGATTTAGCAATCACTTTCCCCTCTCTGCCTTTATAATCATCTGTCTATCTGTCTATCTATCTATCTATCTATCTATCTATCTATCTATCTATCTATCTCTCATCTCTCATCTATATCGACCATCATTATTTTCTTCCCATCCATCTTACTGATTGAGCTCCTTTGGAGAACCCTAACTAATATACTATACAATGAGACTTTTTGACTCTTCTTTACTTATTATGTTTTTCAGAGGTATCCAAAGAAAATATATCTCTATTTTATTCATTTCATGGTAAAATAATATTATATAAATCACAATTTCCTTATAATAAATTCTTTGATAGGCATATGTGTTGTTTTAAATCTTTAGATTTAACATGATTAAATATATGTCTAGAAATACTTGTGTATAAGTTGCGTCTGAATGTATGCTTTCATTTCCACTAGGAGTAATGCTTGAACTAGAGCTCTTGGATCATATGTAAATTCTGCCAATGTGCAATTTTATCTTTCTGCTAACAATATTCTGGGGTTCTTACTTCTAAATTTGTTACTTTTGCATATTGAACTAAAATTATCTGGGTAGGGCTAGGGTGGTACCTTACTTGACTTTGATTTGTATTTTTGAATATTTTACTCTAGACTTTCTGTAACATTGTGTTCAATGGTGAAGGTAGATCACCATGTCTATACTTTGTTATTTACAGGGAGAATTTTCAGCTTTTCCCATTGAAGATAATGTCAGTTGTGGTTTTCTCTGTTGCAGGATATTTGATCACAGTGTGAACAATGAGATTGTGTTGTTTACTGGAAAAATCTGTTTCTAGTTGTGGTGTGGCTCGGCCTTAGTACACACCTTTAATCCCTCTGGCTGGAATATAGACATGCCCTGAGCACACACCTCTAATCTCAAACAATGAAGGTAAAGTTAGTTTGTAGAAGGAAGCACTCTGTTTAAAAGTGATGTCTAATTGAGTGGCAGACAAAAATGACAAATCAGAGAAAGATTTGACATAATAGGATAAGCCCAACTCTATGAGAATAGAAAGAAAAGAGAGGCTAACTTAAGAGAGAGTAGTGCAGAGAGAGAGAGGAGACGAGGCAGTTTTACCAGGACAGTTGTACAGAGGCAGACTGCAGATAAAGGACGAGCTAGGGAGACATAACAACAGATTCTGAGGAAATTCAAAAAATCATCAGATCCTACTACAAAGGCCTATACTCAACAAAACTGCAAAATTTGGAAGAAATGGACAATTTTCTAGACAGATATCAAATACCAAAGCTAAGTCAGGATCA
>CM052708.1:59784750-59802647 GCA_028551405.1 Uromys caudimaculatus | reverse complement strand
GGTGGAATTCCCTCCTAGAGGCGGGTTGGGGAGGGGACAGGGGGTATCCAAAGAGGAGACCCAGAAAAGGGGAAACATTGGAAATGTACATAAAGTATCAAAAATAAAAAAAGGAAAAAGAAAAAAAAAAAAAAAAAGGGACGAGCTGACACAGGTGAAGACAGAGAAACCAGAGAATGAGGAGCCAGAGGATTAAAACAGATTGCCAGAGTTAGTCTGAGGCAAAGCCAAGCAATTCAGTCAGAGGCCAAGAAAGAAGCTGGATTGAATCAGTCAGCTTGGAGAGGAGTTTGAGCCAGAAGAGCTGAACTGAGCCAGCCAGCCAGAATCCAGAAAGAACAAGACAGAGTGAGCTTATTCAGCAGCAAGTCTCAGAGGCTGAAAACATTCTAGGCTTATGCTAGACTGTATGGAGGCCAGAAGATTCCAGGACGAGGCCTAGGTTAGCAGACAGAGGCAGTGCGCTCCAGAGACAACAATAAGCAGGTGAACAAAAGTTACTTTTACATTTCTCTAAACAATCTTTTAAAAATTTTTAAAAGTCAAATAAAATTACTTCTTGACCCTTTCCCTTTTCTCCAACACTTGCCATAGCTCCATCTCATCTTATTTATTTATTTATTAAAGATTTATTCATTTTTTATTTATATGAGTACTCTGCAGCTGTCTTCAGACACACCTGAAGAGTGCATCGGATCCCATTACAGATGGTTGTGAGCCACCATGTGGTTGCTGGGAATTGAACTCAGGAACTCTGGAAGAGCAATCAGTGCTCTTAACTGCTGAGCCATCTCTCCAGCTCTTTATTTCCTTATTTTAAGGAAATTCTCTTCCCTTTCAATTTTGAGATTTGTTATAAAAATAGTCTTGACTATTATAAAGTTACTTTTTTACTTTGCTTTGATAATCATGGTTTTTTTTTCCCTGTTCGCTCTGTTAATGAAGCATTTTGTACTGACTTGTGCCACCCTTGACTTCCTGGAATAAGTGCTATTTGATCCTGGTATAGACACCACAGTTATTTTCTTTTGTGCGTTTTGTGTGTTTTGCATCTCTGTATGCACTAGGTCATGGCCTTAGATTTCCCCACAGTACTTTTGTTGGCTTTGGATCCAGTGTAGTATTGGTTTTGGAGAACGTTTTCCAAGCTTTGTAAGGGTTGTGAGCTAACAACTGAAAACTTCCTGTACTGAGCTTTCTTATTGGGAGTTTCTGATTACTGATCTGATCTCTGTTGTAGTGGGTTTTCAGACTTTCTATCTCCTTTGATAGTCAGCATTGATGTCTATAACTATACCAAGTTGATAAAAACTTAGAGTATACAGCTGATCTGGATAAAGGTGTCTTTTAATGTTTCTGATCCTTTTAGGAATATATGTATAGTTTTGTTGAATTTATGCCTTTCCTAGTGTATTTTTTTAAATCTCTGTTCTGTGTCCCCTCCCTTTGCAAACTTTGTTTTTTCCTTCCTCTTTTTCTACTTTCTTGAAGGATAAAGTTGTCAAGATCTTTTTTCTTCTACAATGTAGACATTCATGGATATATATTCTGTATTCCAAAGTTTTTATATATTAAGTTTTTCTTTTAACTTTACAGTGTATTTTTCTAAGTGATTTTTTTTCTTTAACCTATCAGCTGTTTAAGTTTATGCCATATATATGGTATATACTTAATATATTGCATACATTTATTATACATTATGTTATAAATTATATATATATTCCAGTTTTCCTTCAGCTATTGACTTCTAGTTACATTCCACTCTGGCTGGAAAGATATGTTTTATTGACCTTGATCTTTTAAAATTTACCAGGTATTGTTTGATGGCCAGACATATTTGTACCTTGGAGGCTGTTTCATGTGAACTTGAGAATAGTATATATTGTTTTCAGGCAGTGATTGGCGTAAATACTTGGCTTATGTTTATAATAATGCTGAAGCTCTTTATTTCCTTATTACTCCTCTCTCTCTATGTTCTTTACAATATGAAGAGTGATGTATTGTAGCCTTCAGCTCTCAGTGCAGGATTGTTGGTTTCTCCTCTCAATGCTGCCAATGTTTGTTTCACATATACTGGGTTTCTGCTGTATGGTGCATGTGTTGTCATTGCTGTATTTTATTGGTGGATCAATTACTTCATTGTTATAATATTTCCATTATTTGCTCTTTAACAAGTTTTCATTTTTTAGCTCTGACATTGGCACAGCCCCTCCAGTCTTCTGTGCTATTTATACAGAATTTAATTTTCCTTTCTCATCACTTGCAACTTATTTCTATTTAGAGTATTAAAACAAATCTCATGTAAGCAGTACAAGGTTAGATCACCACTGCTATCCATTCTGCTGATTACCTCTTATAATTGGTGTATTAAGACCCTTTAAGGCAGAACTGTCTTCTGCTGTGGGCTGCTTCTGATCTCTATGTCTTCTCCCTTTGTCATTCTTTCTATTTCTCTAGTACTCCTTATCTTGCATATTATTCACTGATTTTTTTCTTATATGCCATTTCAATTCCCCTTTCATATTATTTATTGCATAATTTTAAAGCTATTTCATTGGTGTTTACCAGGAGGATTGACATTTCAAGTGTAAAACTCATTGGGCTTGATACAAAATTATATCACTAATATACACTAGTTTTATTCTTGCCAAAGCCCATCCCCCTTATGTTGTTAGGATTATTAATTGCATCTCTGTATTTGTTGTGTGCCCAAGAACATAGACTTATAACTATTGTTTTGTGTATTTACCTTCTAAGTCACATAGGAAACAAAAGCAAATTAGAAGCAACCTCCTTCCTTGAGTTGCTTCTTTTTGGGGTATTTTGGAATTCGCACCAATAAGAGAAGTAAACAGTACACTTATGAAGGTGTTCTCACCAGTGATGTGTATTCATCAGATGGCTTTGAGTTGCAATCTAATGTGATTAAGTTTAGACAGAGATACTAACTCTGTCAGTGTTTCTTATAAGAATGTCTACCTGTGACAGACCTCCTTAGCTTCTGTTCAGCTTGGAATGTCTTAATTTACAGTTTATTTTTGAAGAAGCAATTTCTAGATTTAGAAGTCTTGTTTATCACTTTCTAAGGTTTCAGCTTTTAGATGCATTTTATTAACATTTGTTTGTCTGATGAATGGCGGACTGTTGATCTTATTGAGGTTCCTTTGTATAGGAAGCTTTCTTCTCTCACTGTTTACTCCTTTCTCTGCCTTTTGACACTTGATAATACCGTGTCTTTGTGGGGGCTTTTGCTTTCAAACTGCTTGCAATTACATGTAAATTCATATCTTTCATCTAATCGTTGGTAGTTTTCTTGCCATTATGTCTCCAAGTGTCACTTTCTGCTTCTCTTTCTCTCAGCCTTTTGGGGATTCCACAATGTGTGTACTGGTGCATAAGACAGTGTGCCACAGGGATCCTGAGGCGTCTACAATGTGCTGCTGGTACATAGGACAGTGTGCCACAGGGATTTGGGGGCTGTTTTTCTTTATTTGTTTGTTTTCCATCTTTTTCTTTCTGTTCTTCAGCTTGGGTGATTTTTAAGTAAACTTCTAAAAGCTCATTGATTCTCTCTTCTGTATTCTTCTGAATACTTGAATATGCTATTTGAACCCTCCTTAGAAAAATTTTAAATTTTAGCATTTTTACTTTTAGCTCCAGAATTTCCCTGCAAGTCTTTAAGACATTTTCTACCATTTACCATGTTTTCCTGATTTCCTCTAGTCTTTTTTTTTTCCTGGTTCCTTTCATTTCTCTGAGAATCTTTGAGATAGCTGGCAAGGTATTTGTCTAGGTTTCTGACAGTTTCTCCGTTTCTTGTGAATTGACCATAGTTTTTTGCTTTTGTATGTTTCATAATTTTATTGTTGTTGCTAAGAACTGAATATTTTGAGCATGAGGTAATTCTGAGAAGAGTCTCCCCCCCGGATGATTCTCTTGTTTCTTGATGAAGGCTATAGTTATCTCTTTGTTTGTAACTTTCCCAAGCTACTTTTGGAGAGTCTGTACTTCTTGTCATGAGCATCCATTAGAGTGCCTTGTGTTATCTCTGCAGTCAAGTAATGGCCTGACAGAGATTGCCTTCAATGCCTGAACCCAGTGAAGAAATGAAAGGGAAGGAATGGTTTCCAATTTAAGCAGTAGGAGAAGCCATTTCAGCCAGTGGGTCATACGTCCCTCCTGGATGCTAAGCTGTCAGAAGCAGTGAGTGAAATGTATAACTCTCATTCTGAGGGTGCCCAGTCTGACTCTAGTTAGCTACACTGTAGGTGTTGTCCCTGTGGCTCTTCCACACTATCTAGAGAAAGGGGGTGGTAGATGGAAAGCAAAGTATCAAGATGCAAATAAATGTATTAGCACCCGTCTCCATCAGGTGCTCACCATGGTGTTGAAAGTGTTAGCTTAGGTTGCAGAGGCTCAGCATTGGGCTCAGTTACTCTGGACACTTCAGCAACTCCACAGAGCTTTTATTTGAATGTGTGCTTTATAGTGCAGGGACCTCTATATTAGTTCTGTTCTTCTTTCCATAAAGAGGAATACAGAGTCATGTTTAGACTCTCAGCCTTGGTAGAAATGACTCAGATACTAATTTTCCTATTTTGTTGCTAAGGATCAGAGAGTAACAAGTAGGAATCTGGAAAAGATATCAGGATCTTAAACTGGCCAGTGTGGACACACTCTGGGACTTCCAGGGAGCAGTGGAGAAGCAGTAGTGTAATTTAAAATCTATCAAGAACAGAGGCACTGTATTACACTCTAATTAGTTATATTTGGTGTGGAAACTCCACTACTTAAGAACGCTTCCTGTTACAAAGAGAGGAACTTTAAAAAATTATCACTATGGAGACAAACTCCATAATCATGACTAATACATGTTGGTACATTTACAAAGTAGACAATGGCCATTATAAAACATTTCTTAAAATAGCCCAAACTAGAAGGCACAGAGTTCAGAACATTCAAATGGTGACAGTTATTCTGAAGCTTTCTGGTCCCTCTCCCAGTGAGCAGCCATGTTAGTATGCCTCCCACTGTGAGGTAGGAAATGTCATGAATGAGAGCAGAGCATCTCTGTCAAACTTGCTCAGTTGCTAGAACTGCCACTACTGAGTAAAACCACCAAAAAGGTGGGGGGATTTGGTTGTGATATTTACCATTTTCACTGCAGTTTTAGTTAAGAAAATATAAACACACATTCTTATACTGTGTGATGTTTACTAACTCTTCATGAAGTAAACTACATTTGTTTATTTTTTGTTACTAACAGGACTTGGGGATATCAATTCCTGATGTAGATCTAAGAGAAAATAAATTTTAAAAGTCTCATGAA
This sequence comes from Uromys caudimaculatus, assembly GCA_028551405.1. Classification (NCBI taxonomy): domain Eukaryota; kingdom Metazoa; phylum Chordata; class Mammalia; order Rodentia; family Muridae; genus Uromys; species Uromys caudimaculatus. The sequence goes on along the minus strand of CM052708.1, from coordinate 59,797,318 downwards.
AAGGAGAAAAGAGAAAATTTAAATAAATTCTCATTTTATAAGAAGAACCTAAAACAGGAATTGAAAAAAGACCTTATTTCATATTTACTAAATAAAAACAACAAAACTTTTAAGTCAGTCTGATTTTAGTTATAAAGCATACTATATATTTGAATATAAAAATCATAAATATTTTTATATGATGTCTGTAAATCTTGTATTCATGCCTTGACTGAGTTCTTCTCTCTCTCTCTCTCTTTATATATATATATATATATATATATATATATATATATATATATATATATATATATATGGAAATATATGTGTGTATATGTATATACACATATATACATACAAATATGTATATTTGGATCCATATATGTGTGTGTTTGTGTGTGTATCTTAAAAACTTCATCAATATACCCGCAAAATACAGTAGGTCATAACTTGAAAGCATAATAATAAGAATAAAAAGTCTAATGGCAAATTATAGTTTTAGTGGCTATGAATGATGAGTTTTGGGACTATTAGAAATAATGGAATTTTTATCATAGACAAACAATAGTTTTGTAAAATTAATAGTTCTGCCAACATTTCAGAGGGAATTTTGATTAATCACATTAGAAGTAGACTCTCTGTTCACTGACTCTCCCAAAAAGCAAATGTTTCAAGTAAGAAAAAGTATTTCCTAGTTATGCACTTGATTTGGAATGTCTATGGTTTGAAATAGTTTGTGCAACTAAATGACAGTCATGCTGATTGCCCTATGCAATACATGATGAAGAAAATGTATAGAAAGTTGCAACAGAGGAAAAAAAGTGTCACATATATAAAGGAAAACCCATTAGAATAACAGCTGATTTCCCAGCGGAAACCCTGAGGCTAGAGGAGCCTGGAACAATGGTTCCAAGTCCTAAAAGACTATGAGACTATGAAGGCCAATCTGAAATAATATAATCAGCAAAGCTACCTGACATCATTGCAGGGGAAAGAAAAACTTTCCACAATCCAGAGAGCCTATGTATGTATGTATGTATGTATGTATGTATGTATGTATGTATATATATATATATATATATATATCTCAAACCTCAAGAAAATACAGGAAGCAATATTTTAAGGTTAGAGAGACTATGGAAAGAAATGCTAAGCTGTCATTATTAAAACATGAAGTCCCACTGAGAACCCAAACATCAGCACCAAGAATCAACAACACCACGACTATAGTTGACACACGTTTCAATGATAACTTTTAATATATATGGCCTCAGTTCTCCTATCAAAACACACAGACTGAATGTATCAAGAAACAAAATCCATTTATCTGTTGCCTATAAGAAACACGTGTTAGTTTTAAAGATAGACACTACCGTAGAGTAAAAGGGTAGAAAAAATTACTGCAATCAAATGGGACCAGGAAGCAAGGGGGAACCAATATCCTACTATCTGACAAAACAGACTTCAAACTGAAACTAATCAGGAAAGATAAGGAAACACTTTATTCTACTCAAGAGAAGACATTACTATTCTAAACATATAAATACATGCATATCCATATAAACATAAACACAAATATAACTAACATATTTGTGGCATCCAATTTCATTAAAAATAAAATGTGCTGCTGGATTTAAAGAAATAGATTGACATCAATCCTATAATAGTAGGTGATTTCAATACCTCACTTTCTTCAATATACAGGTTCTCTAGATAAAAAAAATAATCAGAGGAACTTCAGAATTAATTGACATCAAATGGACTTAACACACATTAGCACAATATTCCATTCAAACACTAAAGAATACATATTCTGCTCAGTAGCACATGGAAGATTTAAAAAAAACCATATTATGGAACACAAAATATATCTTTACAAATTCAAAAGGACTGAAAAGACTATGTGTATCCTATTTGACCATAACACAATAAAAAAATTAAATATTAACAGCACACAATTCTCTGGAAAATATACAAACTCATGGAGATTAAAAAACTCATTACTGAATGGTGAACTGATCAAAGAAGAAATCAGAAAAGAAAATTAAAATGTTACTAGAACTAAATAAAAAAATAACACAAGGCAACAACCTGTAGGACACAGTGAAAGCAGTTCTATGAGAGAAATATTATAGCCCTAAATGATTACATTGAAAATCTGAACATCGATAAATGGCTTATTGATGCAACTCAAAAAGTTCAGAAAATAAGAACATACCAAATCCAAACCCAGCCGATGAAAAGAAATAATAAAATTCAAAACAGAAATCAGTGAAATAGAAACAAAGAATCAATGAATCTAAGAACTAGCTCTTTGAAATACTAAACAATATTTGGCCCAGCTAACCAAAAGAAATAAAGAAGGAACCCAAATTAACAGGGCCAATTACAGCAGACACCAAAGTAATTCAGAATATTTCAAGGGGATACTTTAAAAACCTGTCCTCCATTAAGCTGGAAAACCTAAAAGAAGTGGGTGGATTTCTAGATTCAGTGAAACCACCAACATTAAACCAAACCTCAACAACCTAAGTAGAACTACAACAAATGAGATTGAAATAGTAATAAAGGATTCCCAGCTTTAAAAAAACACAAAGTACAGTGTGAGTTGGATTCACAGCAGAATTCTACCAGATGCTCAATGAAAATCTATGCTCTGTCCTTAAACTACAAAAAAACGAAGGAGAAGAAAAGAAAGAAAAGAAACAGAAGGGACTTTCCCAAACTCCCTCTGTAAAACCAGTACCACTGTAATACCTAAACCAAGTAAACACACACACACACACACACACACACACACACACACACACACACACACAAACACACACACACACACACACACACACGCACACACACACACACACACACACACACACAAGAAATCTGAAGTCCTAATGAACATGAACTGAAAAATGTTCAATAAAGTACTTCAAAGTAGAAAACAGACATACATCAAAGTTGACTTTCTCCCTGAAACACATGGGTTGTTCAACATATATAATCAGTACATGTAATAAACCACACAAATGGACAAAACGGATGAAAATGACATGGTCATTTCACTAGATGCAGGAAATCGTTTTGACAAAAACCAACATGCCTTCCTGATAAAAGTATAGAGAACACAGGACTAAAGGGAACAAATCTCACCATAATAGAAGCTACACAGGAGAAACTCACAGACAGCACCATCTACTCTTTTTTTCTGAAAACAAACAAATAAACCATAAAACATATTCTGATCAGTTTCCCTTCTCCCAACTTGCTCCAGATCCCCCCCTACCCACTCCTTCTTCTACATGCCTTTTTCTCTTTCTTTTCATAAAACAGGCAAACAAAACCAAACAACCAAAATAAAAACAAAATAATGCCAAAGAAAAAGTACAAGAAACATACATAGACACAGACAAAAACAGAAAACCAAAACAAAAAAACCCTCAAGGCCACACAAACAGAAAATTGGAAGCCATAATATTCAAGCAAAATATCAGTAAGATTTTTTTTAAATGCCCAAGGGGTGGTATGAGACAAAAAGTTAACGAAATTATCCTTGAGGTCAGTTTGCGTTGGCCAGCTACTGCTGGACATGAGCCCTACCCTAAGTGTGATTATATACCTAGTGAGACTTCATTAGAGGACATGGATTCTTCTTTTGTCAGTAGATGTCAATTGGATGTTGCTTCTTGGTTACAGATGGGAGCTTTGGTCCATCCTGTTCAGGCCCTGTGCATGCTGCCACAGTCTCTGTGAGTTCTCATGTGTGTCGATTCTGCTGTGTCTAGATGGTCTTGTTTCCTAGGTATATTCCATCCTCACTGGCTCTTAACAACCTTTCTGCTTCTCCCTTCTCATAGCTCCCTGAATCCTTGGGGGAGAGATTTGATGAAGATTTCCCATTTAGGACTGACTTTTCCAAAGTCTGTCACTTTCTGTACCCTGTCCAGTTGTGGCTGTCTGTATTAGTTCCCATCTACTGCAGGCTCAAGCTTCCCTGGTGAGTTGAGTGAGGTACTGATCTATGGCTATAAAAGAATGTCATCGGAGTCATTTATTGCTATATTCCCTTAGCAGAACAATAGTATTTGTTTGTCTCAGGTTCTTGGCAACCCAAGCAGTGTCAGGATGGGTTCTTAAATGGTGATATTAAATGGAGAAAATCTTATTACAATCCTGCTGAAGGAATGAAACATGGATGTCTACTAAATCCACTCCTTTTCAATACTGTGCTCCAAGTACAACTGGAGCAACAAGGCAAGATAAGGAAATCAACAGAATATAAACAGGGAAAGAGTAAGTCAAATGGTCCCCATTTGCAGCTGACATAATACTACATATTAGAAAGCCCCAAAGTTCTACCAGAAAACATCTAGAAATAATAAACAAATTCAACAATGTAGCAGGATACAGAATCAACTTGAACAAATCAAAAGCTCTCCCATATACCAACAATAACCTTATAGAGAAGAGAAGAAGATCATGGACACATTCCCATTTATACTAGCCTCAAAAAAGTAGCTAGGAATATTTTACTATATCCCTGTATTTATTTCATATATTTCCTGTAAATATTTCTGCATCGCTAAAGAAACAAGTAGGCAAGAGGGAATGCACAACATGGGAGAGAATCTAAAAAACTCAAAACAAACAAAAACACAAACAAACAAAAAAACCACAAATGACTCATACAAATAATGAGCCTGGGGCATGAAAAGAGGACTCTCACAAGGAGGAAATGGGAGGCAGTTAAGAAATATTTCAAATAATGGTCATCAGCCCTAGCAATTAATGAAATTCAATTCAAAACAACTTTGAGATTTCTTCTGATCTCTGACAGAATGGCAAAGATCAACAAATAACATAAAAGTGCTTGAGGTTGGTCTTAGGAAAAAGGAACCCTCATTTACTGTTGGTGAGCTAACAAACTAGTGCAGCCATTATGGAAATCAATATGGAGAATTTTCAAAAAGCTAAATAAATCCACCATAGAACTTGGCTGTACTACTCTTTGGTATATGTCCAAAGGACTCGGCATCGTATCAATAGACACTTGCTCAGCCATGTTAATTACTGCTCTACTCACAATCATTAGGAAATGGAAACAACCTGAATGTCCTTCAGCCAATGAACTGATAATGGAAGTGTGGTGTGTATACACTACATGGTGCGCATACACTATGCAGTGCATATATACCATGTGGTGTGTATACACTACGTGGTGCGCATACACTATGCAGTGCATATATACCATGTGGTACGTATACACTGTGGAATACTGTTGTAGGGTAAAGAAAGCTGAAGTAGAGAAATTGGTAGGTAAATGGATGGAACTAGAAAGGAACACACTGGATGAGGAGACTCAGACATAGAAAACAAAATCATGTTCTCTCTCATCAGAGGCTCCTAGCGCCACAGCCTCAGATGTGAGGGCCTATCATGGAGTAACTACAGAAACAAGGAAAGTAACCAGGGACCATTGCCAGAAGAGCAGAAGAGAGGGGAAATATCAGGGAACAGATAATCTGATCAGGAAAATGGGAACAAAGAGGGGGCTCTAACTAGGAAGAGGGAAGGAGAGAAATACAGGAAGAGGTTAAGGATGTCTGGAAAACTCATAAGAAAACATTCTATTAAAAATGTACCTAAAAGCAAATTCTATAATACATGTAAATCTGGGTATGACTGTACATACATAATTTAAATGAGCTTTGTTCATCTGGACTGACAATGCTTCTTCCAAGAGCCAAAGAGCATCTAACAAAACTCCAACACCAGCATGAAAAGCTGTCTTTTGAGTTGTTGGTAAGGACTGTCCAAGAGACTCCCAAAACATAGATTATTGCTGCCCTAAGAGGTAAAGGTTAAGTCCTATTGCTGAAAACACCATGCACTTCAGACGCAGGGCTTAGAGGCTTCTGAGCCGGAGACTGACCTGTGGGCTTCTTTTCATAGTACTGAAAGGCACCATGCAAATTCAAAAAGAGGGAAGCAACCAACAGTGTCATTCAGCTATGAATCCAACAAATCATAACAACAACCAGAATGATGTGAGAACCCCAAGAGTTCAATAGGGACACACAAATCTTGGCTGTAACCAACAGCTCTGTAACTAGACTGAAGGCCTTCTCAATGAGAGTGAAGTCATACTGGAAACCTAGTCTGATACCCAGGGCTAGTGAAGTCATGGATCTTGGAGAAGAACCTACAGCCACCATTTTACTAGGCCAGTATAATCCCTAACTATACTCTAAATATTTAGCCTTATGCCCAGAGGTAAGTGTAGTCTTTACCTCTCACCAAGGAAACTTCTTGCAAGAGATGGAGACTAGTCAGGCAGTGGTGGTGCACGCCTTTAATCCCAGCACTTGGGAGGCAGAGGCAGGTGGATTTCTGAGTTCAAGGCCAGCCTGATCTACAGAGTGAGTTCTAGGATAGCCAAGGGCTACACCCTGTCTCAAAAAACCAAAACTCCCCCCATGCTCCCCAAAAAGAGATGGAGACTGTTACAGAAAACTGTAGCCCATCAAAATGCAGAGTTGTAGAGCCCAATCTTAATGAATACATCTACAAGTCGTGAACCTAAAGCTCAGAGAACATTCCAAAAAGATACCTGGGAAGATTGTAAAAGCCAGAGGATTGGGGATTTTGCTGTGAGATTGTGTCTCCTAGTCACAATTTCACAATGTCAGAAGCTATACCCATAAAGTGTCACTAATATGGCTGTCTAAACATGAGCTAAACAAGGACACCACCAGTAGACATGCTGAAGTGGAAGGGGAAGACCACAAGACCTTAACCTTCCCCAGAGAACAGTAAGCAACTAAGGAACGCTGAGTGTGGGAGAAACAGGCTTCCCTGCGAAGAGCACACCAATCAATTATCTAATACCAAACGGTCAGCCTTGAAACAGAAACAGTATATAGTCCGAGCAGGTTGCACTTGGGGATGTGTATATACAGACATATATATATATATATATCTGGGTGTTAAAACGATTAATGGAAGAAGAGGCCATATATTTTAAAAAGATCAAGATTAGGGCATGGGAGAGTTCAGAGGAAGAAATGGAAGGTAGGAAAGATATAATTACATTATAATCTCAGAAATGAAAAAAATTACACTGACTGTGAATAATTGAAAATATTCTTATATAGAAATTTATTTCAGATTCTTTTAAATAGCTTTCCACTGAGTACTGTGTCACTTGGAATGCTTAGAGAAATGCAGTGACAAAAACGTTGCAGATTTAAAAGTATCTGCGTTAGTGTGTTTATGTGAAGGTGTGCATATGATTTATACTTGCTTTCCATAAAGAGGGGAGAAACCCTGGATTTTAAAGTGAGTATAAATTATATGCTTCTCTTGTGCAAGTATGACACAGGATGTATTTTCAATTTATATGCACTGTGAGGTGCCAGACGATCACTTAAGAGCGTCCGTGCTGGGCATTTTTTCCCAAAACTTTCTGTAGCAATTTTGCTGAATGAGATTTGGTAATCCTAAGTGAATTCCAGTATTTCTTTAGTCATTTTGGTGAATGGTTCACTTGACTTAATTAGAAAGTGAGGACGCAATGGGAGCTCAGGTCAAGCATGCCTGAATGGACATGCAGGAACTCTTCCTCAGCACCTCCTTGTGAAGGTGCATCACCTTCTCTTCTGCTTCTCTGCTCCTTTGGGTTTTATTTTTTCATGTTGTGATTTCAGTCTCTTCATGCCTTCCATATATACATTTCTCTGTTTATGGACCCTCTATTCTGGGTCTCAAAACTTTTTTTTTTTTCGAGACAGGGTTTCTCTGTGTAGCCCTGGCTGTCCTGGAACTCATTCTGTAGACCAGGCTGGCCTTGAACTCAGAAATCCGCCTGTCTCTGCCTCCCACGTGCTGGGATTAAAGGCGTGTGCCACCACGGCCCGGCTGTCTCAAAACTTTTATATTACATGTAAATACTTGACAATCTACAAAGGACTCTCAGAAGCTATGTCACATGTGAATGAGGGACCCACCTCAGGTGTGCTTTCTATGTCATAAAAGAATTTGGCAACAGTGATGAACCACAGGCTAGGAACTTCTTACACAGTATTCTCTTGCTGTGAGGAGACACTCCTGGCAACCTCTCTAAGAAAACATGCAAGCATTTCAGTGGAGGCTTGCTTGTGTTTCAGTTTCCTAGGGTCACCCCATTATCACCATAATGGGGAGCATGATAGGGCAGGCAAGTTGCTGGGGATGTTGGCAAGTAGGCAGGCAGAAAGGGGGAGGAGGGGAGAGAGGGAGAGGAGGAGGAGGGGAGGAGGAAGATGAGGTAGAAGAAGAAAGAAGAAGATGGAGGGGAAGGAAGGAAGAGAGAAAGAAGGAGAGGGGAGGGAGGGAGGGAAGAAGGGAGAGAGAGAGTTGGGAAGAGAATATAAATCCCCAGTGACATACTTCACCCAACTAGGCAGCACCTCCCGTCTTTCTCCAACAGTCCACTCACCAGTGACCACGCAGTCACTGCCTGAATCTGAATCTGTGCAGATGAATGCCTGAGGGGGCCATTCTCATTCAAAGCACTGTGGGGAGTATTTATGAAATTTCACAAAGACCGAACAGCCCCAGCACTGGGGTCTAGAACTAAGGAAGAGTGTGTGTGCTACAGGCTTGGAGATCATCTCTGCTACCCTGCTGTCCTCCAGGAAGGAGGCACTGCTGTGACAGCCCAGGTTTGTTTCACAAGAGAGGAGGATCAGAACCCAAGCTAGAAGGCCTCACAGTGAGAGTGTGGGACTGGGATGGAGAGCAGATGCTGGACTGTCCCCAGCGGACGGCATAAGGAGTAGTGTTGCCATGAGGCCTAGAGTCCTGAACAAGCTGAGAGTCTTGATTAGAGCAGCTGTTTCATTGCTTGGTTCTTCAGGTATCTTTCAGGAAGAAGTGGCTCAGTTGTTATCGTAGACTGTCTACCTCGTTTGTCAGAGACTGCAAAGCATTTTGGATTCACTTTTCAGCATGTATCAACTTCTCTCACTGTGCTGTATTAGAGTTGTCTATTTACATGTGTGTTTTCTTCTGTCAGGTTGTGAGGTTCATTTTAATTTAGAATACTGGATATGTCAGCCGGTCATAACTTAAGTCAAACCATAAAGCAAAGTAAGAAACATAAGGACCAAACAAAATGAAACAGGTCAATTCTGCCCTCCCCACCTCTATTTCCTTCCCACCTCTAGCTCCTCCCCACCTCCTCCTCCTTGTTTCTAGCCCACAATGAAGAACTGTGATCAGAGGGCCGCATGTATAACCTGGGGATCCCAGCTCTTAGAACTGGATTCTAGTCACTAGCCTGGCAGGATTTAATAATGCCATAAAGTTCTGCAGTGGGGGTGAAGGGAGCATACTGACCCTTTCTTCTTGGGCCTCAAGTTTGCCATTTGCACTGTTGTAGACCAGGAGAGAGTGTCAGCTGACTCCTGGTTTCATTAGGTGTACTTGAACTCCATTTCTTCTGGAAACCTGCATGCCCTGGCACAAAATCCTTCTGACTTTGTATACTCCACTAAACCAGATCATTTATTCTTCAATAATATAGAAAGAATCCACATTTAGTGAATCTATGACATTTATCAGATATTCATTATTTAGGGCATTTTACCACTAAATACAAAGTACAGTACAAATATAATATTAGTGTGCTTCTTGAAGGCCAGGCATGGTAGATTTTGTATTCTAAAGCAAAGAAGATATGCACTGTGTAAAGACAGTTTGGTCAACATTAAATCACATATATGATGGTGTTTTCAAATGGAGCTGGGAAAGTAGCTAGAGGGTAAAGTGCCTGGCACTCCAGTGTGAGGACCTGAGTCTGTACCACTGCACATATGTAAAAAGATGGTACACTGTCAGCACAGTGCTGGGAGATGGGGCCAGGCAGATTTCTGGAGCTCACTGGACAATGAGTTTAGTTTGTCAGTCATCTCCAGGCTTACTGGAAAACCTTGTCTGCAAAAACAAGGTGGAAAGAAACTGAGGAAGACAGCTGAATTCAACCTCTAGCTTTCACAGGAACACACACAGAGACACACACACACACACACAGACACACACACACACACAGAGACATACACACAGAGACACAGACAGACAGACACAGACACAGAGATAGAGACACAGAGATACAGAGACAGAGAGATGGAGAGAAAGATTATAATGGAGCTAGGGCATTCCTCCCATTTTGTACAGTAATGAGCTATAAAGGGTGTGTGAGACAGCAGAGTGTCCAGGATAGCCTAGGGGTGTCGTGGGCAGTTCCATCTGTCTTTGGGTAAATGCATTCTCTGGTGGCTACATACTGATGAAATTTCTTATTGATGTCTTTCTCAGACTGTCTCCCCATATTTAAGCAATAGCGTATAAGCAAAAAGAGTTAATAACTCACTTTCTGCATTGAAACTTCTTTCAAAAGCCAAAGTGGCTTATTTTTCCTTGACAAACTAGGGCCTGTTCTGAGAAGCATTTGCACGGCGGTGAGTGGCTTCAGCATCTTGTAGTGCAAAGAGCAGGTGAGAGAATTTTGGATGTTAGCCTGGGGAAGAGAAGACATAATGGGGACAAGATAGCTGTCTTTAAACTCTGAAAAGCTGTCAGAAGGGAAGGGGATTAGGACGGCAATTCAGAGTGACTCCAGAGGGCATGACTAAGAAGGCAAGTTTCAAGGAAGCTAGTTCAGCTTGAAAGAAATTTCTAGCAGTTTGAGCTATTGCTAGAACAAATGATGTGTTCTAAAACACTGCAGGGTATGTTTAAGGAAAGAATTTCTGCACCAATTAATCCATGGGCGTTTGGATTAAATTTTCTCTAAGGGACTGCTTAATTCGAAGATTCTTGGTTCTTGGATATAAAAATTCTACTTTATACAAAGAGTTAGTTTAGTTTGCAGTAATCTGTCCTGCTGGCAAATTTATAGGCATCCCAACATGCAGATGTGAACAGCTCACAGGGACCTCTGACCCAGATGGCTGCCAGAACTTCTATTCAGTATAGACCAGGTCTCCCTGATCTCCAAATCCAAAGCCTGATGTGCTACAAAAATCAACCTGACACTACTGGAGGAAAATTTCATATCTTGAAATGCTCCAAATTATTCGTAACATTATATAAAATCACCTTCAGGAGGTTATGTATATAAGAATTGTATGAAACAAATTCATGGCATGCTTAGATTTAGAGTCTGTGGAAGCTTGGATAGTTTGTCCTCTCTAAGGATCATATAGCATGGCTCTTGGCATGAGAGGATTGAGATGGTGAGAATGTGAAGAGGGGCCTCTTAGAATATGGAGCCAGAGCCCTTGGAAGAGATTAATGTCGGTTTTGAGGGGCCCTGGTCCTTTCCTTTGAGGGTGGGTTGTTAAGAAAGAGCAACTCTGCACCCTGAATCTTTGTGGCTTCCTATCTTGCTTCACTTCTCTCTTCCACATGCTCACCATGACACAATCTGCCATGCCATCATGGCACTAAGTAGACCTTCCCAGACTGTTAACAGATGGGGCCATTCAGTCTTCCACCTTCATCCTCACAGACTGAGAACCAAATAAGCATCACCCATTTACAAAGCAGGCAACTCAGATACTTCGTTAGAGTAACATATTTGGGAGAAGTAGAGTCCGTGTGAAGAGATACATCAGTGTAGGTATGCAAGTATTCCCAAATCAAAACCTCTAAAATCGAAGACCCTCAAGCCACGGAGGGATACCTAGCCTGCTGTATACCCTTCTTCTCACTGCCAGTTGCTAGGCCCCCATCTGTTCTTCTACATTGGATAGTTTAAAGTCAACTAGAGACAAGTTAGAGTCATTTAAAAAGGAGGGAACCTCTATTGAGAAAATATACCCACCGGATTAGCCTGTGGGCAAACCTGAAGCATATTTTCTAGATTAATGATTGATGTGAGAGGACCCCAGTCATTATGAGCTGTACCATCCCTGTGATGTTGGTCCTGGGTGCTATAAGAAAACAACCTCAAGCAAACAGGCCAGTAAACAGTGCGTCTCTGAGTGCATCCGTTCCTGCCACTAGGTTTCTGTCCGTTTTGAATGCCTGCCCCAACTTCCCTTAGCAGTGGAGTGACTGAGAGTTGTAAGCTGAAATCAAACCTTTCTTTCCCAAGCTGTTTACAGTCATGCTGTCTTATGACAGTAGTAGCATTCCTAACCAAGACCCTCATCTCCTGAAGATGACTTTGGAACTGTCAGCAAGGATATCTCTGTCTTCTAGGAAGGAACTCTTGACCCAGCTTCCTCTGCCTGCGCAGTCATGCATTTTCCTCCTCAATACCCCCCCCCCACTTGTTCCCTGTCTTCCTACAGGATTATCACATCTGTGAAGATGGGACACGCATATCTGTGAAGATGGGACACGCATCTATGAAGATGAGGACACACACATCTGTGAAGATGAGACACACACATCTGTGAAGATGAGACACGCATCTGTGAAGATGAGACACACACATCTGTGAAGATGAGACACACACATCTGTGAAGATGAGACACACACATCTATGAAGATGAGACACACACATCTGTGAAGATGAGACACGCATCTGTGAAGATGAGACACA
>CM052708.1:59754927-59784250 GCA_028551405.1 Uromys caudimaculatus | reverse complement strand
ACACACATCTGTGAAGATGAGACACACACATCTGTGAAGATGAGACACATACATCTGTGAAGATAGAACACACATCTGTGAAGATGAGACACACATATCTGTGAAGATGAGACACATACATCTGTGAAGATAGAACACACATCTGTGAAGATGAGACACACACATCTGTGAAGATGAGACACACTATCTGTGAAGATAGGACACACATCTGTGAAGATGAGACACACACATCTGTGAAGATAGACCACACATCTGTGAAGATGAAGACACACACATCTGTGAAGATGGGACACGCATCTGTGAAGATAGAACACACATCTGTGAAGATGAGACACACACATCTGTGAAGATAGAACACACATCTGTGAAGATGAAGACACACACATCTGTGAAGATGAGACACACATATCTGTGAAGATGAAGACACACACATCTGTGAAGATGGGACACACATCTGTGAAGATAGACACACATCTGTGAAGATGGTGACACACATATCTATAGCTATTGGCTGTTACCTAAGTACAGGATTTCCTGATTAGAAATTGTTGTTAGGTGAATATCAGCCTGGTACACTTGAAGAATGCTCATGCATGTGGATTCTGGATTTTCCTTCAGTTTTTCAAGAATTTTTGACTTACATGTGGTCCTTGGGTATTTCAGAGAGAAGGTGGGAAGGTTTAGAGATTGGAAAGACTTGAAATACTTGTAGCAACCTGGTATTTTCTGTGTCAAGGAATATTCTTTCCATGATAGAATTCCTGTACAGTTCTCTCAATGGCTCTCCTAACAGGAACTGAAATTACAATTAGAGCCTCCTGATGTCTGTGCGGAATGAGCAATGCAATGGAAGTGCTAATGGGGAGCTGGAGAGAGAAGGAGGCAAGAGCCAATGCCCTCACCTGCGCTTATATTGGCTCACTGGTCCTCAGCTGAAGTGACTCAGATCTCAGTCCCTCTCTCAACCTGGGTGACCTAACCAACTAAACAGACTGGACAGTGCCTGGTTTGAGTGAGTCCCCCTGGGGGCAGGGAGTGAGGGGAGAGTGTTACTGTACTCTACTTTAGCTTTGTGACACCTGGTTTTTCTTCCTTTCTATTGCCCGAAGTGCTGTTCCCAAGACAAGGCATTCTCTCCCAAAGACGGTTTTTCAGTCTGTTGACAGTTGGCATAAGACATCACTAGCTAGGTTTCAGTGTGGAGTTGGATCTATGTTTATCATCTGTGGGGTGTGTGTGTGTGTGTGTGTGTGTGTGTGTGTGTGTGTGTGTGTGTGTGTGTGTGGTGTACATGATGCACCCTTAGGTACATGTAGGCTCTTTACCTTGGTTTTTGAGGAAGAGTCTCTCACTGAATCAGGAGGGCATTGCTGGGTTAATTGGCTCATGAGCTCCAGGGAGCCACCTGTCTCTGCCTCCCATAGCACTAGGGTTGAATATGTATACTATCACATTCAACTTGCAGATGGTTGTTGGGGTTGCAAAGTTGGGCATTTTATTAACCGGGCCGTCTTCCAGCTGGTATTTATCTTTCTGAAGCTTTTTCCCCTTCTTGCACATCCTTCACCCGTTTGCTTTTACTGTAGATAAGATATCTGCTCCAATCTGTGCTACTAAATACCCTGAGAAAGCTTTGAGCTTTTTTCTTAGACAATCATATTCACAAACAATATCACTGTTAGGATTGACAGTCTACAGGAGCTGTTCTGTCCCTCATATCCAGAGAAGACAAACTAAATGGGAATGAGCCTGCCTCTAGCATCCAAAAACCATTTCCTTAGGAGCAAGAAGGAGGAGGCCTGAGAATAGCTATGGTGTGTGAAGCCCAGGCCGTGTGGTCCAGCCAGTGGGAAAGGGATTTGCTTTGTATTGCTCCAAAACTGAAGATGTTCCCCTAATGAGCATCTTGTTCTCGGCAGGCTGCTTCAAACAGACAACTACATGCTGGGAAATGTAGAAGGGCATCAAAATGGAAAGGCTCTCCTCAACAACATCTTAGAATTAAAGGTGCACAGACATTCCACGCCTGTGGGTCGCACTGCATGTTTTGGGGATGTATGATCTGCATTTGTGCCATTAACAAAACCTGCAGCAGATGTGTGTGTGTGTGTGTGTGTGTGTGTGTGTGTGTGTGTGTGTGCATGTGTGTGTGTGTGTGTGTGTGCGCGCACGTGTGCGCACGAGTTCACATGCACAGGAGTGCATGGTCACTGACACACTCCCATTCCTATGTTTACGAGTCACATAATAACATAATAAAGCATTATGTTTCTAATAAGAAGAATGTGTTCTTTGGCTATCTAGCTTTTATTTTGAAATAACAGTTGGGAGGCTAGATGGCTCAGAGGTTAAAAACACTTGTTGCTCTTGCATAGGGTCAGAGTTCAGTTCCTAGCATCCACATGGGCAGTTTATCCCTACCTGTAACTGCAGCTGTAGGGAATCTGATATTCTCTCCTGACCCATGTGAATATATTCACATACACATAATTAAAATAAAATCAATATTTTAGTAAAGCAACTAAAAAATGAAGGAGTGCTTTCAGACCAAGTAAGGACAATACTTCCTTGGGAAGAAGGGAATCAATAACTCTCATGAACTCTGCATAGCAACTCAGGCTGAGTCAATCTTTAATCAACCACCCTTTGGACCATGCAGTTTGAGAAATTGAGTTAAAGTCTATAAAAAGGAATTCATGGAAATGGACTAGTGAGATTTTAGACAATTACTCTTGGAAGAAAAAGAAATGAGCCAAGCTCCTGGAGAGTCACATCATCTCCACAGAGCCAATGCCAGTGCTGTCTGACTATCTTAGGTGGGGCCTCAGCGGCCTGTCTGTGAATACCTGTACTTAACGATGGCCTTTCTCATTCCCTCAGGAGCTGCTTTGGCAGGGATCCTTGCTCCCTGCCCCTGTGACAATGGCAATTCTATCTCTGGGACTGTCAGATTCCTGTTTGATGAGGCTTAGATTCAAAAAGGAGAAGAAGCAACACACATACGCGTGCGCGCGTGCACACACACACACACACACACACACACACACACACACACACACACGAATGCATCGTTTACATCTAACCATATGCCTTTTATCCCTTTACCAGGAAGAAATTACTCCATCCCCCCTTAGTCCTGTCTCCTTGATAACCCCAGATGTCTGTTTTCTACTGTATTACTGGGCCTAACAAAGAGACAGGGAGGTCAGCTTGGGACAAACTGAAGTAATGCAGAGAAACTTGTCACCAGGTTAAACAAGAAATACCTACCCTGTGGCCAAGTGTCCTACCCTGTAGCCTTTCTGTGACCCTGAATTGATGAATTGGGGAGTGGAGGAAGCCCTGAGTGTATGAAGCCATAAGACAATGAATGCTGTTGACATGGGCGCAGCCATATCAAGGACCCTAGACCTCAGACCCAGAGGGAAATGCCAAAGCCTTCCCTTCTGGTCCATGTGTGGATGTTGATGGTAAATGCAGAAAATGTCCACCATAGCTTCACCTCTACGTGGATATTTATGACCTGCTCCCAAACAGAGTTGGCTTCTACAGAGGTTAGCTACGCCTGTCTCCTTGATCGATCTGTGTACCATAAACCCTGCGTCTGTGTTTATCTGTAATAACCGTGCCTCCCTGGCCAGCTGTATGCAATAACTTTGCTGCTCCTGTTCAACTGTCTATAATAAACAATCTGAGCCACTGGGGTGCTGAGGTTTCTCCACCAGAGAGCCTGGGTTACCTGACCAAGCATTTCTGTCCATCTTTCCACTTTTCTTCATTCCCTTGACTTGCCCTGTCAGGTCAGCCCCAGAGACTGTGCAAGGACAGTGGTGGATGATGGCACCGTGCCCAGGGAAAGAGCACTGCCAGTCTCTGCTTGCTGAAGCCCGAGCACTGGTTTTGTCATTGTTGTTTATAATGCCAAAAAGATTATTTTTGCTGTTGATCTTTCAAGACCTGATTAAAGCAAGAACTATATATGATGATACATGTATGAAACCATGTAGACACAATGCCCATCTACTCTTGGGCTGAGTTGCACTTCCAAGCCCTGGAAGATCTTCCGTGGAGGAGCCCCTCCTACCCGAGAGTGCCTCTCCTGGTTATGATGATTTCTAGCCCTTCAGAAGAAAGATCGTCAGGACATCAAAAACAACTGTAAGAGAAGGAAGGAATGCCACAGAAGCCCAGGCTCCCAGCCGACTGTGCGAGGCCCGAGCACATGGGTGTGCGCGGGTCATGCAGAAACTTTAAGAACAGGAGAATCCAATGTAGTTTTAGAATGTGCCCAACACCCTCTGTGGAGACTACCTGAGGTAGAACCAGAAGAGCAGACTCAGAGGTTAGGCAAATGTGTCCTTTGGCTTCCAAGTAAGAAAAAATGTAAAACCTGAGCAGGAAATTTGAACCCCTTGTTTAGATGTTCAGTGTTCAAATGAAAGTGGCTTCCTTTGCTATCTGTGCATTCCAGCAGGCTGTGAATAAGAAGTTAAAATTCCAGTTCTCTCACAGAGCACATGCACAAGCTCTCCTTCCAAGAAGGGAAGACAGGGGGTGGAGTCCAGCCACCTGCTGAGGGCAGCAGACATGGGGAGGTAACCTGGGCCAGGCAGTCAAGGCCAAGAGTGCAGAGATGGCAGTCTCCATTTCATCCGTGCTGCTGATAGCTCCAGTCAATTAACAATAGAATCATTTTTAGCCGGGCTCTTTCATGCTTCTGGAGCCTGTATCCATCTGGTAGGTTCTACCTCTGTTGAATTCTCTATGACCTTTTTTCTAGCATCAGTCCTTTGACCTTGTTGATTCTCCTTTATTCCTGTGCTCATAACAAGACCTCGAGCGCCAGGAACCCGTAGCTCCAGCAAAGTCACCCATCTCCTTCTGAGATTAAATAATGGGAGAGCCAAGCCTTGTACACAGAAGGTCAACTGGGCCATGGAGCTGACAAAGTTATATTTCTAGACTCACCTCATCGGTGCCTTTCCCTGTCAAGAACAAGCTATATGGCATATGTATCTGACCAGACACACACTGGAAGATGAATCTGTTTTATCATCATCATTTTAGGGGGGGGGGCTTAGTGAAGGCGTTGTGAATCCCTGTCATTTATTAAGAATTGAAACAATTTACTTGAGCAATGCCTTCTCAGAGTCTTCATTTATGCCTCACTAGAGGAGACAATAATATTGCAGTCTGGACCCATCATTGAAAGAATTGAAGGTGCTGTTTAAACGCTACACAACACGTGGATATATATATATATATATATATATATATATATATATATATATATATATATATATATATATATATATATATATATATAGTAAGGCATTAGTGGTTATGAAAGGAATGTATTCAATAATGTAGGGGCCTAAGTATTGCCAGGTGAGGAAGTCTGATGACACAGACGAACAGTAGTCAGCCAGGTGGGATGGGGGCAAGGCATTCTGTCTCCTCACTTGCAGGAGATAGCATGGCACACCTGCGGACTACTCATTAGTGTAAGACTGAAGGTGAGGAGCTGGTAAGGTTTGCTGTGGACAGGAAGAGGGATGTGCACAGGTGTCATGAAGGGCCCTGTGTTAAGCTAATGAGTTTCCACTTCATCCTGGAAGCATTGGGGATCCATTGAAGGAATTTAAGCAGGGGGATGACACAATCAGATTTGCATTTTAGAAATAACAGATTGCAACTGTGTGGAGTAGGATTGGAGTCATGCCAGACTGGCGATGGTTACGAGGCAGTTGTCGTAATCCAGGCAAGAAGTGGTGAGGGCCTGGATTAAGGTAATGGCTTTGGGCATCCAGAGACTGGCGTGGCTCTGAGTGGATATTAAGAAGGTAGAATCTGCTGGGCTTGGTAACCTGACGTGGAGGCTAAGGAGTACAGAAATCTGGGATGCCTGCCAAATGTTTGTAGGTGGAATGCATGGATACAGAGCAGCGTCACTCAGGAGTACAGAAGCCTTCAGACGAAGGCATCCTGACAGTGTACCCGGTCAGAGACCCAGCACCCTTCTTTAAAGATTAATTTAAGGACAGATGTCAACTGAAGTCATTTTTTTTCCTTTAGAGGTAGCCAACTAACATTCAGGAGATATCAAATGGTGAACTGTGTTTGTAAGTGATGAGAGGGAACCAAAGGAAAGTCTGGGGAACTGAGATTGATGGGACAGAAACTGAGGAGACGGTGATAGAGCCTGGCCAGAGAAATCCCAGAGCATGGGAGAAAATGGGAACGATCTGTTGATGTCACACAGTGAACGCGCGTGTGGGTGCGGTTCTGGTGATGCAAGATACAAACTGAACACATTGGAGAAGAGGAAAGTGACTCCCTGGGAAACGAGGCCATTTTAACAATGCTGGTGGCCGCTATTTCTTTGAAGTTAAGCGAGTGGACAATGGAAAGGACTGGGAGATGAAAAAGATGGAAATTCAATATGTGCTGCTGCTTTAAGAAGTTTCATAGTAAAAGAGGCAGGAAAGAAAGAAGGACTGGATAAGGAACTGAATTTGAAGCATATTATTTAAAATTTAAAAGAACTTTTAAAATCCTGTATGTGTCTGTGTGTGTGTGTGTGTGAATGTGCGTGTGTGTATGCATGTGTGTGTGTCTGTGCATGTGTGTGTCTACACATGTGTGTATGTGTGTGTGTTTCTGTGCATGTGTGTGCATGTGTGTGCTTGTGTGCTTGTGTGCATGCGTGTCTCTATGCATATGTGTATGTGTGTGTACGTGTGTGTGTGTGTGTGTGTGTGTGTTAACACGGCATCTTTACCTCAATCAATGTGGATGGGATTGATAAAGATGCCATTGATTGTGCATATGTAGTGACATGAGTTGTACATGTATGTACCCATGTGTGTGAGCGAGTGTATTCATGTGTAGGTGGACATTGAGTACATCTTCCTTGATCATGATTCTCCTTATTCATTGAAGTTGGCTCTCTAAGTTGATCTCAGAAGTTGTTGATTGGGGTAGCCTACACAGTTAGCTTGATCAGGGGCCCATCTCTACCTTCTTAATGCTGAAATTGTTGGCAGGCTCTCACAGCCATCCTGCACTCTACCTGGGTTCTAGAACCAGTTTACAGAACTCGGACTCGAGTCTTAAGAGCTTTGTGCACAGAGCCATCTTCCAAGCTCTTTCATTTTTAAGGACAGGGTCTTTCACTAAAAACTAAAGTTCATGAATTGGTTAGACAGGCTGGTCAGCAAGCTTGTAGGCATCCTCCTGTCTCTGCCTCCCAAGGACTGAGGCTGCAGGCATAAACCACTGAATGCAGCATTTAAAGGTGCTGGATTCTAGACTCAGGTCCTGATGCCTACACAGCAAGAACTTTACTCAACCATGTGAATATGCGAGAGGAGCATCTGAACTCTATTGTGGGGCTGTGTTTGGCACAGCAAAGGAAAAAGGGCTGACGTGGCAGGTGGGGTGGAGGAGGCCAAGGGACACAGAAGATTCTGGGGAGACATGTGGGATCCTTAACTTTTATTCAGTGGAATGCGGACATTGAAAGTTCTTGAGCAAAGAATTAAGGCACGCACTCTTACCTGTAGCTCTGGATAGTGTGCTGTGAACAGAGCCCAGAGAGAGCAAGATAAGAAGGGAACCCAAAATGGTAGACTGTGAACATGACCAAGGGGTTCTTCTAGATTGTTTGTCTCTCCACATAAACTTTAGAGTCAGACTGATCATTTCTACAAAACAGTTTGCTGGTCTTTGGGTTGACATTGTATTGAGTGTGCAGATAAAATAGGGAAGAGCTGACTGAACAATACTGAGCCTTCCTATCCATAATGTAGAACAGATCTCCATTTATTCAGACATTCAACAATTTCAAAAATACAAATGATAATACTGCGATTTAAATATCAAACTCCAATGGTTGATCCCTAATATGATGGGGAAATCCCTTGCTTTTGCCCACCAGCCTTTTCCACAAACCCTTGTTATACTTCTGAGTTATGAATATTTTTGGTGTGTCTTTGGAATTTTCTGCATAGACCATCAGGTATCTGTGAGGAACAGAGACTTGTTTCTTTCTCTCCAGTCTGAACATGCCTTGTTTTCTTTTGTTGTCTTATAGAGCTAGCTAGAGCTGCTGCTACAACACTGAGCGGGAATGGTGAGCTGGGCATCTTTGCCTTGCTCCTCATCTTAGAGATAGCTGGAGTCTCAGAATCAAGGGTCATGTTTCTGTAGGGTATTGTGGCTACTTTTCACTAAATTGAGGGCACCCCCTGCTTCTGATTTGCTGCAGGACTTTGTTATTGGTGGTTGGTATATTTTGTCGATCTATTGGTATACACATATAAATTTCCTTTTCTAGTTGGTACTATGTTCTACTACATTAACTGATCCTGAAAAGTTGGACTGGTCTTGCATACCTGGCACAAGTCCCACTTGGTCATGATATCAATTCTTTTTTTCTATTCCTGAAAATGAATGTCACCACATGCTAAAGTCCTGTTTGTACACCTATTTTGGGACTATTCACAGCACTCTACTTCTGCCTTTCTGGTGGAACATAGGAGAATATATGGTTTCGGTATAGGTTCAGTTCCCAAAGCTGCACACCCGAGAGGCATGCTACTTTTATAAGGTTGTTTGCTTGCCTTAGCTACTATAACCCCCAGGGTGTTACTATTTTATTCTAATTTCTTCACTGTTCTTCCCATCCCTATTGTTTAGGATCCTGCTTGGCACATGCATGTATTCTTAGAGACTTACTGAAAGCAAAAGGAGAAAAAAACAAGTTCCAGACACAGAACATGGTTCTATGGGCAGAGTGCCAAAATGTTTCAGTAGCATAAACCTGAGTGCTGAGCATGACATGGAGAAAGGAATCCCCATTCATATTTAGTGACATCTTATGTTAATAAGATGGAATACTTTATCAGTAATGCAGTTACAGATTTCCGACCTCTGACGTCTCTGATAGAGGGAGGGTAAGAGGGTAGGATTGGGACTAGGCTGGTGGAGACGGAGATTTGAAGTGGGTAGTGCTCTGCGGACTTGCTGGCACAGCACAAGAGTTTTGGATTGCTGCGGTCACCTTGAGTTAGCTCTGAGGTCAACCTCCCTCTACCATTGCTCTGCTGTGTCAAGAGGGTGGAGAAAAGTAAGGGAAAGCGCTCCATGCGTTATGGAGATGCTGAGGAAAAGCAGCAGCACCTCAGGTCTGGGAAACTGCTCAGTTCAAAGACCCAAAGCACACCCACGGGATCTTCAACCCCTTCCTACAAAATAACAATGGACAGAGAGGACAACTTTGGCAGTTTTGGCCTTCTTCCTCCTCAGGTATTTTGAAGGTCCTTCCTACTCTTAAAGAAGATGCCTGTCATGAAATTCTCCCAACTTAGGGTCACAGCTATGGTCCTAAAGCATGTCTTACTATGCATACATCATCCCTGGGAATGTGTTATGGTTATGAATATATCAGGTAAAAAGCCTTACCTAATTGTGCTTAGGATAGCCATCATCTACAAAAATTCACCAGATATTTCAAAATTACTAGAAGAACCTCCAGCATAAAGACACATGGAGAAGATAGAAATACCAATGGCTTTGTTTTTACCACAGGCATTGCATATTGATACATGTATAGATTTATCATATGTGCCCATACATATAAATACATGACATATCAGTTAAAAACAAATTGAAATGTGCATATGTGCTATTTATATATGCAAGTATACCTTAATAAAGCAAACCAATCCGTAATACTCCCCTTAGTATCTAAATACAAAAGTTATCTATCCTGGGCAATTGCCAATGTTTCTCAGCTTTTGAAGGAGAACTTTCTCCCCAATGTGGTACAAAAGCCCTATGCTCTAGCCTGCTGTGCGGTGGGCTGTTTAAATAGGGATATTTTTGTTGTGACAAACTACTACGCTTGCAAGAACAAGCCAAGGTTTTCTTCCTGAGCATCTGACATTATCCTTTCACCCTGGTCCTCTCCTGCCCTCTTTGGGCAAGTCTATATTCTAACTCTCTCTCTACAGAGGGATTCTTTCTCTTAAACTTTAGAGAAACATTATTAGTTTCCAACATAGCACAATAGTCTAGAAATATTTTTCAAAGATTTTTACTTTTGATTATTCCAACATTCCAATGGGATGAAGGCTGTGAGAACACAAGCCTGGTGGAATGGCTGATTGTCACACATATAAAGGAGTTGTCATGGGTAATCTGTGCTGTCAGCTTGACTGGATTTAGAATCACCAAGGAGACACACCTCCGGGCACCTCTCGGAAGGTGCTTGCCGAGGGGTTTAATTGAGGAGGGAAGACCTCCCCTGAATATGGTTGACATCATCCCATGGACTAGGAGGTTCCAGATGGAATACAAAAGAGGAAAAGGAGGAAGACAGCTCTGCCCCAGAATTCATCTCTCCCTGTTTCCTAGCCTGTCTAGATGTAAGCACCCATGCTCCTGCCCTCAGGAGCCCTACCCTGATGGATTTTTATACCTTCGTACACTGAGTCTCAATAAATCCCTCCTTTCTTCTGTTGTAACTGTTGGTTTCTTTGTCTTGGCAATGAGAAAAGTAGAACCCAGACTTCTGGATTTCTGAAAAGAGGTCCATTCAACCAGGTGACAGGATACCAGGCTCTGAGTGCTAATCAGTTTTAAGGACATTGTTATATTCCCTCGTGACTGTGAGATATTATTATGCTGATTTTACATATGAAGAGATTGAGGCTCAGGGATATGAAGCTGTGTTCTCCCAGGGGACACAATAATTTATAGACTGAGTGGAACCTTTGGGCCACACTATTATAGCACCTTGTTTGACTGGAGCTGGCTCTCCATAACCAAGATCACTGTATTCAACCATTCAGACAACACCTGCACAGAGGCACCTGGTTTTTCAGATCAAAGAGGCTAAAACCAGCCCATGCATTGGCCAGATTCATCCTGCCTACCTCATTTCTTGGCAAGAAGTGCTCCTCAGGGAGATGAGGAAGATTAGACTATCTGGGGTTGGAGGACATTTTTCTATTCTCCCACAACTCTGGAGGGATGTTTGTTTGTTTGTTTGTTTGTTGGTGGTGGTGGTGGTGTTGTACGGTTGGTTTTGTTTGTTTGTGCATCACTTGAAGATGTCGATAACTGGACCCCTTATACTTGTGGCCTTACTCTTGGCTGTCTTGCCCAGCTCACCAGAGAATAGGCCGATCCCTGGATTTAGGAGGGAGGAGAGAGAATTGGAAGGCTGCTTCTCACTTCAAGGCAGAGCCACAGTACTCATGGAAACCATCTCCCCTCCTTCCTCGGGGCAGAGAGAAGTCAGCACATTGGCTTAAGGTTGTGGACTTTTATGAAGAAACTCAGAGTCCCTGAAAATGTTATATCAGCTACTAACTGGTTGCTGATAAAAGACTCCCGTAGTTACTGGGCAGTTAAATGATCAGACTTCAGACTGGGAATTTCTCTATTTCCAATAATTGATGTTTCTGGTGAAACTCAACTCAGTGCCTGAGACCATCCCTGGAAAGTCCATAAAACTTCAGAAATCTATAAAAAGTCAAAATAATGACCTTAAATTTCCCAGCATGCCTGTCGTTTATACTTCAGCTTTTCCATATGTTTATCGAGAACGAAAACTTACTCTGAGTCACTGAGCCCCTAGACTCTCCAGAAGTTAGCTTGTAAGACCGCATGACCTGAGGGGCTCCTTTAAATTCGAGTGAATTAACGAGTGTTATTTACATGCGGATATGATGATGGGCCCAACTGGCCTAAAGTCAAAGTGTCTGGGAAGTCAGTAGCAACTTGGCTACCCTGCATTTATATCACACAGTTAAACTTGACACCTAGTGCAGGAATGGAAAACTCCACCCCCTCGGGAGCTACCTCTACTGGGAAAACCATAACTTTGGATTTATTGACTTTGGTGCATTGAAGGTGTCAACCTGTTACGTGGGCACATTTGACAGAGATATCAAGGGTAAATGTTGTGTCTCATTTTCAGAGAGGGATTGGTCCAACTTTAAATATTTCCTCCTGCACAGGATCTCTAGAACTACAGAAGGCTGTCTGGAACTTCCATGCTGGTTCACTAACTCAGGTTCCACCAGCCTGACATAGGAAATCCATCAGTCTGTGTCTGACTCACAAAATTGAGACGCAAAAGGAAAAATAAATTTCTTGTGAGGTCATCCCTGCGGTCTGAACACTATCTGGTAGACTCCTTGAGCCACTAAAGTGGCAAAGAACTTGGCTGTCTGCCCAGTTGTTGGAGAAGGTGCCAGAGACAAGAAAAGTAACCAGAGGTGGTGGCACATGAGAACACAGAGCCTGCGTTGGAAAACAGAAGTCGGGACAGTGCTGTGTGGTGATGGACGCTGAGATGAGCTCACAGAAGAGCAGACTACAGAGGTCTGCATTGGGATGGATGGAGGGGACGGGGGGCTGAGGGGGGATGGAGGGGATGGGAACTGGTTAGAGGAAGGGAAAAAAAAATCCTGCTCTCTTTTCTTTTCACAGGTGCAGAGTCACAAAAAAAAAAAAAAAAAAAAAAGCTTCTCGACAGTACAAGAATGTAGCTGCTTTCCTGTGTTTGGAAAAGTCCACCAAAAGTTAAAAGGAATTGAAAGGGAAGGGCAGAGGCACGGAGCTCTGACGTTTATAAACTATTTGGAAGAAGAGAGGCCTGGGGTGTGACTCCAGACTTGGACTTCTAGCCTTGTTCCCAAGTGCTCATATTTCCCCAGGCAGCATTCGCAGCCAGTTCTCTGATGGCTGACCTTTGCAGGACTATATTGGAGCAGGGGGACGTCAGTAGTCCACTCTCAAGCCTGGCCAGGGGTTCCTTCCTTCTGCTGCACTGCCTTTCCAAATTTACTAGGCATCTGAATGGAGCTGAGAGATCAAGCAATTCCTGAGTTCTAGTCCGTGTTCCAGAGGATTGTTTTCCAACAAGGCTCTTCATAGGCACTCAACAACAACAACATTGAGGACACATAGTGACACTGACTTCATTTGGTTTTCTCCTATCTTTTTTTTCTAAAAAGCAAAGGAATACATTTCTGCTGGATTCAAGTAGGTGAAATTGTCTTCTGCTGCTTGGTAGACAATGCTGTTCTCACTATTAATGCTGCATGTGTATCAGGAAAGCACATCATATGGCACACATTCATTGAATTCATAAAGGTCAAAGCTGTTGTAGACATCAAAGTACCTCTGTTCTCCCAAGGGTAATGGATACACAGATACTGATTGTTAGTTTGATTGATGAGTTAAACACTTTAAAGGGAGATTTATATAAAGCAGAGCCCATTTTGGATAACCTACAATTGACGTTGTATAGCAGTTTCCATTTCATCCTACAGGAAAACTCATTAAGAAAGGAAATACACAACTCAGAATAGCTTCAGGAAGTCCCTGAAACTGACCAGATTCACTAGGCTTATTCCTCCTCAAGAGTATATAAGCAGTAAGACTGCTGACAGGTACTCTCAAACAAGCTATGATGCTGGAGGAAGCAGAGACCAGCTGAGCTGCCTAGAAGAAACAAAGATCAACTGAGCCACCTGGAAAAGACAGACACCTTGCAACCTGTTGAGTTGCCTGCAGGCTGTGCAGTGCACTCTACAGTCCAGGATCTTGAGAGCTATCAGCCATGCCAGGGTGGGCTTTGGCAATGGAACTCTCTTAAATCATTTCTGCTCCTGTAAGTAATCCCAGTAAAACTCATTGTTTCAGCAAGTTTGACTTTACTGGGATCTGGGTTCAACTATTATTGTTTCCCTATGCAGGATGAACAGATATTACATACATAAACACACATGCACTCTAATATCTATGTGCACACACACATATATATATATTAACATTATATGTTATATATTACTAATATTACATGTATTGTATTGTTATTGGACATTCAAATATTTTATGACAAACATTTTTCACATCCCTTGAGATGAAAAATCATCTTTTTTAAAGATGATTTAAAATGTCCATTTCTGCAAGTTTGTTCTCTACCCTGTTTCAGTTGAAGATTTACTAAGACTGACAGGGGAGCATTAACAGACTTGTGAGTT
Source organism: Uromys caudimaculatus (assembly GCA_028551405.1). Lineage (NCBI taxonomy): Eukaryota > Metazoa > Chordata > Mammalia > Rodentia > Muridae > Uromys > Uromys caudimaculatus. The sequence goes on along the minus strand of CM052708.1, from coordinate 59,770,187 downwards.
ACATTTCTAGGATTCTTTTGTAGCTGGGTTCAATCTCTGCTCTAAGTTTATCACAGTTCCAGGTTTCTGGTCCTTCCAGCCTTCAGCAACACACAGTAGAATTCCAACAAGAGAGACTCAGCTGGGGAGGCTTCCAGTGTAAAGTGTGAGGACAGTATATTTCAGGGGAAGCATCACTCTCTGCATTACCCCTGTTCATTTGCTTTAATCAGTCAGATGGCCCCACACTCGAGAGAGAAGCAAACACCTCCATAAGTGGCCCTCAAGAGCTCTTACCTTGGTCTTCTCTTGGCACCGTTAAGGCATGGTAATGCTTCTGTGCTGTTTAGATCTGAAAGTTTTCTGGCACTTTAATTAATAGGCTTTAGGTATAGGATGAATATTTGCGTTTGTTTCAAGCTGATTTGAAATACAAGTTCGGGGATTTTTATTGTCACCAATCTTTTAGACAATTATTTGGAAAATCCTTTCTGAACAGTGATTGTTTTCACTAAATGTGCTAGAAACGATGTTTTAAATGGCTTTGTGAAGTTGGTGGAGGGGTCTCATAAATACATTATAAATAGAAAAAATATCATTTTATATCAGTGGTGAAGTCAGAGGTACTGTGTCAGACATTTTCCTTCTAGACTTTTCATAAACAGTACTAGATTAACTGATTTCCACTGTAGTTTGTAGGGTTATATTATAGACATTAATCATAGTTCCATATAGAAGCTTCTTTAATTAATTAGATTTTGAAATATATCCGATTGATGGGGCTTTAAATCTGTGTATGTCAGAAGTTCTGTTTTATTTTAAATTCATTCCACACTCATAATATCTCACCAACATGTCTGCCTAATCATGAGCTGAATAAGAACACCCATAGACACACTAAGTGGACAGAGTTTGTGTTGGGGTGGGGTGACGCTCCTAAGGCCTCAGCCCTGCACAATGAACTACAGGCCATTAGGAAATGCTGAGAGCAGGAAAAATGGGCTCCCTCACTGACAATCACAGCAAATGTATATATGGATTTGAGTGGTACTCAGTGAGTCCTTCATACTAGAGGCTGACCTAATTTCCCAGTGTCTGTTCTGTATTGTTTATTGACCAAATGCCCCTGAATTGTTCCCAGGAGAGGGGAGGTATCTGTGCCTTGGGACTACCCAGGCATGAGATTAGCAGTGGACAATTTGCCTCCCCTGATCTGAGGTAAGGCTTCTCTTTAAAGATTATCTTTAAAACTCTAGACAAATGTGATACTCAGCCATGACTCTACCCTGGACAGGAGACACAGCCATGGACTTCTGAACTGACCACTTGACCAGGGAAATACAGAGAGGTGATGGGTTTGGACTTGGAGGCTTGAAGCTGCAGGAGAGTTGAGCATGAAGAGGCGGATCTCTAAATTAATATCACAGGCAGTTGTCAGAAGGAGCTGAATTAGGGCTGAGAGAAGTTAAACACGGTCTGGCTATGTGAAAACAGGTTTGTGTGTGCATCCAGGTTGGGGGACGAGTAGATGCTGAGGATGCTGAGGTACTAGGAACTCCCGTGGTTTGGTGCTTTGTCCCTGTAACATAGCTGAGACCCCATAGGATGCTGCAGCTTGGATCTGGTTTGTCACAAGAGTCCATGCACCAATCACTCGGCTTCACATTGTTGGCTGACACTAGAGTCTGGAAGAGGTACAGCTTACAGGGAAATGCTAGTCTTCAGGGGTGTGGCCTCAGGAACCAAAGGACCTTCCACAACGAGTGGAACAGCTCCGCCCCAATCATGTGCCCAAGAGCAGCAGAGCCAGCTGAACATGGCCTGGCACTTCCAAGGCTGGGGCCACATAACCCTTTTCTCTATTTCCAGAAATATTTTAATTCAGATTTTAAAATGTTAACAACAAATGTACTTCAGATATTCATTGGTTATTGTATACTTTACAGTGAGGAAATAAAGGGTGCATAGAAGGCAGAAGAGTAAAGAAAATATGTGAGGGAGAAGACAGGAAAATAAAAGACAAAATAAGATGCCAGTTGGTCCAGAGGCCTCAGAATTTAGGAGTGCTTACTGCTCTTGTAGAGGACCTGGGTTTAGTTCCTAGCGCCCACATCAGGAGGCTCACAACAGCCTGTTAAGTCCAGTTCTAGGGATCCGACTCCCTCTTCTGGCCTCTGTGGGCAATTGGATTCACATGCACATACTCTGGCACAAAAACACAGGCATACAGATGATTTAAAAACATATAAAAATAAATATATAGCAGATAAGGGCTAAGTGGTGAAAAATTAAAGCAAACAAAACACTAAATTTAGTTATAACTATTGCCCTAATAAATAATGCAGAAAAAGTTAAAGTAATAATTTTTGAAAAGTGGAAATACTACTAGAAAAAAAATCTAGTCTTGTTTGGTACATATCAATGCAGGGAATTTGAAATAAAAGTAATATAAGCACAAATGAATGGAATTCATAGTAGCAATTTGACAAGATCTGCAAAAATTATAAACTTGTGTACATCCAGTACAGTACGAATATGCACCTATGATCCCAGAAAAGAGTTCACACAACTTCCTCAGAAAATTGATCAGAACTGCTTTTCAAAGCAGAAAACACTGTAATTATGAACCATTTTCTCATGTATTTAGATCTTCTACTTCATTTTAACATCTCTCTCTCTCTCTCTCTCTCTCTCTCTCTCTCTCTCTCTCTCTCTGTGTGTGTGTGTGTGTGTGTTTCTTGGATAGATGCACAGAAGTAGGTGACAACATTTCTGAGCATTTATTATGTTTTGAAAATCATACTATTTTTGCAATAGACAATAAATCTTGTAATATTTGTTTAAATAAAACCCAACCATTTCCTTTAGTTTTTGGGGAAACCTTTTCTGTTTATAAGTTGATTGTCTCAGGTATTTGTTACAGTGAGGGCCACACTTGCCCACAGAGCCTTCGGGTCTCCAACAGCAAGCGAGTGTTTCCTAGGGCATTCTCTGAAGCCAAACCAAGTGTGTAGTATAACAACCAATGACTTGGTTATTAAAAGTTGTTTCATTGAGTAACAATTGTATCAGTTCCCTGAATTAGTTAAGTTCCATTTCCTACGACCTTTAAGATCCATTTTCCTGCGAGCCCTTATAAAGGGCAGGAAGTTAGTATTTGTGAAATCACTTTCAGAAATACTTTAGCACTGTGGAAAAGTTCAGAAGGAATGACAGTGTTCAGATCACTAAACGGCCAGCACGTTTCAGCATTGCTTGCTTTGTGCAAACAAAGCCTGCTCATACAGACTGGCTGGATTTGTTCTGAACTCTCCAGTGCTTCCTGGTTTGGAGTTGTTAGAAGTCTATTCTTCCTTCCATTTTAACTGTTAAGCTTCCTAGCCTTATCTGCTGTCCTGTTGGTCCAACCTTGCTGTTGTCTTGGAAAGAACTGTGACTTTATTCAACTCATGTGAGACCTTACTTTTTCTTTCCCCTTTAAAGCTCACATGTTTGGTATTGTAGAAATTTCTGTTTGGGTGATTGCCTTTTTTTTTTAAGTTTTAAAATTGTTCTGCACATCAGTCCCACTATGTAGCTCATGCTAGTGTGGAACTTGCAAACCCCCTCCCTAAGTCTCAGGAGTATTGAAATTACAGGCACTGACTGGCTTAGCCAGCACTTAGTATTTAGTTCTCAGTGGTAGGGTGACCTTAGGCTGTAGCCCACCACTACGCGCATTTCGTGTTCTCTGCAGAGGAAAGGATGCCACTATTGCTCTGGCTACCCTGTGCTGCAACATGTGTGACTTTCCATATTATCAGAGAAGCTTCCTATACTTATTATAGTTATATCTACTCATTACACCATCATTTTAGCTAATCTTATTTTGCACTTAATTCATCAGTGAGTGTTTATTCATGTGTGCGAGAAGAATCTCTCTGAGTCATTGTTTATGAGTGAAAAACATGAGTGTGCTTTCTGAATGAATCTTGAAGTATCAAACATGTCTCCTCCCAAATCACTTCATCAGCTGGGGTTGTTGTGCAGAGACTAGTGGGAAAGGCTTAGATCTTTCTGAAGCATGGCTCCAGCACTCAGGTTACAAGTCTTCAGCATCTACCTGCCTGCATTCATACGCGCACCCACACATGCACACACACACATACACACACACACACACACACACACACACACACACACACACACACACACACCTAAAGCCAGGCCACATTCTCAGCTTTCCAGTGTAATGCAAGAAAAAATTAGAATATATTGGTCCACAAGAAAAGCCAGAGAAAACAATGAACAAAGCAGCTTGGTCCAAATAAAGAAAAAACAAAAATAAAACAAACAAACAAACAAAAAATCAGAAATGGCTTAGATCTGTATTAGACCCTCCTTGGGTCTAATACAAAGACTTTAGATGTCAAAATATTACTTCACAAGCCATCCCTCCCCCCTCTTAGCCAGACAGTGAAGAGAACCTTAGAAAAAGAGAAGATAGCTAAAACTAAGCCCCAAAAGATACAAGCTTGCTCCTTGCAGAAGCAGAAGCAAGAGAAGAAAATAGAACCTTGTTCTGTTTTGTTCTACCCTTTTAAAAAGACGTTTTTTGGCAATCTGATAGTCTTCTTCCCAGAAAAAAATGTTTTATGATTTTAAATATCTTTTAGCTTTATTTATTTTATTTTATGTAAATGAGTATGCTGCCTGTGTGTATGTGTGTGCACCATGTGCTTGTCTGTTGCCCGCAGAGGTCAGAGGAGGGAGCTGGACCCTCCTGGAACGGAGTTAGATGTGGTTGGGAGTCACCATGTGCTGCTGGGAATCAAACTCAGGTCCTCTGCAAGAGCAGCCACTGCTTATAACTGTTGAGCCATCTCTCTAGCCTCCCAAACTGTTTTAAATGCATACATAAATTAGAAGTACAAAGAAAAGCACTTCTAATAACATCTCATGCTAATAATGGGCCCGTTAACGGAAAGGCTTCATGGAAGCTAGCTTAAGAATCTATGCTGTGCTTCAGTCTGGAGCCTCGTCGGGAAGAGGGACATTGCTCAGACTAGGACCACTTGACTTTCACTTCAATAAAAGGAATTTACTCAGTGAGGGCATGATGTAGAGGAATCTTCCCAGGAAGTGCATGCTTCCAGAAAATGCAGAACATTTTTTAATCAAATCTGGAATCAAGGTTGAGGAGCAAAACTACCCACAAGTGCACTTTCTTGACAGCCCTGACGATCTGGGGACTCAGGCAGCAGCAGATGACCATTACGCCCTGTGAGGCAGAAGCACACATTTTCCGACTCCCCTGTCTGATAATCTGAGCTCTTCAGAGCAGTTACATGTCAAGCTAACTTTTAAAGATGCAAATCAATCTTGATCCCAATTGTCCTGCTCCTGTGTCACCACCAGGCCAGGCCAGGCCAGCAACTAACAGGCTGAGCAAGGAAAGCCCTGAGTCCTGAGCTCCCTGGAGTTGTCCAGAGCAGCAGGGGAAGCAGGCAGTCAGTCACTACAGAAGCCACCAGTAAAAATCATATCCTGTCACCCAGTCGTCACTGTGTTGGCAAATATTTCAAAATGCTTTACCCTCAATGAGGAATTAGACAGGCTTTCTTTGTTGGAAGCCTTCTTCTTTTGAGATTGATTTAAAAACCAGCATTTCCTGATGGCTGTCCCAAGAAATCTCAATATTTAGCCCCTCCCCCCCCACTATGCATTGCTGAGTGCTTAAGGAAGGCATGAGCCCTTGCTAGCTTTAAGGGGTGCTTAAAGTTTGAAGAAGTTTTCAAACAGGCCAAAAAGATGAGAGCACACTCCTCCGAGCGCAGCTGTTTGGATGGCTGGCAGGGCTCTGTGGACTTAGTGTAAAGGCTGCGCTTCTTCTAATGATTTGCATCAACATTCCACACCTTACCCCACACTATCTAAGAGTGGAAGAACCATTGTTACTTATTTAGGGAGATCTGCAGAGAACATCTGATGTGCCCAGATGGGTTTCCCTTTCTTAGTAGCAGAAGATTAATGGGTATCCAAGCTCTGCATGTCTCTGTCCAGAGAGAGCGATGGAGAGAGAGAGAGAGAGAGAGGGAGATATCATTGAGTGGTCCGATACCTTGGCCTGAAGGTGAGGCTACTTTAGCAGTGGAAAAAATCCTTTCTTCTGGGAATTCAGAGGGCGGGGCTGCTGTGTCCACAGAGAACTTGGTGCTGGGTGTTCCCCGTTGCTGTGTCCACTGCTGGCTGAAGCTGCTTGGGTGTATGTTTCTATGTGTCATAATGTTCTGTTTCAAAATACAGCAAAGTTCATGAGGTTTTGCTTTCCAAAAAAAAAAAAAAAGACAAAAGCAAAAATCTTAAGCTGGGCAAGGCAACTCACACCTGTAGTCCTACCACTTAGGAGAAAGAGGCAGGAGGATTGCTGTGAATTTGATGCTACAGAGTGAAATCCTATCTCACCAAACTAAAACAAAATGAAGCAAAATGCCCAATTCTTGCTTCCAGGTGAGATGATGAGTCTTTACTCCCACAGATCTTGGCTCTGTTTCTCACTCTCAGGGAAGCAAATGCTCTGATAATGGCTTCCCGACTCACTGAGCTGCCACTGCGACTTTCCTGGTGAGCTGTGATCCTTTCTTGAAGGTGCTACTATGGGAGGTGCCTTGGTGACTAGGGTCTCCTTGGAGGGAGATATTTGCGAAGCACTCTGCAGGTCTCCAGCAGTAATTCTCTCCAGATTTGTCATAGTTTTTAGTAAAATCTTAGAGGACAAACAAAGATGAAAGGCTGAGAACAGTGAACCTTTCTGCTGGTGTTTTGACCAGAGCCTCGTTCATAAAGCATTCTGTTTACGAACGTGGAGGAGGACGCCAGGGTAATAAGATTAGTGTTGGAATGGCTCAGCCAGGTCACTCCTGTAGCGTGTCTGCCTGGATCAGGGGAGACTGCCAGGGCTCCATCTGTTAGCAATACAACCCCGGCTACAAACACAACTGTCGTGACAACCACACCAAGTTAGTTTTTCAAATAAAAGTTGTTAAAAGCTACTGCCTCCAGCCTCCACCCACTGCAGCAAACTGCATTAAATCATCCTCTCACTAGTGTTTATTTTCTTAGGCAGTCCTTCCTTCTGCAGCTGTGGGCATGCCAGCCTTTGATTTAAAATAACCCTACCAGGACGAGCATTTACAGTCCTGTAAGGTCAGGCTGTGTTTGCATCGAAGTCCGAAAGTTGTGTCCCACCTCACCTTTCTCGGGTGGCGAGGCTGCAGGGGCTCCATCAGGTCCTTGTTTGTCCCTTTAGTGTCCTGGCTTTTAAGTCTGGGGTTTCTCGGGTTAGCTGATGCCCATCCACAGGTGCTCTTACAGAGGCACTGTAGAGAAAGGGATGGAAGGCTCACCTCCGAACTGCCCCACCACCCTCCCAACAAGGCCCCGGTTTGCTCGGTTAAGAGAACCTGGGTGGTAAAGGACAGTTTGGGCTCATCTTGCGTCAACCTGTGAAATCTGAGTTCACAAAAGAATCAAAGGTGTCACTAACTCCCTTAGCCCTGTGTGCTGTGACATGCATTTTCTTGTGACTTACAGGCTTGAAATCTGAGGCCACCAAATAGCTCTGTAACCCCCTTGTTACAACTCTGATGTAAAAGCAACCAAATTCCTCAATACTTTTTAGATCCGTCTGTAGTTAAGGGGCACCTTTCTATAGGATTGTGTTTCATAAAATGGTCAAATGGTTCAAAAAAAATGTCTGGGAAAAGTAAAAGGAAGAAACACACTGTAGGTTTCTGTGTTCTCTGTACTTTTGGAGACAAGAGGGGACATCTTAAATGGGAATAATATCATGATTTATGTACAAATAGAAAATCAGAATGAGTCAAATAATTTATTTACCATGTTAATTAAGAAACTTATAAGGTAGTATTGTAGCTGGCTCATGGGAAATTTCAGAGGGTCATAAATTTATAGCGAGTTGAGGGCTGTGGGAATGAATTTACAAATGAGTAGAAACTGGTAAGAGAAGGCTACATCTTCAGAGTAGTAATCAGTTGTCTCCTGTGAGAGACAGATGTGGTCAAGAATTTGCATAGCCATTCATTTCCTGCAGTTGCACTTCAGTGTACATCTCCTTGGGAAAGAACTCAGTCAAAGTGAATCATAGGGGGACAGGCTATATATTCAAATAATTCCTATAAAAGCAGTACTAAGTGACAGGCTATCCCTGGACACTACATCAGCTCATACATATACAGTATGTGCTATCCCCTGCACATTGTTCTAGATTCTATTCTTAACATAGCAATTGATATAAACTTCATAACTGGTGAACCAAAGTGATAGGACAAATAAATAACAGTGAAGATTTAGACCCAGGCAGTTTAAGTCCATGATCTACAGTGTGCAAAACTGACAGAGACTGGCTATGATCCGCTTGTGTCCTAAGAACAGAGACTAGACTGCTGACAATATGGCTTGTCTAGAGTGAACACAGAAAGTCAAGGGGAAAGCAGGAGAGCTGATGTTGTGCAGATTCTCCCTTGGCCCTTGGCAGTAGAGACAAAGGCAGGGCACTGTGCATGTCCCATGGGTCCCCTGGTTCACCCACTGAATCTGTACCCATGCACACCACATCTGATCTCACTATGACTTGCAAAGCACAGGCTGATAGCGAAGCCATGGTAATGAGTGACTGACCTTGTAGCAAGTTGAGGGAGCAAGGATATCAGAGTTGGGGGAGGACTTAGCTGGAAAAGTGCATTATTTGCAAGCAAATGGATCCCTAGCACTTGCAGAAAATCATACAGGAAGAGGAGACAGATCTAGGCAGATCCCTTGAGTTTGTTGACCTTCTAGTCTGGTAGAATTGGTGAGCAACAGGTTCAGTGACTGACCTGTCTCCAAAAGTGACAGGAAGAAACCCAACATCAACTGCTGTCCTCGTGCCCAACCAATGAGCCAGGGTGAGTTTTATACAACTGGGAGATAATGGAAAACCGTGAGCATTCAAAATTAATCTTGCAAGTGGGGTCCTTGTACCCTCCTAATTTCTTGTGATGAGTCAACATACATACCCACACATGTATACACACTCACACATATGAGCATACATGCATGCCCACACATGTGTACACACACACACACACACACACACACACACACACACACACACACACCATTACATAGTAAGAGGATTTGGGACAAACATTGGTCCCATATGTTTGCTTTGAAGCAAACCTAGGTTTGCATTCAGCAAGCCTTTAGGAGGTGACATGGCCATTCTGTTCCTGTTTGTGGGGTGCTGACACATCCCTTTATCCACCAGAGTTGCGGCCTAGCTTTGTAAAGTGGAACATGGCAAATACAGTGAGCTGCAAATTCCCCCACTGGCAAAGGTTCTGCACAATTCTTTTTCTGTCTATTTTACCATATCCTATTAAAAAAGGAAGTCCAGAAATATTTAGCACCACTAAATAGCTGTGCCCTGGGCCCTTCTGATTTCTCTCTCATCTACTTGTCCTCTGACCCCAGGAAGCCTGCTCCTAGGAGGCTCTAAGAAAGGAGGGTTACCTACAAAACTCACATTCTCCCTAGGCCTCTGCCTGTGCTGTGTGGAGACAGTTCGCTGTAGCTACAGTTCAGAGGTTCCTAAGCAAACTGTGTCACCTTTATTTGATAAAGGTAGCCCTTTCTCTGAGAAAGAGCAGAATAGAGAAGGTATGTCATCCAGATATTCAGAAGAGTATGGAGGGACAGTGGGCATGTCAGTAGTATTTTCAACAGTACTGGGGACCACACTCAGGGCATTTCCTACTCTGGGAAGAGTTCTGTCATCCGCCACATGTCCAGCTCTGAATTTTTATTTTCAAATGAGCCTTAGCCTTCCATGTGTAACTAAGCCAATGCTTTATATGATGCTTCAGGAAGAAAAACAACAAAAGACAAGGATGATAGGAGTGGATTCCGGCCTGTATAGCTGCAGGGACTTCCATGTCCTGTCCCTGAAACACTTGAGGGACAGGCATTAAGCCACTCTCACCTGCATGAGTGTCAGAAAAGAAGTCATGAGGACAGGTGGGATGGCTGATGGTATCTTCGGTGACTTGTCCTGTGCTGTATAGAAGCAGAGCAGGTTAGAACATCACTGGGAGTTCACCATGGGGGATATTTACACCATAGTAATGGGCAAACTGCTCCAAATCACATCATAATATTTTTTGCCCCAGACCCCAAAGTGCCAAGTGACTGTTAAATATTTACCAACAGATCACTTGGTATATCCCAGGTGTCCAGAGCAGTGCTTGGCACATGGTTTCTGTCTAGGAAATGCTGAAAAAATTGAATTAATGCTGTTGACATAAGAATCTTGAAGTAAGTCTCACTTTTAGTAAAATTACGTATTTGAAATTATATTTTGAACTCCTGGAACAATGAAACTTACTTCATGTTTGCTATGGAATATAAGTTACATTCTAAACAGTCTTAGGCCAAGTGAGACTTGATCTCATCTTGGGGAAGAACTGAAGTCTCTGAGTAACAAAGTATGGTAGCACAGTTAAGGCCGGTGTGTACAGTCAAGTCGCGGTTCATGAGTCTGGCTTCTGGCCTGCCACTCAGCTGGTCAATGCCATGGGTTCTTGCCTCTGGGTTCCTGCCTTAATTTCCTTCCCTGACTCCCCTCAGTGACAGAGTGTGACCTGAGGGTTGTAAGCTGAAATAAACCCATTCCTCCCTGAGTTTCTTTTGATCATGGTATTTTATCACAGCAAGAGAAATCCTAACTAAGACATAGAATCAGTTATCACTCATGATTCCAGATGTGGTCACATGCTCAGATATGAGCATATGGATTTGAGAATATGTAGCTCAGTCTGTTATCCATACACACCGAAGGGATTTCTTATTAAAAAATGGTGCTACTTCCCTTTCTATCAGTATATTTTCCTGAAACTATTCTTTAAATAGCATTTTATTATAGCTTTCAACCCTGTAATATGAATGAATGGCTCATGGCTTTTCCCCCAAGTTCATTCCCATCTATTGAAATATCAGATATTTCATGGAAATTTGTCATATCTGGTCTTATTCCTGAAATAATTTTTGTGAGTCAAAGCCTGGTGAAAATAGCACGGTTCTTTTTAAACCAGATTCAGAGAAATGATGTTGGCTATTTCTTCCTGTTTTCTGAGAAATTCTTTGGTGCAATGTTACTCTATAGAAGGGACTTTTAAAGGAAGCCAAATTGAAACTTCGGTTGCAAGGAGCCTTGTTTTAAAAATATAATTTTAAAAGGAAAAATCAATATGACACTTCAAATGTAAAAGTGAGATGAATTCACCAGCATTTTTTTCTAAGAAAAAATATTTCAAAACATATACTTAGGTTTAGATGATTCTATCCAAGCAAGCAGAAAGTGTTGTTCCAAGATTAGATTTGGTTTTTTTCCCATTTCCTTTCTTATGTATATACATTTATAATCAATTTTAAGAAATATATAACTTTGTCCTTTTATAGCCCCATGTATTCAGAAATAAACCTGTTGCTAGGTTCTCTGGATATTGTTAAATTACTGTAAATTTGTTGTGAATCACAGCCGTCCGGGGGCAATACATTAATCAGCATATGAAAATGAGCATTTTCTCAAGAAAGTCAGTCTAGAGTGGGCGTCTGAGGGTGGGTGGGCCTCCACCAGACAGTAGGAACTCAAACTTGCTCAAGCTTCTCTTACGATAATATTACAATGCCTTGCCAGATCTCATCCTCACAGTTCGAGTCAGCCTCGTGGACTCCAGTCATCTCAGCCAAGCCCTGGGCAGAAGAGTGAGTAGAAGAAGAAATGTCTCACTGTCCACCTTTAAGAAGACATTCTGGAAGCTCTGCCCTCTTGTGCATATATCTTATTGGAAGAATTTGCAGTTAGATTCCCTGGAGTTAGTATGATTCTTCAGTGGAATATAATTCTATACAGAATAAATTCAGAATACTGTTGCTGTGATAGCTAGATTTATGTCAACTTGACAAAGCTATCGTCATCTGAGAGGAGAGAAACCTCAACTGAGAAAATGCCTCCATCAGATCAGGCTGTAGGCAAGCCTGTGGGGCATTTTCTTAATCAGTGATTGATACAGGAGGGTCCAGCCCATGGTGAGTGCTGCCATCCCTGGGCTGCTGGTCTTGGGTTCTATAAGAAAGCAGGCTGAGAAGGCCGTGGAGAGCAAGCTGTGTGGAGCAAGCATGTAAACAGCACCCCTCCAGGGTGTCTGCATCAGCTCTGCCTTCAGGTTCTTACCTTGAGTTCCCTTGGTGATGGACTGTGATGTGGAAGTGTAAGATCAAAACAAAACAAAACAAAACAAAACAAAACAAAACAAAACAAAACAAAACACTTTCCAGGGAAGAAGGGAGGAAGACTCCCAGTGTGGCAAAGGGTGCTGATTGCTTCCTGTGTTTCCGAATAGTGGCTGAGCCTGAAATGTTAAGTTAAGCTGACCGTACTCCTTTGCCTCAGTCAAGTGGAGGCTGAGATTGCACAGTAGCAGTGACAGCAAAGGGAGGCTCTCAGGCATCTGGTAAAAGCGCTGGGCAGTTCGCAAAGCGTTTTCCAGCAGCTGCCTTGCTTAGACCTTCAGTGGTGGTGTCAGGGCAACATCACCACAGGAACTTGAAGTAAAGCATTAAGGACTACACAGTCCATGTTTGACTTGAATTCATGGTTCTCCCACTTCAGTCATTCAAGCTCTGAGATCACAGGCAGCTCTAATTATACCTGGAAAACAAAAAGCAGTGTCCTATGGCTGGAGTATGAAGTGGCCCCTTCAGGGTCCTGGTTTTGCATGACTGTCTCTTAGTGGGTAGTATTGTTTTAAGAAATTATAAAAAGCACTAGGGAAAGGTCTTGGAGCGTAAAACCCAGACCCTAGTTCAGGCCCCATCTGTCTTTGCTTGCCAGTGTGCCATGACACAAGATGCCTCAGCTACCTGCTTCCGACACTGTGAATTGATCCACTCTCCCAGTCTTACCTGTTTGGATGGAGTGAGGTCCCCTGATACCCCAAGTCAAATCAAACCTTTCCTGTCTTACACTTATTCCAGACACACAGCAATGCAAGACTAATGGAGATATGAGGGCTTCCCGTCATTTCCCATCATCCTCTGTTATGCTCAGAGTACTTGATACACAGTGCTTGTCCCAGAGTCTGGTGGAGAAAGCAGGCGGCAATAGGGCTGGCTCCTGAGGCTCAAGTGCAGTCCTTGAAGGAGAAGCAGAGGTCCCCAAGTGCACAGGTTGTTCCTGCGTGATCCAAGCTGCTTCTTCCGCCCATGGTGCTGGCAGCTCACCCACCCTTTCCCAGTTGTTCACATCTCCTTAATGCTCTGCCTTCTTTTCATACTGCCAGGAAGATTGTGGGCCACGAGTTTGCAGTTCCAAGGACTAAATTATGCACAGCTTTGTCAACTTTATAGCTAAGGACAGTCTATGTTTAATGTCTGCTGTGTCTTGTGACAGCAGGGTGTGTGTCTCTTTGTTAAGTTTCTGGCTCTGGGAGGGCCAGGGCTGTATGTATATAGATTGGCTGTTGCATCTTCCCAATGTATTGTTTGCTGAGAAAGTGATCCCATCAATCCTGGCACAGAGAGTTTCGGAGTGGCTGGTATGTAAGGTGCACACGGGATGGGCTGAGAAGTGCCCTGAGCTGCGTGGGTTCTTCTGTACAGGACCTTCATTCTGCAGTGGTGGCCTTGGAAACGTGTTGAGAGGAAGGAGATAAGACAGCTGGTGACAGTGAAATGGAAGAGTGAGGGAACAGGAGTCTTGAAAGAAGGACTGGGCACAGAAATGTGTCACATGGCAGAGACTATCAGGACTGTGCTATGCAGCAAACAGACTTGTGTCTCTGGACAAAGTCAGAATTTACTGAATAACAATAAATTCACAAAGCACATTGGTCTCATTGACTGTAATTCCTAAATAGATGACAACCACAGCCTCTTTTTCATACCACCTTAATTACCAATATCGATTCTCAGATCACAGATACATAACACACAGTAATCATATCCATATAAATGTGTATTTGTAGGTTACAGGCTGGCTGCAGGAGGGTTAAAGAGGTTCAGAGGATAGGGCTTATGAAACCTAGAAAGAACACTGATGCAGACACAGTTGGATAGATGTAACAAACCCGATCGGATAGGTGCATAGAATGAAGCATCAGAATAGAAGGAGCCCCATGGTGGCACAGCAGTGGATCCAGATGGCTGAACACGGAATGTCTGAGGGTGATTCAAATTTAATGCACCCGCACGTCATGCAGTTGATACCAGACCCAGCTGAACCCAGGGGCGTTAGAAATTCCCTGCCTGTTGCTTCCCGGATAGATACACATACCTGGTGATAGATGAAGCATTTGGTCAACATCATGGTGTTAGGTGTTCTTTTTTATGTGGTCTGCAAGAGTGTTGAATGTTTCCTTGGACTGCTGGGTATGATAAGTTCTCAGGCATGGTTTTTCAGATAGAATTTTTGTATACTCACATGGCCATATATGTCCACTATACTTTGATAAGCTTATGCATGGTACATTTTCATAGGAAAAAGTCATTTATCAGTATGCCCATGGCAGTGCTGGGGAGACACATGGCAATGTTATCCTGCTTTGGATCTGCACTCAAAATGGAGCCAACTTCTGTTTGTAAAATAGAGTCACCAGGGCAAGGCATAATATAAAGCCACCATTCCTCACAATATGGAGTCACTTAGAGCAGGGCACAGACTTCCTGACACAGACATTAAGAAGAGCTGCCTCATCACCTTTCCCAGCTTCAACTGCATGGCTGTGAAACAGCATTCAAGATCTTTGGAGAAGCCTGGGTTCCATCACATGTGCTTGGATAGCTAACAGCAAGTTCTCTGCTGCCTTCTGCTGCTGCATTTTTCCCTGTTGGCAGAAAAGATAATAAAAGCACAGGACATTCTAGAAAGGCCCACACAAGCAAAATGCAGAGCCACTTTGCTTTATTGTGCTTGTGAGCACAGCAGCTCATTTGTGAGTAGGAATTGTGAGCCCTGTTCCTAGAACTGACCTTGTTCATATTTCTCTCTATTAAACATGGAGAATAGGAAAAGACCTTAGCTTTTCTATATTTTTTTATTTTAAAAACATAATGATAAAGGAAACTTAAAATATAGAGTTTTAAATTCCTGTCTCTGATCACACACACACACACCATACACATACACATACACACACACACACACACACACACACACACACACACACACACACACACACACACAC
>CM052708.1:59711495-59754427 GCA_028551405.1 Uromys caudimaculatus | reverse complement strand
ACACACACACACACACACACACACACACACACACACACACACACACACACACACACCCTTTATATGAGGAAAGGTCAGCATGCCACAACATTTCTTAACAAACAATTCCTTGTTATCTCTCTACCGGGTGGCTTTAATAACTTGGAGACTGAGAACCATTAAGAGGTCATGACTCTTTGGTGGCCTCAAGTTAGAGGATAAAAACTACTGAAGAAATCTCTTCTGAGGACTCTGCCGTGATGACTTTTGTGAATGACTCCACTTTAGGCTGTAAGGATTGTGTGACTTCCAGTTTTCTACAATCACCGGTATTTTAATTTCCTGAGACTAACTTTGGGTGTGTGTGGGGATTTTAATCATGACCAAGGAATTGTTTCCATTGTTCAGAAACATAGTTGAAAACTAGTGTCTGAGCAAGCTCCCAGAAAATTCCCCAGGGACTGGGCAGCTAGTGGCCCTGTCTACAGCCTGTAGATGACATCCTGAAGCAAGCCAGAGACACTCTAGTCCACTTGAAGAATTCTTACCTTATTTATTTCCTTTGTGTACAAGGATACAGAGTGTGAGCTTGGCTGAGAGATCTGAAGGGAGTTATGGTAAGCTCTGTAGCTGTAGCTAAGCCATGGTAGATTGTCACATGTTCTCTGGTGCTATGTACCTGACAGCATAAAGCATAGGGGCAAAGCATGCTATATAGGGATGGCTAGAGTGAGCAGAGACTTCTCTTGCCAAGCGTGTTCCTGTGTACAGATGATGGGAACATCCAACAGGCCTGTCAACACACTGGCCATTAGAGATCAATTGTCAAAGAGCCTTCTCCAAGGCATGGGGAAGGGTCCTCCATGCCCATCCTGGCTTACCACTGACATGGTATGGAACAGCCCAAGTTCAATTAAAGTTTGGATCTTAGCAAAAGTAGCCCTTGTGTTAAGTTACTGTCACCCATGGAGGGGTGTCAAACACCCACCAGCTGGTGAGTAGAGGCAGCCTGCTATGCCATTGGCTCCTGTCCACACTTGGATTGCAGAGTTCCAGGACACAGACACTGTACTTGACCCACAACCTCTCCTTGCTGCCTTTCTCCCATAGAGTGCCCTGCTGCAGTTAGACTCCAAGGATGCTTGGCCCAACACAGGTTAGTTCTGCTTAAAGAAAAAAAAAAGCTTCTGGAAGGTTCCAGAAAATGCCATTAATTAATAAAATGTACTACCAGTGGAAGAAGGGGAACAGAAGAAGGACATAACAGCAACAGTGTTTATTTCTAATAAATGTATTAATGGTTTATTTAATAATTTCTTCCTTCCTTCCTTCCTCTCTCTCTTTTTCTCTCTCTCTTCTCTCTCTTCCTTCCTTTCTTTTCTTTCTTTTTCTTCCTTCCTTCCTCCCTCTTTCTTTCTTCCTTTCTTCTTTCCTCCTTTTCTTTCTTCCTTCCTTCCTTTCCTCCCTCCCCTGTCCCCCTTTCCCCCTCTCCCCCTCTCTTTCTTTGTTTCTTTCTTTGTTTCTTTCTTTCTTTCTTTCCCCCTCTCCCCCTCTCTTTCTTTGTTTCTTTCTTTGTTTCTTTCTTTGTTTCTTTGTTTGTTTCTTTCTTTCTTTCTTTCTTTCTTTCTTTCTTTCTTTCTTTCTTTCTTCTTTCTTCCTTTCTTCCTTTCTTTCTTTCTCTCTTTCCTTCAATTGGCACAGAACTTGCTGTGCATGGCAGACTGGCCTTGAACTCAAGCTCCTCTCCCCTCAGCCTCCTGAGTTCTGGGATTATAGGTGTGAGCTCACGGGCTCTGCTTGTTTCTTCTTTTGATTTCTACTTTTTCTTTGGGGAAGAGAGACTCGGAGCATTAGAAGACAGATGCTAGGTGTCTGGCTCGCAATGTCCACTCCTCTGTCCTGGCTTGGGATATCCACTCTATCCTGGCTAGGGATGTCCACTCTGGCTGCTGAATCCTTGATCATGAGGGGCTGACAAAGGGTTTCCAGCAAAGCTTCCATCTGACCTCAGCCCATATTCCATGAATCCTAGCTGGCCTGTTGCTCCGGCCCACCGAGGGGGTACCATGTCTAACCTGGTTGAGCACCTCTGGTATTAGAAAGAAAGATAAAGAAACATGAAGAAGATGGGAGGAATAGCATAACTGGTGACCCTGGGAGTGTGGCTGAATGCCCAAGGCAGCCCCTTCTCGATGGAGACTCCACCTTCCATGGAGAGGAGTCTTGTTCCTGTACATCCACTCTGCACACCCACAAGGCCTTCCTTTTATTAGCAGATGGGATTGCCCACACCACTTGAATGACTGTCCTCTACACTATATACTCAACTACTTGTGAGGTTTCTAGCTTCCTCAAAGCCAACATGATGCTCTGAAGAGAGAGTGAAGAAGGCACCTTAAGGTAGAACACTTCCCTCTCTTCCTAAGAATAAAATATTAGGGGTTTCTCAACCAGAGATGGCACCAATATTTTTAATGTTTGCATCAAACTCTCAACTGAAGTCTACAACCCTCACTAGTCCCTGTTAGAATGTAAGTTTTTCTAAAATCATCAGGTGTGGAAATCCGAACTGACAGGCTGGGGCTATTCTAGGTATCTGTGCTAGAGGTGAAGATTTATGGGGTGTCAGGCAAACTTGGGGCAGCCACTGTATAGGATAGTGGACCTTGGGGAGGATCCAATAGGAAGGAGGCCCCCTGTAGTAGGGAGAAGCCTTCCACCACTCCTGCTAGGAGATCTCCCCAGGGACAACAGCCCTCTCACTTTGGGAAAAGCAAATGTATACTAAGATGTAACATTCTATCACTGGTGCTCAAGTGTGTCAGCAGCCAGCCAATGGGGAATGAGCTGACGATCCCCATGATGGGGAATCTGGGGTCAACCTAGCAGAGGACTGGGTGAGTGTGGGAGGATGGTAGTGGTATTACACTGACTGAAGGGACGGAAAGTTCAAGAGAATTCTGCAGCACTATAGAGGCCCAGGGAGGAGAGGGCATATGTACCCAGACTCATTGTTTAACATGTTTGCTAACAAGGCACATTCGGGTGGGCAGGAGAAATGGTCTCCTAGTCCAAAGATAAAAGACACAAGACCCTGGCAAAGACAGCCTTCCTTCTTGCCATGGCTGTTTGTCTCAGGAATGATGGAACACAGTTACAGCAATGCTGCAGGTACCTACCTGGAGGTCTGGTGAGAGGTGATACCGTCCTGAAGCAGGTGAGAGACCTTTGTGACTTCTAGGAAAATGATAGAAGAATGGGGGCCCCTCAGACTTGGAAAGCAGGGGTCCTTCCAGGACAGCTGACAGTGGTGGTGTGTGCCGATGTGGACTTGAGTCAGGTCTGGAAATCCCGGGCATTCCTTAAATCGAGTAACCAATCACTAGACTTCACTGAAGCTTTGTGTGAGACACAATAGATGATGAAATCGCTTCGCTGTTCTGTGACCTCCTGAGCTGACCCAGGAGGTCCTCACTGAGCCTGAATGGTTCTTGCCTGGAGCCCTGCTGGATTCCACTACGAAGCCTACATCCCTGAGAACTCTGGAAGGGAAAGGTCATTTGAAGACCTGGAGACAAATTGATGGGCAGCGTGGACCACGTGGGAGCATCTAAGCCTGGCTGCAAGCCTTCTTAGCTTGAGAGCCATGGTTACTTGCAAAGTTCAGGTTTGGATTTGTCTTGCGTCTCTCCATGCTGCTTTTGTTGAACTTTCATATGAATATTAATTTGGGTGTGAATCACAGGTGCTATTTCTCTGGCCCATGCTTCGACATTCCAACCTGTAACATTACTGACAGGATCAGTAAAATGATGTCTACATCAAATTGCTTTGACAGTTTGGGTATCCCCCGAGACACTTCATAGATACACTTCTTGATGAGAACAGACATACCAGTCAGGTTGAGCTCTGCTTAATGTGTGTAGACATTTCTATGGAGATTTCTTTGAGAAAGCATTGCTAATCCACAAGCTACTGGCTGGATTTTCCTCTTCCCCTCCCCTTCTGCTGACCTTAAAACTCACGCTAGCTGTTAACTTTTATATTTATGGGATGGCGACCTCCTTAATGAGATTGAAATGTGCAGCTCTGAAGTGCCCCTTCCAGGCTTCATCTTGAGTCCACATGGTTTGCTGGGCAGGTACCGCCCCAGCGGGATCCCTTCTGTCACAGCTGCGGCTGCCTCCTGATTGCCTGTGACGTGTGCTGCCTTTTGATCTTGACCGTGTTCTCCTAATCATTTAATCGTTGACAACTTGGAAACATGTTTGACTGCATACCATGCATAAAGACTCAGCATGGCTCTTCTCCTGAGGCCAGGGTTTGGGCTGCGTGATCTCTGCAGCAGCAGCATGAGGAGAAATAGGTTGGTTTCTTACACTATGACAGAGGGACTTGGAGATGAGACTTGGCACAGGGAAATCTTCCTCTTCTCTAGAGAGTTATGAGTAGCTAGCTGGTGCTGACTGACAGCTTCCTCTGGTAGAGGGAAGGCAAGCAATGGGAGCTGTTAGGCAAAAATGCAGATAGGTTATGATGTTTTATCTGTGTGCTCTTCTTTTCTGCTTAGAAATATTTACATTTTTAAAGCTTAGACAAGTTTGTGTGTCTGTTAACTTCCCTTGAATCCATGCTGCCAGGAGGTACGGCCTTTCATATTTTATTTATCACCTATGCTGAATCAGTGAATGAATGAATGAAGGGATGAATAAGTGGGTCAATGAATGAATGCATAAACAGTTTTACTTGTGAATGACAGAGTGCATCTGTCTTTGGGGAACTAGCTAACACGACATGTGCATACAGAGGCACGTTGCTGAAAAAAATCAGAAGAAAAACACAGCTCTTGTGTGTGAACATGTATGTATAGTATGTGTGTAGATGTGCATATAGTATATGCATGTGTGCACGTGTGTGTGAGTGTGTGTGTGTGTGTGTGTGTGTGTGTGTGTGTGTTTTGCATGCACATGTAGAGGTTAGAGTTTGCCATCAGGTGTCTTCTCCCACTTTATTTTCTGATATAGTCTTTCATGGAACTTGGACCCCGATATTTCAGCTGGATTATTGATATTCAGCTTGTCATGACTTCATAGAGAGAAATTCACCAAAGAACTTCTGCTATTCTGGCTGCCTCTTGCCACTTCTAGGGACTCATATTTATTGGTGATTGGCAGAGCCTCTCGGTTTCCTCTGGAACTTCTGGATGAAGTTGCTGCTACGGATTCATACTGCTGTTGATTCGTGTTTGGTGTTTTGCTAGTGGACTGGACTGATGACAACAAAGATTGGAAACACTCCCAAAGAACTATTTCTAAACAGGTCCCCAACCCCCATTTCCTATTAACCTTTCTCTTCTCCTACTTCTGGTGGGTGAGCTAGAAGAGAGGTTGAAGCATTAATGAATCATAATTTAAGTAGGTTTTGAAAAATCTAAGCCTACAGTCCAGTAACCAACAAAATGACTGGAAGCCTCTTCAGTTTTATTTATTTATCCATCTTAGGCTTAGATTGCTTAGTTTTCCCTAAAGCACCCGTTGTCAAACTTTAAGCTTTTCTTAGTAGGTTTTGACATCCCAGACTGAGCTACTACCATTTCTTGGGAGAACTGCTTGCCAGAAGGGCAGGTGGTCTCTAGATGTTGTTATTACTGTACAGCTGAGGTTAGCCATATCTACTCCCGTTACAGAGAACTCTGAGCAAGCCATGAAGTGCCACTTTGCTATCTTGGTCATATGGGGATCTCACAAGCCATGGACAGACAAATAACTTAAGGGCTGCAGGTTTTTCTCTAAGGTAACAAATATACCAGACTTTGTGGCTGTGCTGGATTCTGTCACAACTCAACTCTATCATCATAGTAAAAAGTGAGACATAGAGATCCCACAGCTGTGCATGGCTATAGTTGCAAATGTGAAATCTGTATTTCTTATCCTCAATGCCATGAAATACTCTCTTGGCTCCTTCTTCAAACCATTTAAAATTGTAAAATTCATGCTGCAGTTGCCTACAGCCTGAAGGCATGGAAAATGCAAAGCTACAGTGTCTTGAGGACCGACACAGAACCTGAAGTGGGGACAACCATCCCCGGAGAAAATTAATTTATGCGATGACCTAGTTGTTCACTATGAGCTTTCCACTAGTGGGCTCCAGCAAGTTGATATTTCTTTGCTGCTCTAGACTTTAGCACTCTGTGTTTGGCTGTTTTCTTTTGAATCTGCATTGCCTTTTACAGGCTAAGAGTTGCCACTATAAAGTCTCAGTGTTCAGTCTGCAGAAGACATGATTCTACAGGCAGCCTCTCCGTCAGCATGAAGTTACATCATGCTCAATGTGCTTGCTGGGTTAGCTACAGGGCAAAGTTGGTTTTGCACTGGGAAACTGTTCTATGGTGTTGTATTAGTCTGCTATTCACTACTGTTACAAAATATCCGAGACTTAGTGCTTTATGAAAAATAGAGAGATTTGTTTGGTCCATAGTTCTGGAGGTTCAAGGGCACCAGCTTGCTTCCATGAAGGCCCTCATGCAGATGGCATCACCACTCAGATGTTCATGTGAGACACTGACATCTCATGGTGAGTCCAAGGCTCAGAATGGGATCTAGGGATTGGCTCGTATATAGTAATCTATTCTCAAATTTATTTCAGGATCAATTATTGTCTAAGAGCTGCCATAATCCCAATGGCCCAACCAACTCCCACAGCCCCTGCATTGGCTCCCAGAGGGCCACATTTATAGCATTAAGAACCACAATTGTGGTTCCTTTGACACTTGAATATCACAGCATTCTGGGCATGAATTCAGCTCTTTCTCATGCTTCGGGCACAGCCTTTGGTGCCATTTTCTTTTTCTGATAACAGTCTTTCTCTGACTGTCAGAGACCAAATCAAATGTTTCAAAGATTTCCAGGCTTTTCCCATTAGTGTAGCTGAGCCAGTGGGTATCATACCTGCTTAAGACTCAGGAGCAACCCTTGAGACTTTATTCTTCTTCATTCTTCTTCTTTTTTTCCTTTTTACTCACTTTTGAAATGAAATGAAATTCAGAGAAAGTACAACTTTGAATGATCAAAGACTAACCTGTCTTGTGATGTTTGAATTTCAGGAATATTTTTTTTTCTGAAAGTCATTTCAGAAATAGACAAAAAAATGTGGTGTAATCAAGGCGCAGTCTCTCTGTCGTTATCTCCTTCTTTTTGTACATCGCCATCACAGCTCACATTTGGCACACACATGCAGAACTACATTGTCTGATACTTGTGTTTGCAAAATCAGCATGTTGTGTTCACATGTAGATGAAAAGTTATTTTCTTAGAAATTTGAGGAGCAGAATCATCTGTCAATAATCTTTCAGAAGCAAAGCAAAGGACTCCAGGAATGTGAGCACAGAGAGTCATTATTACTATTTGAGACATTATTCTCAACACCTGTCCCAAACTAAATAAAACATGATCAGCCCAGGCAGTAACTCCATCACTCCCACATCACATGTTATCTCGGGGATATGGACACACACACACACACACACACACACACACACACACACACACACACACATCTTCGTGTCATTAGGGACTCATGTCAAATTGATCATACTCCAAAATCTGTATGATCAAAAAGATCTCAAGTCATTTTAGCCCCTGACATAATCCACTTCTCAGTTTCGGGGTCTTTTAAGCCATTTTCCACGAATACTGGCAGAAAGTCACCCATGTGTGCAGAGCAGAGTCTGGAATGTGAAACATTGCATAGTCTCAGAATGCAGAAGAGGCTCCCATTTCAAAACAAAGCCAATATTTGGGTTTTCCCTGGCTGCACAATCACACTTGTGCACAAATGTCCTCATTGCAGGCTCCTAGTTCTTTGATTCAAAGATTTGGAGCAAGGGTCAATTCTCTGCTGGTTTTATGGTTCAATTGTCAAATATCTGTAAGCTATATGAAAGAGGCCATTGCAGCTCTTCAATAAAACTTTATAGCTATTTATTCTCATGATGGAGGAAATAGACTTATCATTTGTTCTATGCAGGCGTCATTTGCAACTATGTCAGCAGGTCCCATTTCTTCACTACCCCAAGCTTCTGTAACCTGTAAAGGAAACACAGACTCTAGAGAGAGGAAGCAGAAGGGGCTCCGTGACTGACACAGCTGCACCAGTCCTGATTCTGCTGAATCCCTTCCTTTCTCTCCTCCAGTCTCCTCTGCATGAAGTTGGGAGGAAAGAAAATCCAAATGACATTTCAAAGATCAGATCTCCACTTCCTTTGGGTTTCTCGGGGGCAGAGACTAAGCCCAAGGTTTCATGCATTGCAAAGCACATGATCCATCTCTGATCAACAATTCAGCTACAAGACCTGAGGTCAGGGGAGCTGTAAAACAGCCACAGGGACTCCCAGCACCAGCCTTCACTAGGAACCACTGTAGGAAGGCTGTGTTAGGTGCTAAGGGTCCATACATACAGTTGCTATGGGGGATGGGCAGACAGGGATACAGTGCCCAAGGGTTGACACAGAGATTAGCAGCACTAAAGGGCACAAAAAAGGAGCAGGACAGGGAGTGACAGCGATAAGTAGATCTCACATAGAACACAGGGAGGCTGAGGTGAGTCAGACCAGTGTCCTAGCTCCAGGTATCAGGCTGCAATTAATAAAGAACAAACAAGTCAGACAAAGATGAGCCCCTGGGCTATCCACATGAAAGTAACCTTGGGGACAGGGTGTGCCCAGCAAAATGTGAGTATAAAGGAAAAGACAGAACTCAGGTATGGAGTGAACAAGTGATCACAAGTAGAATTTACTTCTGCAATCACTGCTGAGCTCTGGAAAAGATATTTTGAGATTGAAGTCAGGGAGAAAGGGCATTCAACAGGCAGAGGAAAGGGACCAAATAATGGTTCAAACACCCCAGAGGTAGACAGTTCCTTATTCATCCAAATACGCATACCTTTTATCATGTATATTCCCAGAAATCAGGTGGATGTCCCTCCAAAAGGATGTCAAAATAAAATTAAAATGGGAAAACCTGATTTTGGGGTGGTGATCTCTCGGGTCATGCTGGCTGGAATCTCTGCATGTACTCCCAAGAACATTTAAGATTTTCTTTTCTCTCTCTTCCTGCTGGTACCAACTGTACTGGAGGATGGGCTCTGGGGCCATGGTATTGATATGCCAGTCTCAGAGAAAAGACCTTCTGACACTGCAGTTTGTAAACCTGATGAGTGACCAAGGTCATAGTGGCATTCTAGTTCTGTGGAACACTGCTGTGACAGCCACCACATATCTACAGCCATAGCTGCTCCACCACCACATCCTGTTTTCCTGTACAAAATAGCAGTACAGTGACTCCTAGATATCCAAGGGATACAAGTCATGAGCATATCGAAATGTGAAACCAGAGTCATTCAGAGCATCTGACAGGTGTTGCCAACATGGAACATGGTGACAATGAGTCTAGACATGAGGTGTATGTGGTATTTTGGAAAACTAGGGAACTGAAAGTGAAGACATCATTTTTGAGGGTCTGGGAAGCCTCCAGAGCTGCAGGTTCTGCAGACTGCTGGGACAGTGATGTGCTGTGCTGCACCTTCCACATTCATCCTTACCCTTCTCTTCCCTCTTCTGCTTTCTTCCCATTTCCTGCTGCCTCCCAGGGGATTCTGGGAGATAGGACATACTTCCCTACATGGGAACATTTCCCACCCTGCTTCACTGATTTTTTTGAAGTCTAGGTCTGGAGACACCTTGAGGGGTGACAGGGAAATTCAATTTCCAATCTCATTTAATTCTTGCTCTTTCACTGGAGACAACCAACAAGACACCAATTAGGAACGACAAGAGGCTGGAGGGAAGCCGAAGTTGGCTACTGTATTGCCTTGTGTGTTTTCGAATTTAGTTCAAACTTCAACCTGGCCTGTCCGCCTTTGGGAGTGTTTAAAAAGAAATAAACTCCATCTCATTACCATCAGATACAATGATGGGGGAAAGGGGCTGGAAAAATCCTGCATCTTTCCTGAGCTCTATTTTGCTCTTACAAAGAGAAGGGCAAATTCTTTACTGCTGTGCCAGTCAGCTATTATGTTTAACAATCTAATTAGAAAGGCAGGGTAGCCTATTCCCATTGTAAAAGCTAAGAGAGCACACACAAGCACATCCAATTAGACAGCTGTCCTTTATGATTCGAGCTGCCCTCTGGCCAGGTTCTAATGAAGGACCTGTCACTCCAGCCCCTCCCTGAAGCCCCAGGAGATGAGGTTCATCCATAAACTGGGCCAGCTGACAGTGGTGGGGCACTCGGGGCTGTACATTAAACTAACCTGATCTCTGGCACATAGTAGGACACCTCTGAGGCTCAGGCCCAGCCAAAGTTTAATAGTCTTTTGACCAGTGGGGTGCTTTCCCCCCTCCCCCCTGTACAACTGAGAGACATAATCTCTTTTCAGACTCTGGTGCCTGCCTTGCTGTTGCAGGTCAGACTTATGCTAACAGGTGGCTATAAATCAGAACCATTGCCTTCACTCTGACTGTTATATTCTGCACGCCAGGGATGTACATAAGTTGAAACAGACCAAGAGCTATACATTGAGCTGAATACTTGCCATGCTGGTTTTTTTTCCCCCCATCCAACTACGTATGGCTTAAATTAAAGCACCCTGTGTCGAGCAGATTTCTTACTGTGACTTTGTCATCTGTTTAGTATTTGGCATGTCCCACAAGGCAGCTGTGGTTATTCACAAGTCTATTAATTAAGAAGAGATCTGGTAGAGGGCCTACTAAGTGGGCTGATGGACTTCAAATCAAAAGATACATTGGAAGGTGTGCATTCAGAGGTTGGGTGCTCTTTCTGCAGGCTTCTTGTCTACATGGGTAATTGTTGGAAGGCAGCTTGTGGGTGGGGGGGCAGGAATGTGCTTTTTAAAAATGTAGGCCCAAGAAGTTTTACATTGAGAACTGGAGCATTGCTGAGTAGGGGTGGGAACCAGAGCAAGGATTCCACTTTA
Organism: Uromys caudimaculatus; assembly: GCA_028551405.1. Classification (NCBI taxonomy): domain Eukaryota; kingdom Metazoa; phylum Chordata; class Mammalia; order Rodentia; family Muridae; genus Uromys; species Uromys caudimaculatus. Next base: position 59,743,456 of record CM052708.1, on the reverse strand, counting down.
AAGCTAGGTTTTCAGGGGCTGGAAACATGGCTCAGTGGTAAAGGAGGTTTTTGCAAGAATAAATTCAGATCCTCAGCACCCATGTGAAAAGCTGGGTATGACAGGGCACACTTGTAACCTCAACAATGAGAAATGGGAGTGGGGACTGGTTCCTGGTGGCTTATTGATTAGCCAGTCTAGCTGTATCTGCAAGCTCCAGGCTCAGGAAGAGACCTGTCCCAATAAGTAAGGAAAAGACAGCTAGAGAGAGACACTCAGGATTGACTGACCTATGGCCTCTATATGTGCACACATGCGCACACACACACATACATCTGCATTTCAACTTACTGAAAATGCCCACTTTATCATGAACCTGGACCTCAATAGAGCAGAAAAATACAAAGGAACTTTAAGTTTTGGGTGAAAGAACAGACTGTACTCAATCTACTGCAACTTTGGTAGAGACAGAGACTGAGACTTTATCTTCTTACCCTGAGTAATTAGGACTAAAGCATTGTTCATGTCAACATATTTCTGAACTTCACATTTTCAGATCCATGGAAGAAAAAAGTCTTATCCTTGAGAGACTATGTGGTTCATTTGAAAACTTATTCAGAGTTTGTAATGTTTCTTATCACTAAGACCAAAGGACGTACAAAGCACCTTGGGGGGGGGGGGGCATGTATCTTGGCTCATGGTTTGAGGAGGTATATCATCACAGCAGGAAACAAAAGTAGCAGGTAGCTTTTGGCTGTGGGACTCCTTCTCTCTCCACACCTCAGTAGAATGGGGGAATGGGAGCAAAGCCAAATTCTAAGCCCTCAAGCCCCAGCCTCCACTGCCAGTGAAGCACTTCCTCTGGTTAGGCCCTACCTGTAGAAGGTTCCACAGCCTTCCCAAATAGCATTTTTAAATGGAGATTAAGCATTCAGCATGTGCGCAACCAAGTGGTCATGTGTGGGGAGGGAGGACTTCAAATCTAATCCTTGGTGCATGTAAATCATTGTGTCACCTTGCACTGGTGACAAAAAGAGAGCATTCGCTCTCTTGTGTAGGATCACCTTCCAAAACCCCTTTGTCTGGAAGCACTGGATTTTGAAACAATGTTGGAAAATGGGTGTTATAAAATTGTGTTTGGTGAACACTTTATAAAAATGAGCCTGTTTTTGAAAAGTTGTTCTGTCTGGGGTTGTTCCCAGTAAGACTAGGTAGAGGGCTTTCTCTTAATTAATGGGCATATAAGATGACACTACTGGCAGGCCAGAACTAGTTACATGACATGGAACCAAGCACCATTTTCTGGGTTTGAGACATCAGGTGTCCAGGGCTGAGCTGTAAACTGTATTCTTACAGGGCAATCATCGACGGGAAAGCCATTGGAGGAAGTCCAGAGCCATCTCATCAGCAGATTGAAGAGTTCTCAGTGGCAAATCAGTTTGCACACAAATACTTGTGTGGAAGAAAGGAGCATGTGTTGGTCTCACTGTGGATCCCAAGAGCTTATCATTATATCAGGGAGTTGGATACATAGCTATAAAAGAACAGCCAGTTATTTACTCTAGTCAGCTTTCAGAGCCCTGGGAAATCAGAGCCTCCTGTCAGGAACCACTGTGTTTTTCCAGGTCTTAAGATGTTCTTTAAGTAGATAGAACAGTGAACATAATGAAGTTACAGTATAGCTTAGCACAGGATGAATAAACAGACTGGGGAAGAGAGCTCAAGGGTCGAATGATGAGTCTGACGGTGTGGAATTTAATGGGACCCAAGAAAGACTATGCTTAGACCTTGAACTTTAGATGCCTGATTGTCAACCAAGGCAAACGAGCCATGGCAGCCTAATGGAAAAAGGACTATGGGAGAAACAAACCATGGGTAAAGGAGCAGAGGTTAGGTGCTTGTTGAGCCACATCCCAGCAAGTGAGCAGTGGGCCGAATCTCCTCGCAATAATGCTAGCACAAGGCAGAGCACTGTGCTCAGAGCACATGCTTCCTGTTCACTTCCTTATCTTAGTTTATTATGATGATTGGTATTTAAATCTTTTTCAATGCAATATTTTTATCATATTCTTTCCCCTCTACAAGTTCCTCCCAAAAATAAAATAAAAAAACTAAAACAACTTAATCCAACCAACCAACAAACCAACTAAACAAACAAACCAACCAACAACCAACAAAACACAAAAAAACCACAGAGTCTGTTTTGAGTTGGCCAGCTCTTCCTGAACATAGGAGCTGCTTTGTCATGTGGTTGATATGCCCATGGACACTTTATTGGGAGAAACTGATTTTCCCATTGCCAGGAGGTATCATTCTCAAACAACACCTTGGCTAGGGGTGTAGCTTTGGATCTACGCCTACTTCTTTGTGCTGGAGTTTGTATGACTTGCACTTATACAGCTCTTGTCTATACTGCCACAGTCTCTCAGGGTAGAGCTCGTGTATGTATTAGCCCTGTTGAAACTGAAAGATGCTATTTCTTGGAGTCATCTACTACCTTGGGCTCTTACAATATTTCTGTCTTTCCTTCCACATAGATCTGAATTTTGTGAGGAGAGGTTTGATAAAGCCATGCCATTTAGGGCTGGGTGCTCCCAAGTATCTTTTTCTCTGCACATTTTCCAATTGTGGGTATCTGTGTTAAGCAGAGACATTAAGACCAACAATCAATGAATAGTACCTCAAGAAGCCAAAAGTTTCTGTAAAGCAAAGGACATTATTGCTCAAGCAAACTAGCAGCCTACAGAATGGGAAAAAGCTTCATACATTATACATCTGGCAGATTAGTATCTAGAATATATGAAGAACTAAAAAATAACTGGTGGCCAAGAAACCAACCCAATTAAAAATGGTGTACAGAACTAAGCAAAGAGTTCTCAAAAGATGAACCACAAACTGCTGAGAAACACTTAAAGAAATGCTCAACATCCTTAGGCGTTAGGAAAATACAAATTAAAACAACTTTGAGATTTCATCTTACCTGAGTCAGAATGGTCAAGATTAATAAAACAAATGGCAGCTCATCCTGACAAGGATGTAGGGAAGGGGAACACTCATCTATTGTTGGTGGAACAAATGTGTGCAGCCACTATGAAAATCAGTGTAGTTGTTTCTCAGGAAGCTGAGTGGAGATTTACTTCAAGATCTAGCTATACCACTCTTGGACATAGACCCAAAGGCCTCTACATCCTACTGAAGGGACATTAGCCATCCGTGTTCATTGCTGCTCTCTATAGAACACTTATAGACTTGAAACAACCTAGATGTCCATCATGTGATGGATAACAAAACTGTGGTACATTTACATAGTAATATTACTTAGCTGTTTAAAAATGAAATTATGAACTTCACAGGTAAATGGATAGATCTAGAAACAATCATCTTGAGTGAAGTAACCCAAAATGAGAAACACAAACATTACATATTTATCTTCTATGTGGATCTTTGAAAGCTTTAGATATGCGATTGTTTTTATTCCAATAATCATAGAGGTTAGGTAGTTAGTTACAAAGGGTAGGAGAGGTCTTCCAAGAAAGGGGAAATAAAATATAGTGTTAGAAAGATTTTGAAAATTATATAGGGAAGGTAATGAAAGGGCAGAGCAAAAAAGAGAATATGAAAAACAACTAACACAAAAGACAAGTAAAAAAATCACATGGAGATCTACTACTGCAAAAACGTCTTTAAATATATACATATGTGAAAGGAATTTAAATCAAGTCACTCTATGAGAGAATGCCCCAACTAAGCATCTTATATCACCAAGTAAAATCTCCAGTGCCAGAAATAGGTTATATATTATTGAGCCATTGGCCAAAATAATTCCCTGTATCCCTCAAACATTACAGGATAGTGTCAAGGCTATTTGTTATCCTACATAACCTGATGAAAAGGCCTTATCACTGAAGATTTCATTGAACATGCCCTATTGAACATGGAGAAACTGAGCTGGCACCCAACTAGAAGATTTACCCCTACTCACTACTATTCTTGGAGCTAGAATGTACTTTGTGTACTATCAGAGGAAAGGCAATTGTACTGGCTAGTTTTGTGTGTCAACTTGACACAAACTGGAGTTATCACAGAGAAAGGAGTTTCGGTTGAGAAAATGCCTCCATGAGATCCAGCGGTAGGGCATTTTCTCAATTAGTGATCGAGGGGGGAGGGCCCCTTGTGAGTGTACCATCTGTGGGCTGGTAGTCTTGGGTTCTATAAGAAAGCAGGATGAGCAAGCCAGGAGAAATGAGCAAGCCAGTAAGCAAAATCCCTCCATGGCCTCTGTATCAGCTCCTGCTCTTTGACCTTCTTGAGTTCCAGTCCTGACTTCCTTTCATGATGAACAGCAATTGGAAGTGTAAGTCAAATAAACCCTTTCCTCCCCAACTTGCATCTTGGTCATGATGTTTGTGCAGGAATAGAAACCCTGACTAAGACAAATTGGTACCAGTGTAGTGGCATTGTATTCCTGTGACAACCTGACCATGTTTTGGGGAGGACTGTGGAAGGACTTTGGAACTTTGAGCTAGAAGAGCCATTGGGATGTTAAGAGCTCTGTGGGGTATTCTGTAGGAGCTTGGAAGATAATGTTGAGAACAATGCAGAAGATGGAGGCCTGGCTTGTGAAATTTCAAAGGGAAAATTAAAGACTCTTATCAGGGCCATGGTTAGTTTGATTTAGGATTCTGTGGTTTTGGTTAGTTAGGGCTGAAGAAATCAGCTGTGATTAACAAAGATAACAGAACTGCTAAAGCAAAACCATTGCATTCCTGGGACTATTGATGCTGGTTAGTTGGAGCTAAGATATTAGTGGTGATTAAGAAGAGACGAGCATCATTGGGGTGAAATCTTCTGTGAAGTGTTTTCTGAGAGCACAGAGGCTGCATTCCAGAAATAAGCAGGGTTGTGCTGTGGCTGGACTTGGTAATGTGTAAGAGTCACCCAGGTGGTACTGTTTTTGAAGGCATGAAGGAGTCGTGAAGAGCAGCTGAGGCCTGGACACTGTGAGAGGCCGAGGAAGGGCATTGGTAAAGGTGCAGTCTCAGTTGCAATTCCAGGACTGAAGGGGTCATGCAAAGGAGTTGAGGCTCGGTACTGCAAGAGGCCATGGAAGGCCATTGGTGAAGGTGCAGCCTCAGTTGTACTTGATGGCCCAGGACTGAAGGGGTCATGCAAAAGAGGTGAGGCTTGGCACCATGGTAAAGCCTAGTTGTAGCGGAAGACAGCAGTCTTTTGGAGATACCAGTACCGTGAGATGACCACCAAGAACAGCAGCAGCAGTGGAGTACAGGCATCTGGAGCCATGTGTGCTACAAAGGGCAGAGCTGGAGAAGTGACTCAAGCCCTTGGAGGAATCCAGAAGATCGTGAGTAGATCCCAGACATTGGATGGTTGGAGTTTGATTTTGCTTTTGATTGTGACTGTGGCCTGATATTTTTCCCTCTTGAAGAAAGAAGGTATTTTAGTGGAGCTAGTTAAGAGACTTTGAATTTTTAAAAGACTTTGAATTTTAAGAGATTAGATGTTTAAAAGGGACTGAAATGTTAATATTTAAGGATTTGCAAAGACTGTGGGACTTTTAAAGTTATTTAGATCTTGGGGATGAATAAGGAAGTAAGGGTTGAGGCTTATTGGTGATGTGTTTGTGTGTCAAGTTGACAAGGGGTCAATTGTACTGGCTGGTTTTGTGTGTCAACTTGACACAAGCTGGAGTTATCACAGAGAAAGGAGTTTTAGTTGAGAAAATGCCTCCATGAGATCCAGCGGTAGGGCATTTTCTCAATTAGTGATCAAGGGGTAGGTCCCTTGTGAATGGTACCATCTGTGGGCTGGTAGTCTTGGGTTCTATAAGAAAGCAGACTGAGCAAGCCAGGAGAAACAATCAAGCCAGTAAGCAACATCCCTCCATGGCCTCTGCATCAGCTCCTGCTCTTTGACCTTCTTGAGTTCCAGTCCTGACTTCCTTTCGTGATGAACAGCAATGTGAGAGTGTAAGCTGAATAAACCTGAGGACCAAATGCCTAGAACATAAGAATTTAGGAAACATATCCAGATTCATATCCAAATGATAGAAATAGAACAGCTGGGTGGAGATCCAAGTCATGTGGTGCTATCTGACAGGTACTGACGACCACGAGCCTCCTGACCCCAGAACAGAGTCACTCATCCCTTTATGTGTACATTAAGGGAGAATATAGTCATGTCACATCCTGGATCACATCCTTTCCTCCCCAGCTTGCATCTTGGTCATGATGTTTGTGCAGGAATAGAAACCCTGACTAAGACAGTAATCATCAATATCACCCATTTGCAAATACTCAGACTTACAACAGACAGTGCCTGTAAGATATAATGGTGCAATAGCAGCACGAATGTTTTTGGAGAAACGAACTAATTTTTAAACCTAGTCCATGAAATGGAACCCATAACTGACATTACCAAAGTGGCCAAAAAAACCTGAGAGTGGATTGGTCATGGACCCCAAGGGAAAAATTCACAATTATTTTCTGTTACATGAACATAGCAATAGAGTAAATCTAATGGCATGCTGCTATACTCATAGATCATTGGCTCATACAACTCTCATCAGAGAAGCTTCTTCTTTCAGTAGATGGTAATTCTTGTCCCTTTTAAAAACTACCTCACAGCATGGAGCCCATTTTCATGTTGGCAAAAAGACAACTAAGATTCTGGGGTAAATTACTGGGGTCATAATTCCAAGGGCAACAATGAGAAATATGATTTGTCCCATTGTTTCTTCCTTCTCTTTCCTTCTTTTCCCTCCCTTCCTCTTTCTTTCTCTGCTTTTCCTTCTCTCTTTCTCTTCTTGACTTCATTCTCATTTCCTCCTCTTTCTATGCCATTATTTTTCTTTCCAGGATGTGACATGACTATATCCCCCCTTAATGTGCACATAAAGGGATGAGTGACTCTGTTCTGGGGTCAGGAGGCTCGTGGTCGTCAGTACCTGTCAGATAGCACCACATGACTTGGATCTCCACCCAGCTGTTCTATTTCTATTATTTGGATATGAATCTGGGTATGTTCCCTAAATTCTTATGTTCTAGGCGTTTGGTCCTCAGTGCAGAGCTATTGAGATGTGGTAGAACTATAAGAACTGGAGACTCTCACTAAGGTAGAATTGAATGGAGAACGACCCTCCAAGTGGACTAATACTAATCTTTGGGTGGATTAATTTTCTGTAGGGATAATCGTATGAGAGAGTGGGCCTGGTCCCTTTCCAATCTCCTGCCTCTACTTTTGTCCTGTGACCTCTCTTCATCATGGGCTTTCACTATACACCACCAGTTGTCATTAGGCCCTCACTAGAACCAAGTTGATACTAATGCTGTGCTCTTAAAGCTACAAATCTGTGAATAAACTTGTTTTCTTTATAAAAGTACTCAGTCTCAAGTGTTTTGTTATAGCAATATGAAATGTACAATGCATGGCCTTGAGAAAAATGTTAAAAACAAAAATAAAATCATACATGCCTCAGTTCCTCCAATTCTAAATGAAGCCTTGTTAATTGTATGCACCTGCCTCATTGGCTGTGAGTGTGATCCACTGAACTTTTTATGTAAACCTTTTAGAACACCTAGTGACACTTTTTCAGGACTGTGTGCACAGCCTCATGCATTATGCTGGGCCACATGTTCTTGGTGAGATTGACTTGCCCATACAATTATAGAGCTAGAAACAGCTTCCTTACAAAGTCATGGAAAGCTCTGAAGGTTTGGTTGATGTGATAAATGCTGTTGAAAAGATATTCAAACTGATCTTGCTCTACGTTGGTGCTAAAAGAATATGTACATTGGCGAAACCATTATAGAAACCAGTGTGGAGGCATCTCATAAGACTAAAAATAGAACTTGTGCACGATCCGCCTCATGTATTTATCCACTCCTAGGGATATACTAAAAACAAAACAAAACAAAACAAAAATCCCATATAACCACACCTATTGCTACTCTATTCACAAGCCCAGGGAGGAACCAGCTTAGAAGTACATAAACAAATGAATGTATAAATCAGATGACTGTCTATCTCTAAATGATCACATCAGTTACCTGATGGTGGAGAGGGCAGAGCTGCTCTTGGGCATGTAGAAAGCATCCTCTCCCCATCCTCTGGTGAGTACACACCTTCAATGGTGCAGCCTGCCAGCCCCAGGCCCAACTGTTCCAAGTAGATGTAGCTGAGGCTCTGAGTCACACAGAGGTATTCAGGTAAGATGTTTCTTGGGTCATTTTATAGAACACTGGAACAGGAGTTAAGGCAGTTTTTTTCAATGAAGTGCTCTTAAAGTTTTAACATCCTTGCTTTCTTCAGGATACAGTCTTTCTTGTCAGTATTCCCTACTGCTAAGAACTGCTAAAGAAAGCCAATACCATCTTCTCTCCTAGCTAACTCTTCTCTGCTTCCAAATGGGTCTCTTTCCAACTTAGACATATTTTTTATACTTCCTGAAATAATTGATTCTTTTTAATTAATCTCAAGAGTCATTTCCATTCTGACTGCCTTATGTTGGTAATACTATAAGACTTTAAAATGCACTAATTTGTACATTTAGTCATGACTATAAAATCCTCCAGTTATAATGAGAACACACACACACATACACACACACACACACACACACACACACACACACACACACACACACACTTACTTTATATGCAGTACCTTCTGGAAAATGCTTCTCCCAGACTCTGTCTCAACCCTGCCCTCCCACATCAAAGCGTGTTAGAATGGCAAACATCTTAAGGCCCCATATTTTTCATCTCTGTCCAGAGACAGATGCACAGACAGAGTGTTTAAATGCTGGCACTTTTTATACAGATCATTTGCATGAAAATGGTCATAAAACTTACTTTATTATATATAGGGAAGAAAAAAAATCCCATTAAGTTTTTTAAAGGCTTATAGATTGAAAACACATTTCTAGGTCTTATCATTCAAACAAGAGATTTCACTTTACTGTGAAAAGAATTGCAAGGTCCACAAGAAGGTGCAATCAACCAGTTCTCTAGTTATGCATTTGATAATTACATACGTTTGTAAGTGAATTGTAAATATATCTATTAAAATGACTCAAATAATGCCATTGTGAAGATTAATTTGTGGAGTCTGTCTTCCTCATTGTCTCTATGACTCATACATAGAAAGCCATGTGTGTCTTAGAGGCTGCAGTTGAAGCCCTGTCCATGTCATGGGAAGATCTGAGCTTTACTCATCCTTCTCCAAAGTCTTTGAACGACTGTGTTCCTAGTAGAATGGGGTTTTCTACAGAGCCACTCCCATTAACAGGAAAGGAATTACAGGAAGCACTGAAGGGGAAAGAGGCATTTCAAAATAACATCCTTCTCATAGACAGGCCATGAGGGCTGGGTCTTACCTTATTGCCCACATTCATTAGCGAGTGCAGTTAGAACTGGTCACTGGGGCTTTGGAATTAAGGACTAAAAAGAATTCATTCTCAGTAATGACGGAGAGTGCCAAAGATTTTCTCACGTCCCAAAATAAGCTAATTCTGTGAACTAAGAAATAATGAAGAAGACTGAAAACCTGATAGGCAACATGAGGGGCTTGGACAGGGGCCTTCCCTTAGTCTGAGGGCAAAGGTGTTCATGAAGGATGGATTCAAAATGGCCGTTTTCTAAAACAACTTTCCTATTAAATGTTGGAGGTGGGGACATGCTCAGTTGGAGTGGGAATGCACATGAGTAAAATAACAATGGGGAAGAGATACAGAGTGATCTGAGAAGAGGGAACCTCAGTTGAGAAAATAACTCCATAAGATTAGGCTCAGGGAAAGCCTGTAGGGCATTTTCTTAATTAGTGATTGATGGGGAAGGGCCCAGTCCACTGTGGGTGGGGTCACCACTGGGTTCTATAAGAAGGCAGGGTAAGCAAGCCATAAGAGCAATACAATAAGCAGCATCTCTCTATGGCTTCTGAATCTGCTCCTGCCTCCAGGTTCCTGCCATGTTTGAGTTCCTGTCCTGATTTCCTTCAGTGGTGGACTACATACAGTATGAAGTATAAGCCAAATGAACTTTTCCTTCTCACCTTGGGGTTGTCATGATACTTCATCACAGCAATAGAAAATCTATCCAAGAAAATGCCATTAACTCCGAAAGAGCCACCATCTAAATTTATCTTTCAAAGAGACTCAGAGCATTGCTAACATAGGAAACACGGACTCCTTTTAAAACCCAGGCACCCCCAATGATATCGTGGATGCTGGGAAAGTACCCACTGTGTTGTTCTTATGTCAGAGATAACGTCAGCACGTAGTACCTAGAACTTGATCACGTATGGGAGAGCTGGTTAATACTGACTGAATAGGCAACTTGTTTCAGGTCTACCTTTTCCTCTGGGTGGCTGTACCCAGAAATGCTTGGTAGTTTGACCATTGTGCTAGCTTTATGTTGCTGTGACAAATTGTCTGAGGGAAACAACTTACAAAGGAGAAGAGTTTATTTGGCTTATATTTTCTGAGGCTTCAGTCTGCTGTCAGCTGGCTCTGTTGCTGTCAGATCCTTGGTGTGGTTGAGCATCATTGCAGGGGTGGGTGGCGGAGGTCTCTGCAGGCAGGCAGGCAGCAAGCAGGAAGCAGAGAGAAGAAGGAGTGGGTCTGTGTCCACTCTAAGGGCACGCCTTCCATGCCTGACTTCCTTCCAGTCCACCCCATTTCCAGAAGGCACCACCACCAATAATGCCAGAAGCCAGCAAACGAGCTCAGCCTTCAGAGACTATTTAAGATCAAGCATTTTTATTTTTATTTTTATTTTTCTTCTTTTCTGAAAGTAAAGTTTGTAGAAGATACAGGGAGCCAGTGAGTTTTGGAAAACCTTTCTGAACATTACAAGAGACATCCACTTCACTGTAGTTGCAGTCACTATGTCCTGGCACATTCAGGGTAGTGGCGGGAAGAAGAACATTTGAGTTATTGAAATTACCACTAACCAAGGAGAACACTGCAGGCACTACAGAAGCAATGGTGGAGTGACCTCCTCAGGAAGTAAAAAGGGATCCCCAAGTTCTGTGTCCTGTCACAGTGGAGTGGAGTGTCAGATTTCAACACACATGCACCACCGTAGTATCTCACCATAACACACTGTTAACATATGCATGCGCTTCCCACCAGGCTGAGGTGAAAACCCGGATTTGATTCTACATTTCTAATATCTCTCAACTGTATTCTCATACATTCATAAAGAATATATCTTCTGATTGTTTTCTGTACACATTACTCTTTATTAACATGCTCTAAGAACTAGCTCTTTGAAACACTAAGCAATATTTGGCCCAACTAACCAAAAGAAATAAAGAGGAAACCCAAATTAACAGGGCCAATTACAGCAGACACCAAACTAATTCAGAATATTTCAAGGGGATACTTTAAAAACCTGTCCTCTATTAAGCTGGAAAACCTAAAAGAAGTGGGTGGATTTCTAGATTCAGTGAAACCACCAACATTAAAGCAAAACCTCAACAACCTAAGTAGACCTACAACAAATGAGATTGAAATAGTAATAAAGGATTCCCAGCTTTAAAAAAAACATAAAGTACAGTGTGAGTTGGATTCACAGCAGAATTCTTCCAGATACTCAATGAAAATCTATGCTCTGTCCTTCTTAAACTACAAAAAAAGGAAAGAAAAGAAAAGAAAGAAAAGAAACAGAAGGGACTTTCCCAAACTCCTTCTGTAAAACCAGTACCACTGTAATACCCAAAGCAAGCAAACACACACACACACACACACACACACACACACACACGGAGCCACAGCAATGATCAGGAAACTTGAGGCAATAGATAGAGCTCAGTGGTGAGGTCAGAGGACAATCATTGCATGAAGAAGCATTGTCACATGGCTGCTTGAAAAGTTTCCCCTTTGAAAGAGCCACAAGTCAACAGGCTGTTGATTATAGAACATGAGTATCCTGGGGGTGGGGGGGGATCACTTATGGCATCTCTGCTTTAAAAAATTTATTGATTGATATAGATACATTACTCAGGGTAAAATTTGCTCTTAGAGATCTTTGTTTTGTTTAAGGAAAGGAGCAAATAAATAATGAGACAAACATAAATAAAAATGTAAGGTTTTATCATATGTGGGCTGCATGCACTGAGAGACACATTGAAGAGACACCAGGGCTCTGGAATGTCCTTCATGTTGAGTGAAGACTGATAGCAGGAGTGTTGAGAGGAAGCCTGAAACAGAATTTTTAGACAAAAGTAATCTCTGACCAAAGCCTGCCACACTTAGCTAGGGTCCCGGTCACTTCAAGATTCGCTGTCCAGGTGTGTCTATCCATCTCAGGCTTTTGATTAGTCGCAGGTTCCCCTTCCTTCTTTTTCAGCACGGACATAATTTCAGGAAGAGTCTCAAATGAATTTCAAGACATTGCCCTACCGCTCAGATGTACAAAGATTAGCAGTTTACATGTGTGGAACACTCACCATCTTGGAATGTGACAACAGGTAGAGCTGACCTTTGATGTTAATGAAGTCACTATGAAGCTTCAGGGATGGACAGAGTCTCCCACTGGGAATGAAAGACCTTGTTCTGCAGAGGAGTTCCACTTGGGAACAGAGGGCTTCTTTCCATCCCTAACACAGCCTCTTGTAAGCTTGGGCTCACACACAGACCAATATTGCTTTCAGACTTCATTGTGATGAACCACCACATGAAAACCTCCGCGATTTTGGTGAAATTGGTGCAAGTAATATATACAAAAAAAAAAAAAAGTTCAGGCAAACCATGTATGGGAGAGCTTAGCTGTTCAGTGGAGACTTCTTCAAAGACCTTGGCTCACTTCTAAGGCTATGATGACGTGTTAGAGTTGTTTAAGAAGGGGAGCCTTTGTAACAAATGTAACCTCAGCTTTCCAAGGTGTTTAAGTCTGGGAACACTTAAAGTACATCACTTATTACTTAGGCTGACAGAATTTCTTGTTTTCTATGGTTTCATTTCAAGAGGGTTGCTTAGAAGACTGTGGAGAGGAGTCCTGGTCTGTATATTCTGGGTGGAGAGTTCAGATTTAGTTCTCTATTTATTCTCTATTTATTTCACCTGCAACCCTGCCTCCCAGTAGTAAAAGTCATCACTTCCTTCCTGCCATTGGTGTCAAAATCTGGCGTCAAATGAACTCTCTGTGGCTTCATGAGTACGAAAGAGATCTATTCTTCCATCAAGCCCATATTAAAAAGCTATTTATCACCTGCATGCAGTTTTTTTAAACTGTTATTGACTCTTTATGAATTTTACATCAGGCACCCCAGTCCCAATTATCTCTCCCTACCTTCAGACCTGCTCTCCACCCTTGCAACTCCCTCCACAAAATAGAGAAAAAAAAATCTTGTTGTGGAAACTGTAGCATGTCCCACTGTGTCCCTTGGTATACCCTTTTGTCCACACTTCTTTGCTGGCAAATGTTCATTGCAATGACTTGAAGATCTGGTATGACTCCTCTGGCTTCTGCTACTCTATCGGTACTGGAACCTCGCTGGGACTCCTCTTAGATGTCCTGTTGTTGCCTGTGTCATGGAGGTCCTGTGGTTTGGAATCTGTAGGTCTATTTCCTTCAAGCACTCCAGCAGTTAATTGGTGGGGTAGATGCTGGGGTGGATTTATTCAAAGCCCTGGATCTGGGCCTGAGAGGCATCTGAGCTGACCAGCCCTCTGGCTCTCCTGCTCTCACATGCTCTGGCCAGCTCATGAACAATCCCAGCTTCCAGGGCCGCAGCAGGAATAGCCTGTACGTAAATGCTGGGGGCATCTCAGCCACAAAAGCATCTCCTGCAGGAGAATCTAATTGAGGACTGCCTGTGACACCAGCATTCCTGCAGGAGGACCTAATTGAGGACTGCCTGAGAGACCAAGGGTTGCTAGTGCAAACAATGCCAGCCAATCAGGAACTGCTGTTTAGAATAGATACTTTCTTGGAACCAAAGGGGTGTGGGTGTAGGGTTTTAAAAGCGCTTACAGCAGTGCTCAGAGGAGCTTGCTACAGCATTTCTCACCTGCTCCAGGAGTCTGTGTTGTTGACTCTGTGCCAACTCGCTCCCAATCCCCAAGGGCAGATAGGGTCTGGCAGAGAGCTGTCCAGGCCTCAGGCAAACGGGGTGAGCTCTCCTATGCTGCAGTAGGTGAGGAGCAGTGCCAGCTCTCCTGATCTGGTGACCTCAGGGCCAGCTCTCCTGCCTGTCGTTAGTAACAAGGGGTGAGAGGGAGGGGTCATCTCTTCCTTGCCTGTGTTACCACACAGGACCCAAGTGGCAAAGCTCCATACTCATGCCCTTGAAGCCTCCTCACATTGCTCAACCTGCCACTAGGGTCAGTTTCTATTGTGCTGCCCAGGTAAGCTGCAGGGTCTGATCTCCTGAGTGCTGCTAATGGTGAGGGGTAGGGACAGCTCTTCTGCTCTATGACCCCAGGGCCAGGTCTCCCACCTGCCCCAGTTGGCATGGGGGGGAGGGAAGAGGAGGGTTTATCACCCTTCCATGTCTTAGGGCAGCAGCTCAGACCAGGGACATCCAGGTGCCTTTTGATGGTAAAAGACCCCTGCTACTGCAAGGCTAGTGAACCAGACGTAGTCCCTAGTGGCAGCACAGGCCAGGACCCACCATGGTCCCAGGCAGCATCACCAGCTATTCACTTAGGTTATTCATCACTGTCTTGAGTCTCCAGTTCTGCCTTTCTTCATTGTCCCCACATCCTTCTGTTTCTCTTTCTCTTCCATCTCTCTACCACTTGTTTTTCTTAGTAATGCCTGGGGTCTCTGATGGTCTAAAGTTCTTTCAGGAGTGCTATGCCCGGGTATTGTGCTGCCCAGGTAAGGTGCAGGGCCCAACCCCATGAGTGCTGCTGCTCGTGAGGAGCATGGACAGCTTTCCTTCTCTCGTGACCCCAGGGCCAGGTCTCCCTTCTGCCCTCTTGTGCATTATAGCACTTGGCAGGGGTTATCTCAGGCATGTTCTGCCCTGCCCCCTGCCACAGCCCAGTATAATGCAGGACCGGTGGTCATCTCAGGCTAGCTCCCTGCCCAAGCCCCATGGTGCCAGTCTGGTGGTCATCTTGGGCTTGTTCTCACCTGCCTGAGTGGCCCCTTGTGAAGGTCATCTGTCTCAAGCTCACTCCTACCCTGGATCTGCAGTCACAGGTAGAGTTCTAGTCTCTGGCTGGCTCCCTGCCCTGGGAATCCATCCAAGCCTTCACAGCACCATACTGATGGCCGTCTCAGGCTAGCTCCCTGTCTGGGACCCCTGGCTCTAGACTGGTTGTTGTCTGAGGCTTGCTATTTTCAGGGAGTGTTAGGCTACTAATCATTCAGCTGTTCACAGGTCAGAACACAGAGCTTAGCCCTAGCCCCTTTCCTCTCTGCCACCTTCTAACACACATGTGACACAGCAGCCACACCTGGGACACCACTAAGGGCAGGTGCATGTAGTTTTGTATTGGCACCTTTACCATCAGAATTTATAAGAATCTGGTGCAGTCACTCGAGAATTTAGATTGAAAGCAATAAGAAGGAAAGAGAGTCAATCATGCATTCATTAAGTATATACATAGGAACTAAAGAAAAGCTGAGAAACTGAAAAGGCTTTATAGGCAAAGTTGGCTCTTATGTGCCATACCCAGCCTTCTTCATCTTTTCCTCTAATCTACATTTCTTACTTATCTACTTGTCCTGTTCTCTCCATCCATCAGCATACCCACCCAGCTAGCCACCCACCCATTTATCTACCCACCTACCCATCCATCCACCCACCACCCACCCATCCATCCACCCACCCACCCACCCACCCACCTGTCCACCCATCCATCCGTCCACCCACCCATCCGTCCACCCATCCATCCATCCACCCACCCATCCATCCACCCATCCATCCATCCACCTACCCATCCATCCATCCACCCATCCATCCACCCACCCATCCATCCACCCACATCCATCCACCCACCCATCCACCCATCCACCCATCCACCCACCCATCCACCCACCCATCCACCCACCCATCCATCCATCCATCCATCCATCCATCCATCCATCCATCCATCCATCCATCGATGCATGCATCCATATAAATAGGTCTACAGAATAGAAAAAAACAACTAAATATCATACATAGCAAGTCTTCCCTCAGCCTCTAGATTTGTTGATCTGATTTTGATACATCTTGATTGGAATGATTTAAGTATCTATCTGTAACAATAACTGGTTGAATTGTTTTACAAGGTGTTGTTGATGAATTCACATCAGAGAATTAGGTCTCCTCAAGGGAAAAAAACGAGCATAGTTATGTTTGTGGGTATCCTTAAAGGGTTTACATATTAATGTTAATTTATTTTGGCTCTCAAAACAAGTTGCAAAACCCTCAGTCAAGTTTAGTTAAGGAATTAGACCTTCTGGTTTGATAAAGGCTAAGCTTCTTGGATGTTCTAATGGCTGCATAATCTTTTGGTTTTTTCCCCCCACTGAAGCATTTCTGTTTTGTTTCAAAGCTGTTACCAGTCCTTGGAGATGATCTTCAATTTTTTTCGAGCTTCCTCGAATTTCATACCTTTATCAATAGTTTACTTGTGGAAATGGGTCTTCCCTCTCACACATGTAAGTAAATGCCTAATGCCAATTATGTCCAGGCAGATGGCAGTCCCAGAGGGCTGTCTGGGTCTGCACTCTGTCTGCTGTGAGCACTGGCTGTCAGTGTTTTCTAGGAGGCAGGAGAAGGATTATGTTTCTTTGTTCTCATTTACTTTCTGATCCCAAGAGTCACTAACAGTAGCTGAGTTCACGAGGAATCACTGGCAGATGGAAACTAACCACTGTTCAGCAGTCCCATGGTACCAGAGGCTTGCAAGGTCACTGTTTATGCCTCCATTCTCTGGGTTGCATGTATAAAACATACACAATTTATGCTTATTTCTTCTGTTTAAGAACTGTCTTTCAGAGTTCATGCTATATCTTGGATATGGAATGCTCCCCAAAGGCCCATATGCATTAGTCTTGGTTCTCCTGCTTGGGCTACTAGGAGGTGGCAGAAACTTTGCCAGGGCCTATGAAAAGTCTACAGATCACTGGGCTCATGCTATTGGAGGGGAGTGTGGGATCTTTGTGTCTTCCATTTTCTTCTTCCTGTGTCCTTGTGAGCAGAGAAGCTTTGCTGAAACAGCTGCTTCAAATGGGCCCCAGAACAGTGGAGCCAGCGGCCTCAGACTTAAACTTCAAAACCATGATCCAAAGTAAAGGCCTTCTCTCTATAGGCTGCTTATGTATCAGGTGTGTGTTAGAGCAACACATAGCTACACGTAGCTAAGAACACATAACTCTTAGTTCAGCAGAATGCCCAGCCCTGTGACTTGCCTGCTCTTGATTTGAATCCTTTGCTCTGTTTTTAATGAAGCATACTCAGTGTCTCAGTGAGTTTCTGCACTGTACCCAGGCTGGCCTGCAGCTGTCCATGGTCATGTGTCTCCCAGCTAGGATCCTTTTCTGTCATCTTTGTCTTGTCTAGGGACTATTTCCTGTGGACACAAATCCTTTGAGATGAAATACAAAACAAAACAAAACAAAACAAAACAAGAGACAAACCAATCCTGGATAAACTTTGCATTAACTGGGGTTGGGGGTGGTGGTGGTTGTGGTGGTGGTGGTGGTGGTGGTGTACTTGTTGGATTTAAGTGGTCATAATGGAAACAAGATGCGAATTATTCCAAGTGTTTTATATGTGATCACTTTATTTGGCCTGAGATGTTTGTAAGAAAGCTCTTATTGACTAATGCAGGAAAAGCTGAAAGATAGAATCAGTCCTCAATAAGGAATCAAATGGCTTCAATTTCCTCTATTTGAAAATTGACAGCTGAAAAATGCAACAAAGATAAATAAATAAATAATGATAAATAAGTGACTTCATGCATGAAGGAAGAGAAAGAATGTACGACCCAGAAGACAGAGAGAACAACACTAAAATGCTGCCCTCTGGCAGTCACAAACTCACACTGTTGTAGCTTCCTGCAATGGGCCTGCAGAAGAATGGACCTGCTAAAGACAGTTATAAATCAGGGAGGGACTCCTGGGGACCTATCCCTCTCCGATAAACTATGAGCTACTGAAGATTTTAAGGGATGAGAAATCTCTTCAGATGTGGGTCCAGTGGTATGGCCACCAGACTCCATTGGCTAGCTCCATACCTATTGGTCACACAGGTGGCTCTGGTTAAACTCAGTGGTTCATGAGACAAAACAAAAAGTCACAAACAAGAAAAGAGACCTATAGCAAGGAGCAAGAGTTGGGATGGAGGTGCAACAGGGAGGTGGGTGGGGCAGATGTGTTACAATGTATGTATAAAATGGGTACAACTGTCCAAGAAATTTTAATCACTAAAAAAAACCCCAAACACTTGGTACCTCCTAACTTGGAAAATCCACTGAGCATTATGAAGTGGGACAAATTTCTGAAACTTGTTAGACCTCTCTTTCCATATGGTAGAGGACATAGCATCACTTTGTGCATGTTAATGAGGTGCGACTGTGTGAGAAACACTTTAGTACTATTTAACAACAGGGACATACTCTATATTTTATCATTTGTTAAAGCATGCAGTTAAACTTTTCTTTGGGATTGGTCACGACCTGAATGCAAATTTAGTTATTTACTTTTAAATTTAATATATGATTTTGAAAGTAGTTGCCTTACTAAGTCTGTGTTCACTAGGCTAATGCTTTGTTTGAAAATATATGTGTACCCTTTTAACAATTCAGAATGAGTTCAAGTGATTTCAGTTAGGAATAAATGGTCAACCCTAAATTCTTATCCTAGTCTATGTGGTTGGAGACTGGGGGACACTGAGGTGTTCATTTGTGAGAACAGAGTAGAAAAAGGAAGCTTATTCAGTACACTTCCCAAGACCAGAGATAGAGCAGGAAATAAAGCTGCCTGCCTGAAACTATGGGCTAAGCAGGGTTCTGGTGCTTCAGTTCTCTTTGTGCAAATCCTGCCATTTAAATGAAGAAAGTCCTTACTAGTTGGTGTCTGAGCCTGGGCAGGGCCTGGGCCTCTGAGGTAGCTCTCTGTCATACCAAGTCATGGTTAGTTTGATTGTACTTGTCTCATTTTTTTTCTCCGCTTCTCATTGGGCCAGATAGGAGTCAACTGTTTCCTGTTTTAATTTTTTATCTAGATCTATTATTATTTATTCATGTACCTGTGCATGTTTGTGTGTGTCAGTGTGGGGGTATATGTGCATGTATTCGCAGGCATCCATGAAGGCCAAAAGCGGATGTCAGATCCCCTGGAGGTGCACTAATAGGTGCTTGTGAGCTGCCAGAAGTTGGTGCTGGGATTCTGGTTCTCTGCAGGAGCAGCAAGTGCTCTTAATCACTGACCCTCTCTCCAGCTGTTTCCTCCTCCTCCTCTTCCTCCTCCTCCTTTTCCTCTTCCTCCTCTCCCTCCTCCTCCTCCTTCTCCTCCTTCTCTTGCTCCTCTGCCTCCTTTTCCTCCTCCTTTCTTTTCTTCTCCCCTCTTCTTCTCTTCTCCTTCCTCCTCTCTTTTCCTCCCTTCTTCCTCTTCCTCCTTCCCCCCTCTCTCATTCCCTCTTCTTTCTTTTTTTAGAGGTGGCTTTTCTAGACAAGATTTTGTTCTGTGTAGCCTTGTCTGTCCTGGAACTTGGCTGCAGACCAGGCTGGTCTCCAGCTCACAGAGATCTGCCTGCCTCTGCCTCCCAGGTGTTGGCATGAAAGCTGCATGCCACCACAGCCACCCTGATCCTACAGTTTTCTTTTATGGTGTTAGAAAGGATGCCTTCCAGACTAAGCCTGCATTTTGGATATCTGATAGGAATCTATTCTCTTTCTGGTGTCTCAATAATAAACACACTTTCTAAATGTATCTGCTCCTTCTAAAATTACTGACAAAGTGTGACTCTATCGTGTTCAAATAATAACAAAAGAATAATAAACAACATGGTTTTTGACATAAGGGTCATTTCCTGTCTCACACCCCTTAGCACAGTACATAATAGCTATTTAAATGCCAACACTGAAACTTTTGGTTTTATAAAAGATAGGTATTCAAATTTTTTACTCAAGTGATTTGTTAATTTAAAAAAAAAATGTTTCGGCCGGGCAGTGGTGGCGCATACCTTTAATCCTAGCACTTGGGAGGCAGAGGCAGTCAGATTTCTGAGTTCGAGGCCAGCCTGGTCTACAGAGTGAGTTCCAGGACAGCCAGGGCTACACAGAGAAACCCTGTCTTGAAAAACAAAAACAAAAACAAACAAACAAAAAATGTTTCTGGGGTTAGAACATGTCTCAATAGTTATGAACACTCAGTTTGTATTTCAGCACCCAGAAATAAACCTAGAATTCCAACTCAGGAATACTATGCAATCCTGTGGTCTCTGTGAGGCACAGGTGTGCATATCTACCCAGGCAAGCAGACACATGCACATGTATGTACACACATACACACACACACACACACACACACACACACACACACACACAGAGAGACACACTTATGCATAAATAAATAAAATCAGTCTTTAAGAAAATGCTTTCTTTTATTCTTTATATAATCAGCTTTAAAACTTCAGTTCTCAGTGGCAGGATAAAAATACCTTTACAAATTCAGATTTTTCATCAACACAGGATCCTGGCTGGATGCAGAATTTCAGTTGCATCTCTTTTCATCTCTGCCCTGAGAAGAAGGTAGATTTTTATCCCCATTTTATAGATGAAAAAGCACTGTATAATTTACTTGAGGTCACACAGTTAAGTGTAGTGTAGCCAGGGCCACACCTCTACCTTCGGTTCCAACATCCTCCGTTACAACCCAGAAGGGAAGCTAAGGGAAGCCACTTGTGAATTATTTTTCAGCCACTCCCCAGGACACCTCAGGAATAGCTTGATGTCTAGATGCAATTAAAATTCTTCTAAACAATCCAGAGACCAGCCTATTATAGCTTAATGCCTTTAAGGGCTATATCATCTGGTCTAGGTGCTTCTGTTATGGCTGACATTTTGGTCATGCTTTATAGACACTTGGGGCACTGTTTCCGTGTCATAGGAAGAGGTTTGTTTTGGAGGAGTCCGGGAGCAGTTCCTTTTAACAACTCAGGATTAGAGTGTGGTAATTCTTCTTTGGTGCTTAGAAGGTTTATTTTCTGTTCTGGTTTAGTCCCTTTTACAGCTTGCCACCTGAGAGTTTTGGAGAGCTGAGTATGCCTCAAAGGTTGCCTCTGGCACCAGCTTACCAGACATTATGCTGACAGTGGTGAGCACCACCATTAGCGGTGAGTTTCATGCAGTTATTTTCTGGTCATAAAGAGCTAAAGACTTTTGAATCTGCGATTATTTTATTGGATCCATATTTTGTTTTATTTTATTAGCTCTGATTCCTTCGAAGGCTACGTTAGGGTCCCTATGAACACATCCTTTTATTAAATTTTCATGCACACAAACTTTTGAACAAAGCTATTAATCTGGGTCTGTGATTTTTTTCCAGATCATTTCTAAGTCTTCAACACAAATGTTCCCTCTGAGCAGTGGAGTAGTCCAAAATAACTATTTTTTTTTCTATGTGCATGGCCACTGTAGAAAGAGGATGGGCTGCCACCGAACATAATTATAATTATTCCCCTTCTGGGTTGCCTAAACTGTGGTCAGACAGCCTCATATCCCCAGCACATATTCCACAGGCTGTGGTATTTTATTTTTGAACGAAGCAGCATTTCTTTTGGTTGAATTCTTCAATTCATTTCTCATCACATAGTCAAATACGTTTCTTATTTTCCAGTTTATTGTCTTCATTTACAACACTGGGGAAAAGGATCTCTTCCAAATTTAACCTTTGTCTTCTTCATCTTCCTTTGGACCACTTGAACCCTTTCCTATGAAGTGGCTGGGATTTCAGTGTGTGAGGGGACAGCTCAGCCAGTTCCCTGCAAACCTTCAATCATTAGCTATCCAGCCATCTCGCTTTGGGAAAGCACTTGGAAGCCTTAAGATGCAGGCTGGGGATACAGAGGCGCACTTTCCAATTACTGTTTTTCACCAGCCTGACCATGAATGCCATGAAGCCACTGTAATGGTCTTGCTAATTTGATTTCCTGCACATAAACAAACTTGGCTACTCTTTGAAGTTCCCAAGATAGGTATGAGGGGTTTCAGCTTGCAATAACTCAACCCCTGCAGAAGCTAATTCATCTTCTTCTTCTACTTTTTTTTTTTTTTTAAATAAATCAGTAAAACAGAAGTTAATTAAAGCATAAACAATGGGCAGTATTGTGACTGAGGCACCCATGCGGTTCTTTGTGTAATGGATATTACCTGATTACTCCGAGCAGGGTGGGGTTTAGGAAAGATCAGGTTACTTAGCTCTTTCCCCTCTTGCCCTGAACTTAAGAAAAGAAAGAAAAGGCACTAAACCTACAACAGTTGCTTTATTTTTGACTCACTGGGAAGTAGATGACAACTTCCCAGCTCCAGTTATTCAGGCCCTTGGGGCTTCCTTTCCCACTCCTGGGGGGCCTGACTATGTAGGCCGGGTTAGAACTGGCTCCTTGGGAGGCCCGTAGAAGAGCTCACGGAGGCAGTGCACAGAAGATATTTTGTCTTGTGAGTAACACCAAGCCAGCCTGTGCAAAAGGTAGAGCTCACTCAACACCAAAATCCCTTCTAGTCCCCAAATGGGGTGGGGCAGGGCCCTGCCAAGGAATACAGACTGTACAACCTTTCCCTACTTCCAATCACGAGGTGGGCATGGAGAGGTGCAGAAGTGGCTTGAACTACTCGAACACCAGACTAAAGGAAGATTCTCTTGGCTATGATGTTGAGAGGGTGTAAATAAAGATGGGGTGGAAGAGAGACACGTGTATGGATGCTCACTGCCCTCAGAAGCAAGCCTTTGTCTACACTGATCCAGGAGGGTACTTAAGGTTTCCATGCAGGTCAGGTAGGATAAAGAGATAAAATTCTTCATCAGTAAAATCCCAGAGAAAAATGACAGTATATATTGCCGCACACACCATAGTGCATTTAATAGGTGATAACTGTTAAGGGTGGGAACTACTGACCTTCCACAGCACAGAGCCTGAGTAGGTGTGTCTGCAAGCTCACAAGTGGATACGTGTGTGTGTATGTGTATATGTATGTGTGTGTATGTTTGTGTGTATAGAGATCCAAGAAAGAGACTACAATATAGAATCATGTAGAGTCCAGGAGCAAGTGGTCTACTGTGTAAGGTTCTTTAAGAGGCCCCAAGACAACAAACCCTTCCAGATGGTCCAAAAATTCTTAGTTTCACTTTGTCCTGCAAGAATTTCTATCACCATGATTGATTAAATTTTACAAACGGGAGGACTCTCTTAAAAGGTGAGCTATCCTCTTAATTGACTATTGGGGGATGGTGTCTTCAAATCAATTATTTTAATGGAAAACTTCCCAACAGCAAGTGGCCACCATCAGCTAACTGGGGAAAATACAGCATAAACACTGTATGGGTATACAAGCACCAGACAAAGGCTCAGGGCTCTCTCTGTTGCTAAATAGAGCTAAAAGCTGTGGTAAATGGGTTGAGAGTGGAGCCAAGAAATTCTGAGGAAATACATCACTGGTTTGCAGGGCTTTTATTGGGAAAGCCTGCACCTGGAACTTGGACAGCTAAGCTGAAGACAACTTCCCTGAGTGACTGGTAGCTGAAGTCAGTCCCATTGAGGAAGGGAAGGGAACTTCCCTGGGCTTTGGCCACTCCACAGAGCAGTTTATGGTGAGGGTGCTGGGAGGGTTCCGTCTAGACCTGCGGAATCAGCCATGTGTGTCTCCAGTGTTCACACACGTCTTGTCCCAAGTCCAAGAAAGAATCTACCACAAAGCCATAGGCCTCAAGGGCAACTGGCTGCTCTCTAGCTGAAGCCACCTATGTGGCTGCATCCTCTAAAGACTCATATATATATGTATATGATATAGATGGATTCATGTATGTTATATATATTATATATAACATATAAACATATGTGTGTTATATAACATACATATATTATATAACACACATATATAATTATACATATGAATCTTTAGAGAACATAGGCACATTGTTTATACATATATATATATATATATTATATATATATATATATATATATATATTATATATATATCCTTTCTCTCCAACTATATACTGGGAAGAAAGGCTAATTTAGAATCAAATAGAATGAGACACCTAACCAAGAAGTGGCTCTCTGGCTATTGACCAGTTATATAATTGGTTAGAGTTAGGGTTAGGAGCACTCAGGAGCAGAAGGCAAACTTGCAGTATATGGCTTATTTCTTGTGAGTTGCAAATCCCATTCCTGCCTGACAGTCCCTTCCAGGGCTTTGACAGCCCTGTGTTTGGGGTTAGGTTCAGATAGTTCTTTGCTTTCGGTTTCCTAGAGAACTTGGTCTTTAAACAGAATTTCTTTCTTCATCACCTAGGGTCTGTGCGCAAGTTTGGAAATGAGGTTGTCTGTGGCTCTGTAGCAGCTGCACACAGGTGGCAGCACAGTCCAGAGGCAAGAGGCAGGCTGTGTGATGAGCAAGGCTTGATCATCAGGCAGCACAGGCTCGACTCCTTCATTTTCTTCCTGAATGATAGTGGTACATTCCTTAATGTCCTTTTAGCTTCCAGTGCCTTCTCTACAAAGTGGGGATAGGAGGAAGTGAGTGATTCACAAAGGTTACTCCAAGAATTAAATGAGTTAATTGATGAGCTTCTTAGAGCAGGGCTCTGAGGCTCTAACCACAAAGAACAGTACACATATGAGAACGAAACAGCACTTGAAGGTAGAGGAGAAAAGGGTGTTTTCCCAGGATGCCAGGTGAAAAGGCTTCTCATGAAGTATGACTCCTCCTCCTCCTCCTCCTCCTCCTCCTCCTCCTCCTCCTCCTCCTCCTCCTCTGCTTCCTCCTGCTTCTCCTCCTCCTCCAGGTTTTACAGTTTCACAAAATATACACATTTAAGCATTAAAAATTTTATCATATGGCAAAAAATACTTAACAATTAACTAACAGAAATTTTCCATTCAAACAAAAGCCCAGTGTGGTGACTCATTTTAACCTGTATCCTAAGTACTCATTTCTAACTGCCTCCTCAGCATCTTTGATACCAAATCAGCCTCTCCTGCATTAGGACCAGAACACCATCTGCACTAGCACTGCATCTCCTGCACTAGCACTGCATCTCCTGCACTAGCACTGCATCTCCTGCACTAGCACTGCATCTCCTGCACTAGCACTGCATCTCCTGCACTAGCATTGCATCTCCTGCACTAGCACAGAATCTCCTGCACTAGCACTGCATCTCCTTCACTAGCACTGCATCTCCTTCACTAGCACAGAATCTCCTGCATTGAGTTTCTTTCATTTTACATTCCAGTCAGTGTAAAATAAGACTGTCAGTTATTGTAACTCCATTGTGTGTGTCTACTGTTTGGTGAATGATAGGACTCCAGAGAGGCTGGCTGCTCACCTCTATTCAATAGCAGAGACCCTATATAGCAAACTTGTTTTTCCCTTTGAGACTCCCAAAATCTGAAGCATGTCATTCTATGTGCTGTGTCTCCATTAGAGAGATGCAGGGTTAACAGAAGGGCAGGTGACCTATTTAAGATAAGTGATCATGAATCAATATCTCTCTCTCTCTCTCTCTCTCTCTCTCTCTCTCTCTCTCTCTCAGCAGAATGAGCCATGATGTTGTGTGATTGGGTCTTCTGTGCTGCCCATGGTCTTTGAGCACATCTCCTCTGTTCCACCTTCCTAGCCTCTGAAGCAGGAGCTAAAACAAAGGAACGAAAATCAGTATGTGGGTTTGGAATTTAAGTAAACAAGGGGGTTAACCAAAAGGCTGATTTTAGTAGATCAGAGGCAAAATCAGAATCAGAATCAGAGGATTCCTAAGGCTGGAGGCATGTGTGTGTGTGTGTGTGTGTGTGTGTGTGTGTGTGTGTGTGTGTGTGTGTGTGTGTGTGTGTGTGTTAATGATTCCCCACCTCAAGTTCTGGGACCAAGGAGGGTTTGTGTAAGTGGACAAGCCACTACACTATTAGTTCAAGAATGAAGAGAGTGGATATTCTGGGCCCTTCCTTTTTCTTTATTTTTCCCTTTCCTTTCTTTTTCTTCCCTTTTCTCACTGTCCTTCTGTCTTTTAAAACACTGAGGTTGTCAGAGGAAACATTCACTCTCTCAAGCAATTAAATGATGCCAGTCCTCTACAGAGTAAACTAGGAAAGGACTGGGGCCTGTCGAATGTTGGTGAACATGAAAAAGCTGAGCCAACAAATATAAAGCCAGGATGACTCTCAGCACAGAGCCTGCAAATGTCCATGGTTGATAGGCCTCATACGGTTGGTATGAAAGTATCAATATTAAGCTACTAGTCTAGTGATTGCCAAGTCTGAGAAAAGATATAAGAGATCAGGTAGTGTGCGTA
This sequence comes from Uromys caudimaculatus, assembly GCA_028551405.1. Classification (NCBI taxonomy): domain Eukaryota; kingdom Metazoa; phylum Chordata; class Mammalia; order Rodentia; family Muridae; genus Uromys; species Uromys caudimaculatus. The sequence continues at coordinate 59,717,003 of CM052708.1, read as the reverse complement.
GGTATGAGCCCACTCAGGACCCCAGGCAGTAACAAGACATGCTCATGTGTTATTGTAGAGAGGGAGAAATTAGATAGAGAACGCTAGACACCGATGACCTGACATCTGTCTGTTATCTGTCTACTCTCTACCTATCACCCATCTCCTGTCCATAGTCCATCTACTCCTCAGATAACTATCTTTTCCTCTCTCTAGCAGCCACCCACCTTACTTATCTACCACCTTCTATTACCTGCTTAATTACCTGATTGTTCTTAGCTGTAAATCTGAATAATCAGCTAATCGACACGGCTTTCAGATATTTTTATTATCCTATTCATCATTTATTCTAGTAATTTTATTATTATTCTATTATTTTACAAGACCGCTGAAGTCATGACTTAATAGAAGTCCAGCTCCTTTTACAATGTTGCCTGTATCTGTCTCTTCACAGGTCTCAGAGCCTCTAAAAATGCAAGTATACATGCTATTGTGTGCGTTTTACAGAAGGTGAGCTCCCCAAGGTCAAGGCCTTGCTTATTCTGGCCACTGCTGCGCCTCAGCATTTCCAGGGTCTTGCTGCATGGTACTTTTCTTGTGCTCTGAAGGCAGATAAGACCTTGAGAAGTGAGTTGACCTTTCTGGAGCCTCACAGCAGCACCAAACAGCCTTGGTCTTGCAGTTATGTTTCCTGCCTCCAACATACTCTGGCTCATTTCACAGAGCGCAAGTGCAGAGTCTCAGAAGAGGTGAGCATGTGCTTCTAGCTTATAAATCACAATTTGTAGAGCTTAACTGGAAAAGGGTGGAACAAGCTGCCTGATCAGCTCCACCTGTGCTCAGAATCTACCACACAGCCCTGTGCCTCTGTTGATCCTCCTCTCTGGGACAGATGGATAATGCTGGATTAGATGAACCTATGCTGGTATGTATATCTGAGTGGAGGGGAGACTGGGGGGCATTTGACATTACTTTCTGCTTTAGGGACTCTTCTCTTCCACCCCCATCTTTAGTTTACTTCATCAAAGTGCGATACAATACTACATTAGGTACCAGACACACCAAGGTAAGAAAAGGTCCCCAATAGTCTCCTGGGTGGACTTACAAGATGAAAAACATATGATCTAGGTAAAGGCAATGGGCTATCCTAAAAGCTATAGGGCTCTGTGATGGATGGTACATATACATATGTGTGTATACACACATATATATGCATATACGTCATGATATATGGCTATATGTATACATATATATGTGTTTATTATAAAAGTGAATATATATTTTTAATTTAATATATTAAATATATTATATATTAGCACTTAACTGAGTCAGAAACTCACTCTGAAGCTCAAGCTGCTCTGAACATCATTGTAGTCCAGAAAGACCTTGGTGATCCACTTGCCTCAGGCTCCCTAGCTATGAGCTTGTACATATGAATTAGTATACCCAGCTTTGGAATATTCCTTAAAAGACACTAACTTAGATAGTTATTGTTACACCTGCTTAATAGTCTCTGATTTCTAAGCTGGAGAGTGTCTGTGAAACACGTGGATGAGTATCTACCAGAGTGCACGAGTGGGGTCCTTTTGGCCCAGCCTGTCATTCCCAGCTTTCCACAGACTGTGATCAGGGGCTCAGTGTGATTGATCACCATGGGTGTCAGGGCCATTTGACTTATAGGCACTACCTTGGGGCTGTGCCAAGAAATGCCTGTCCTAACTTCAGCCAGCAATGACTCCTGATTTATGCACTTCATGGAATATGGCCTTTACTAATTAAAGTATTTCAGAGACTTGATCAAACAAAATTTACTATATGGAAATCCAACCAGCTGAATCATCAACACTTCAGTCATGACTGAGTTTCTCGAAAGGTTATTGGTTTCACGAGTGATTGAGGTTCTGCAGGCCTAGGAATGTAAGTAAATGAGGTCTGTTTTAACAGAAACCTTGGTGTGGGTCAGTGTGGATTTTAATTAGATGTTAACCTCAAGCATGAAGCATCTTTGGGCACCTGTCACTTCCTCTCTCCATAGCTTTCAGCCCTTTGAACCACAACTTGGATCCACAAAAAAGTCAAGGAAGCTCGGAGGTTTTGAGCCTCAAGAGACATAAGTCATCTCAGGTAATGGTGTGGTAGGAAAGTGGTTTTGTTCTCAGCGGACAGATAACGGATGGATGGAAGCTATATCCAATGAAACAGTTGCCTCTGTGCTTGCGGACAATTGAAAGGAACACATCAACTTTTACTTATCTCACTTAATGGGTGCTGTCACGTGCAAAAGGTAAATCAATAACGCCAAGATCAAACATTCCAATTGCCTCCTCAGCACACAATGCCCTCGTTTATATAAATCTTAGCCACTTGACATCCCATTTGAACGCATGCGCCTGCTCTGTCAGCCTCTCAGGAACTTTTATACAGAAGGAGACTGACTGAAGACAGAGCAGAGCTCCTAATTAGCCTGTTAATTGAGAAGGAGCTCTAAGGAGGGTCATCTGAAGTGTTGGGTTCCTGCCCTGCCTCCCCCTCCCAAGTTCCCGCCCTCATTTTACAGAAAGGTTGGAAGTGGCCTCCTGGTGACCCCAGGCTGGAACAGATTGTGATCTGCTTAATTAGGCTCCTCTGTTCTTACACCTCAGGCTTCACAGGGTTTCCCCCAGGGTGCATTTCTGTGTGAAACTGTGAGCAGTTTGGAAAGAGGGTTGAGAGATGCCGGGTGGGCTTCCAGCTTTCAAGTGGCCTCCAAGAGTCTGAAGCCCCTAACTGCTCCCTTCACCCTCCTCCCCAGGGGAAGCAGTGCCTATGGCTCCCTCACTGAGGCAGTCTCCTTGTTTCTGTGTACTCACCCCTCCTACCTGTTCCACATGCAAGTTCATTTCTTTGGGTCACTGTTGTCTGCCTCTGCTTACCTTGGCTTTGCTCTCAAGGCAGAATCCTTCCTAGTCTTCTAGATGTCCTGTCCTGTCCTGCTTTGTTCCCAAGGCACATTCTGCACCCACCACCAGGTGGCCTTGTGGCAGGATTCCAGACACCCAGCCATATGAATGAGGTAGAGTTTTTATTATTATTTTTTTTAACATCAGTGTTAACAAGGCATGAAACTTTAGTCTCTCCAGTTCTTTCACAAATCCTGGGCTTGAACTGTGATAGCTGAAGCAAACTAAGTTGCTTTTATCTCACTGTTCAAGAAACTGGATGAATCTCAGAAAGTGACATGGAGGTTTCCTTTGTTTTATGTATTTCTGGGGCAAACATCAAGAAAAAAAGTGTGTGCATGCGGGTATGTGCATGCATGTGTATGTATGTGTGTATGTTTTTATGAGACTGTGTCCAGCTTGGTATAGCTATGATTCCATGTTTCTTTAGCCTCTTGATGCTCAGCTGCCATGGTGAGGACTTTGAAACACTTTAAATAAAGAAGTGAGTGCTCTAGAATCTGAGATGTAAGAGCCATCAGCCAATCCACAACCATGCTCAGTTCCTTCATGTCTCAGGAAAGGTGTGAGTACAGGCTATGGAGGATGCCTGCTCTCTCTATGCCACTCCGAGAGTAAGTCACAAAGTCACAACACATACACACACACACACACACACACACACACACACACACACACACACACACACCTCATATGCATTTGAAGAATTTGTTAAAAAACAACAACATAGAATCAGGAAGGAGCACACCTTACCTGAGGTCCTGTCATTCCAGTCATGTGGTGATCTCTTACACCTACTCATAGTTATGAAACCATACTGGAAGCCAAATGAGAAAATAGTTTACTTCATACTTTGTGCAGTCATGAAATGACCCTTTTGGGAGGGAGGAAGGAAAGGCCTAGGGAACTAAGGAATCATAGGAGGCTCAGGAAACCTATAAGGCTGAGGAAGTTCACAAAATTTAGAAGGCTCAGAAAGTTATCATATTCACAAAGCCCTTCACCAAGGTAATATAAAAAGCAAGCAATTGCCATGAAAGAGAAGAATCTTCAGTGGAGCTGCCTGCAATTTGTGTTGGGAGTGTCAGGGTCCGAAGCTGCAGCTTTTGCAAGTCTTCATCCATGCTGCAGGGGGCTTTTCAGTAATGTAGCGGCTTTTGAGTCACTCCACTAAACTCACTGTTTCACTAAGCTTGGTGCTGGTGGAATCATTTCTTTGATCTAACATAGTTCTCTGTCTCTAGGATGAATAGAGGTTTTCTATGTCTCCCCTAAAAATTCATATAACATGTACAGTTTAGAGCCTGCCATTTGGCCAATGTGCATATTCCAAGGGGAATATATATGTGTTTGTGTAGAAATAAATAAATAATAGTATGTATCTGTATATATTTTCAAATATGTTAAGTCAAGACTTAGAGCCTCCCCTGAACTCTTGAGACTTAGAAATGAATGGTGCCTATTTGCAGTATTGTGCTGCCGAGGGCCTGGCACCATTCACTGTCAGCTGGTGACTTTTTACAAGGCCTACTTGATGACAATTGACACAGAAAGAACACCTGGGTAGGAATCTGGCGGTTTCCTCAGTCAATTCACTGCAGTTTTCAGGAGGGCATTGGCTTTGTTCATAGTCCCATTCCCTAAAGCCTCTGACCTCTCCAAGGCTTCACCATCTTCACCCAGGAGCCCTTTCTCCAGACACCCAGGCTTTACTTGACCCCTGCCAGCTCTTGTTCACCCCAGGTAACATGCCTTTGTTCCTCTCCCACCTGCCCTGGAATACCATGCAGGTCCTGCCTTTTTCCCCTTTGCATACTACAGCAGATCCCAGCTCAACCTAGCTCACAGCTCTGCCATCCCTACACGTCTAGTCTTGAGCCTAATGCAAGTGAGGTAATGTTTCTATCCCCAGCTATTGGCTTGAGTCCCATTCAAAGAGGATTCATTGAAAGAATGCACTTTTTAGAATGTTCTAGAATTCAGAAGCCTTTCTGTGCTTGAAGCCTTCAGGTCCAATCTTTGGTCAGTCTAGGCTGATGTAGTAAATCCCCATAAACTGAGGGGCTTACATAGCATCCTGGAGGCTGTGGGTCTGCTGGAGCACTCACTAGATAGCATCCACTGACCTCTCTTAGAAGGATGCTAATAGCAGGGTAACTGCATGACTTCATCTCTCCACCTCTTGTCACCTTGCAGAGCAGGACTTCAGCATGGGAATTTTGAGGGGACTCCATACACTCAGCTCATAATACCAAGGGTTTCTATTTTATAGAAAACCACATACAACCAAAGCTGTGCTCAGAGGAGTTCTAAGTTTGTGGTGTTGTCCATTAGAAGGCTGAAACATCTCCGAGTTATCACTCTATCAGGTCTGGAGGTTAAGTAGAAGTGACTGGAGTCCAGGCTTGGAGAAGACTCAGCTAACTTGGCAGGGATGCAGGCTGTATAGCCAGAAGCTGGAAACAACCCAGATGTCCCTCATCAGAGGAATGGATACAGAAAATGTGGTACATCTACACAATGGAGTACTACTCAGCTATTAAAAACAATGACTTAATGAAATTTGCAGGCAAATGGATGGAACTTGAAA
>CM052708.1:59642287-59710995 GCA_028551405.1 Uromys caudimaculatus | reverse complement strand
CCTAGAGGCGGGTTGGGGAGGGGATGGGGGGTATACAAAGAGGAGACTCAGAAAAGGGGAAACATTGGAAATGTATATAAAGTATCAAAAATAAAAAAGGAGGAAAAAAAATTAAAAAAAAAAAAAAAAAGATGAATAACTAATCTCAAGCAAGTAGGTAGATGTCCTGCCCTTTCCTAGTTTACTCCTTCATGACTGCTCTTTAGAGCTCCACTTCATCTTTTCAGTGAAGAAGTGTGGCAGAGTACAGAAGAGGAATGTGTGTGTTTAGATATAGGTTCACTTATACATATGCATACACACATATTAGGCTCTCCATCTAAGGATGCTGTCCACAGATGCAGTCCACAGTGACAGGAAAGAATGGTGGCAGAGTGAGAGGCCTGTAACATCCAATCTCAGGAAGCTGATAGAGGCAAATGCTTATGTTCAGTTCACTCTTTCCTCTCATGAAATCAGGAGACTTCATGATACTCACAATGAGCAGGCCTTTTTACCTTTGTTAACCTAATTTGTAAAATATCTCAGACACACCCAGAGGCTTACCTCCTACATGATTCTAGGGTCCATAAAGTTGAAAGTCGATTGACTGTCATAGCTAGATATTCGGATTGAGATATTTGGGCAGAGAATAACCTTGTTCTAGGCAGGTATGAATTAGAGGATGAGTCTTCAATTTTTTTTTTAAAGTCAGAGAAAACAAACTAGAAAAATTTCTGCACAAAAGGAATGCTGCTAAAATACTCTTACAACACGCAGATCATTGCTGTGCTGTTGCAGTGAAATTCATAACGCAGAGTTTGTCAGAACATTCTGGAGAGAACATTAACAACGCCTTGCAGGATTGTTAATGATGACAAGGACATGCCAGCTTTGGGGATGACTTATTTCTTCTTTACGTGTACATGTGAGAATTATAAATCACAAAACTATATAGAACATCCTTCATCTTGGTCCTGTATCTGAGATGCTCTCACAGTTTAGGTAATGAGTTGGGACGGCCTCCACATTCAATTGCACAGGTTGTACACTGCACCATCCAACACATCACCGTCACAGAGCTATGGACGCAAACAATTCTTCCAGTGACTGTTCACTGCAGTCTGCAAATCATTAAGGATGCCACTGTGTTCTTTTTCTGTTTGTCATTCATGCTTATATGGAGTAGAGAACAGAACTCTTACCCTGTCTACCTTCTAATGAAGTGCCTCGTCTATGACAGCACATATAGCTGGTTCTTATCTCTTCCCCAAGATAATGTCCATGATTACCACTAAATGGATTACCTGCAGTTTCCCGATTGAGTCTTGCTTTGAGGGGTCACCTGTAACTGGTCACTCTCCATTTGCCACCTGTATGCTAATCATTCTCCATTTGTTCCTTGCTATGGTTTGGATGTATCTCCTCCAAAGTTCTATGTTGGAAGTCATGTTCTAATCCATATGGCTACTGGAAGTGGTGTCTTTGGAAATAGTTAGATGATTCATGACAGTGAGGTCCCATGTGTAACACTCATGGCTCTATTACAAAAGAGTTTTTTGCATACTTCTGCTTCTCTCTTGTCCTGAGATGCCCCTTGTTGTGCTGTGTCACAGCACGAAGACCCTCAACAGATACCTTGCCATGCTTCTGAGGCTCCAGATTGCAGAACCATAGGATGAAGACTGTTCTTTCTTAGCTTCCCAGCTTCTTTGATAGTAGTGTCGATAGATTCCAAATTCCCAACAGCATTCTCCCAGCGCTTGTCTTTCTAACTCCAGCAGGTCAACTTTAGAACTACATTGCCTGTATTCCTTTGGCCATACCCAGCTGAAGCAATGTTCTGGCGGGTGAGTAGGAAGCAGGTGAGAGAGACTGGGGTGCTCATTTGTACAGCTCTTTCATTCAGGCTGTGTCTAGGTAGATCGGGGCATTCTGCCTGTCAGCAGATCTGCCTCTGCTGCCCATTCCAAGGCTATAGTCCAGAAACAATGCCTCAACTTTTCTCCCCTTGCCTCACAGTGCCAAGTAACTGTGGGCACTTTCCACTGTCACTGCCCTTGTCCCTCAATGCCTCTGTACAATGATAAGTGTTATGTTCCTAAAGCCTTCAGATCCCGCAGGCTCTGTTTTGTGTCAGGACTGCTGTGGATAGCGTTGGCCACCCCACCTTTATTTCCCTTCCCCTCTTAGATCCCTCCTGTTAGCCTCCCCCAGTGAGTGAGGCCTCATGGCCATTTCCCTGTTTGTGGTCTACTGTTTGTTCCCTCTGTTCCAGCTTGTAACTGGATTAGCCCTTATTCTAAGCTTAGCTGAAAGCCTTCTTCTCCTGCTGTACATCTCTGCAGCCTCATTGCCAAGGTCTCCAGAGGTTAGAGTATTCCTGGTTGGAATACCTCATGTTAGCATTTACTAACCTGTAAACTCCATAGAGCAGTCATGCAAATTGGTCTGTGTACTCTCAGTGCCATCGGAGCACAGAAGACATTGGTTAAGGTTGCTCAATGTACTTTCATGGTAGCTAGTGGCATTTGGCAGCCATATTACCAAATGAAGGGAATTCAGCATCATATGTGGGGATGGGGACAACTATCTTCTTTTGAATGTACCTTTAAGAAACACAGATTTGGGCTCAGTGAGATTTGTTTCAGTGGGTGAAGGCACTTGCCCCCTAGCTTCATGACCTGAGTTGGAGCCCCAAGGCCTATGTGGTAGAAGGAGAGAGCAGACTCCTGAAAATTGTCCCCTGACCTCTATTCCTGTGCTCTATCCAATGCCTCCTCACATTAAATAAATAAATGTAAAACATATTTTTTAAAAATAAATTGATTCAGAGGGAATTGCATAATATATGGTAATTGCACCTGTGTTCATTTAAGAAAACTTACTGAAAGCTGTTCAGTGTCAGCATGGAATTTTAGTCTTTCTGTTTGTGTTTTTAGAATAGCTTTATTTCTTCTTTGACAATTTCATACATGTAGTCACTCTATGTTGCTCATATCTGCCTTTAACCTCCCTCACTCCTCCGTCTCTCAGCACATGCTCCTCCTACCTTGTGTCCCCTCCTCTTCCTTTCTAATAATTCACCAAGTCTAGTTGGTGCTGCCTGCATGGTCATGGGTTTCAGCAGGAGAAGAAGGCTTTCAGCAAAGCTTAGAATAAGGGCTAATCCCGTTACAAGCTGGAGCAGAGGGAACAAACAGTAGACCACAAACAGGGAAACATGGACAACGTTCCAGCAGCCATACCTACCGCCATAGAAAAACTACCTGCCCCTCCCCAGCAGGGTCAGTTGCTAACAGCTTAGTGCAGTTCCTTATCTGTACCAGATCAAGCCAGTCAGCATTCCACATTGGATGGGGAGAGAGAGACTCCTAAGGCCTCATCCCTAGACTTTCTCTCTGAAATATAGTGATATTTACATAGGTCTTAAAAGTCTGCATTTAGTAATAAAGAATTTCAGCATGTAGGACATACTATTGATAAAGTTTCCCCAAGACTTTATACTGAAAGTCTTTTTTGAAGACTTTCTGAAAGAAACATTTGCCAGTTTCTGTCAAAATAACCTTTTAATGAAAGAAATGATAGTTGAAGCCCACGTGCTACCTCTCCATTACCTAACTTTTCTTCTTCCTCTTTAAACACTAAATATTCATCATTTTGAAGTTAGTGATATTATCGAAACTGGGAAAATTAATGGTGATACAATATCTTTACACAATCTTCAGTTCCTCTACCAGTTTAATTATTTGGTGCTTTTAAAATTCAGGGCATAGCCCGTGAACTTAAATTTATTGTCAACTCCCTTCATCCTCCTGGTCTCCAACACTCCTCAGCTGATTGCCGCCTTGTGTTCTGTTGGCAGTTTGGGGAGCACATAGCCAGGCCTCTTGCTCCTTCCTGTGACTGGAATGTGGATTTCCATAGTTAGGATCCTCTGCTTGGCCTTTCCATGCATTTCACACTAGAAGCCATGCTAAAGAATCTGTGTGTCTGTGCAAGTTGGGGTTTAGCAGAAAACAGGCAGCATTGCTATTTGACTTTCTCTAACGATGAGGTACAGGACTGATGTCCAGCTGCTGGTTCGTGTGTCTTGTTAACTAGCTCAATCCTAGTTAACTAGTGTGGTGGGTGCTTGTAAATTTTAAGTGCCTTAAACCCCACTTAACAGTCTATTTTCCTGAAGTTTTGTAATTGTTCTTACTGAATTATCGCACAGCCCTCAAGGTCCCCTGTGCTAAGGGACAGTGCAGTGCTCTTGGGAAGGGCCACCTGGCCTTAGGATTAGGGCCTGATGGCAGGCACTAAAGGCGTGTCCTCGAACCGTAGTACTCTTTTCTCTTCATCTTCGTGGTCAGGAAGTGTGTGGTCCCCTCCACTACATGCTTGAGCCATGATGTAGAACCTGAACAGAGGCTCAAGCATTAGCTCACCCAGTCGCTTTTTCTCTTTAAAAGCTAATTTCCTCAGATATTTCACCACAGTACTGTTACATAGTAATACTGAACATTATTTTAATGCTTAGTGGTCATTTAATTATCCTCTAGAAAAGTCTCTGTTCAGTTCTTTTGCCCACTTAAAAACCAGCTAGTTAATGTTTTTACTATTGTCTCTTATATATTCCCTTCTTAGTATTGCTCCCCTATCAGATGCATATTGTGAATTATTTTCTGCCATAATGTAGGAACAACTTCTGTTTTTTTTCCGAAACTGGGGGACAATGCAGTATTATGTTACATATTTCAAAGTAGCCAGAAAGAGATATTGTGGAGTGTGGTGATTGGAATGAGAATGGGCCCGTAGGCTCGTGTATATGAATGTTTGGTTCCCACTTGGTAGACTATTTAGGAAGGATTCAGAGGTATGGAAGGAGGTGGATCACTGGGGGTGGGCTTGAAAGTGTCAAAGTCCACACCAGGCCCAGTCTCCCTCTCCCCTGCCTTAGGAGTTTGGATCAGGATAGACCACTCCAGTGCCACGCCTGCCTGCCACCATGCTTCCCACCATGATGGTCATGAAGTAATCCTCTGAAACTTTAGGCAAGGTGAAGTCCTTTCTTTTATAAGTTGCTCTGGTCATACTGTCTCTTCACAGCAACAGAACAGTAGCTAATACACGGAGATTGGAAGTGACGTAATGCTTGATCTTTTACTAATACACACACGTGTCAAAACATGGATGCTATATTTCACAAAAGTGTCCCCAGAGCCAAGGAAACCTCTTGGTACAGAACTAGCCTAGTATACATCACAAATAAAAATGAATAAATAAAAACAACAAAAGCTTATGAAAAGAACCCTTCTGAAGACATGAACAGGGTCTAGGTATATGACGTGTTCACTATAGATGTGGCAGAGTGGGGCATTAGGATAATTAGAATTATGAAATCATTGGTACACAAGTAGCATTGTGATGCTCTGTGGGAATCTAGGCTTTTACTTACAGCCTCATCTGGAGCTGGCCCAATGGGGGCTAGAAACCATTGGTTTCTGTCTGTACAATTATTTGGGTAATTTCTTATACCTTAGGGTGTAGAATTGAAAGCCACACCTTCTTCTTTGTGATTATATCCTGAGTGTGGAATTCTTAATCTCCATCCCTGATCTTGACAACACTCTCTATAACATATGCCAAGAAATGCTAACAGAGGCTTTTCTGGTCCAGGAATTTCACTCCCTTTCTTATGTCAGACTAGAACCTATAATCACAAAAATGTCTTTCAAATCACTGACTCCTGATTTAAGAATACACTGTGAAGTTCTACTTACATAAAGCAGACATTTGTGTGAATTGCACTTGGGTTTTGTTTCTTGTACTTGTTTCTAACCTGTAAGCTGTTGTCTTGGGCTTGTTAATAATGTGCACACCTGACTATAGAATATAAATAACAGGGCTTCAATTCCTTGGAAATACCTGGAGACTGAGACAATTGAGACATAGCCTTATGTGTTGGTCTTTGTTTAAAAAATAGATGTACAACTTTTGGGGTTTTTCTCTCTTTTCAAGAAACTAATCTTAAACAAATGAAATGCACATACTTTGTTACTTTTTTTTTCTTTACATCAGCTGTAATTATGGATTAAGGCATTCCAAGATGGGTGGAACATTGGTATGCGAAGACTAGTCATGTTGAGTCTGAAGGCGGTGGCCATATGGATGTGGCTTCCACTGTCCAGACTGGTGGTGACCTTAGTAGGATCTGCATTTGGGATTAACTTGCATGCAAAGCTGGTGAGTGATATGGGAAATGACACAGACTTCCTAGGGCCATGGCTGAGTCAGTAGGGGAAACCTCAGTGGGGAGTCATTCCTTCCTGCCCTCCTTACCCCAGCTCCTGACTCTCCTAGGACAGGAATGCTCCATCAGTCCAATACCTGGCCCCTTTACATCCATACCTAGTATGAAAATTCCCTTTCTGCAGTAGTACACCCAAGAAAAATCAGATGTCTTGCAATGTAGACACAGCCTGACCAATCTATTAATGAAAGTTATTCAGATGGAACAAACAGGTGACAGAACTGGGCATACATATGCCATGGAAGATGAATCCAACCCACGGGCCAGGGCTGCAGGTGACCTGATTTGCATATAGACTGTCGCTGCATTCCAATTTCCAGGAGCAGATTGGATTCTGAAAATATCTTTTGGAATTTTTGTTTCCATTGCTAATTTCCTGTTGTATGTGTTATCTTTGCTACACTTTTCATTTTGAGCCCAACTGGCTGGCTGTGGATATTTTACAGAACAAACTGAGCTGAGGGATCAGGAATTGACCTTCTCTGATCAATGTTGTATGGACAGCTTACTTTCCCTCAACCTTAGTGCAAAGTGACAGGACTTGGAAGTCTGCATCTTTTAGTCGTCAAGTGGAGAAGCAGCCAGACACTGGGTACCACTTTCTCAGGATGGTGTTTGCTTTCCCGGCTGCCCTGAAGGTTTCCCTGGATCTATGCAGCCTACTTACTTCTACAGATTTTCTTCATGTCAGAAAAAATTCAAATGCTGTAGACATCCTTGGGTTTTATCAAACTATGATGCTTTTACTAGCCTTTTAAAAACCCAAACCTGTTATTCTATCAATTCCACACATCTTCATTGTGTGTGATTCTGCTCAATGCTGTGCACAGCTCTGGGGAGGGAAGGGCAAATAAAACAAAACCTAAATGTCTAATGTGAAAGCAAGGCCTCTCTGCACTCAACTGGAATGTGAAGTGCTTTTAAAAAGCTGGAATGAGAAGAAAGGTAAAATCCATCAAGACCAGCATTCAATGGTGAGAATAAATTGTGTCAGGGCAGGTTAGAAAGGACATGTGTGGGTTTGCCTCTCGAAAGAGATAAGCTTTGCAGAAACTATTATCACTTGATAAGCACAGGCATCTACTCTTTGCAGAGTCATAGAAATAATATACATATATATATTCATATATATAATATGAATGCTGCTAATTGCACATATAGTAATACTAAGTGTAGGCGGCTGCTATGTGCCAGACATTAGAAGGGTGGTTTATGGATTATCACATTGGATCTGAGAAATTAAACCACAGATGAGAAAAGCAGCAGAGAGGACTGCAGCTCAGGAGAGTGATGCATGAGACCGAGATTCCAACCTACACAGGCCATGTCTGGTTGTTTGAGATCATTTTAACTGTTTCAAATCTTGTTTATAATATTTGTTCCTATATGGGAAACATGCTTATTCAGAGAGTTTTTGTGAAAAAAGCAAGCTAATTCACTTAGCACAGTGAATTCACGTCAGTACTGCGTGTGTCACCCACACAGACACATATATGCACACATGCACACATGTGCATACACTCACACGTGTACACACACATGCACACTTAGATGAAAAAGACAGGTTTAAAGATGTCTATAAATTTATAAATAAAGTAGTAGGCTTAGCTCAGATCTATATTCTCTAATAACTGTTTCTTTTCACAATGCATTGTAATTATTTTGCTATAGGTAATCCTATATATTTGAGATATATTTATGTATCATATGTAAATCTTCAAAAAAGTCACCCTTAGCTACCATATCTAAAAAATGTAAGTTGATTTCACTTTCTCATTTAGATTATACTTTTATTTATTCACACCTGTAGTATACCTAATATGTTTACTTGACCTGGTTTTATGTGGTTCTGAAAGTAGGCATGCATGAATCAACCCATTAAGTGAGATGAGATTCAGATTTTGGAAGCTGTATTAAGTTTGGACATATAAACCTGCATCTATGGGACATACAAAGGCCCTTCCGTGTGAGCAAGACTCTGCTCAGTTTTATTAGTTTTGGAATCATTTGAAGAATGTGAGAGTTTGGCTGAGTAGAGAAACCAGTATTTAGGTAATGCTGAAATACACCAACAAAGCAAAACAAAAGGTTTCTATATTGTTCTCTCTATTATTGTCATCAAAATTAATGTATTAGTAAGGGAGAATTAAGTAGTCAAGGTAGAATGGTAAAGTTTACTGCCATGGGGGATAAGAGGTGCTCCATGTTGGAAAACTCACATCCTTGCATTGCATTCAAGTATGCCCAATTTTTCTTGGAACTCTGTTCTTCCATTCAAATTTGTAATCTTAGGGACATATCTAGTTATTCAGAGCACTGGGATTCTCTTATGGGCTTTAGAAAAGGAAATCACATATATGTTCTCTCACATGCCAACAAAGAATCTTCCATCATGATTCATGTATTGGTTCCATATGTTAGACAACTTTCCATTTATATTAGTAGGGTTCTATATAGGAACAGAATTGATACAATGAATGTACATATTCATTATATTTCATTGGTATTGATTACATATGCACATACAAACATATGATTTATTATATATGATTAGATATATAATCAAATATGGCTGATTTTACACACACACACACACACACACACACACACATATATAATGATTTATTAGGCTAGCTTACAGGCTGCCATTTGGGATAGTCCCATAATGGCTGGCTGTTTCCTGACTTAGCTCCACTATACTTTATGGTGTTCCATTTCTCCTCAAATTGTACGTTTTGTATTTTTTCTTGCCCAGCTTGCTCTTTTATATTCTAGATCTGCATAAGAGTGCCACTGATAACCGCATGACAGAGTAAATACTAGGCTGTCTTGAAATCCCTTCTGCCAACACCATTAACCCAAAGCTCCTCAATTTAGCCTCAGGCAGATTTCTTGGACAAGAACAGAAGGCAGCCACATTCTTTTCCAAAATATCATAAGAACAGTCTCCAGGTCATTGGCTAATATGCTTCTCTTCTAAAACCTCTTGAACCAGCTATATAATCTACATTGTTCTCATCACCACTGTCTTCCATGCTTCTGCTAGTTGGCCCATTAATCCCTACTTAAAGCATTGAACTGCTATCCTAATCCAAAGTCCTAAAATGACAAGCAGCATGGTGAGGCCTGTCACAGCAATACCTTGCTCCCTTGCATCAACTTCTGTCTTATGAGCAAGGCAACTCTTACGAATGAAAGCCTTTAATTGAGGGCCTGCTTATAGTTTCAGATGTTTAGTCCATTCTTACCGTGGCAGGAAACTTGGAGGCGTGCCAGCAGAAATGGTCAGTTACATTCTGATCTGTAGGCAGAAAGAAAGACCCTGGGCACTAACAGTGAGTTACTTCCTCCAGCAAGTCTCAGCCAACTAAAGGGTCCATAACATCCCCAAACAGCAGCACTAACTGTGGGCCAAGAGTTCCAACACATGAATAGAGCGGTTAATGTCATCTTGACATAATCAGTGCAAGATGAAGATTCATCTGACAGACACAGTGTTGGGGAGGAGCTTTTATCTTCTCCACAGGATATGCGCAGATACTACAATAGGATAGACTCATCACTATAAGGCCTTTAGTCCACCTTCTCCAATACCACCCAACGATATGGCTAAAGTGTCTACTACCCTGGAGTAAGGAGATATCAATGTTAATTTTTTTCTGTCATATGAGAGATAGTGATCTCTTACTCAGCAGAAATAGAGTAGCTACTATTTAAATTTTTGTTAACTAGAACTGTCATATTTTTTTAAAAGAAAAAACAGACCCCCAACTGTACCTCTGCCACATGACCTCCTCTCTCATGTAATTGGTGCCTTTCTCATATGACAGCCCAGCCCCACATACAGCCAGGTTCTCTTGTTTAATACCCTAGAACCAGAGCTCTTTGGTGATCAGGTCCCGACACATTACTTTTCATTCAAGTGTGAAACTTCATTTTCCAAGATTTAGTTTATCTTAAGTTTTCCCATGGTGATTCCTCCACACCTCTCTTCAGCTTTCTATCCAGCGTTCTACCCGTTTCTTCCCTCCACATTCTGAAGCCATGGGACCTATTTGCATGTAATCTAAAGTTACTATTAATTGTATTGTAATATGAGTGTATATATTTGGGAGAAGAGAAAAGGGGGTAAAGCAATATCTGGAAGTCTATTTTTTGATTCAGAGAATTCTTGAAACTGTTTTTGAACACAAGAAAAAGTAATATTTAGAATTATGAACTAATAAAGCCTACAGCCATGAAAAAATCCAGAACTTTCAGTTGTATCAGTAATAAATTTTTTAAATGTTCTTTTAACACCTGGGTGTTGCTAAGTTCAATAGTGGAATGTATAAAAGTACAGTTTCTCTCCTACAATGTCACTTGGGGTAGACATGAGTGCCATTTATCTCTCCATGCTCCAGTGTGGCCTGGGCCTTGGCGAACTGGTACAACTAACATGGTGTCTATTGTTTTTGCTGTGAACAAGAACATTGTTTGTCTTTGACTCCAGAGTCTTCTGTTTTTCAGAACAATCACGTAATCATGTCAGGGGAACTTGCCAGCTTACGGCAGAATGAGCATCACAGACCTGTCACGAGTTGGACACAACATGGGTGGCTCTTGCTACCTAATCAGAGTGCTCTGGTGGTCTGGGCTGTGTGCGGCTGAGGGGCACCACATTGTTTCTTTGTATAGGATGAGGGAGCTGGCATTTAACTCCAGGCAGAAAAATATGACTCCAGCATTCAATATTGCGTATTTTGTGATTCTGCCTGTGTAACCTCGCTAGAATTTCTCCTGCTTATAGAAGTTCAGCGTTTGCCAGCTCACCCCATGCCCACAGCGATGTACATGAAACTGGCCATTTAGAAATTCCTTTTCATGTATAAACCTGGTCTATTTATTTGCCCCACTTTCTCGCTGACCTTGCCTCTCATGCTTCCCTTTCTTCTCCCTTAGTTTGCAAAATATGCCCCGACACTGCCCTCCTTTCTCTGTTGTTCTCTAGTTCATCTTTGCTTGCTTGGGTTTTCTGAGCAGCAATTATTTCTCTTTGTGTCTACCATTTTCCTCCTTATTTTAAAAAAAATAACTTTCTAACTCTTCTACTCATTCCTTTATTTTCTCGTCAAAGAACTGGGGGGATTGAAAGAGACCCCCAGTGATCTCCCAGGACTAACATTTCTCTCTGTGTATAAAGATACTCTTTTCTGATGCTGAAAGATGGGGCTTTAATACCTTCCTCACTCATGTCCCTGCTCACTCAGATGACATCTGCTCTGATTGATGCCTGTTTCACTCTCTTCGCCTTTACTGGCTTGCAGTTACGCCTGCCCTGCTGTGATTGTGAAAGGGAATATCTTGTGTGTATTTGTGTGTCTGCTGGCTGTGTGAAGGAGTGCCATGCGGCATGGATGCCCAGAAGAATGCTAGGCTGCGCTTGGGCATGTTTATTTTGGAATGTCTTTCCTAATCAAATCTAACATTTATAACCAGCTTTCCTCCGTGGCTTTTTGGACCATGGTGTAAATGTCCAAGAATAAACATGTCAGCTGTAGATGGAAGATTATGGCAGCAACTATGGAAGATTGCCATCTCGTCAGCTGCTTACAACCCTGTCTGTGGGCTGTGGGAGAGAGCAGATATGTAGAAGGGGCTATAGGACATTGGATGTTATAATCATTCAAGTACCCTGTCTGTCAGAACAGGACAACCACTGAGAATGTGACTTGAAGCCAGAAAGTTTTAAAGAAATTTCTCTAAACCACCAATGTCTGGAGTCTATGAGTATTACGTTTTCCAGTGGAGATGTACTAGGCAGTTATGAAAGGCCAGGGCCATACTGTCCTGGGCTTGCACATGCTTATCAAGGGCACCTGGTTGCAGACAGAGGCCACTTATGTTCTGGTTTGCCTTTTACGTGTGGAATATTTTTGACAGATGAATGCACCCAGCTTGCTGACACATTCCCTGGATACATTAAAAAAAAAAAAAGTCACAGTGTCAGGAGTCATTTGCCAGTGTCTTCAAGAGATATGAACTTTAAACAGCTCTCATATTTAGGAAGTCAGTGGAAGCTGTCATCCAGCCAAATGAAGGATGTCCCGCCGAGTTGGGTTCAGAGAATGAAGTGACCATGATGCGATGTGACGCTCTCTACACTGGCATGGGGTAATTCTTCAGGAAACGCAGCCCACTCTGTCCTCCCCATGGCTGGGAAGTCTATGATTCTGGATTGAGAGTGCCTGGGAAAAGACTTGATGCAAAGGAATCAAACAGAGTTGTTAGCATAAAATCTGCCTCAAAGTTTTAGTTCCAGCTTGGGTTTTTTCAGTGTAGCCCCACATTTCTCCAGATCTCTCACAAACAAACGCATAAGAGAATAGCAGTTTAGAGCTTTAACAAGGAAGCTTCAGCCTAGCCTGTGGTGACCTTGGTGAGAGCAAGCCGTGATGTGCTCACAGCCCATCCTGTTCCCAGACTGTGATCTGAGGGACCTGGAGAGGAACAGCTGCGGACACAGACAGGGGGATCAATGCCATGGCCATGGATCTCATTAATTTCCCTACCTTTGCAGGGTAGAGTTTCAAATCCAGCTACACTTAGTGGGCACAGCATCCAAGGTATTGCACAGGAAGGGGTGGCTTGGGTGCTATCTAACCCGCTTCTTTATTTTGTTTCTATGCAGGCAGCATGGAGGAAGATGTGTGGAGACTGACGTCATCAGTTAAAATGAGTAGGAGAACCTAGCCAGGGGTCATTACAAGACATCAATTACTTTTCTGAAAGCACTTAACTTGAGTGATTGTTTAAAGAACTTGGCTTCTGTGCATCAAGTCCACATTGCTTCTTCATGAACAGCAGGGAGGCATTGCGCATCTCTTCTTTATGACACCCAGATTTTTATGTCTACTTCCAGACAAACACAATAAAGTAAAACACCCAGGCTTTGTCTGTGTGAGACAAGTCCTGACTTTTGCCTGAATATTTCAAAAGAAAAACCTTAGTGGATATGAAATTATCTGCAGAATTTATTAAATTTTTATTGTTCTTAATTTTTTAATATAGCCCACAGCATGTGAGTTTTAACACAGCAGAGCAAGGAAACATTGTTATTTGATACAGATCACAAAATTGACAGCAAATACTGCATCATGGCTGGTTGACAGATATTGTTAGGAATGGATTGCCTTCTATCATACACTTATCTGTTACAAACTAGACAAATAGTTGGTGTTCCTTTTCTTATAGAATATGGACTCTGATTTTTATAGGGTTTACAACTCAAAGACTTTTTAAGAATTTAAATGTGAAGAAATTACCTTTTGTAGTATTGGTAAAGTATTTTCTGATGTTTTTAGTGTTTTCTGGGCCAGTTGAGAATATAGTCACTAATTCTTTTCATTCCACAATTACTGTAGAAATAAAACAAGCCAATGGCTATCTAATGCTGCATATCTGACAATCCCTTGGTTATGGTGCATTTCACACAGAGATTTGTTTCCTTCCCCCATCCTGGAGAATGTTCTCACTATCTGAGTGATATCTAGCAGATGATTTAGAGATATGGGTCAGTTGGGAATCACATGTGGGGTTATATAGAAAATTGGCCTGAAATAGCTCAAATTCACAAATATGCCATATCAAACGTGGTATTTTATTTATCAGACATCTTAATAAACACTTCCATCATAATTTTCTTCAAAGTACCTTGGCACATCTCTGATTTCTTCTTTCTTTGGGTCTTTACAACTCTTGATACACAAACCATGGGGCAGTGGCTCTTTACTGTGGTCCTTTAGCTAAACTGGGAACTTTGAATGGTGTACTGAGAACCTGGGTTAATGGCCAGTGAAAGTTCATGGTCAAATAAATTACTTTGCTTCTTATTCAATGGTGCCACCATGAAAAGTTCCCCCATTCATTAGTTTAAGGGACAAACACATGCACACACACAGCACAGGCATGTTCATGTACACATGCATACACATGTAAGGCCAGAAGTCAACGTTGTGGGGTGTCGTATTTTAGGTGCTGTCCACCTTAATTTTTGAGAGAGCCTCTTCACTGTGCTGTAGCTTCTTGAATCAGCTAGGGTTACTAGCTGCTGAGCCCAGCAACCCACCTGTCCCTGCATCATCAGTGGATTGAATGTGCTACTTGCTTGGTAAGTGCGTATATGTATATGTACATGTATATGTATGCACACACACACACACACACACACACACACATACAGGTTTATTGAGATTATGCTTTCTGCTCTCTGGCTCCAAGGATTGAGGCCATGGAGAAAGGTGTGTATGGGGGGGGGCGGAGAGAGAAGAGAAAGAGAAGGAGAAGTAGAGAGAGGGAGAGAGAGAGGAGAGGAGAAGAGAGAAGAAAGACAGAGAGACAGAGACAGAGTGCTTGGCAAGTGCTTTACTGAGTTGTCTTTCCAGCCTGGTTTGAGAGATTTTCAAACCTTATACTGCCCACGCAAGAAGTTCTAGATATCAGAGAACCAGAAGAAAGATTGGGTAGTATTGTGTAGAAGCACCTGAGCTCCCTTCATTTGTATCTACTGGGCACATGACAAGTGGAAAGTGGAAGGAGTAGTTGTCATTTCTCCTCAGCAAACTTCAGCATGGAAGCTAGAGAGCAGGGTGTATCTAATCTGGAGGCTCCTGGCTAATAACAAAGAAGAATACCCCGTGGCTTCAAGCCTTTCTTAGCTACTTTTCTATCACTATGCTGAGATGCCATGACCAAGGTGTTTTATAAAAGAAAGCATTTAATGTGTGACTCACAGTTCAAGAAGGCTAGTCTGTGACCATTATAGTGGGAAGCGTGACAGTAGGCGTGACAGTAGGCATGACAGTAGGCAGGCTTGGTGCTGGAGCAGTAGCCAAGAGTTCACATCTCAATCTACAAGCACAAGGCAGAGAGTTAACTGGGAATTGTGTGGGCCTTTGAAACCTCAAAACCCACCCCCATTGATGCGCCTCTTCCAACAAGACAGTGCCTTCTAATCCTTCCCAAACTTTTCTACCAAATGGAGATCAAGCTTTCAATGTTATGAGCCTATGGGGGCCATTCTCATTTAGACCACCACAATACCTGAGCCAAGAGCACCATTTAGCCAAAAGCAAACGAATTGTCAGAATTTTATTTGAAATTAGAGTTTTCTACTAAATGCTTTCTAAATGTTTTCCACTATTTTCTAAATCTCTTTTAGATGTTTTCACTCCATGTGCTCACCTCTGCTAGTCTCTCTACTCCATCAAAGACCAAGACAAAATATTGTGGGAGTCCACCTGTCCATAGGAGTGGGCTGGGATGATGTCAGGATGCTGGTTTCCAAGGGGGACAAAAACTAATCAATTAAACCTGAGTGTATTTCATTGTTCAGAGAGTCAAATGGTGGTACATTCCCCATGTCTAGATGGATGTTAGACCAACTGCAAAATAGCCAGGCAAAAGCCAAAGTGACTGAATTGCTATTACACCACACTCAGTATTTAAATCCTCCCTGCCTTTCTAGTTTAAACTCGGTGGCCCCTAAATACTATGCTTTGCACCCCAATCGCACAGAGCATTCTACTTAGATCCCACCCGTTTTCTTTCTGTAGACAACTTCACCTGCTATGTTGAGACAAGTTAAACATAAGCAGTGAAAAGCTTTCTCCCATTCTTCTATCTCCATCTTATTGAACCCCTCTCTACCCCCTGAGTGCCCAAATATCTCATTGCCAAATATCTGGAATTTATTTCTTTTTAATTAACTTATTTTCCTCAACATAAACACCTTCTCAACAGTCTCCCCAGAGGAAACTCTTCCTCAATCTTGGATCAGTTCTTAATTCCTTTTTTTTTTTTTTTTTTTTATCTGATTACATGCCTTTAGCCAAAAGTTTACTAAAGCATTGCTATGTTATATTAGACTCAAAGCAGGCCCCCAAATTGCAGTGCTGGTGACAATGTCTTAAACAGAAGGATTATAACTGGGTAAACAGGGGCTTAAAAGCAGGTTTCTGTTTTCCAGGAGCCTCCCTTAATCCACCTGGCACCTCCATTGATCCATCCTAAAGGTAAACTACCTTGAGCAAGGGCATCTAGCTCTGGGTCAGCCCAGTCTGTATCAAGTCAAAGACCCCACCCTGCTGACTGTCCTATAAAATCCACTTGCTTCTCTGTCATTTTGATCTTTTCCCTACCCCTTACCCCAGAGAGTTTTGGCAGTTTGATCCCTCAATAAACCTTTCTTCTACCCATGGAGTGGTCTAGGTTGCTATTTTCACTGCATCCCAGCTTACATTTGGTAGAGAGAACATGAGAACAATGGGCACCCTTCAAAGGGCCATGGCCCTCCTAACTGAACCAAAATGCTTATTTTGAGCTTCCTGAGTGTGGGTCATTTGCTTCTGCTGGCTTTGCCACCCACTGGATTCAAGCCCAAAATGCCTCTCCATTGTGATTAAGGGCATCTATCTCTGACAAGTCTTGGTGTGCTTCGGATCGCCTTAGAATGGGTTTCTGTCATCATGGCACATAACCCTCTCTCTCTCTCTCTGTCTCCATTCCTGTGCGAATGGAGTCCTCCCTCCTGTGACGTTCCTATTTTTGACTCCTTTTCCTAAGTCTCTCCCACCTCCTTCTTGCTCTGATTCTGGAAAATCTCTATGTCTTCTTTCCCACCTACTTTGTCTCTAACCATGGATCTTTCATTCAGAATTAGACTTAGTGACTCCTCACCTGCCTTCTCTAATTTCTGTTCTTCTCAGACTCATAGATTCTATTAAAGTGTGCTATCTTACTTCAAAAGACTTGGCTCAATACAGATGAGATAATCACTCTCAGTGGCAAAAAGGAAGAAAAAAAACACTTGATTTCTAAATTATCATGGATTATAACATCTTCTGCTACCACAGAAGCAAATCCCTTATCTCTAAGCTCTCTCTACTCTCACTTTCAAAACCACGTATCTCTAAGTCTTTTTTCCTCTCCACTCTTGTGTCTCCCTCTGATCACTAGATTCATCCTTACAGATGTCCAAAACCTTGTGTATGGATAATATTGAAATATTGCCACGTGCTATTCTACTCTACTTAAAAGCTGTCTCTGGAGTTGGGATTTGGTCTGCTCTAGATCCAAATGTATTTGTTTAAAAGTTTCCTCCAAAGTCTCTGTCCAGGGTTAGGGGGACCACCTGACTCTGTGACATGGAAATGGAGAGCACAGCATAACATTCCAGAAAAAAGACACTTTGCTCATGAGAACAAAATACTTAAGAGATAAACTATTTTGAATAGAGGTTACAGTTGGCAAAGTGTAACCACAGGTGTTAACATCTCTGAATAGCCCTCCTTCTCTTTTTCTTGGACATTTTTGTTGAAATTAAAACATTTGTTTTAAATCTCAGGACTTATAAGACCATTTGGGTATGGTTTTAAAAATTTGTGAAATGTGTGTTTGTGTGTGATCTTAATTTGGTACAACATACCGTATATATTACTAGGATTCAACTCTTATTTAGGAAAATGGATTTTTTATTAGAAAAAAGAGGCCATATCAGGCCTCCAAGATGGTTTGTTTTATTTTATTTTCCTTAGACTAAGGAGACAACACCAGACTGCTAAGATATGTTGGATAAAGATGGATTTGTATGATCATTTTTGTTCTCAGACTAAAAATAGCAGATGAGAATAAAACCATAAATCTTGCTTATAGGAAATAAGACTTATGAACAATGTATGTTTGATGATTAAGTTATAAATTCCTAAAGTTATAATGATCTACTCAAGAAGGTCTGTTGATGGTGGAAGTTAAGGAGTTTAATGGAGGGAGGGACCAGAAAGTACAGGAGGCCCTCCCCTGACACACAGACATACAGTTTCTGGCATCAGCCTAAGGTCTCCTCCAAAGGATACCAACAGATTCAAACTTGAGCTTGCTTCAAGTGTCACAACACTGCTCACTGCTCATAGGACTGCCCCCACACATTACCCCACAGGACCTTGCCCAGACTGTAGACATTGAAAGTCAGCTGCCATATGCTACCTAGCCAAGGTAGGTCAGTTCCCCTAAGTTTCTCCTCCACAGGAAAACCTCTTGGTTCTTCTTGCCATGGTTACCAAAGACTGATGCTCCCCTAGGACCTCAGCCACCAAGAAAGCCTTCTAGAGTACCATAGAAAAACCCAGGATGATTGACAAGGTAGCAGGTAAGTCTCTATAATTTTTAATAGATTCTTAGGATCAACTTGGTCTATGCCCGTTTACTCTGGTAACATTTATCTTTCTCAAATATCTCTATAGAGTGTGTGTTGATGGTTAGTCTCACCAGCCTGGGGCTACAGGACCTCCCCTCTGTTCCTTTTGGGCTCATTTGATCACTTACATCTTCCTTATTATGCCTTGTTACCTAACCCCATTACAGACAGGAATATCATGGCTAAATTACATATTTCTTTTAAAGAAACTTCTGGAACTCTCCATGTCATTCTAGCCTTTGAAGAGTCTCCTCATCTATCAGCTGACACAAATGCTTCAGCCTATTCTCTTCTGGGCTCCCTTGTGGACCCAAAAGTGTGAGACAACTCCTCTTTTTGGTGGCTTCCCATAATCCCTCATTAAGGTCCTAACTTTGCTCTACTTGCTTTTCCTGTGAAGTACTTAAGAGCCTTCTAACTGAGCTTCTAGATTAGTGTTTTCCAACCTGTGGGCTGTGACTTTTTGGGGGTTATCAAAACAACACAGGGTCATATATCAGATCTCCTGCATATCACATTTTTACATTACAATTCATAAAAGTAGCAACATTACAGTTCTGAAGTTGCAACAAAAAAATTTATAGTTGGGGGTCACCATAACATGAGGGATTGTGTTAAAGGGTCGCAGTCTTAGAAAGGTGGAAAAGCACTGTTCTAGATCCTGCTAAGCCTGTCACACTCGCTTTCTCTCTCCTCCAAGACATACTCCTACAGACTCCTGCTCTGGTGCTCTCAGACCTTGACAGATCCTTAATCATGTATATTACTGAAAAATGGAGGAAAGCTGGGGGTGTGGAGAATGAATGAAAGGGGCCACATTTGTCCCTGTTGCCCAACTTTCAGTTAGATGCAACAGTCGGGGGAATAAGAACCTTGCCTACCAGCATTAGCAGGAGCGTCCTATTGACACAGGAGACCTCTAAGCTTACAAATAGTTGCCCTTTCTGTATGTCCTATCACTACACTGGCTCAAGGACCTTCTACCACACAAGAGCCTCTCTACTTTGTCACCTTCTAGGCTTCGACTTATTCATATCTGAATATCTCAGTTGATGTCTGCCCTCCTCTCAAGCCTACTGCACTTCTTTCCAAGAATAATACCCTCACCTATTCCTGCCTAGAATCATTTGAAACCCTTACCTACAAAACCCCACAAGTCTCTATTTCCCTTCTGTCGTGTCCTGACCAGGTTATGTAGTCTACCCCTTACCAACAGGTTCCGATTAGTGCATTGCTCTAGGACATACTTTCTCTGACAGTACTGCTAAAGAGGCCAGCCAACACCACTGCTCTCGTTCATCTGTTCTCCTCTTAGCTCCTCCAAGCTCAACTCCTGCCTACTCTGAGTCCCAACGATGACATGCCCTATCTTCATCACACAGTTTAGCTGCCCTGACACCTGCAGCTCTGGCAGCTAGCAGGCTCAGCCAGCTCCTCTCCTGAGCCTGCAGAGAGCTGGTCAACTCATAAATAGAAAGTCTACTTTCACTTTAAAAACATTCTGACTTTACAATAACTTTAGGTGCAAAAGATATACATGGTACTTGCTGATGATACAAATCTGAGAGCCATAAAAGAAAGTTTAAATTATCCAAGTCTCTTATATAAAAGGCTTTAAATCTGAGGCTCAGTTACTTGAATTAACAGAACAGGTTTCAGGGAAAAGGGAATTCAAACCCACCATGCTGCTGTTACTGACTTAAAATTTACTTCTTACTATTCCTTTGTGCTCCTATTATAGTTTAAAACTTCTTCCCTTTTTAAAGACTCCTTTCTATATGCAAGTTGTAATAAAAGTTAAGATGATTGGATGTTTCCAGATTGGGGAAAAATGGGAGGTAAAGATGGGTATACAAGTTGTGAAGGTCTGAGAAAAAGATTTAAGGTATGTAAATAATATAAATAATGAACTTAAAGATGATGCATATTGTGTTAAAACCTCAGAGTTCAAAGTTTAGCATTCGTCAGTGGAGTTCTCATAGTTCTCTAGTCTTTGTGACAGTCATAAACGCTGGCGACTAAAGGTTTGGGTAACGTAAGTAGTGGTTAAGGAGTGGTCACACTTTTGTCCCAGAACCATCTTTTGGCTCCCCAGATCGCTCTTCGCCTTTGTTTTCCTCCCTGCCTTATTACAGGTGAGCTTCACTTTTGCTATAGTTCAAAATGAGAGTCTACTTGGATGTTTGCAGATACCTGTAAACTGCTTTCTCTACAATGAGGATTTTGGTGCAGAAATTTCAAGCACACTTCCAAGATAAAGATCCTTTAACTTTATATTCTGTCCATAGTCTATATCTGTCTCAGCAGACTACTACTCTGCTGATAGACACCACTCAAGAATCAACTTTGTCCCTAAAATTCTGGTCCTCAACTCACTGACAGCCAAAGAAGGAGGAACTTGTCTTTCTCAATGAGGAGTGGTGTGAGAAACCAGCCCATCTAAGGAAGGAAGTATTACACAAATTGACTTACAATTTGCAGCCTCCAGGGTCAAATCCAGTGTGAGACTGTGGTCCTCTCTGGGGCTCTAGCTCTCAGTCTCCTCAGCTCACTGGTATCTATCCTTATAATAAACATTGTGCCTTGTCTCTGCAGGTTCCTTCAAGAGAATTAGTGAAATAACCTGTGGTCCATAAAACAGATGCTTCTGACAGAATTTCCTCGTGTCTCCTTCCTTGCCTGCTGACTTGAACCCTTGCTTTGGGCCATCATTCCATACTCTCCTCTTTTCAAACCACCAACCAGCAGGAAGGATCCAGAATACTATTGTTTCCCTAATCATCAACAAAAGCAGTAATGTTCAATCCAAATTGCTCCCTAAAATTGCAGTACTGGTGACAATGGCCTAAACAGAAGGACTTTGGCCAGGTAAACAGTATTGTTATTTGGTAAACAGACCTAAATCAGAAGCCTCCCTCAAACCACCAGGAACCTCCCTTGATCCACCCCAAAGGTCAACTACCTTGAGCAAGGTTGCCTAGCTTGAAGTCAACCCAAAGAGCCTGTATCACCTCAAAGCCCTCACCCTGCCTGTTGTATAAAATCCACTTGCATCTCTACCATTTTGCTCTTCTCCCTGCCCCCCCCCCCCAGATAACCTTGGCAATTTAATCCCCAATAAGTCTTTCTTTAGTACTCATAGCATGGCTGGTCCAGTTTGGTAGT
Source organism: Uromys caudimaculatus (assembly GCA_028551405.1). NCBI lineage: Eukaryota > Metazoa > Chordata > Mammalia > Rodentia > Muridae > Uromys > Uromys caudimaculatus. Next base: position 59,689,321 of record CM052708.1, on the reverse strand, counting down.
TTCACTGCTTATACTTTATGCTAAAGATTTCTTAAGTTACTAATAATGATAACTGTTATTTTCCATCAAAACATCACATCTATATTAAATCATGAATATAAATTTGGAATACACAGTAGATAAACTTTGATAAAAAAATATAGCCATGCTTATCAACTAGTCTCTGATATCATCTAATATGGCACAGTGAAGAATGTGTGTGTGTGTGTGTGTGTGTGTGTGTGTGTGTGTGTGTGTGTGTGTGTGAGTGTGTGTGTGTGTGTGTGTGTGTGTGTGTGTGTGTGTGTGTGTGTGTGTGAGAGAGAGAGAGAGAGAGAGAGAGAGAGAGAGAGAGATTGTATGTTAGTGGTGATATATTTTAGAATAGTGAAATAGCAACTATAACTGTAGATTTTCATTTGTATTTTTGATGTATTTCTCATACTCCTTAAGGTATCTTTCTTCACATGAGTCTATGTGTGTGTATTATGTGTATAAACTTATAAGTGTGTGGGTACAATTATGTATGTAGGGTGCAGTGCGTGTATGGGTGTGTGCACATGTGAAGACCTAGGCTAATATCAAGACTTTCTTGGTCCTTCTCCTTATTCTTTGAGGCAGGGTCTCTAAATTGAACCTAAAGCTTGCTGACACAGTGAGTCTAGCTAGCTAGCTTGTTCTGTGGATCCCCCATCTCCAACTTCTTCTTGAATGGTAGGTGGGCCGCCACACTTATCTGCTCCATTGCTCAGAGCCTGCCTTCATCAAAGAGGGCTACAATATTAATTCTCCCCCAGAGCTGTGCATCATTAACGCATTTCTTCTTCACGCTGAGCTATAACTTCTCTTACCCATTGCCTGGATATTATTGGTCAAATCCATTTGAAAGCTACATGATGAAAACTGGAGAGAAAAAAAAAGCTCTACCAAATGATCTCACAAGTAATATTATAGAGCAGAGTATCATACCATCTCCCCTGCGGGTACCTTGGCAATACATTTAGAGACATAAAATTGTGTAAGATCAGGCCACTGAGGTATAAGGTCTGTTTGTTCTATTGATTAGTGATACTTAAGTACAGAGATTAGTATATTGAAAGAAATGCTACCATAATGAACCACAGCACTGTTGTAGGCACCTGTCACAGGACAAAGAAAACCACGGTTTAAAGTGACAAAACACGGTTATATTGTTTTCAAGAATAAACTCAGCACATTTGCCCACAGTGCTAAAGGGAGAAAAACAATAGAATCCTTGAACACAGGATTTCCCGTAACTGCTACAGACTGAGTCATCGCAGCAACGGTTATCCATTCTTCACAGAATGGTAGCCTATATGTCCAAGTTCTTAGCTGACAGCAGGGCTATTCTTCACAGAGGACCCAGGAAGACCCTAAAAGCCTCAGCTCAGCTTCTCTGCTCAGTGTTGACAAGCCTCCACGGTGTCTGGCTCAGACATCCATTCTGCCCTGCCTTCTAGCCTTTGTTTTCATGCTGTTCACACACAGTGGGCATTTGGTTTTCTGTCTCTAGATCTTTCTCTTTATAATGGCATCAGGGCCCAGTCTAATATGTGGCCTTAGCTTGGTTACATCTGCAAAGATCCAAATTTCAAGGAAAGCCTCTTACAATGTTATCTGGGGGATAGGGGCTTCAATATTATCTTTTTGGAAATACACAAATAGTTCAATTTGAAAATGGACATCAAGAACCAGTTTGGTCTGATACACAGGATACCCTGATTTCTATCCTTAGCACTATTTAAAAAATAGTTGGGCTGGAGAGATGGTTCAGCACTTAAGAATACTGACTGCTCTTCCAGAGGACCTGCGTTAGCTCCCAGAACACACAGAGAGGCTTATGACCACGTGTAACTCCAGTTCCAGAAGATATGACGCTCTATTCTCAGAGCATTGCATACATGTGGTATGTAGACATACATGCAAGAAAAACACTTATATACATAAAATGTAAAAAAAACAATGCCCCCAAAAGTAGAAATTGAAAATTTATTTGTGATCAACAAAATTTTGCCAATTTGCAGGTAGGAACGAAAATGGATAGATTAAGTACAAATATTTGGAAACTCAAAGGATGGAAATACAGGCTTCAAGTATTTAACAGGTTCAATCCTCCCATGCTTACAGGATGGAGAGAGAGCAGGGGTGAGGCTGTACATGATGAATATGAGCAAAAGAGCAGACAGAGCAAGAGACAGCCATCTGCCTACCACAAACCACGTTCCTCCTCCATAACAAAGCCAGGAGGTGGCTGTTCTCTCTGGGACCTCAGCTCCCAGCTCTACTTGAGCCTGCGTGGGAATAGAAGAGTTGTGCTATACTCCTAGCTGCCACCAAGCTGGCCCCCTTTCCACATGCCTTCTGTTCTTCCATCATCTGATCAGATGTCTGCATCTTGACTAGAGCAGAACTGAGTAGCTTGTGTCTGAGAAAGACCCTGTGGAGCAACAGTCGGCTAAAACAGAGAAATCACACTTCACCTCTTCAGACCATATAGTTTTACCCTCACCAACCTGTGAGATGTTCTTAAGCTAGTTTGAAATGTTCTCTATAGTTAGGCATTCTGTATGTGTTTAGGTTTCCACTGTTGCAATAATCTTAATGGGACTGGAGAAACGGCTCAGTTGCTAAAAGCGCTTACCATTCTTGCAGAGGACCAGAGTTTGGTTCCTGTCAACCCACATGACAGCTTGCAACTGCCTATAACTCCAGTTATAGAGGATTCAGCGCCCTCTTCTAATGTCTAAGGGCTCACAAACACACGAGGTACATATAAATACACCAAGGATCACATACACATGGTAAGATAAACAAAATAATAGTTTTAATGTTTTAGTTGGCAACCATTTGTACCATCATATTATTACAGTGCCATAATTTTTACGCACTACGAACATACTTTACCAAAATACCAAACTGAAGGGAGGAAAAGCAAAACAGGTGAGTGTGTGTGTGTGTGTGTGTGTGTGTGTGTGTGTGTGTGTGTGATGGTGTGAGCTGCTATTGCCATGGCGACACCTTTTTTTGTCCCAAACCTATTACAGTCTATCTTCCACCCCATTAAGCAAATGAAAATACTTCCCCATCACCTCTCCTGCCTTTGTAGGTATAGAATTGAATGGAAACACATAACTCCTCCTACTTTACTCCTTTGCAGCTTTTCAAAAGTGGACTAGCAGCCTGTCTCCCTTTCCTCCGTTCTAGTCTCCTGGATCTGTGTTTATTCATCATCATTTTCCCGTTACCAGGGCAGTGCTGGCACTTCTGTGGCTGTCCACCCTTCCCTCCCTTTCAGATCTCTCCTTTCTTGCCCCTGGGTCCTTGCCTCACATCCACCCTCATATTCTTTGATCTCCACAATGCTCCCAGAAGTACTTTCATGTGCTAATGGCTTTCCTATATTTGGGGTTCTCCTGAGCTCCCCATGATGTCAGAGCAGGAAGTGATAGGGTAGGTGGTACTTGATCTCCATAAAGGTAATGCACAAAACAGAACAAAATCCATTTCTTCTTTCTCCTCACACATTTCTTCTTAATCCTCTTAATATTAGTTGGTAGCTCACGATTTATTCATTCCCCTGGGCTATTTGTAAAATGAATTGCATATATTTATGAGGTATAGTTGGAAGTGATAACCCCCCAAAGGCACACATTGTGTATGTATTAAAACACCATGCCAAACACTGTGAATATATGCAGTTACTCTACACTGTCTTAGTTAGGGTAATTGTTAATGTGATGAAACACTGTGGCCAAAAGCAACTTGGGGAGGAAACATCTTCTTTGGCTTACATATCCTGAATCACAGACCATTGTTGAAAGTCAAGGCAGGAACTCAAGCTAGGAGAGACCCTGAAGGTGGCTGATGCAGAGGTCATAGTGGAATGTTACTTGCTGGCTTGCTTCTATGGCTTGCTCAGCCTACTTTCTTATAGAAATTAGGACCATCAGACCAGGGGTGGCCCCACCCACGATGGAATGGGTGCTTTCACATCAATCACTAATATTAAAAAAAAAATTATAGATTTGTCTGCCTATAGCCTGATATCATGGAGGCATTTTCTCAATTGTAGTTGCCTACTCTCAGATGACTCCAGCTGGTGTCAAGTTAACAAATAAAACTAGCCAAGACAATAACCAAAGATGGTCTACCATTTTGTTTTCCACAATCACAACCAAGTTCCCAGCCACTTGCTTTGGAGGAACAGAGGAAATATCTGGCATATTGAACTGAAAAACCCTCAGCCCACCAGACTGGGAGGAGAACTTTGCCTACAAATACTAGAGAGCTAGAAGCCAGTTCTGTCTCAATGGAACCCCAGATGCAGAGTGGCCCTGAATGACATGGAGTGCCCCTAAAATCACAGCTTGTGACACTCCCTGAAGTAGAGCACCGACCATAGCTGTGTCCTCTTGCTGTCTCCAGACCCCAGAAGATGATGGATGAGTGATATTTTAGGGCACTAGTTCGTTACACAGCAGTAGCTGACTGATACAGAGAATAAAAGAAAAGCAACAAAAAGCATCATATACTAAAATTCAAATCTCAAGGGTTAAAAATGAACATGATGATAATATTTATACGCCTCAACATGGATTTAGTCAAATAGCACAGTTCAGCTTTTCTTGTGTTGGACATGTCGTAAGTTTTTTCTTCAATGTATTCATTCATTCCTAGTATATTTTAATTGTATTAAAACAATTATGTGAAAATCATAAATACATATCCAAGTGGTTAAGAAGTTTCATAAATCTTGATTAATCCTTCGGTAACAACACACAGTTAAATCAAACCTCACTTGTTTGTCAGGCAGCTATAAATAATCAAGGCACCATCCCTTGATCTTGCCTTCTATCAGCATTTCCTGTGGAGTGAAAGGTCCCAAAATCCTTAAGAAAATACAGCCCTAGGCCTGCCAATGGGGATTTATGTTACAAGTTTACATGCCTGACAACGTAAGGGCTGCGGTTCCCGATCCATTGGCTAATTGTGCACATGGCTTAATTTAAGTAGCTGTCTTCTTTCATTGCCCTTTTACCTTAACCCTCATTATTATACATTATTTTCATGATGGGATAGAACTCTGTAATTCTAAGAATGTAAAAGCATGACTTCTGACCATTCTTTTAATTATACATCAGCAATTTTATAGCTGGATATAGGCAGTCTTCTGTCTTTAAAAGAGTTGTCAAGATACAAGACATTACCCATAGGACACCACCTGTAGGGCTAAGCTGGATATCACCAAATACCGCCAGAAGGACAAAGCCAGGCATCACCAAATACCACCTGCAGGTCAAAGTTGAGTGTCATCCAAAGGGATGCATTATCATAGCACATTTTACTGTGAGCGATGGCTGGGTAGAGAGGTTTGGTGCTCTGATGGTCATAAATCACATTGCATTTTAAATTCATTTTCTCTGGCCTAAAGGAGCTTTTCCAGATCTAGTCATTAAATTTTTAGTTTAACCATTTTCATATGTGAAAAATATGATGTTTTCAATAGAGACATATGAGTGATCCCCACTCATGAGAAATTTACTGCGTTACATTGCTGGGGCTTATTGGAGTTTCATATGGGGAATATCCTGAAGATAAAAGTTAATGGTGCATTGAACTGCTAAGGTGGGTTAGCACCGTAAGTCACACAAGGAGTCTGCAAGGGATGAGACTCACTGTCAAAGCCAAGGCTGAGTTAATGCCCTGTGTCGTAAATTTTTATCTCTATGTACTTTCTGCCTGTCATCAAGAGTCGCAGTGGACCATTCCTCTCTGAGATGCGTTGACTTTATGTCTACAATGAACACTAAAAATGACAGTAGCCAGCAGGGTGCTTATTACCCTGGAGCTTAAAAAGAAAAGTTTTCTTGTTTCTATTTTACAGTGTATGTGTGTGTGTGTGTGCGTGCGTGCGTGCGCGCGCGCGCGCGCGCGCACACACACACACACACACACACTGAAGAACTGATATGATTCAGTGTTCTCTTCCTGAACATTTCTTCCTCAAAACAAATCTCTATAATATCTCAGAGACCTCACAGTCATGCTCTGTTTTCTGTCCTCATCGTGGCTCTGAGAACAGATCCGCTTTCCTGTTCAGCTGTCTGTGCTGGGAGGGCTGCCTAGTGCTGGGATGTCCCTACCTCCTCCTTCCGTTAGGGGCTTTACCTCCTAGTGTTTTATGATCTCAGGTGACTGCTGGGAAGTTAGTTGTTCAGAGCAGAGCTACCAATTAGGTCTTTTTGAAGTTGGAAAAAGAATGTCCTGAATCTGTACCTACCAATATAGAATTTGCAGCTGCAAATAAGGGCTAGTTGTTGAACGTGACTGCGAAGTGAGTTTCAATGTCCACAGGTTTTAGTTAGTGAGAACATTAGCAGTCATGTCTGTCTCCTGCTTGGATAGCAAGGTCTATGGGGTCAAGTGATAACCCTGATCAAACAGGAACAATGCCACTGTGCTTTTGGTGAAAGTCAAATGTCCCTTCTCCTTCCCCTCTTCTTCCCTCTCCTTTCTACTCTCCTTCCTTCCCTCTCCCCTCCTGTCCCCTCTCCTCTCCTTTCCTCTCTCTTGCCCTCTCCTCTCCTCCAGTCCCCTCTCCCCTCTCCTCTCTTCTCTCCCTTCCCATCTTCTCTTCTCCCTTCCCATTTTCCTTTCTTCACTATTTTCCCTCTGCCTTCCTCTTCCCTTTTCCTCTACCCCACTACATGATTATTATAAGCCAAGCCCCCAGGTCATCACCAGAAAGGATGCTTACCTGCTTCTGTTACTTGTGTTTATCTTGGAGCAGTAAGTAGCTACTGAGCTTCCTAGCAAGTGCCTTGCACCCCAGCATCCCTGAAGATGCAGCTTCTTGGGACTGTTCATTTGGCTCACAGGTCATGGCTGTGGCCTGGCTAGGAGCCTGGGCATTTTGCAGTCACCTTCCTATGTTGATTCAGACACAGGCAGTTTCTAGGCTGGACAGTCATGTGCTTGGATAAAAACTGTCTTTTCTTCTTACTTTCTTGTCTTTTTCCAAAATCCCAAATTCAGATTTTAACACTAAAACAGTAAAATGTTCTTCAAATAAAAAGAATATCATAATGTCTATGGATATGCCATTCTCTGACAATCGAAGCCCAGACTCCTAAATACAAGAAGATACCATTGAAAGTGTTTTGCTTGAGAGTTCTCAGGTATCATAATAATAGTTGCATAAATCTTTCAGAATATTTCTGTCTGATTAGATTAAGATCAAATTTATTAAAATATGTCTGAACCAATTAAGTAAATTGTGATACAATGTAAAGTATAAAACACCCACCATTGATAATAATTTCTATCAACATTTCACATCTGCAGTTAACTTGAAGCAGATGCTATAGACACACTCCATTGTTTTATATTTGCATGAGACAACATGTTTTGATGTTTTCTTTTCAATTGTAGCGTCATGTAATGCAGCTCTCTAACAGTACATGTGTGGTGATTGTCAAAGCTTGAGTGAAAGTCTTAGCTATAAAACTCTTTGTAGCCTTTCCAGGATCCCCCTTTTTGCCGTGCACTCCATGGGAATTGAGGTTGTGCATGACAGAGGATGAAGTTCTGGACTCTTCACGACCATTGAAGGACACATGCATTTTGTATGTGCTTCTTCCTGTAGGTTAGATGCTACATGAAAGGTTGCCTGTTGATTTTCTTTCACAGAGAGAACTTCTCCAAGTATTACCAGGTGGCCAATAGCAATATCCTTTGCATGAACTCTCCTGTGGTTAATAAATGAGGCAAGGATTCTCTTAAGAGGCAGATAGGAAACTTTCACCACCAAAGAGAGAACTGGGGGGTCAGTCCTTCAGCTTGGTTTTGTTTTGTTTATTAAATGTAAAAAGAGATGACACCTCCAAGTCATCTCTCCAGCTTTTGTTTTCTTTATGAGACTTCAGAGTGGCTGCTCATACAGACAGAACAAATAAACCTATAAAGATCTCTGACTAAGAAAAGCACTTATCTTCTTTAAGATTAAATGATTAAAGTGTAATGAACTTCTTGAGGCATAACTGAAGGGGAGGCATATCAGGAAAGGCTTCATTACCGAGCTGTTAGTTTACTAAAGCAAACAGGCAGGAAAGCTGTAATTTAGTGCTGAAGAGGGCACCTCTGCCTCCAGGCGGTCTAGAAACCTTTGCTGTTAACTACCCCTTGCGCTTTCCTGAAGCTTCACAGGCCTGTTTCCTTTCTGGTCTCTTCTTCCTTCCTGGTATCCAGCTGCAGATACAGTTCTGTGCCCGACCTCTGAGCCCCATCTTCTGAACTGCCATGTAGCCTGTCAGGGGCTCATTTGGAAAATGGCAAACTAGTAGGCAAGAAATGGCTGCTGTTACCAAAGAATTCTGGCTAGAAGTGTATTGTTTGTTTCTCGGAAGAAGCGTCTCATGCTCCAAAGATGTGCGGAGAGAGGGGTCAGCTATGCAGCCATGGCACTCGCATTGCATCTTTTAAAATGTGACATTTATATTAATTCCTTGGGAATTTCAGACATGGACACAATGCACTTTAATCATATTCTCCTAGAACCAACCCGACCTCCCACTCCCTCCAACTTCTTATCTTCTGTATTTATAATTCACTGAGTTGAATTTGTGCTGGCCATATATGGATAGAAATAGTACACGGTCAACCTACCAGGACCCACACCCTTAAGACAGTTCTCTCCCTCTTCTATTAGCTATCACAATCCGTCAGTAGCTCCTCCTCCAGAATGGAGGGCTGGTGAGGCTTTTCCACACCCAGGCTGCCATGCTGACTGGCTTGATCTTGTGTAGGCCTGATGCAGGCAACCACACAAGCAGAGAGTTCATGAGCACAGTGGTTCTGTCCTGGGCAGAAGACCATGTTTGGCTTTGATCATTCCCAGCCTCTGGCTTTTACATCCTTTCTTCCTCCTCTTCCATGAACCTTGAGCTGAGGGTTATGATGTAGATACACCATTTATGGATGGGTATTCCACAAATCCTTGTCATCTATGCAGGCCAGCTGCAAGTATCTGAGTTTACCACCATAACACACACACACACACACACACACACACACACACACACACACACACACACATACACACACACACACATACACACACACACACTCACATGCACACCTCTTTAACGAAGACTGAGAACTGCACTAACTATGAGTATAGAGATATGTGCTGGTTACTTTTTTGTCATGTGGGAGGAAGGACACTTGTGAGTATTTTGTTTTGTTTTGTTAATGACTGATGTAGGAAGTTCAGCCCACTGAGGTGACCATAGCCATGCTTTCTTATAAGAAAGCAAATTAAGCTAGCCATGACAGTAAGCACTGCTCCTTTGTGGCCTCTGCTTCAGTTCCTGTCTCCAGATCCCTGCCTTGAGTTCCTGTACTGACTCTTTTACCATGACAGATTATAATCTGAAAAGTGAAATAAATCTTTTTTTCTCCAAGTTGCTTTTGGTCAATGTTTTATCACAGAAACAGAAAGTAATGAAAATGACAACAGGAACCAGGATTGTGGGGCAGTGGCAATTTTGACAGACATGAGCATGCTGTTTGGTCTGTGTTGGGGGTAAGATGGTGCGGGTGTTAGATTGTAGAAGTGCTTGAAATTTTGATCTCTAAAAGCATTGAGTGTTCAGTAATCCGATGTGGTACTGGTTTTGAAGGCATGGGGAGAGGCTGATGCTTGACACCATTTGGCAAGGTTGGAGTCCCTGAAGAGGGCCCAGGAAGGTCCACTATTGGTGAAGATGGAACCCAGTTGCAGTTCAAGACCCATGCATAGTGGAGATGGCAGGATAGTGCATTGACCACAAGAACAGCCGCAGGTGTAGAGTGGAACCAGCTTGAGTCTGCAAGGACAAGCTGTGTATGCTGCAGTGCAGACCCAGAGAGATGAGTTCACCCAAGCTTGTTGGAGCTCAGAACATCATAGGTAAATCCCAGTCACTGAACTCTGAGCTTCTTATCTTATTGGATTTACTTTGACCTGATTGTAAATGTGCCTGGTTTTTCCCTCTTAGAATAAGAGATATGTATGTTATTTTTGCTTTTATAGGATCCCACAGTTATTTGGAGTTTTAAAGAGGCATTGGATAGTTTAATGAAACTGAATTTTTAACATGAAAATTTAAAAAAAGACTGGTACTTTAAAAATTAAAGTATGGTTTATATTGTGATATTAACATGAGATCTTGGGAATAAGTTAGAAGGGAAAGGTAATTTATTTAATAGTAATGTATGTGTGTGTCATGTTGTCAAATGACCAATAATGGGAGATAGTTTCTTAGCAACTTGACATAAACTGGGTCATCTGAGACGAGGGAAACTTAATTGACAAATGCTACATTAACTTGGTGTGTAGGCAAGTTATGGGAATTTTCTTCATTAATGGCTGATATAGGAGGACACAGCCCACAGATGGCACTATCCCTGAGCAGGTGGTACTGAGCTTTATGAGAAGGCAAACCGAGCAAACTGTAAGAGTGAGCCAGTAAACACTATCCCTCCATGGTCTCTGCTTTAGATTCTGCCTCTAGTCTTCTGCCTTGAGTTACTTCCTTGGCTTTCCTTCATGATAAACTAAAAATTGTAAAGTTAAACAAACTAGGTCTGCTCTAAGTGGCCTTTGGTCAGTGACTGAGAACAGCAATAGTAGGCAACTAAGACAAGATATAAATTTAGAGGTCGGTCTGGTGTTGGATCCATCTTGCAGAATAATAGTAGTAGGCTCACCCCTGGGGCCTGCGAGCTCCCCAGCCATGGCTTCTTGTTCACATTTGTAATATCAGTCATGTGATTCCTTCTGTGGAGCAGATCTTAAATGTAGAAAGAAATTGGTTCCTCCTGTAACACTCATGCCATTATTGTGTCCATGGGCATTACTTCTGAGGCCTATTGCTACTACAGTTCAGAGTGTTCCCAGCTGGTTAGAACTGTTGGTGACTCTTCTATTTATTAGCTTGCACCTTCTACTACTGTGAAAGCGAGCCATGGAAGAAGCACACCATCAGCACCAACTTGACTTCTTTATTTCCTGTGATCAACGTGTGCATTGTCGTCAGGAATAGCTTCTTACCATTAGGTTCTGGCAGACAGCAAAGAGCAATGGTTATATTGTTATCTGTCTTGGTTGAGGGTCTCCAAGATGTCTTTAACTAACAACTTTAGAGGAAGTATCTCACATCTGGCATCTGGTAGGAGTCACTTTTGAGATGAACATTGTACTTGTGTAGTGTGAGTCCAATTAATCTAGTCTTTGCATGGGTGGGTGCCTGTGTGTGTGTGTGTGTGTGTGTGTGTGTGTGTGTGTGTGTGTGTGTGTGTGTGTGTAGCCTATAAAGTATAGGGTGCCCACATCGCTCTTTTCCGTATTCTCAGTGTTAGTCATCCTCTCCCCAGCTCCCTCTGCCCTACCTCCCCATCCTTCTCCCCACTGAATTGGCTATTCCACTTTCCTCTTACCATCTATGGATTTTTTTTCATTGTTTTTTATCACAAGCTTTTGCTTCAAGTATTGAGGGGCAATGTGGTTGATGTACTTGGGGTGTTTTAAAACATCAATCATGACATTGGGTGGTGATATAACTTGTTTTATTCTAACACTTTTAAAAAATATGACTGGCTCAGAAACCTTACTTTATGTGCATTCGTCAGCCATTGCTACTGCCAAAATACACAAACATAAACTCATCTATAGGCACAATGCACACACATGCACACTCACAAAATGCACATACGTAAACACAAATGCAGACACATGCATACACATATGCATATACACTCACAGGTAGGCATATATGCTCATACATACACATGAACTGCTACACACATGTACATGTACACACATATGCCTCCCACATGTATGCACAGACATGTACATACACATACATATATACACATACATGTATGAGCAGATACCACACATGTACATGTACACATATGATCTGTGGTCTTATTATAGAGGTGACTTGTTAAATAGAATGATTCCAGCTTTTAACTATGCACCCCAATAACAGCAATGTTGAGATGACATCTTTACCACTGAGAACTTGCCATTAATATGGAGTAGGTGTAGATAGTCGCTGGTACAAACCATACTACATAAAACTTCTCCAGGTTATTTTACACCACACTAGCATAGATTCAAACAGGCTTGAGGTTGCAGATCAATCTGCAGAAAGAAAATTAAAAATACCAACCTCTCCAGAATATGTTTTTTTAATGTGAAGATTGTGTGTGCTTGTCTTGTATAATTTATTTTGACTTTCTTTCTTAGTGATGGAAGGTTAAAGACTAAAGCCACTAGAATTTGGCTGCTTTTCATTTCTATGTTTTATCATGAATAATATTAACAATAGCATTGTCTTTGAGAACAGCCTGTGTAGTATCTAAAGTTGAATCTTCCAGGTTTACCCATTAAATGCTAATTGCACTTAATTCTAACTCTTTGGAAATCCAATTAAAGCTACAAACTCTTTTTATTTTTCTAGACAAAGTGTGTGTCAACACTGGTGTGCACTTGAGGTTTTGACTAGGATTTGAAAAGCTGAATTTCATCTGTGGATTCCAGTTTACATCCCTGATTCTCTGTGTACAAGGTTGGCCTTGCTGGGAATCCACTTGAAAGGTAGATTCCTAGGTCTTATGCTAGTCTCAGGTAACTAGACCCTCTGGGGCCAGCATCTCCCAATGTGTAAGCTGTGGACCAGGAGTGGTTTGTCCCTGAAAGGCTTGTGTTCTTGTTCTTCAGTGTGGCGCTTCTGAGGTGGGGACTTCATGCTCATTTCATAGTGAGTTCTGTTAAGAGCAGATCATTACAAAGCCAAAGCACACCTTGTGCTTGGCCCCTTCTCAACACACTTTTCTTTCTGTTTCTTTGTCATGTTTTAATTCATATAGGAAATCCTGGAGGCTAGAGACATGGCTCAGCAGTTAAGAGCACTAAGAGATTAAGACCTCTTCCAGAGGTCCTTGAGTTCAGGTCTCAGCAACCACATTGTGGCTCACAACCATCTGTAATGGGATATGATGCCTTCTTCAGGCATGTCTGAAGACAGCGACAGTGTATTCATGTAAAATAAAAAAAAAGTAAATCTTAAAAACAAAACAAACAACAGTGGATCCTTAGCAGAATGCAGTTTAGATCCCTGAAGCCACTGTAATTGTAAGCCAAACAAACCTCTTTATATTATAAAGTGCCAGCCCCGTGCATTCTGTTAAAGCAACAGGGAATAACAACTTTACATAGTAAATGAGCCATGCTTCTAGAGTATATAACCTCTGGCCTTTTCTTGGCTTATGACCTTGAATGTTATAGAGGAAACGTGTATTTTAGATAGGCTGGCAGTAAACCTTTCTCTTTGATATCATTGTAGGCTACTAGAGATAAACTATTGCTGAATAGTTTACATTCATCACCTAATGTATGATATGTACACTAATTATGGCCTAGCTCAACACAGCACTTGAATATACTCAGCACATTTGACTCTTGTGTAGGTATGTCTGGAAGTATTTTAAAACTTAAACAAATCACACAGAAAACACCAAAACTTATAGGATTTATGTAAAGTGTGTGGAAATGCATAGAAAGCTTTAGAAGAGTTTAGGAAATTCTGGCAATGACAAGTGCCCTGCATGTGATCTGATCCCTCTGTGTGGGGACACATCCGGACTTCATGTCTGTGGGTCTCTGACAAGAGAGGCAAAGGAGTGAGAATTTGAAAGGTTAGGGCTAGAGCCTGGAGTGCTCCACTACCACAGTAGTTATGTGAACTTGGACTAGCTGAAGCTTCCTTAAGATTCAGCTTTCCTTTGTCAAATGACAACATTATAGACTCAATGGATTATGAGATCATCAGATTTAAGAGCTGGTATTACACAAGGGGCATTGATCACCAAAGCCGTCTTCTTTCTCTCCATCCAGAAAATGCTCCTTCCTCTTCTCCACACCCCTGCCTCTAGACCAACATGTCTATTCTATTTGTAGCAGCCCAGAATTAGCTTTTTAGTAGTGATCTTGAATCCCTTTAGTACAAGGAAATAACTGGGATATGTGTCTCTTATATACCTTTAATCTAAAATAAAGATCAGACAACAGCCATATTGCTTTTCTAGATTTAAAACAATCACCTCAAGGAAGTAGAGGTCTCCAGTTTTTCTATATTTACTTTTCTAGGAAGATCACAGAAAGGTTGGAGCAAACAGGATTTATGTGTCTACTGACTTCGGGCTTCTTTCGTTTCCTAGAAGAGCCAGGAGTAAGCTACTCAATGGATACCAGCTTACACTCAGAGTTCAAAGCTTTAGAGCATTTTGTTGAGATGTGATCCCCTTTTGGAACTGGCATGTTGATGTAGAGAAAGCATGGAAGAGATTCCTTGGACCCTTTTAACATAACCTGTCTCCAGAAGCTGAAGGAAACGGACCCTGCCTTCTGGGGCCTTGCCTCTCAGCACATGCCCCAGAGAGCCAACAGCATTGTTCACACCTAGGAGCTGGTTCCAGGAAGAATCTGATCTTCTCAGGATCTTTGAAATCAGAATCAATGTTTCTTCTTTGGTTTCAATGAGGCAGGGTCTTGATATGTAACATAAGCAGGCCTCAACTTACTGTGTGTCTTGGGCTGGCCTTGAATTTATGATCCTCTTGTCTCAATTTTCCAAATCTCACAAGTGCTGGGATTACAGATGGGACATGAGCACTGCCATGCTTGTCTCAAAATGTGTATTTATTCGTCTTCAAGTGATTCGTAGTCACCTAAGAACACAAGAGGTACCAGTCGAGTGTTTTCTTTTGACTGGGTGAGGTCATTATGTCTGTCTAATTATGATATATTAAAGGATGTGCTGGGTTGACTGGATAACTTTTTTTTATTTTTTTTGGATCAAGGACAGCCAAGGGTGATTGAGATGATCCATAGTATCACCATAGAGACCAAAATACTAGCTCTTTTTTTCCCCTATCTTTAGAGCTTGTCACCTAAGAGGTGGGAGAGAGGAGTCCAAATATGAATGGATCTGAAAGACAGAGCCCCAACCAAGAGTGTAAAGAAAGAAATCACTCAGGGCCTTACCTTCTTGTGGGACACCCCCAGCTGATTGTGACACCGAGCATTTGTGCATCCACGAATTCATCTTCCCATGCTTTGAGCTCATCCAAGAATTCCCAGGCCCTGACAGCAGCAGCCATAAAGGAGCTGGCTTTCCTGGGAGTTTTGTTGTTGTCTTTTCAAAAGGAGGGGTTTTGTCAAATTCTTAGGATCCAAAGGAGTAGATAGATGTTTATCCTTAAGATTCTAAACACCAGAATGCTTTGAACTCTTCAAAACACAGTAGAAAGGCACCTGTTGTTGTGTTAGATTCTGTTTAACAGCCAAGGATGGTACTCCGAGTTTGAAGAAGGCCACCATACATAGACACTTAGGGGTCCATTTTCTTCTTGGGTATACCATCTTGTAAGATTTTGAATTCATAGAAAGCTAGGGTGTGCCCAAATTTACAATGGAACTGGTGCCCCCTGCTGGAATCGAGTTGCTTAAGTTTCCATCCCTTGGGGTATGTGTGCCAGCAACCCTGTTAACACACAGGCTTGCCAACATAGCCCATGGGTATCAGGATAAGTCATTTAATTAACCTCTCTGCTTCAGCTTCTTGACATATAAGAATGGGATAACAGTAGAAGCCAATCCTAAGTTCCTTGTTGAAAGGTAGAATTAATTAGAGTTGACAGTAGATTGCTTTATGAAAACTGGGTGCTAAAATAGCGATAAATGTTGAAACATGCCTCCAACGTCCCCATGGCAGGAAAATGACAATTTGCTGTGTCTTATTACTAAACTTGCCATTGCTAATTTTATTTCATTATGGATTCTAAGTTTCCCTGAAGTTGATTTTAAAAAAAAAGTGTTCACCTTCTCCTATTCTGTTGATGTGACATGAACCCAATAATGTCATGTCATTTCAGCACATGGGAGATTGAAGCAGGAGGATTTCTATGAATTCAAGGCCAATTTGGGCCACACTGTATGTTCCAGATCAGTCTAAACTATGAAATGGGACTCTATCTTAGCATACATGTGTAAATGCATGTGCACACATAAACACAGCACACAACAACAACAACAACAACAACAACAATGACAACAAAAAGTCCGCCCATTTGTTTTGCTTCACTTATTCCTGGAGTGTGGGGGATGAGTGCCTCAAATATGCATGGCAAAGTTACCAGGATGCTAAGACACCTGTGTAGACCAAGTGTGTGACAGCCGTGTAGAACAGGTGTGCCTGTACACCTATTTAGAATACTTCTGGCTTGGGTTCTGCCTTGGGCCCTATCCTAATTTTGTTTCTGTTGCCCTGATGCAGAGACAGCCCACGGGAGAAAAGTTTTATTTTAGCTCACAACTCCAGATTACACTCTGTCATACCAGGGAACTCAAGGAGGCAGGTGGCATCCACAGTCAAAAGCAGAGAGAAAATGAATGCATTCATGCTTAGGGCTCAGTTATCTTTCTCTACTCTGAACAGACCAGGACCCGCACCTAAAGCAGGCAATGGTGCTGCCCTCTTCCAAGCTAGGTCTTCCCACATTAGTTAAGATTATCAACAGCAAGCCATACTGACAGGACCACAGGACACCCTGATCTTCAAAGCCCTCCTTGAGACTCTCATCCTGGATGATGTAGGCTGTGTCATGTTGACTATTCACACTAACCCTTGCATACACAGTGATGGATGAAAAGACTTCTGATCATATCAGGCAAGTACTGATGCATGAAAGTCCCAAGAACAAGTTCCACCCAAAGGAACAGGTGATAATGGAATAGAGGAGGTCTTGTCCTGACAAAGGGACAAAGAAGGGTTCCCCTCTTTCTGACCCATACCCTAAAGGGTGGCAGAAAAGAGTTAAAAACAGAAGCATAGGCCCGCAGCAGCTTTCTGTCTTGAGTTGAAAGGCTAAGGGGGAGGGGTTCAGATCATGGTGTGACAAAACCCTAAGGACATGCTGTGGGAGAGGAAGCTGTGCTCAAGGTGTCCTGGTGTGATGCATCCTCCTGAAGAAGTACTGAGGCAAAAATGGTAAAATAGAGGCAACTCAGTGGAGTCCTTGAGATCTCTGTGAGGCCAAGATGCTATGTGATATGCTAACGAAATTCTTAAGATATGTCATGGACAGAAGGAACATACTCCTACAGGGAAAGGATATGGTAGATGGAAAGTTCCTGGTTTTTACTAGAAAAGGAAATACCATTAAGCTATCTTCCCCCTCTGTAATAACACAGTGGTTTGGGGAAGAAATCGAAATAAAAATCACTAACATTGAGAACCAAGTACACCCTGACAGGCCTTTGACTGTGTATGACTCCAGCTCTACAGAGAGGAATCAGTTTTAACAGAATGTAGTCTGAGGGGCATATGAAGCCAATGCTATTCAATCTGTTGTCACTGACATCCACAGCCCTGGTAGCAGCACTGAGGGCTGTGATCCATTAAAGTCTTTCTGTGACCTCTGACCTGAGAAGTTGGTGACAGCGTCTCTCTTCATGCCCCTCCACGCTAAATGCAGCTATCAGAGCAAGAGGCAATCAAGGGCATTTGCTAAAAGAAAAGATAAGATGTGCAGACCTACTACGTATCCCCACAGGATGAAGGGCAACCCAGAAGCGGTACCCTGTGTTGTTTTCTCTTTTTAGAGAAAGGATTTATTTGTCCCATAGTTGAGGATGTTAGTCTAGCCTGACAGGCAAGGCATGCAGCAGGAGCAGCCTGAGGCCATGGTAACAGGTATGTGAGATGGATGTAAAGTAAAAAAAAATAAATAAAAATATTTCCTGTTTATAGAACTGTTGAAAGGTTTAATCAGATAGTTTGCATCATACGCACTGTGTGTGGAGAAAAAAGAGGTCGGCATCCACTGTGGGTCTCAGTCCTGGGGCTACTGTACACTTTCTTCATCAGCATGATGCAATATATTTACAGTAGCTTTTAATGTAATATGATTACAGAAGAGTTCAAATGGTTCACCTTACAATTCGCTCACTTTAGAACATCATACAGACCCTGCATGCTCAGGAGAAACTGTACTTTTTGCTCCTGGGTCAGGAGCAAGTGGAATGGCACACTTCCCTGATGTTGATGGTGACTGCAGGCCTCACAGCTCCCAGTTACGGCCTCTATAGAGACCCCACTGTGTGGGGGCTTGCTAAGTGGTAGTGTTGGGCAAACTAAATGCATGCTTGATGAACAGAATCTTCAGATTATAATAAACTTATCAGGATGTCATGTTATAGTAGACTAAGGAGTATTTGGGTCAGAAACATTCACACTAAAGTAAGAAATGAGATCAGGATGTTTCTGTCACTACAATCAAACATATTTTATTAATATTTAACATTAAAAAACATCAATCAACTTTTTAAACCAGCGCAATTTGGCAAAAGAATAAATTTGAACAAGTTAAAACTAGGAAAATGGGAGACACCAATTTAGTTATTGTGGGATTGTCTAATAGTATGTCTAGAAACACAATATAGAACATGCCAAAATTATAATTCAAAATTAATTCAAAAACATATACAGGAAGACAAGATCCAAATAATAATATCATATAAAAGATATACCACCTTTGAGAAAATTTACCTAAAGTGGACAAATTTTATTTCTGCCTTTTATTTTCTTGTAGTATGACCTCTTAAAAGTGACCCTGTGCCCTTTTTATTCGCTGCATATTTGTGCATTTTTACATTCAACCCACTGATCCTCACTTGGATATCCATTATAGAAACCCCCTTTTGTCTATGTCATGGGTTATTCTGCAGCCACAGAAAACACAATTCAAATTTAAAAGCTTTAGATACAGATGAAAAATGTTTTCTTGTTTGTTGTCCTGTGAAATAAGCAAAGTAAACAATGTTTTGAGCAGTTGGATCAAAGCATAACATATCTCTGCCTACATAGACTCTACAGAAAACCTCTCCCATGCTTTCTAAAGGGCAGGGCTGGGGATGCAGCCTAGCAGTGGGTTTTGTGTCTAGCACATAGAGAGCTCCAGATTCAAGTCTTAACACCACACCAACTACTGATAGCATTGGTATTCTGTATAAGGAAAGACAGTGCTGAGATTCAGACAAAAGTAGTTAAGTTGTTGTAAGTGTCAGTGTCAAATGTCTTCCTGTATTATTTTCTATCCTTTTGTTTGCTTGTTTTTGAGACAGGGTCTCTCTCTGAGCCTGGACCTCACTAGTTTGCTAGACTGGCCTGCAACAAGGATCCTCTGTTTCTGCCTTTTCAGTGTTGGGGTTATATAAAACTTCCATGCCTGACTTTAAAAACATAAATAGACAAAAATCATGTGTGTTGAGGATCCAGACTCAGTTCCTTACATGTGTGTGGTTGGTCTTCACTGAGCCATCTTCCCAAGCCCCAAACAGAAACTTTCTACAGTATTCTATTACATCCAATACTTTTATTTTTAAACATTCTTTATATACTTTAGTACATTATTATTTATTTGTATTTATTTGAGAGGCAGTAGTGAATATCAGAGGACAAATATGGGTCCCTGCCATCGAATTCAGGTTGTCGGGTTTAGTGGCAGGTGTCTCTGTCCTCTAGGACATCTTATCAAACATACATCATTTTATTAAATTAAATAGACTAGATGTTATAGAAGTTTTCTAAATGCTACTGGAATGTGTACACATGACATGATATGGCATGATATGATCTGTGAACACTTAATAGAACAATCACTATGCATAATACATAAGCAAACAGGTAGAGATGGGTTTGTGGTGTTTCTTTTCTAAGAAAAATAATGTAACTTTGAAAATGCATAATAAACACACACAAATAAATACTTTTTAAAGAGAGACATAACTCAGTTATAATATCTAAGAGCTGATAAAATCCTGAAACTAAGATCTATATATTCCCTTGCTTTCTTTATAATCCTTTTCCCCTTTATGTTTGTTTTATCTGTTTGCTCTTTGACTTACCATATGATACTATTTTATGAAACTATATCTTATAGAGAAAATATAAATAGGCAACTCAGCCTTTTGCCAGGCTTTTACTGGGGAAGGAATTTCCTTTGATTGGGTCTCACTCCATAGCCAGTCCTGGGATCTCTAACCCATCATGTAAACAAGGCTAGCTTCAAACGGGTGGTAGTCCTCATGCCTCGCCACCTGTGTGCTGGGATCCTTGATGTGTATTTCCTGCCCCATCCCCTCCAGCATTTTAATTAAAATAATCAAGAAGAGTTACCTCAACCTCATACCACACCTCTTGAAATGGAGGGATTTCTAGGTCTTTAGAAATGTCGTCAAATTTGAATAAAACTTTATTGAGTTTCTTTCACACAGGATCTAGAAGAGTTAAGTCATTCAAGCTATGGTGAATCTATCTGATGTCTGAGCTGGCATCTCATGTTCCCGAATGGAAATTGTCTGTCTGTCTCTCTCTGTCTCTGTCTCTGTCTCTGTCTCTGTCTCTGTGTATGTGTGTGTGTGTGTGTGTGTGTGTGTGTGTGTGTGTGTGTATGTGTGATATTCTAATGTGCTTCTTGAAATGAGAGAGATTTTCATTCGTTCTACATGTAGTTAAATTGACAACCAAGGTTAGCCATCAGAACACCACTCCTGGAACACTGTTCCTTCAGGCACTTGCATAATGACTCCATCTCATCAGTCACACCTTCGAGATGCTCATTCCCTTATGACCTGAGGAAGCACCTTCTCCATCTTTACTGCATTCAGCACTCAGTCTTCTCAGTAATATCAGTATGGGGATTTGTACAGATTTCCTGTGTGCTTGGTTTTGTCTGACTATATCTTGATCTGGCTGGTTTCTGCCATGGCTTCTAACTGGACAGCAGGGTCAAAGAGCAGGGAGTATAATTCTCATCAATTCCCTCTTTCTCTTTATGGCCCTGAACATATTTGGAGTAGGCTGGGTGGTCAATAGACAGTGATGTGTAGGTCACAAATGGATTCTTTGACCCAAGCAAGCAGTGACTGACACTTCATACAGAAGCCATTTGTTTTTCAAATGTTCTGAGCCTTTCTGTAATGAAAAGAAATGAGTTTCATTTGTTTAGCTCAGTTTCACAGATTTACCAAGACACAGACATCTGCCATTTGTAGGCATATCTCCAGCTAACTTTTACAGTAAAGTTATTTCTACACTGAAGGAACTCTGTAGTGTTCCCAAAAAAATTACTTATGAAAGGACTTGGGCTAAAGGAGCATTGAAAAGTGTTTCGTTTGCAGCTCCAGTGTGTGCATGGAGTCACTCATTAATGGGAATCCCTTTCCTGCTATGTATCAGGCATGTCATAGCCTAGGGATGCAATGATTGGATCCTGAACATAAGGACTAGTACTTGGCTCCTTGAATACACAGTGAAATTAACTCAGTCTTGAACATCAGGAAGGATTTTCTAGTGATGTGCCATTTAAGTCAAGACCCAAAAGACAAAAATACACTTTGAGGCCTGTCTATAGCTGAGCCCAAGAAGCAGCTTAGGGGGAAGTTGAATGATCCTGGTGAGCTTTGAGCACAGAATATCAGGAACAAGAGGTGACATGAATACAAGTCAGTAGTTAGTGTATTCTAAAGAAGAGATCTGAAATCATTGACTTATCTCTTCTAGTAAATGGGACAGCAGTTTTTTCAACACAGCTTTGTACCAATGACTTTGAGTTCTAGGGTTTACTGGGTCACATGGTGCCTAGTGAACACTGGATAACATTCCATTAAATTGATGCAGTTAAATAAGTTGAAGACAGTAAGCTTTTTTCAGGACCACTCCATTCCAGTGGAAGAAATCACTGCTCTTGAGTGTGTTTCTATCCACTGCTTCTTCATTTATTTAGTATGCCACCTTGGAGGAAACCAGGAAGGCCAGACACAGACATGATAGTGATTTGCAGTCCTTCCTGCCAGAGCTACTGTCTCAGGAAATGGAAGCAGCCATTCCCAACACAGTAGGGAACGTCTTTTAGCTTTTGAGTTACTTGAAGTGTCAGGATCATTTAATTTTTCAGAATTTGCAATATTAAAAAATAGTAAAATGGAGAGAAAAGTCCAAAAGAAGAGAAATAGTAGACACTGCAGACTTGTTTCCATGTCATCAGCCAATAAACGATGTCTAGACTCTGTCCATCACTCCCATCTGGAGAGATCGCCTGTTGTTACATAAGAAATGAATCAAAGAAAAACAATCACACACGTGGGAGAAGCAGCAGGCTCTTCGAATTTGTCTCCCTTAGGAAGGCTTTGCCAACAGGAAGGCAACTCTTCCAGCTCAGCCAACCGACACTTTATGCAAACTGCTCCAGTTCCCAGCTATTGAACCCTCCTGACCAGCCAAGCCATTTCTGAGTAGCTCAACACTTCTTACTTTGACCCAGACCCAAGGATTTCCTGAACCCTGAGAATTCATATGAAGAAGATTATATAAACTTTCCATGATTATATTTTCCTGAGCTTGAAACCAAATTAATATTTGAGCATTCTGCTATCTAGGGTGAGTATTTCTGAGTAACTGGTCAGGCTTTTACATGGGATGGGGATACAGGTTTATTTGAGGATGTAAGACAGTAGTGAGAACTTGGTCCATAGAGAACTAGTCATGCAAATGAACAAAGCAAGAACAATGGTTCTAAACCTCTGCTTTGGCTCTCCACAGCTCCTTAGTCTTTGCTTAGATGACACCTTTTGCTTCTTTAGGTTTCTGTTTGTTGCTCAATTCTTATTCCCAATTTTGATTCCTGAAACCTTCACAGGAGAAAGGGCACTGTTAGAGTAATAGAAGCAGGAGGAAGCTGATACTTCAGGCTGGTTAGGAAGGAGGGTTTCTGGAATCTTCCATGGTGTTTTGTTCCTTCTCTGCATCTTTAGATATTTGGGAAGAAGAAATCAAGCAGTTGGTTTGGGGAATTACTGACTTGTTTTCTCAAGGCAGCTCACTTAGTAGCCCAGGTTAGCTTTGAATTCTCACAAAGTCAGACTGCCCTCAAACTTCCGTGTTTTCCAGATTGACCTCAAACTTGGAACCTTCTTCCCTTAGCTTCTTGAGTGCTGAGATTACAGACATGTGACACCAAACCAGGATAAGAGACTTTTTTGAGGCAGTTGTGTCATGCTATGGTTGCTGGACCACACATTTATGATTGATCTGGGGCCCTTGAAGTACTGTGTTCATGAGCTCACACAATGAGTTGAGGGCTTCATGCTCTCAAATGACTGTGTCCATAACCAACAGCAACTTGGGAGGGAAAGAGTTAATTTTCCCTTGCAGTAGGGCAGGAATGTAGAGCTGTAACTTAGGGCAGGAACTGGAAGCAGGAACTGAAGCAGAGACCATGGAGAAATGCTGCTTACTGGCTTGCTCAGTTTGCTTTCGTATATACCTCAAGTCCACCTGTCTCACAGTGAGATGGATCCTTCCACATCAGTCATCAATGAAGAAAATACCCCATAGACTCATCTTCAGGCCATTATGATGGGGTATTTTCTCAATTGAGGTTACCTATTCTCAGGTGGCTCTACTTGTGTAAAGTTGGTAGAAAACCAACCAGCATAGGCTTCCTCTACTTATGTGTGGCCAGCTTCCTTTAGAGGATTAGACACAGCTGCTTTGAGAGTAAGGGATATAAATCCATGGATATGACTGGAAAGCATGACGCTCATAATCACTTTTATCCAAGTCACCCAGCCTTGGTGCTGGGTTCTCTAAAGGCTTTGACTGTTAATCCTGCATTTTAATCTTTTCCCATTTTGTACTGCTGTTTCTTCTCCAGGAAGCCAGAAACAGCAACACAGCTGCCCTTTAGATCCCTGTCCAATCCAGGTCTTTATGCTTCTGTTGACTTCCTAACAGTTTAAAGTTTAGGTGCTTGAGTTGAGCATATAACTCCTGGGCATATCCAGTGTATGGGCCATGGGCAGTATGAACTCCAAGATCACTACTGATTTGCCTATTGTACAATCCCAAAACTCTTTAAAGCACTACAAGAGTTTTTTGTGTGTGCTTCTTAAGCATGAATGTGGCCACTGACAACTTTGTGTGTAAATAAATGTCAGAATACTGCAAAAGCCTGACTCATCTCTAGAGGTGTTAATGTTTTAAAACGTTTAATAACACAAATACAACCATTACAGAGCTCTTAATGCCTAGAGTGAATCCTCACATTAGATAAAGTTTTGGGCAAGGCATTGGTATTATTCTGTTTGTCCATTACTTAGTGTAGATAGATTCTAATACAATTTGATCTGGAGACAGAAGTTTGAGTGTGTAAAGTTTTGGAAGTTCAGGGTCATGGTAAGAGGAATGGAGAAGTGAGGGAGAGGAGGGAAAACAATTAATGAAATGCATATTACTCAGACTTCTCCCTCAGTGAGAAATTGGGGGTGTATTCCAAGGTACATGTCTCAGATTTTTCTTATCTAAGTGGTAAAAAAAGCATAATCTTGCAAAACAGTGCCACTAGCCAAGGACTAAGCACTCAATACATGAACCTATGGGGATACTTCATAGTCACACCGTATAACAAGAAAGCTCCCAGGACTGTTGATTCTCTGTCACCTCTAGCCTACCTTGCTGTCATCAGAGAAACTGGTTGATGGGTCAGGATAAATGTGCTCAAGCACAGAGGTGAAACTAAACATGGGTAGTTTATGCCATTAATGTGATGGACACAAAGCTCAACAGCTTAGATCAAGCTTGATTTTAGGTGAACATACTTGTTAAATGTTCAAATTCTCCTGGGAATACTGCTAAGTGTATCACAACTGTCTTCTGTTATCGTATTTATTTTGATAACACAAACACACGTGATACATGAAAGTCTAACCTATGTTTTTCCCTCATGTGCTTTTAGTGTCCTATCTAAGGGTCTACTGCCAAATCCATTCCTACAAACACATCGTCCATGTTTTCCCACACAACGTTTATGGTTTTAGCTCCTGTGTTTGTTTTTGCTCAGTTCTGGAGTTCAGTTTGATTTTTGGTTTGAGAAGATCCAGGTTTATTCTTGTTCACCTCTTATTCAGTTGTGTAGCACCCGTGGATGAAGAGACTTCACTTTCCCTCTTGAGAGTTTTTGGGGATCCAGATCCTCCATCAGTTGACCACAGATGTACGGCTGAGATCCAGACTCAGCTCTGTCCTATGGTCCTTATTCTCACTAGTACTTTATGTGTATGGTGCTTTTTTTTCACATGCTTTTGACTTGGATGGTACAAGCATTCCAGTTCCATTCTTTTCTTGAGAATGGTCTTAGCTAATCAGAACACCTCTCAAATCCATATGAGTATGAAACTCAGACTAACCATTTCTACACAAAGATTGCTGGAATTTCAATAGGGTTCACATTCATTTCCAGATTGCCTTGAGCAGTGTTTGCTCTTCTAATAGATGTAAGCATCCTAGTCCATGACTATGGGATAGTTTCACATTTACTTCATCTTCTTCAACTTCTTTCAGCAGTGGTCCTCAGTTCTCAATGAACAAGTCTTTAACTTAGTTTGGTTTATTCATACATACTTTATTCTCTGAATGCTGCTGTAAATCTTGTATTCTGTATTCATAATCTTCTTTCTGTCTTCATGATTGATGGTGTTTAGAAAAGTGATGTTTCATGCGTTAATCTTGCTCAGCTGCAGTTTTCCTGGATCATTTATTGGCTCTAGGTTTTGTGTTGAATTTGGGTGATTTCTATCATAGGATTATGCCCCTAAAATACCCCTTTACCTCTTTGGAATAGGAGGCATTTTGCTTGTCTTTCCATGATTTCTCTGGAAATGTTGAGTGGTGATGAAGAAGCTGGCTCTTGGTGTGACTCCTGGCCCAGAGGGAACGCTTTCAGACTTCCACCATTAGGGAATGTGTTAGCTCTGAATTTGTCATAAATACTTTTGAGAAAATTCCTCTTATTTCCCTGTCTCTTTCTCTTATGAAATGCCATCCCTGAAGTTTTGTTAAGAAATATTATCAGGTGATTTCCCCCTTAATTTTATCAATAAGATTTATTTCACTTATTGATTTTCTTATGATGAGTTCTTTTTTGTCTCAAACTTTTGTATATCAAATGGCATTATTGGGAAAGTGTAAAGAAAGAGTATCATACATCTAAAAAGGACTTATTATCCAGAATATATAAAGAACTGTCCACAGCAACTAATAACATAATTCAGGTAAGAAATAGCCGACTGCAATGGACAACCCTCCACAGACAACCTGCAAGTGGACAGAAGGAAACATCTGGAAAGACATTCTGCATCATTTTCCAGTGGAATAAACAAACTGGGTCATACAGATGCCACTTTATAGCCCAAGGACAGAACAGGAAAGGGACAGAAAGCAACATGAACTAGTTAGGGTAAAAAGATCACCTGCGCACTGCATTGAGGATACAGATGATTAAGCTACTGCAGGCATTTTTTGTTTAAAGATTCCTTTAATTTTAGATTTTGTATATGGCTGTGTTGCTTGCATGTGTATCTGTGTATATGTGTGCTTGCTGCCTGTTGAGGCAAGAGGAAGAAGTAGGGTCCCCTGGATTTAGAGTTACAGATGATTGTAAGTTACAGTGTGAGTGCTGGGAATTGAACCTTGTCCACTGGAAGAGCAGCTAGTGTTCCCAACTTCCATGTCACCTTCCCAGCATTCTGGAGAAATTATTTAGTTTCTTAAAATATGAGCCTGTTTGAGCCACCCTTATTTAAACCTGAACAAGGGTGCTTTTATGAAACTTGGAGAGACAAAATGAACTGGGATGAAGATCAGGTGATTCCTCCAGGTTGTTTTCAATGTTATTGTAATCAGTATACTCTATCAACCAATGCTGGCCTTACACACAGACACTTACTTAGTTTTACCGTGACCATTTAGTTGAGCGTTGGGTCTAAGAGTTTCAGTCAGTGAGTGAGCTTTACCATACTGTTCAGAACTTGTGTATCAGTTGTGACCAGCATGATGTAGAGCTAACAGAGCTTTGCTTCAAACCCAACTAGACTGAAGCAAGCCGTTCCATATTCACTGGAAGTTACTAACATCCTCTATTCCTGAAGGGCCAGCTGTCTGCCCCGGCTGTTGTAAAAGGGAAGGCACCCCCTATTTTCTGCTGAAACTCACACAGAAATGTACTAGAAGAATCAAAGTAAAAGAGCTAACCAAGAAACAAGTTGGTGCCCAATAGTGTGTTGAACAATGTCAGATTCCCGGGTCTGCAGTAATGTGCAAGTGACTCTCTCACACTCGCTGGGTGGGGGGAAGAGCTGCACTTTCAGTGAGTCATGCTCCAGTTACTACTTTTATGGCTTTCTATGATAATTGGTTCATATGCTACCTTGCATATGGATTCATTAACTCTCTTATTAACTCCTGTTCCTTGCTCTGCCAAAGTTGGAGGTGGTGATCTCAGGTTTCTACCCATCTCCTTATTTGCTCTGGAGGATTAAGAGTGATAGGTACATACTGTTGAGTTAACATAGCCCATGGGAATAGTCTATTCAGGATTCCATCATGATGTTGGGGCATTTATGTACTTATCCTTGTGTATTTGTATTTTTATAATAAAAAACATTAAAGAACATTTAGAGAACACAGAAATGAATTTTAGAGTAAATTATAATCAGCAATTACCCAGAAATACTTGCTATTAATCTTAATACATTTATTATGTATTTCACATGCTTTCTGTTTTGGTTACTTTTCTACTTGCTTTGTCAAAACACCATGGCCAAAACAACTTATAAAAGTATTTAATTTGGGTTCTCGAGGTCCCAGGGAGTATTAAAGTTCATAGCCATCGTGGCATAAAGCATGGGCAGGCAGACAGGCATGGTGCTGGAGCAACATCTGAGCACTTAGATAGGATCCACAGCATGAAGCCGAGTTCCTTTTTATTTTTTATTTTATTAAAAAAGAATTCTTTTTTCATACAATATATGCTGATTATAGTTTCCTCTCCCTCTACTCCTCCCAGTTACTCTCAAACTCCTCTACCTTCCAGATCTTTCTCTCATTAGACAAGAACAGGTTTCCAAGAGATAACCACCAAATGTGACAAAATAAAATATAGTAACACCAAGCAAAAACTATTATATTGAAGCTTGTCATAGTAACCCAACAGGAGGAAAAGAGTCCCAAGAGCAGGCAAAAGAGTCAGAGATCCAATCCATAAGAATATTAAGCTAATAGTTATACTGCATATGCAGAAGACCTGGTGCAGACCTATTTAGGCTCCGTACTTGCTGCTTCAGTCTCTGTGAGCCCTTATGTGCCTTGTGAACCTATATGTTGATTCAGAGGGCTTTCTTCTCCTGGTGTCCTCAATCCCCTATGAGTCTTACACACTTTCTGTGGGGTTCCCTGAGCTCTAAGGGGAAGTATTTGTTGGAGACCTCTCATTTGGATTCTCTCCTTATAATGTCCTCATTAGGATCACCTTCATAGTGGGCTTTTGGGTTTGTAGTTATTTCTTAGCATCTGGTCCCATCTGCTGCAAGAGGAAGCTTCTGGGATGATGGCTGAATGAGACATTGATCTATGAATTTAGCAGTATATAATTAGGAGTCATTTTACTGATACTTATTTCTTAGAAATATTTTCTTAGATCAATAGTGTTTGGTTCTACCCTAGGTCTCTGGGATATCTAGTCTCTGGTTTTTGGTTACCCAAGGAGTTTCAGGTATGGGTTCCATTTCATGGAGTGGGCCTTAAATCAAATCAAACATTGATTGGCTACTCCCACAAGTTCTATGCCACCATTGTCCTAGCATATTTTGCAGGCAGGACAGATTGTAGGTTAAAGCTTTTGTGGCTGGGTTGGTGTTTATGTTTCTCTTTTGGCAGCCTGCAGAGTACCTATCAATCTTCTTTGATTACTTTGGTTTAAAGTTTATTTTGTTAGATATTAATATGGATATACCAGCTTGCTTTTTGGGTCCCTTTGCTTGTAATATCATTTTGTTATGTTTTTTTCAAACATTTTACCCTGAGGTACTAGCTATCCTTGTTACTGAGGTGTGTTTCTTGGAGCAGCAGGAGGGGTTCTGTTTTCAGATCCATTCATTCAGTCTGTGTCTTTTTATTGGAGAATTGAGACCAGTGATATTGAGAGTTATCAATGACCAATGATTGTTGATTCTTATTTTGTTGTTGTTGATGATGGTGCTGGGTGTGTGTGTGTGTGTGTGTGTGTGTGTGTGTGTGTGTGTGTGAGAGAGAGAGAGAGAGAGAGAGAGAGAGAGAGAGAGAGAGAGAGAGATTCCTTATTTTTATTTTGGTGTGTGAGATTATTTATTTCCTGTGTTTTTATGGGTATAGGTAACTTCCTTAGGTTAGATATTTTTTTCCTTCTGACATCTTCTCTAGGAATGGAGTTATAGATAGATATTGTTTAAATTTGTTTTTAACCATGAAATATCTTATTATCTACATCCATGGTCACTGAAATTTTGCTGGGCATAGTAATCTGGGCTGGCATTTGTGGTCTCTTAGAATTTGCAGCAAATCTGTCTGTAACCCTCTGGGTTTTAGTGTCTCCATTGAGAAGTCAGGTATTATTCTAAGAATAAATCTGCCTTCATATGTTACTTCGTCTTTTTCCCTTGCCAGTTTTAAAATTATTTCCTTGTTCTGTATGTTTACTGTTTTCATTATTATGTGATACATGGATGTTCTTTTCTGGTCCAATCTATTTAGTGTTCTGTATGCTTCTTATACCTTTATAGGAAACTCTTTCTTTAGGTTAGAAGGTTTTTCTTCTACGATTTTTGTTGAAAGTACTTTCTGGGTATTTGAGCTGGGATTCTTCTTCTTCTATTCCTATTACTTTTAGGTTTGGTCTTTTCATAGTGTTCCAGATTTTCTGGAAGTTTTCTGTCATGAGAATTTTAGATTTAACATTTCTTTTACCACCAGTGTATTCATTTCTGCTGTTGTATCTACAACACCCGAGCTTCTCTCTGCTATCTCTTGTATTCTCTTGGGAAAACTTGACTTTGTAGTGCTTCAAATTTCTAAATTATTTATTTCCAGAATCCTCTTAGTTTGTGTTTTCTTTGTTGTAGCTACATGCATTTTTATGTCTTGTTTTATTCATTTCCTTCAACTATTTGGGGATATATATATACATATATATATATACACACATATATATATACACATATATATATTTGTATATACATATACACACACACACACACACACACACACACACACACACACACACATATATATATATATATATATATATATATATATATATATATATATGATTTATTCATTTTCTCCAGTTTTTTCCTTGAATTCTTTAAGGAATTTACTCATTTTCTCTTTAATGACTTCTATCATCTCCCTATAGTTGCTTTTAAGGTTTTTTTTTTTTAAATCATGCTTCAGTATGTTCAACTATGGGGCCTCCTGTGGTAGGATAGCTGGGCTCTAGTGGAGATGTATTTACTGTGGTTTTGCATTGGCATCTAGGTATCTGGGTTTGAGATGATTATTGGTCTAGTTGCTGATTTCTGGATTTGTCCTTGTTTTTTGTTTGTGGGTGTTCTGTTCTTTGGTTTCTGTTTCCTCTCTGGAGTTTTAGAATGTGATGGCTCTATGTTGTCTTTTTTTCCTTGCCTGCTCAGCTGGTGTGTTCACAGGGAATGCCTGGTGGTGTTGAAGGCTGAAATACTGGGATGAGTTGGGGGAAAGAAGGTTGGAGGAGAAGGTCTTTTGATTCACTGGGATTGGGGTCAGAGATGAAAGGGAAACTACAGCAGATTTCGTGCTACAGGGCTGTGGACAAGACTGGAGGAATTTGATCTCATGAACAGTAGGAGAGGTGTAGGTCCACCTTCAGCCTACTTGTTGCTCTGGGAGTAGTAGTCCTTGGGTTAGCAGGAGGTGCCTTTAAGGGGTGGAATATGGTACAATGCAATGAGTGGGGAGGGAGTTAGAAGGGGATCTGTGGGAGATGGGAACAGGGGAAAGGGAAGACTGTCATGGGTGTTCTGTTGCAGAGATAGGGATGAGACTGGGTGATTGTATTTGGAGGTGAAGAGTATTGGCAGTCTTCAGCTAGCATACCTGTTTCCATGTTCTGCTCAGCTGGTGTGCTCCCAATGAATGCCTCCTGGTGTTAGAAGCTTGGATAACAGGATGAGTTAAGAGAAGAAAGATTAGGGGAGACCAACTTTGTTATTTGTTGGGCACTGGGTCAGAAATGAAAGGGAGATCACAACATTTTTTTTTTTTTTTTTTTTTTTTTTGCTACAGAACTGGGGATCACTGTGGGCTTTTTAAAACTCAAAGGTCACACCTCATAACAAACCTTCTCCAACAAGGTCACACCTCCGAATCCTTTTCAAGTAGTTCCACCAACTGTGAACCAAGCATTGAAATATGAGAGCCTATGGGGCCCTTTCATATTCAAACCACAATATTCTCCTAGTTTGCTTTCTATTGCTGTGATAAAACACCATGACAAAAAGTAATTTGGAAAGGAAAGGATTTATTTGAGCTAATAACTCATTTCATGAAGGGAAGTTGGGGCAGGAACTCAAGAAGGAACCTGGAGGTAGGAACTGAAACAGAGGAGTGCTGCTAACTGGCTTCCTCTTTCTGGCTTGCTCAGACTGCCTTTCTTGTAAAACCCTGAGTACTTGCCCAGGGGAGGCACTGCCCATAGTGAAGGCAAGCCCTTCTATATCAATCTTTACTGGAAAAACTTCCCTGCAGACTTCTTTAAAATCCAATCTCATGGAAGTATTTTCTCAACTGAAGTTCTCTCTTGCCAGATATCTTGGTTAGGGTTGCTGTTGATGTGATGAAACATCATGACCAAAGCAACTTGAGAAGGAGAAGGTTTATTTGGCTTAATCATCCACATCATAGCTCATCATCAAAGGACATTAAGACAGGAACTGCAAAGGGAAAAAATCTGGAGGAGGAAGGAACTGAAGCAGAGGCCATGGAAGAATGACGTTTATTGGCTTGCTCCCAGTGGCTTGCTCAGCCTGTTTCTTATAGAACCCAGGACCACAGCCCAGTGTGGTCCCACACACAATAGGCTGGGTCCTTCCACATCAGTCACTAATTAAGAAAAATGTCCTACAGCCCAATCTTATGGATGTATTTTCTCATTTGAAGTTTTCTCCTCTCAAATGACTCTAGCTTGTGTCAAAGTGACAAAAAAAATCCTAAGCAGTATACTTGCATGCATATACATTATAACATTGCATTTATGTTGTGCATATAGTTTGTGTCTTACTATTTAAAAGGCAATGTGAATATTGTCACATATCATAAGGTGTGTTTTCCCCTAGCTTACTTGCTGTTGAGTTTAATTTGTCATTGAATGTATATTTTTATATGTTCTTTAGCTATGTGCTACGTCTATGGCATATTTTTATTTATATTAATAGTTAAGTTTAAGTATTTCAAAAGTATTCTTAAATGACAGGTTCTGTTTTGTCACATTATCTGGATAAAACATATTATCTTTGTTCTGCACATGAGTCAGAAGGGAATCTCTTGACTTTTTCTACAGATTCTTCTTTGCAAACATCTTCAGTATCATATCATTTAAAGTAAAGCATACTTTAATAGAGTTTTAATTCTATACACTATCTTCTTTTAGGATAGCCAATGGCACATTTTATGTCCCCAGAGTTCTCATACTGTAGTGAATTCTGGCAGTGTTTTAACTACTGACATTCAACTGTAGTGCGTGTAAGGGGATGCTTTCATTGGGTGTTCATTGCATTGTTATTGGGAGCACATCTTTGATTCTGTTTCCACTAATAGAAAATTTTAGATCAATAAACTTTATTTTTGAGACCAGTTTTAATTCACAGAAAAGCTGAGTGGAAAGTAGAGTTCCTCTATATACCCTGACCTCCAGCCTTGATAGCCATCCCCATAGCAGTGCATTGTTACAATCTGTACCTTGCCTAGCTCACAGTTTGCAGTGCACAAATATCTAGCAACACATACCTAGCAAGGCCATGCTGTACAGTGTACTTTTGCTGTCTTAAATGTTCTCTTGACAGTTGTCCTAGAGTATTTTCTGTGGCTATGATAAACACATGACCAGAAGTGGCTTGAGGAGGAAACATTTTATTTCAGGTTATAGGTTATATAGTTCATTACTGAGGGATGTTGGGTTAAAAACGAAAGCAGAGGAAGAAGTTTGAATCAGAAACACTGAATGATGTCTTACTAGCTTGCTCCCAGGATCACGTTCAGCTGTCTTTCTTATGTATCCCAGGCTCCTTTCTAGGAATAGTACTACCCTCAGGTAGCTGGGCTTTCCAAATAAATTGATGAGCTTTGGGGTTAGAGAGAAACCCTGCCTCAATTTATAAGACAGATCATGATCTCAAAAGACTGACATCAACATATATATGAACCCACAACCCACACATGAACACACACATGTGGTTATTTGCATAATTTATATAATAGCCCTCTATTTGATGATCCTTTTGCAAGTATCCTCTCCAGTATGGCATTCATTTTTCACTCTCTTGGTAGTAGTTTTTGCAAACCATAAAAATTTGTTCTAATTAATTCCAGTTTATCAATTCTTTTCTTATGTCTCAATCATGTTGTATTGTACATCAAAACTGTAATACTATACTCAAGGACAGGTGTTTTCCCTCTTAGTAACTATGAGTCTTATAGATTTACAGCTTATAGTCTGGACTATTACCCATCTCAGGTAAATTTATGTGATGAGTGAGATCCATTTTTGCTGTTGTTGTTTGTGGATGCAAGTGGTACCTGTTGGCACATAGACCTCCTCATCATTGTATTGCATCTGCTCCCTTGTCAGAGATCAGTCAGCTGATCTTGTTTATATCTGGCCTGTATTCTGGGTACATTTCTAGCCTATCTATTGTGTTGGGTTGCTCTGTTTGTCTCATTGTTCACCAGAATCATACTCTCTTGATCACTGTGATTTTATAGTAAGACTTAATATTGAGCTGTGTCAATCCCTCGAGCTCTTCAATAGGGAGCTGACTATTCTAGGTCTTTAGTATCTCCACATAAACTTCAAGATCAGCTCATCAATAGCCATCAAATGATCTTTGACTATGACTGTCTTAGTTACTTTTGTTGCTGCCAAGGTAGGCTATCTCATAAGATCAACATAAGAAGGAAAGTTTATTTTTACTCATTGTCCAATATAGGAAAAAAAGACAGTGCATCCACACTCTGGAAACAGAGGTGAGAACTGGTGCTGAGTCCTGAGGCCCCGAACATAGGATGGTGGTGCCCACAATCAGGGTAGCTCTCTCCACTTCCATTAAAACTCTTTGGAAATCTCTCACAGAAACAATCAAAGGTGTGTTTCCATGGTGATTCTAAGCCAGTGAAGTTGACAATGAAAATTAACCATCAAAGTGATCTCATTTAGAATAAGGCCATTGACAGGTATAATTAAGGCAAAGATTGAAAACAAGATTGTCTGTAATTAGAGTGTGGTTCTCAGCTAGTGATAAGGCTCCTAAAAGAGACACAAAGAAGAAACAGTGACCCCAGAAAGAAATATGGGTGACGGCAGAGGCAGGTGCAGGAAGATGTGAGTGTAAGCCACTCAGTTACTACACTTTCAGAAGCTGGGAAAAGCAAGGATTGTCCCCTAACACTTACCAAGGTAACGTGGACATGTCCTCATCTTGATGGAAGACATGGCTTTGAGAACCGTGAGAGAATAAAGTTTTATTAATCTAAGTCACCAAGTGCATGGCCATTTGTTATGTTTATTCTAGAACATGAGTCCATGTGGAAATCTGAGATGTTATCTTTTCTTGTAGATTTTAGTTTTTCTCGCAGAGGTCCCAGGACATGAATGGGGCCCAGATGCATGCCTTGCCATCTGCCGTCCTATCACTTGGAACCATTTCTAAGCACGAAGGAAACAGTACCAATCCCCGCAGCTATCAAGATAGGCAGTCTTCCGGGAGACAGTGAGGGAAAAGATGTGTTTCTCATCAAAAGCTGTATGAAAATGTTCTCAGTTATTTTTCCCTCCATTGTGGGAGTGATACAAAAATTGAAGTCTTCTTGCCTACACCCAAGAAAATTCTTCCGTGGTCGGGGGAAGATGAAATATGGAGCTTAGGTTCATTGCACAGGCACAGCCATATCGACACACAATGTAGCTAGAGACCAGAGCAGAGAAGTCTGATTCTGAACCCTGAGAACACGGGAAACAGCTGATGATAAGGCAGAAAAATGTGTGGGATGGTTGCCTTCATGGACCTTCCCTTAGCAGATGCAGTATAGGAGTCTACCACATAGCTTCCTCATGCATCATGGCTGTGCACCCCAGGGTACCCCAGCCCCCACGTGTCCTTGCTGGATAGTCAAGGTTGACCATCAGCTGCCTCTGCACTGGCAAAGAGGCATGCCCCATGTTTCTCACTCTCCCGGCAGGAAGACCAGACACAACGTCAGCTTTGGGACCTACTGGGCAGTAGTATAACAAATCACTGCTATGGGAACACAGATCTGCTCTCCCATTTGCTTGTGAGACTTTCGTATGAGCTACAGGTTGGTGGGTGTAGACAACCTGCCTTGCCCTTTGGTCCTGGGTTCGCAAGTGATTGATGGTATTGGGATACTTAATTGCTCACCACACCACTGGCATTTTATCCCAGTGAATAGACCTTTCCCTTTCTTACCCTTCCCTTCCTCTCCTTCCTCTCCCCTTCCATCCAGTCTCTTCCCTTTCTTTCTTTTCTTCCCTCCCTTCCTTTTGCCTTCCTTCCTCACCCTTCCTTCTCTTCCTTTCCCTTCCCATCTTTTCCCCTTCCCTTCCTTCCCCCTTCCATTCTCTTTCTCCCTTCCCTTCCCCTTCCTTCCTTCCTTGCCTTCCTTCCTTCCTTCCTTCCTTCCTTCCTTCCTTCCTTCCTTCCTTCCTTTCCTTTTCTGCTTCCAGCCTGTCCTAATTACTATTAGTCTTCATTGTCACCTTGGCCGAATTTGCAGTCACCTAGCAAACATAGCTCTGGACATGTTAAGGAGAATGTTTGCAAACAAATCAGCAGAGGAGAGAAATGGATGGCCATCCTGAATGTAGGTAGTGCCATCCCAGGGGCTGGGGTACCTGGCTGGAGTAAATTAGGAAAAGGCAGGAAATCGCCTGGCTCCCAGCATCCATCATCTCTGCTCCTTGATTATGGATGTGGTGAAAGCAGATGCTTCATGCCCTCACTGCCTTGCTTTCCCTACCCTGGGGACTGTGCCCTCAACTGTGATCCTCAAAAAACCATCAGAGTTGCTACTAGCAGGCTATCCTGTCAGAGGAAGTAGATCTGTAGCTAATCCCGCCCCCTTCCATTCACCCCTGCTCCCTTCTTCCTCCAGCTTCTAATCTGCCTTCTGCTGGTGGTGAGTTGGGGGAATTAGTAGGACACGAAATTGAGAAGTTCTCCAAATATCATAGATTAAAATCCTTTTTAAAATGTTCAAAGTTTTTTTTAAAATATCTGAAGGTAATAGAAACTATGGCAGGTGGAATAATGCAGTTCAGCTGAACTACAAGGCATCCAGAGAATGACGGCCTGCTGCCAGGAACTACGTGCATGAAACTGCCGGGCGATGAGTAGGAAGCAAGTCATTCATCCTGGTACCTGGCCTGTAACACAGACTATGGTTTTGTGTTCTAAGTGCCTATGGACTGTTGGAGAGATCAGAGAATTCACCAGAAGGAAAATGATAAAGCAAAGCAAAGCAATATGCATGCATAAAGAATGTGGGGGTAAAACAGAGCTAGTAGTTTGAGAAAATGTCTATTTGTTAAAAATGTTTCTTGAAACCTGTCCTGCATGAGTGTAGTGGGCGTAGTTATCAAGGAGAATAGAGCAGACACATCAGTCCCTGGGAGGAGCATAGCAACGTGATAAATTTCAGAAGAAAAGTAGGCCTCTGGCTTATTAAGACACACTGTCCTTGCTGGTCAGTGGCTGACAATGAGCAGCCCTTGTTGTAACACTCTTCTCCATCCACCTTACAACAGATGACAGGATTTCATCTTTCAGGATGCTTAATGGTATTCCATTGTGTGTATAAGTCACACTTTGCATATTCATTCATTTGTTGATGGACAAAGAGGTAGACACAGAAAGAAAGCAGGTTTTTTTTATTGAATCTGCAGGAACTGATTTCATTCAAGTACAGGGTAGGCTTTTGTTACTAGAGGGTGCATGGAAAGCCTAATCAGTGTGTAAGAAGTTATTAGTGGGAAGCTCTGGTGTTCGAGATCACTGTATGTGATTAAGTACTACATTGCATAGCTCAATATAGCTAGCAAAACTAGAATTTTCTCACTATGAAAATGCTCCGGACTGAAGACCTAAGCAGTTGATCTCATCTTGACTTGGCAAATATCAAAATGTCACCCTGCATCCCATAAGTATTATGTATTAGTCAGTAAAGTTATGCTACTTGGGAGATGGAAGCAGGAAGATCAGGAGTTCATGGACAATCTCATCTATGTTGTTAGCTCCAGGTTGGACTACATGACATAATGAGACCCCGCAACAGGCACACAAAACAAAACAGGCCTAAACAAACAGAAAACAAAACCCGTGAGAGGGATGGAAGGCAGCTCCGTGGTTGGCATGCTTATCGCTTGCAATGCAAATGTGACAGATCATAGTTTGCATCCTCAGAAAACCCACATCCATGCCTAGTGGGGGTGCCGCCTGCCAGTAATTCCAGGTCTGAAGGTAGAGATGAGGGTTGCCAGAACAAGCTGGCTCAGGTTTGATCAAGAGACCCCCCCTGCCTCAGTGGGTAAGATGGAAAGAGTAAGTGAGGGAGGGTGACTCCCAACATTCACTTTAGGCCTCTAAATGCACAAGACCCACCCACAGGCAAATGTGTGTATACACAGGCGCGCACGCACACACACACACACACACACACACACACACACACACACACACACACACACACATACGCATGTACATAGCTTAAAAAGGAAAAAGGAAAAAAATCTTGAAAAGCCAGTTGCTCCTTCCCTCAGCTCATGCCTCCTGCAAGGCTGTTGGTTCTAAATTGTCCCCTCTCTTTTCTGAGACCTGCCTGTGACTCTGAACATGTCTTTCCCTTAAAGTAGAAACATCTGTAAATTCCTCTTATTCTATAAATTCTACTAGTCATTAATTCCTGGTCGGGAAAAGTATCTTATTTCTTTTTCTTATATATTTCATTCCCCTTACTCTGTATGCTTTCTGTCTCATTTAAAAATCAGCTTTATTGAGATACAATCCACTCACACAGAGTCCATCTCTGCAAAGCATGGGATTCAATGAGTTTCACACTATGATATCTTTAACTTCAAAACCCGCGGCAGGACACAGAACAAAATCTCCCACTGAACCATTTCTAAGGAGCAACTCGGTATAGATGTGATCGATTCCCTAAATATACAAATACAAGCTGCAGCCGGGTAGAGTCCAGGGAGGTAAAAACCTCAAGTACTCAGGGCCAATGAAGCAGCCGGCACAGCTAAAGGGACCATCTTGACTGATGCCATGGCCATGTCTCCACGTGAGCCACTGTAGAAGGAAACACATCCAAGGTATCTAA
Organism: Uromys caudimaculatus; assembly: GCA_028551405.1. Lineage (NCBI taxonomy): Eukaryota > Metazoa > Chordata > Mammalia > Rodentia > Muridae > Uromys > Uromys caudimaculatus. The sequence goes on along the minus strand of CM052708.1, from coordinate 59,650,691 downwards.
GGTACCAAACGGCACGGCATGTTTTGGGTTTTTCCTTATACCTTTTCAGCTTTTTTGTTTGTTTGTTACAAATCTGGATGCAAGGCTGTTCATCAGGCTGAGTCTTCCCAGGCTGTATCACGGCATTTCTTCACCTTCACGACCGCCACCAGAACGCCTGCGGAGGAACACCATCAGCAATGCAGCCATTTCCCAGATGCAATGCCTTCATTCTGGAAACTTCTGGAGGAACCAGCTTGGGGGGTGGGGGGAGCGGAGGATGCTCTACTTAACTTTTTTTCTTTTCCTTAAGTACGAGTGCACATGGAAATAACAAAGGGGTGTAATATACTAAACATGTAGCCCAGTAATGGCCGCTTCCCCTCACCACGCTGTACCTGTAAGAGCTTTATCCAGGCCTGTGGCTGCAGTACAACTGGTTTGATATCAGCATCATCACATAGGAGACACACACTGAGCTATGAGTCTGCTAGCACCATCGTAATGTCACTGGGTAGGAAGAATGAGTCATCACATGTAATCTTATGGGACACGTACTCTTATGGGAGTCCAGTTACACAGTTGGGTCCAGCCCTGCTATACCCCCTAAGCACTCATGACTTCTCACTGCCACTCCCAGAAGCCTTCTTACCTCTTTGTGTCTTATGAGACAGCTCTAACTCTGTTCTGACGAGAGTAGCCTTGAGGTATGCTTTTATGGCCCAAACACCTACCTTTTTCTTTGAGAGTATCTTTCCATTTTATCCTGAGAACACTCTTCGAGCAGTCCACCAAACTGACCCCCTCATTTCTCCCAGAGCATTGTTCTCTCCTAGCTACCATGCCTTACCTCCCAAACTGCAGGTGGACACGGGTGAAGAGGGAAAAAGAGAACAGGAGGAAAACTACAGATGGAGCCCGCTTTGGCTCAGACAATCTGTCCATTCACTCCGTTTACAGACCTGTCTCACTTGGACGGCAAGGCACTGAAGCACCTTAATCATTTAGTGCTGTCAGTATTTAAATCTTATCCCATGATAACAGTACAGACAGAACCAGTGACACCAGGCACCTGCTGCCCTCCAAAACTACTTTAGGGACAACAGGAAGTGATTTCAAAGCCAAATGTTTTGAAAGGACCCCTACCTCTACTCCCACTCTCCCCCACTCCCTGCCCTCCCGCTCTCCCTTCCCCTCTCCCTCTCTTCCCCTCCCCCTCTTCCTCTGTTACTCACACACATACACTCTCCCTCACACACTCTTACGCACACATATATTGTTACTTTCCTTCTGAGAGCACAGACAGCTAGGCTATTATTAGAATCTGGTCTAGTGATGTGTTATTAATTTCTATATTAAGCTGGGCAGTGGCACACCTTAAATCCCAGCACTTGGGAGGCAGAGGCAGGCAGATTTCTGAGTTCGAGGCCAGCCTGGTCTACAGAGAGAGTTCCAGGACAGCCAGGGCTACACAGAGAAACCCTGTCTCGAAAAAACCAAAAAAAAAAAAAAAAAAAAAAAAAAAATTCTGTATTATCATTTTACAGTTCAGATGGTCTAAGCCCTGTGTCATTTCTGAAGAAAACTCCTACTTACAAATCATGTGGCTTTCCCCATATCCTAGAAAGGATGAAAACTAACTGCTGTTCTCAGCCTGTGCAGAGCAGCAGCATCCTAAACCCCACATGTAAGGCAGTCCTCTAAGTCACAAGGAAAGGGATGGGTGGGGTGCTGTGGACCACAGATGCTCAGCTTACCACACACACACACACACACACACACACACACACACACACACCCATCAAGCTCTTGCCCCTGTGAATGAGAATCCTTGGAAAAGAAGCTGTTTCTACAAAGGCTCACGAAAACTTTAATGCCCATAGCGAGGTTGGAATGTTGCAGGTCCAGAGCCTAATGACTCTTAGGTGACCTTTAGCACCATGGATAGAGGGGCCAGTTTTGCATGACCTCTTCTTTGTTGGATATAACATCTCCACAAACAGATAAATGCTGTTCTCCACCAACCAAGAGACTAAAAGTACTTCAAGTAGTTTTGAGTCATAATGTAAACATCTATGTTTTTCTGTGTCTTAGGTGACCCCTGTGAAAGGTTGTTCAACCCACAAAGGGGTCACGACCCACAGGCTGAGAACTGCTGTTTTAAGTCTTAAGATCAACTGTGAATTTTAAAAGGATGCCACATTACTTGAAGAGTTAATGTTGTTTTATATGAGTCAGCAAAATAGTTCAACAGGTTAGGATGTCTGTGGCCAAAACTTATGACTTGAATTTGAACCCTAGGATGTACAAGTTTCCATGACATCTACACATGAGTATGTACATGTGCACGTGCGTGTGTGTGTGTGTGTGTGTGTGTGTGTGTGTGTGTGCACACAAGCATGTGTGTGTGAACACACACACAAAGTGAATAAAATTTAATTTAAAACATGTAAGCATCTAATGGCCAGGATCTGTATCAAAAGAAGTCCACACCAATGACGTTCTAAGAGATCCTGTTGCTCTGTCACTTTTTAGACATGTATTTACTTTCTATTCTTAGGAATAACATTTTAAACTTTAAACACTATAATAATACACTACCACCCCATGCTGTATTCTTAGATTTGTATAATACTTGTCAGACCAAGATGATGTCACTTCTGTCAAAGCCCCAACAAAAATAAAATAAAATAAAATAAAATAAAATAAAATAAAATAAAATAAAATAAAATAAAAAATCAGATGCAGGTTGGAGGTTCCCACAGAAGGTCTCTCATGAAGGCTTGACAGCAAGAACTGTTACAAACTGCCTGATCAGATAGTTGTAAAAGGGCCTCTCAAGCCTCAGCACAGGCTTTGAAGGGATGACACCTGCTCAGCCTCACACAGGCACCCGCCTTGGGACTGACCTTGGAGCATCCTGCCTACCATGGTACTGACCTTAGAGCATTCTGCTTACGATGGTACTGACGTTAGAGCATCCTGCCTACCAGTCCTCTGATCAAGACCATTGCTTCAAAATAATCACAGACTCCTCCTCATCTTGCCTTTAAAAAGCTTCTTCACATGCACCCTCTTTCTCTGATTTCTATGCCATGCTGACTCATTCCACACTAAATAGCACTGTCGTTTAGGGAATCCCCCTCAGTCTGTCTCTCTCTTTTTATCTGTCTCATTTTGCTTCTAGGTTTGTCTCTCTCTGTCTCTGTGTTTCTCTCTCTCTCTCTCTCTCTCTCTCTCTCTCTCTCTCTCTCTCTCGCCTGGAGGAATGGATAATGTAAAATCATGAAAGTCATGTTTATAACTCATGAGCATAGTCACAGAAGTCAGGAAGTGAGGTTAGAAATATGAGTAGAAATCCATAATGAATCCTCCAATAGGCTCTACTGGCAGTGTTCCATTTTTTTGAGTTGATTAAAAAAAAAAAAATCTAACAAAGGTCTAAAGAAAATGATGCAATTAAAAAAATACATTAAATATATAAATTTACTGTCTTCCCAAACCTCTCTCTCTCTTCTAGTTCCAAAGCATGTAAAATAAGGTATTCACAATAAAATGCACAACAGTAAATAATCATAATGACACAGACATATTTGGTGAATAGAAGATAATCTATGAGCACATACAAGTATGCAAACTGGATCAAGATCAACCCAGGAGAGTTACATACTGGCTAGCACCAGGAAGACCACTGTTCCCAAGAAACTATTTTAATAGATGTCAGAGACTAAGATGACAGAGCAACAGGATGGCTCTTAGAACATCACTGCTGTGGACTTCTTTTGATACAGATCCTGGCCATTACATGACATATTTTTGTCTTAATCTTTTAACTCTTTGCCTTCTCCATGGAACTTTGGTGGCTTTTGGAAATAGGAAAGGAGTATTAGCTATCCAAAGTTCTACATAGCTTTCCTCAATAGAAACATCAAAAAACAAAACAAAACAACAACAACAACAAAAAACCAAAGTTTTTGTGATAGCTTTGAGACAGAAGAGGCGACCCACCACTCCCTTGGCAACTGGTTAAAAACCACTGTTAGTATTTATTAGTATTATTAGTAGTATTCCTGATGTTCACTTACCTATAATTAAGCAAAGATCTTGGCAGCTAAGACAATTAGATGCCTTATTTACAGCTGATGGATTCCCTTGCTAACCTCCTTACCCAAGCCCAAGGACTATCAGTCAAGCAGGCAACTGGACTGCTGATGCTGACCCTCCACAGATGCCACGCCATGAGAAAGCCACATGAGATTACCACAGTGGATTGTCCCAGCTTCTGAAGGCATAGTCCCAGCCAGGATGTTTTACAGTTTTGTATCAGACATTCTACTACCACAGCTTCAGTAAACTGTAGATATCCCTGCAATTATTTCTACCTAGGCCAGAAGACTTTGCACTTACCCTGGTAGCTTAACAGAGATGTTGTGATTGGCACTAAATGAGCAATTCTGAAATTAAGAGATTAACACACACAAACCTTCATTTGCATGTGACTCTGTGATAGGTGCAGACACAAACCTTCATTTGCATGTGAGGTGTTCATAACTTCTCTAAACACCCATTCTCTGGCTACATAATAGGCTGCCTAGGCTCACTCAATGGGTCAGCTGGGAGATCCTTTCTTTGGCTGCCTTTCTTGGTATTCTAACATTAGGATCAACAAAAATCTTCTCTCCAATGATCTTTTCTTGCCTACTTTTAATATTGTAGGCTGAGCTCATAATAGGAAGAAAGAAACTACAAGGCAGGCTATGAATTCTGGAAGAGCTCCAGAGATCTGTGAACATCTGGAGCTAGGGTCTCAGAAACTCTATGCTCAGAGCTGGACCATTGGATGCTGTCAAAGGCTGAAGAATTTCAACATCCAGACCTGACCAGGAGCTAAACTACCAGTTGTTGCCAAGTGCTAAGGAATCTTGACTCCCAGAATCACTTACAGAACTAGGGATCACAATGCCTAAGACCTTCATAGATGCTGTATCTGGAGGGTGCCACCTGCTGCTGTTCTTGCTGGCTTGCTGCCACCACTCATTGCTGAGGGGAACACTGAAGGACCCCAAAGCTGCCAAAGACTGGCCTTTGAGTAGATTCTTCTTGTCTAGCCATAGTTTCTATTTGGGTAACCCAAAATGTCCCCAAGCAGTTGATTGGTAATAATTTCACTTGTGACACTTCAGAAGATTGGGGAAACCTGGTGACAAAACCTACAAGTATCAAGAAAATCTGGAAAATTTAAGTGAACCTATTTGTTAGTAGTGGTAGCCATTTAATGACTTTAAAAGAATTCAGCAACATGCTGGATCAGTTAAAACTGTCCTTTTCCAAAGAGGTCTCCTTATAGCAGATAAAATATTGGCCCAAATTCTTTTCAGCAGCAGCATATTTAGGCCTTCCAGCAGAGCAATAGCAGCTCCCCCAGGACTCAAGAGGTCAAAGGGTTGCCTCCAACCTCAGGGTGATCTCCGGGTAGCTGCTGTCAGCTTTAAAGATGAGAGACATTACTTAGAAGCAACAAAGACAAATCTTGCCAAGAAATGACAGTCAAGAGTAAATAGCCAGCTACTATTTACTAAACAATAACAGCAACAATTATCAAACAATTAACCAATCAGAATCACATGGGAAATAAACCACCTCTTTGAGGCATAGGTTTGTAAAAACAGTGGATCTGTGATCCCAGAATAGTCTCAAATAAGAAGAGAGTAATAGACTTGGCCTCTGAATCTGGACAAATGGACACCTTTTATACTGTGGTATCAGGGGTATCTGAATCTGGTACTGTCCCAAGGAGAAGAAGGATGACATGTGTAGGATATGTGGGAAGAATACCTGGAAGAGGGGGCCTTGTAAAGAGGAAGCATCTGTGAAGTCTACATAGGAGTCCAAGAGTCTTGAACCGAAACATCAGTCTTGACTTGCAAAGGATAAAAGCCATAAAGTCAGAATTAAAGCTATTTACAGTGGAAGAACTACTTGATACCTGCTCTGAGAGCTAACTCAGGGCAGAAGGGCTTCTGCATTCCTGTTAGTAAGGAGGAGACTGCACCACACACACACAACACTGAGTGGAGCCCACAGGAGAGGGCTTACATGAGACTAAGCCATTCTAGTGTAGGAACTACTCTAGATGCATCTTGAATGGCCTTCAAAGTGACCTTGGGTTGGGCTGCTGGTGCTGAGGTCGGGTATCTGAGGTAGGCTGTCTCTATGAATGCTCCCAAGTTTTAGTAAGACAATCCTCAGGCATCAGGCCCAGAATGAGATCGACCCTTTAGGAGGCAAAGAAGAAAATGCTGTTTTCATCAAAAGGCAGAAAGTTTTCATGTTCAGCCAAAAGATGTCTGATGTCTGGCTAGCTCCACATGTGACAGTACCACTCCTGCTTGCTGAGGCAGCTTACTTGGCCTTTTCTACCTCCAGCCATTGAGTCTGAATTGGTCCAAGCCAGAAAAGGGATGCCAGGGTAGAGAGAGGCAATTGCTGTGAACAGACACCAAGACCAAGGCAACTCTTATAAGGACAACATTTAATTGGAGCTGTCTTACAGGTTCAGAGGTTCAGTCCATTATCCTCAAGGTGGGAACATGCCAGTGACCAGACAAGCATGGTGCAGGAGGAGCTGCGAGTTCTACATCTTCATCTGAAGGCTGCTAGAAGACTGGCTTCCAGGCAGCTTAGGTTGATTGTCTTAAAGCCCACGCCCACAACAACACATTTCCTCCAATATGGCCACACCTATTCAACAATGACACACCTCCTAATGGTGCTACTCCCTCGGCCAAGCATATTCAAACTACCACACAGTGTTTTGTCACAAGGAGAAATGTGAAGAGTGCACACAGTTCTCACAGATTTATTGCACCTGAGGGGAGTTAACAAGGACAGACACTTTGGGCTGCCTTGTTGTGAGTACTTGTGATTCCAGCACTTGAGAGGCTGAGGCAGGAGGGTTGCTGCAGGCTCAAGATTCTGGCCTAAAAGGCACAAAAAATAATATATCAAATAAAAATATTATATACAGATAGTACGCATGACTATATGTGACTTATATCAGGATTGCCAAGTTGAGCTAATATTTTAAAAAGTATATCCAGTTGATACAATCACATATTAACAAATTAAAAGGAAACAAAATACCAATGGATTCAGGAAAATTATTTTAAAACTCAAAATTTATCATTATCGTTTTTAAAAATATCCGAAAAAGAGAAAACAAATGCTATAGTTTAGAAATGTTGGGTCACAGCCCACTAATATTAAAGTTTGGTCCCACTACTGTAGAGAAGGGTTGCAGTCTTCAGTAGGCAATTAGGATACTGAAGTGAGTTGATTCCTGTTCTCTTGCTAGTGAGTTCTCAGTCTGGTGGCACTGGATTGGCCACGTTAGGAGACAGGCTTTATAAAATGAGAATCAATCTCTCTCTGGCTTTCCCTGCCTCTGTCTCTCTCTCAGTGTGTGTGTGTGTGTGTGTGTGTGTGTGTGTGTGTGTGTGTGTGTGTGTGTGTGTGAGAGAGAGAGAGAGAGAGAGAGAGAGAGAGAGAGAGAGAGAGAGAGACTGTTTATTGCCTGAAAAGTAAATTCAGCCTTGAACTTCTTTGCTTCTTGAAAGTTCAGCTTCTGGGAAATAAACCTGTACTTATAAATTACCCACTCTCAGATATTTTCCTACAGCAACAGAAACAAAGAGCTGTTCAGCTTGAGAAAGAACATTGATAGAAAACCTGTAATTAACGTTATTCTTCATACAAAAGGCTAACATACTCTCTCCCTCAGAACAGCAAAAAGATAAGAATATTTGTTCTTCCACTTTTGATCAAAATGGCAGTGAAGGTTCTGTTCACAGAAACAGGAAAGGAACAAAGAGGGAATCCGGATGGGAATGGCGAGGGTGGTCTGACTCTCAGAAGTCATGGCTACCTAGTAAAAGGCCAGTGGAATTTATAAGGAGACATTGAGAATAACAAGCAAGTTCAGTGTGGATGAAGTCAAGAGCATCACTAAATCAAGCGAATCATAGTTCATTATATTAGTTATAAAATAATATAAAAATTGGAAATAAAGTAATATAACTTCAGTAGTATGAAACATTATAGAAACTCAAGCAAGAGAGGTACAAGAGACACAAGAAAACCTACAACACATTGCTGGTGCACACTAGGAAATACCTCAGTCACTAGAGTTAGCAGCAGATGCTGGCGAGGATGTGGAGAAAGAGGAAGACTCCTCCATTGTTGGTGGGATTGCAAGCTGGTACAACCACTCTGGAAATCAGTTTGGCGGACCCTCAGAAAAATGGACATAATACTACCTGAGGACCCAGCTATACCACTCCTGGGCATATACCCAGAAGATGTTCCAACATGTAATAAAGACACATGCTCCACTATGTTCATAGCAGCCATATTTATAATAGCCAGA
>CM052708.1:59621830-59635170 GCA_028551405.1 Uromys caudimaculatus | reverse complement strand
CTCATGAAATTGCAAAGCTTCTGTAAGGCAAAGGACACTGTCAATAGGACAAAACGGCAACCAACAGATTGGGAAAAGATCTTTACCAATCCTACGTCTGATAGAGGGCTAATATCCAATATATACAAAGAACTCGAGAAATTAGACTCCAGAAAATCAAAGAACCCTTTCAAAAAATGGGGAGCTAAACAGAGAATTCTCAACTGAGGAAACTCATAGGGCTGAGAAGCACCTAAAGAAATGTTCAATATCCTTAGTCATTAGGGAAATGCAAATCAAAACAACTCTGAGATTCCACCTCACACCAGTCAGAATGGCTAAGATCAAAAACTCAGGTGACAGCAGATGCTGGCGAGGATGTGGAGAAAGAAGAACACTCCTCCATTGTTGGTGGGATTGCAAGCTGGTACAATAACTCTGGAAATCAGTTTGGCAGACCCTCAGAAAAAAGGTATTAGCTTTTTAACGGTGACACTGGGCTAGGTGCTTTGTGACATATAGTCCTTCTGGCCATGTGTGTACCTTCAACTAAAGAGGGCTGTATCATTAATCAATAGCTCCTTAGTAAATAATGAGTGCAGCCACTGTTGGGTACAGTCTCTTAGTCTCCATGATTGAGCTTCTACCTTGGGTGGTCAGGACCACACACTTCAAACCAGTCTTTGTGAGGTTCTCCTGTATTACTGCCTAAATGACAACTTCTATAGAGGTCTTTAAGTAGAGGATACCATGATTCAACTGGAAAGCTACAAGTTTTGTTTTGTCTTCCTTCCTTGTCTCATTTATATAGCCCTGCTGTTTTTTTTTAAGAGATATGTTTGAATATAAAAAATACCTCATTTTGAACAAATATTTCCCTTTATTGCTATCAAAGTGTAGAAAAAGATATATAATACATACCAAATCCATACTATTACCCATGAATGGCTATACTTACAACAGACAAAATAAACTTTAAAACAAAACAGTTACAATAAAGGAGGCTGCTTTATAAAATAGTCAATATACCAAGAAGCTATAATAATTAGAAATATATATGCAACTAATAATAGACTAGCAAACTGTTATAGAAACTACAAAGAATGTATTAGAAAACTCAACAATAATAGATTCTTCTATAATCCATATTAAAAAACAAGAACAATAAGACAATCACTAAGATATTAGGAGAATTAGAAAACAATCTACATCAGCCAAACCAGACATCTACAGAGTACCTCCCCAGCAGCAATGGTGGCTCTGCTCTTTAGTGAAACGTTATCCAGGGTTGGAAACATTCCAGAACATAAAACAAACTTCTTATCTATGAAGGACAAGCCTGGTACTAACAACACTGTCCGACTACCACAGAATGAAGTTAGATATAAAAAAACAAAGTCTATTTCAGAAACACACATGCAATGGCAACTAAAAGCACATCCCTAATAGGTCAAAAAAGAAATAAAAATGGAAACTGGAAAACATTCTCAGATGGGAAAAAAAAAAAAAAAAGACATCATACAAACTGATTTGGGATATTTCTAGAAGAAAACCTAGAGAGAAATGTGTCAATATCTACATTATGTAAGGTAAGGTTTTATAAGCACCTATATTACAAAAGATAAAAGATCTTAAATCAATAGACAAAACTTCTACTCTAAGATGATGAATGTGAAGGAAAACTAAGACTAAAGCAGGTAGAGGAATGTTATAAAAATTAGTTAATCTTTTGTGGCTGTGATAAAAGACCATGGCCAAGAGCAACTTATCTGCGAGTTTCTTTTGGCTGCTGGCTTGAGAGGTGTGAGGGTCCATCCTAGCAGGAAGAGTTTAACCACAAGAGGCAGATGTTTCAACTGGAGCAGGAAGTGAGAGGTCACATCTTTAGCCATAGTCACGAAGCAGACAGGAAGCTGGCAGTGCAGCAAAGCCATAAACTCTCCAAGTCCACACAGGAGTGCACTTTATCCAGCAGGCTGGATCTCCTAATGGATCCTTTACAACCCCCCTCCCCCCCAAAAAAAAACCCAGCGCTATCAACTGTGAAACAACAAATAATGAGGCCATGGGGGACAGTTAAAAAATAACAGAATCGAAAATTAGAAAATAGAAACTACAAAATAAAAAGAAAATCAGCAAACCAAAGCTGACTGCTTGTAAGGTTCAACAAGATGAAGACCCTGTAACTATTTTCTAAAGAGGAAAAGAAATCCAGTTGCTGGGGTAAGAACTGGAAGACATCACTACTGACCTTCTTCCTAGAGGCAACAGCAAACACGTGTTCATTGCAAGCATTTTTTATGGCAACAAATTCCAGAAAAAAAGACGATTAGATCCAGATGACAGATTTGAGATACTAGAAAGTCTGAAACATATGAGAGAAGTATAAACAAAAGTATACTGTGTAGTTTTTGACACAGAAATGTAAACAAACAAAAACATGTAAACAAGCATAAAATAGTAAGTTTGTTAATATTAAGCAATTAGTAGGAAAATGGCCAGATGTGGTAGCCCACACCTGGTGCGCCTGCACTCTCCCTCACACACAGCATAATAAATAAAAAGGAAAGTAGAGTCAGCTACAAAATTACTGGATTAAAATGTATAAACTCCACCCATGTAATTGTAGCAGTGATATGAAAATAGAGTTAAAAGAAGGCAAAAAAGAGAGGAAAGGAACTAGATACATCAGAAAAACAAGAGACCATGAATCTATAGAATGAGCAATTATCTATGCAGAATCTCAATCTACATATGTAAATCTAGCTCCCAAGTCATATAAGGAAGCATTTCAGATTAGGTTTTCAAAAATGTGCCTATAAGCTGTTTTCCAAAGACCTACTTAAGGCAGAGCAATTAAACTAAAGAAATTAAACTAAGAAAGAGGCACTGTTCCCATGAGAGCGCTGGCAGGTCAGCAAATCCAAAGGAAAAAGGAACAAATGCTACTGTTGGATAATTTTAAATAAGAAAGCAAAGGAACAAAATTGCACACCTGAAAATACAGAACTGTACTGTAGTTTAAAAAAAAATGGCAGTGGGCCATCCCATAACCACAGAAGGCTTTATCACCATGAAATTCCAACGACTTATGACTGCAACCATCTCATTATGCTGCCATAAATACACAAAGTAAAATTTAGGGCATTTGGGAGGTGTTTTGAGCCCATCATTCATTTAACTTAAGAACAGATAGTTTGAATAAAAATTATGAAAGCTATAAATCATTTGTATTGTATGATAAACAAGTTTTAGTTAATGGGGATATATTTTACATTCTCTGTAAAACAATTTAAATAATCCTTTGGGAACATATTAGATTTATTTATATCTCTCCACAAATTATGTATGTGTGTATATTTCATAATTCAAGATAATTTATAATCAAATAAATGGAAAAATATAAGAAATTTTTAAAAATAATTATTAGCCTTTATGTGAAACCCAATAAGCATTGAGATAAAATAGACTATATAAAATTTCAGTATAGAGGCCTCATGTAAGAAATGCTGTCAGTTAGAAGTTACGGACAAATGTATTAGAGAGAAAGGTTAGCTTATTTTTTTATGAATAAAGGTCAGGAAGTAATACACAGCAAACAACCATAATGTTCACTTTGTATCTCTATGTAGTTGTGCCTTTTAAGTCTCACTTAATAATTACCTTTATCTGCAACTTTCAAGAGAGCAAATGAAACTCAGGGAGTGTGAGCAAAGCCACACAAGCAGCAAGAAACAGCGTTCAATTCAAAGCCATAGTTTGGGAATTGTATTGTTTTAGTTTGGGTGCCCAAGGTTGGCCCCAAGGCCCTCTGCCCCACAGAGCTACACTCCCAGCCTCAAGCCCACTTCTCTAATCACAGAGCCTGTATGAGTTACTACCATTAACCTGAAAATAGAACAACTTATTCAAATAGAGAATTATAAATGACAATCACTATGAAGAAAATGAGATTTAACAAACATGGCAAGTGTCCAAACAGCAGGGAAAGAAACCCGCCAAAGTGGCAGCAGCAAGAGGATCGGTGGGGTTTTCCTACCAAACTAAAAACAAATGCGTTTGGATATTTGGGATGAAAATGTGGCAGAGTGCACTTGGCACTATTTACTAAATTAGAGAATAGACAAACTCTTGTTTCATCAAAACACTAGAAATGCTTGTGTGGCAAACATGGCAGGGCAAAAGACTCATTTTAAGAGAAAGAGAGTCTAAGATCTCTCTCTCTCTCTCTCTCTCTCTCTCTCTCTCTCTCTCTCTCTCTCTCTCAGAACAGGGAGCACAGAAATCCTTGAAGGATACTGAATTCTAAGAGGCCACTTTGTAGCTTACTGACCACACAGCACACAGCATCGTCCCTTATCTTAGGTCATAGAATTGGCAAAATGGAGACTGTGAACTCTCCTCATCCACTGGCCCTCAGGATTTTCCACAGTGCTCCTACCTTTCTACTCATCCATCTTTTCCTCTTAGGAGAAAGCTTTGCCAAAGCCTTTGGAAGATTAATTATCAGCACTCATCAAAGCTTGGACAGCAATTCCTAAAAGATCTTTTGAATTTGTGTGTGTCTCTCTGCCACCAGCATCCATTGTAATTGTAGCTTCTTTTGTAGAGACACAGCAGTGTAGAGACGTCTCACAGTGACTGGTGAAGTTAGCACAGAACATCAAAGCTCTCCCTTCACCTGAGCACACGCTCAGCATCTTCATTAGGCTGTTCCCAGAAGTAGAGGGCATGCAGATCTTTACTCTGGAGTGTGGGCTTTATTTTCCTCTCAGATACATGTGATACGTTTTGCATGTGATTTGTCCTAATGATCATGTTCATAAGGGTGAGATTTCTGGCTCTAGCCAGAGCCATCTGTGGCTACGGAGCAGCGAGACTGTGACACATCCAGATAGGGGTCCTTTCCAAGGCTCTGGTTTCATAAATTCCCGCCTTCCATCAACTGAGCCGGACAATAAGCAATCACCCGCTTGTGCCAAGCACCTCGCTGCTCCCCATTGTGACAGCATACTGTGTTGAAGGAGAGACCACGAAACAGTTCAGCAACAAATAAATACATAGAATTTTGCTGTCAGGTTCTAGTTGGACTTCCACAAAAATAAAACACACTCTGAGTTTCAAAATAATGCTATTCAAGGATGCATATTATTGGACTACAATATAAGGAAAATTGGATTATAATCTTTGATGACTCTTGGAATTTGAGTAGGCCCTCTAAAAGTAAATCTTTTATGCTGAACTCTGCTTTATAATCGCACCCAGAAAGCAAGGTGATTTTGACAAACCGGTTCTCAGCTTGGAAATCTTCTCCCTCAAATAACACCTTGTCAGGTTCTTTCTGAATGTGTGTGGAGGGGTGAGGGTGGGGTTGCAAACAGCGGAGTGTCCAAGGAAGATATGCAAAGACTGATGTTGTGAAGGTTTCCTGGGATTTTCTAGAGCTTAACCAGTTTTTCATTCTCAAAATCTCAGGTGTGAGCTGGGAACTCAGCCATTAATTACAGCCTAAGTGCGCGATGTTTCCTGATATTGCCGTAGAGAGCGCTGCTGGCATCCTCACATGCTTCGGTGCTCTGCCAGATGCCTACACGATGACAAGTGAATCGTAACGGCAGAAGCGGCACATTATTTTATTTTTGAGAAGCCATAGGATATGGGAAAATGTCAGGTAGCCTGATAATTATGTTAAAGAAACTTGATAATTAAAAAAAAAAGCTAGTAAGAAATCCACTGGAACATGTGGTTATTATGCGGCCACATGCCCCATCCCATTGCTCTACCACAGAATTACCAGTTAGAATTCCTGCGTCTACCTCTTGAGTCTCTCAACAAAAGATGCTGGGTGTAAAACCCTAATGAGGTGGGTGAAAAGTTATTCCATGCTGTCACTGACAGAAAAGAAAAGAAAAAGAAAAAGAAAAAGAAAAAGAAAAAGAAAAAGAAAAAGAAAAAGAAAAAGAAAAAAGAAAAAGAAAAAAAGAAAAAACTCCCCCAGGTTGTCCTTCAAGCCATTATGGAAGCAGAATAGGCAGTGCTCTCTGGAAGACCTTTTATTTATTTTCTCATTTTGTGGCACTATGCTCTGTTGACGGGAGAAGAAAGCAAGAGAAATGCCACCCAAAGTACACCCATGTGGCCCTCACCTAAATGTCTGCAGTAGGTGTGTGTGGCCCTCTGATCGATTTGAAAGATTTCAATAAATCTCAGGTCCATGAACTGCACCAAGCTATTCAGTCATGAGGAGGCACAAATCAGGTTCATTTATCTCACACTGAAAGCTCAAGTGGACTGTTTTATTTCAAAAATAAAATAAGGAAAGGGTTTATTTGTCTTACACTTCCACATTGCAATCTATCATTGGCAGGAGCCTGAAGCAGAATCTGAAGCGGACACGACAAGGGACGTGCCTACTAGATTTCATTTTGTGCTTAGCCAGTTTCTTTCTAAAACCCAGGACCACCTGCCCAGGGGTGGCCCCACCCACAGTGGGCTGGACCCTCCTCCATCAATTAGCAATCAAGAAAATGCCCCACAGACATCTGCAAAGGTCAATCTGATGGGAATAATTCCTCAACTGAAGCTCCATCTTTCCAAGTATGCCAAATTAACAACCAAGTACAGCTACCACACCGCACACCAATGTTTAAATTGCATATTATATTTTTCAGTATGAATTGCTTTTACTACATGTCTTCCTTTAATGAGAACAAAACTATACATGTTTTGTGAAAGCTAAAATAGTTACTAAACATCTATTTCAGTAATTGGTTATAATTATCCAATGATGGAGCAGGTTAGCACAAAAATTCTTGGTACGCATTATATCTTGTACTGGTTTTTCAAACTCTGACAAATATGAAGCTTCTTCTAAAACTACCATATGATTCTGTACCACTCCTGGGACTCTAACCCAAGGAATGTAAGTGCACACACTAGGGAGGTGGCGCATGCCTGTGATTTCAGCACTCAGGAACCAGAAGCAGGAGGATTGCTATAATTCAAGGCTAGCCTGAACTACACAGTGATACCCATCTCAAGACAAAACAAATGAGAACAAGACAGAATTTTATTAAAAAATATCTTCCTACAGGCAAAAATATTTTAATGTAAAATATTGGAAATTTTAATTTGAATATTAGGCACTTTCTTATCATATAATCCAGTCGTTTTCTCCTGTACCTTATTCATTAGCTTTCTACTGAATAATTAAAAGTATAACAGTGTCATATGGTAAAAATATAACCCTTCTCTTGTAAACTTTAATAAGGGCTGGGAGATGGCTTATTGTTAAGGACATTTGTTTCTCTTGCAGAGGATCTGGGTTTGATTCCCAGCATCCACATAGTGGCTCACGACAACTGTAATTCCATATCCAGGGGATCCAATGCCATCTTCTGACTTCTTCAGGCACCTAGCGTATACATGGTACACAAACACGTATGTAAGCAAAACACTCAAACAACAAATAAATAAATAAATCTTACAAAGTAATGATAAAAAAAGAAAACTTTAATAAAATATTTCCAAATCATTTTGGTAAAACAGAATAAAATTCAAGACATTATTCTTTAAAAGTTGGCATGATAATGAGAGATGTTTGGTTCAGCTTTCGGCATAGGATAGTAGTTACTATAGAGACTCACTTCTGCTGGAACATACGGTCAAAGTGCCAGAAAATAAGTGCCTGGGGAGGGCTCAGCCATAAATGGGACATTTCTGTCATACCCAAGACTCAGGGAACATCATAAAACTGGGGGTTGAAAGACCATAAGACCCAGAAGTTGGGGAGGCCCTGTCTGGCTATTACAGGATCATCATACTCACCAGCTCCCAGTGCTTGTGGTCGCCTTCACAAGACCTGTACACGACCAAGCCAGAAGCAAGTCAAAATTCCAGAATGGATGAGGGAGAGTAGAAATCCCCACCCCAACTACAGAGCTATTGATAGTTAATGGCTGCTGGACATAGGCGAGTCAGTTTTCTTGGGGATGAGGACCCCAAGTTGCCCATGCTTCAGTGAAATGACCCTACACCCATGCACATGTGGGCATCACTAATTGGACTCCATGAGTTAAAAACAAAAAAGGATATGAAATAGGGAGAATGACAGAGTAAGGTGGGTCTGGGAGGAGTTGAAGGGGCAGGAAAGGTGGATATGCTCAAAATATACTGTATATTTGTAAGAAACTCTCAAAGAAAATAAATATACAGGAAAAAAGTCATTTCCAAGAGTAGGGGTGTCACTCAGTGGTAGAGCACTTCCTCGTTCTACACAAAGCCATGAGTTCAGAATATTTGTCCCAAGGAGAAATTATTTCTAAAATCTGTAAACACTGAGAAATATCCACTAGCAGCCATGGCTGATATATATTTTGGCCCATGACTGGGAGTGGGTGAGGAGATGGTGGAGGTAAACTGTCTCGGTGGGAATTCTCTCATTTGTCTTCCATATTCTAATTTCAGGTATATGTGTATAGTCCTGTTCCATTTCACCCAGGAGGAACCATGTTTGTACAAGTGGTTCCTTAAGACTGTAACAGAACTGAAAAATCCCTGTAGTCAAGCAATGCTCTTGTGCAACCGTCACTTCATGTTGGCATAGATTTTGATGGAAGCACACCCACTGTGCTTCCCGGTGTATAATGAGCAACTGTGTGCAGTTCACAGTACCTGATAATAGCAGAAAAGGACTGTGAGATTAGTTTATTAATTTACTATTGTATATTCTAGGTCATTTTAAAGACCTTTTAAAATATAAGCAAATACTATACACAGTATGCAGGGGTTTGGTGTACAGCTCTTTGCTAGAATGTATGTTGAGTGGGCTCAAGGCCCTGGGTTGCATGCCTTGTAAGAAGAAAGCAAGACAGTGTGTTCTACTCATCAGTGGTAACCTCATACATCATGTGGGCAAACCTCTCTTCAACACATTGTTCTCCCTTTAGGACTCATTTAATCTTATGCTCCCTTGTTCCTGTGGCCCAAGGGAAGCAGGATTATTTTTCTCACAAACTCATATCACACAGCATCTGTGTGTGACATGTTTGATACACAGGTTTGTGTAAATGCATTCTATTATATCTGTACTGTGACAAAATTACTATATCATATTCCTCAACACACGTCCCTATGATTTACTGGTCTGTATGTTATCAGAGCTCAAGGCCAATGATGGCTTAAGGCAATCATTTGTGGGGGAGGAGTCTTTAACACTGACCTCTTTTAAATTGAGCTCTCAGTGATAATAAAGAGTTGACTTTTAGACGATTCCTGTGTACGTTTTCAGTTCACTGACACTCAGAGCAGCCATGTCTATAGATGTCCTGTAGTGCTCGCTGGCTTAGCCAATGGCAAGGACATGTATCATCCCATTTCTCCTAATATGAGCATTCCCTTTACTGTGCAGAAGACTCTCTCGGGCTTGCATATTTTGTCATTCTGCTCTCTGCTATTACACACTGTATCTTTAATGTTGTTTTTAAGAAAATTGAATGTAACAATAGCATTCCCAAAACATGTTAGGGTTTTCTTATTTGACAAAAGGGCTATCTGACAACTTAAATTCCAAGAACCAGAAGAAAAGAGACTGCTGCTGGGATCATTTAACTAACCTCTTTGAGTCACAGGACGGGAATCACATCACACCAGCACCCAATTCTTCCTCTAATGGAGTCAATGCGCGAACGACCATCTGTTCATGGCACATTCAAGAAAACAACACTAGACAGTTTACTAAGGAGGATAGCTCTTTGATCTAAATTTCAAACCTTGTTTTTGAAACAATATTTAAATAGCTACATATAATAAGTGTCATTTTTTTTGAGCAAAGCTTTAGTGAAATTCATTGAATTTTGAAGTTGATACTGTGTCCTTGCCGGCTTCTGCTTGTAAAGTTGTTGCTAAGCATATAACGTTATCGCACACACCATAAACCTCGCTGTCTGCTTCCCATGGGTCATTCTCCCGTCTCTTTCTAAGAGGCTAAAATAGATACTTTATTTTTTAACGCCTCTCTCCCTTCTCTCTATCTCTTTCTTCAACACACAGAGACAGAGAGAGATAGAGACAGAGACAGAGAGAGTGAGAGATGGAGAGAGAGAGAGAGAGAGAGAGAGAGAGAGAGAGAGAGAGAGAGAGAGAGAGATATTCTGCAACATACATATAGAGGCTGCAGAACAACTTAAGGGAACTGGTTCTCTCCATCATGTTAGTCCCAGGGATTGAACTCAAGCGGTCAAGCTTGGCAAGCCCCTTTAACTGTTGAGCCATCCCCCTGATCTCCTAATCAGTATGTTAAATACATTTAGTAGTCATTGTTCTCTCCTTGCTTTTTTGTCTTATTTTAGTGCCAAACAAGTTTCTGATAAAACTACTACATATTTAGACAAATCATTTTAAACCGATAGGCTCCTATGCCCATATGTAGTTCCCTCCTGCCAAGAATTTGAATTTCCACTGGGACTTGCTTTTAGCCATGGAATGTGGTGGAACTAATGATATGTACGTGACATTGGTGCTAACTCCTAGCAGGTTTGACTATGTTCTCTGCTATGCTCTTGAGTTCGAAACTACCAGGAAGATTGTCTGATTGTTCTACCAGAGCAAGAAGCACATGGAGTGGTGTGGGAGAGACAGCCATCACAGGAACTGCACAGAGAGGTGCAGAAGCCCCCAGGGGGGCAGTGGAACCCCAAACTTTGACATTTTGATCTCCATCTATCTAGACAGAAGCATGTAAGAGCCAGTAAAGAGAAGCCGTATTTTAAACCAGCCAGCTGAGCTAGTTATGGCACAGAGGAAAATGGCTGTTTTGAGCTAGTAAATTCTGGTGTTACTTGGGTTAAACACACTGACATTGGTTCTTGCAGTGTTACTACACATACCCTCTAAGTCATGGGAGACTGGTTTTGAAACCAGCCAATTGGGAGAGGCCTAATGCAAACTTTCCATGGGGCTTCAAATAGCACAGGGTCACACGTTTGAAAACAGCACCTCCCATGATGATAATGAACCTATGGGATCTATTGAACTCAAGATTTACCTAATATTCTAAAGATACTATTACTATAGTTTTAGAATTTGTTTAAAGTGAGGAGAAAACACTAACCTTGCCTACATGTAGAGCTGAGTGTTTGTCAATATTCCATAGTTACAACAAATAACTAGATAATTAGCTGAGATATTGACTCTCAGCTTTAAAGATTCCTGCCTGTGGTGGGCTGGTCCTGTTGCTTTGGATCTGTGGTGGAAATAGTGGCACAGAGCACTTATGCCATAATCAGAGACCAGGAGCAAAAAGCAGACAGATGCAAAAAAAGGCCCACAGTTTACTTTGGGAACATGTCCCAAATGACTGAATGACCTCCTACTGTGTTCTATCTCTTAAAAGATTTTTTAAAAAATCCACCTTAAAGTAGATCTTTAACACATGGACTTTGGGAGGGCATTCAAGATTCAACGTACTGCAAGTTGGCACACTTTAAACCTCCCCAACGGGCAGGCTACTCGGTGGCATCTTTCATGACAGCTCAAATTTTAGATATATTCATATGTATTTATGATTTCAGTGATTATATCTTTTAGAATGTCCATTAGCTTATATAAGTGGGTAATAGCTATCGGGTGTACAGGGGATAAGTTCTGCCATGGTTAATTTATAGTCAACTTGACTATACCTGGAATCAGTTAAAACCCAAGCTTTTGGGCACTCCAGTGAAGGATTTTCTAAACTAGATTATTTGAAGCAGGAAGACCCACCCTAAGTCTGAAACACCCCTTCTGGTGGCAGGCCACACAAAAGGACATAGAAAGAGGAGAGGGGTATGGGGAAGGGACTGTGTGAGGAGGGACTGGGAGCAGGTGCAGAGATCAGGATGTAAAGTGAATAAATAATTAATGGGAGGGACTTGGCTTTTTGTCTGCTTGCCCTCACCATAGCTGGAAAGTTCAGCCATCCTACTTCTAAGGCTGGTATTTGATCTATTTCTTCAGGATTCCAACATAAACTGAAGAGCACCCACTCTCCAGGACTTCCCCAGCACTTCAGGACAAGAGTGCTGACACCCAGCCTTGTGAGTGAACAATCTACCAGAGCCTCATCCTTTACATCAGCAGGCGGCCATTGTTAGACTACACGGATCACTTCCTATAAGCCAGTCTAGTGAATCCTCTTTTATATTTTTCTCAGACTTTGAGATGTTTAATTTCATATGTTTAACAGTTTTTTTAATAATAAAATTTAATTGTTTGAAAATTTTAGAGGAATGTTCCATATAACAGTACAAATCAATACAGTACTTCTAATGAACAGTTTACCAACAAGTACCAAAGGATATATTGTGCATAAAATTTTATATAGTAAACTTATTTCTAGGAATTTATGTTGACAAAAATATGTATGTACGATGGGATATCTATTACAGTATTATATACAATGGTGAATTATGAGAAATATGCCAAAATTAAATACAGAATTAGTAAATTATGAAATTACTTGTAGACATTTCTTAATAATTGAAATGCTATTTTTTGGCTAAAACTTTAGAAGCCAGTATTATCATCATCTATACTTTCACATTATAAATATGATTAAAATAAATCACTTTGTAAAATCATTATGCAATTGGAAATTATTTCTGACAGATCAACTCTTACAGTTTTATAGGCCATTCATTTTTTTCCCCTTTGAAATGACAAAGAAAAGTTGACTCCAGTCAAAACAGGACACAACCTAATCTCATAAATAGCACGTTTAAGAATCCTCTTCTAATACATGTTAATTCTATCAGTTCTGTTCCTTTACCAGGGGTTCTCAGCCTTCCTAATACTGTGGCCTTTAAGACAGATCCTCACGTTGTGCTGACCCTCAACAGTAGCTACTTAATAACTATAATGGAGCTACTGTCATGAATCATACTGTAAATCTGTGTTTTCCAATGGTCCTAGGGAATCCTGTGAAAGGGTTGGTTGACCCACAAAGGAGTCACAGCCCACAGGTTGAGAAACACTACTTTGGAGAATTCTGACTAATACAGATTGCAATACAGTTGTTCCTTGGTATCTATTGGAGAAACTCTCAGGACTCCCGTAGATACCAGCAGCTGTAGAAGCACATGTCCCTGGAATGAAATACAGTAGTATTTGCATAGAATTCAGGCATATGTTCTTGTATAGTTCAAACCACTTCTAGATGGTATAGAATATCCAATACACTGTAAACCTAGTGAATAGTTACTAGGCGGTATTATTTAAATAAGAATGACAAGGAGAAAGGCTCCAGATTGAGTATAAATGCAGTTTTAAAATATAGTTGACACAAAGTTGATTGAATATGAGGATGTGTAGCCTGGGGGTGCTTC
>CM052708.1:59609276-59621730 GCA_028551405.1 Uromys caudimaculatus | reverse complement strand
TGTGTGTGTGTGTGTGTGTGTGTGTGTGTGTGTGTGTGTGTGTGTGTTGTGAAGGAGAGTGACAGGACTCTAGGAACCAACTGCTCTCGGTAAGAGCAGAGGTAAGTTCTCATGGCACTGTGTCCTGTTCTGGTTTTGTCTGGGACACTGGGTTCAACTCTGGGCAGCAGAGAATGTAAGGTCCATAACAATTTTTTTGCTAGACTGAAACAGTGTGTGCTGATTAGTTTTGTCAACTTTACACAAACTAGAGTCACCTCAGAAGGGAGAGCCTCATCTGAAGAATTTTCCAGATCAGATTGACCTGCGAGCCTTTTGCTTACCTGGTAATTGATGAATTAGCAAGGCCCAGCCTACCTTAGGTGGTACCATTCATAGACAGGTGATAAGGGCTATACAAGAAAGGTAGCTGAACACGCCACGGGGAGCAAGCCAGTAAGCAGGGCTCCACCATAGTCTTGGCTTGAGTTCACGCATACAGGTCACTGTCTGAGCTCCTGCTCTGGATTCCCTCTATGAAGGACTGGAACAGGGCAGTGTAAGTCAAATAAAGCCATTCCATCTCCATGTTGGTTTTAGTCAGTGTTTTCTAGTAGCACCAGAAAGCAAACTAGGTCAGAAGTTGCTACTAGGGATGTGGGATATTGCTGTGATGGACCTGACCATGTAGTTTTTATGCCTTGCAGTGTTTTGTGGGAGGAAAATGGATGATTCAGGAACTTTGAGCTGTAAAGGCCACTGAGTCCTCAGAGCTTAATGAGCTGTTGTGAGAACTTGGAAGATAACGCTGAGAAAAATGCAGGTGTTGGAGGCCTGGCTTGTGAAGTTTCCGAAGGAATTTTGAGAGTTCCTTAAAGGCCCTATTGGGAGTCTTAATGTAACATATTTCAATTAAGAACCAGTGGAAGTGAAGCCTTCACTCTGAGGAACCACCAATACAGGTTAACTTGAGCATAAGCATCAGCTGAACAATAAGAGACCACAATCCATCACTGACATGAGATCTTCTGGGAACTATTTCCTCAGGGTCAGTTCACAGAACCTGTGGTCCAGAGAGGTCAAGCCTACAGTTCAAGCTGGCAGCCAACCTTGGCTGTGTGTTGGAGGGTGCCCTTCCGGTACCCGTTTTAAAGGCCTGAAAGAAAGATGAAGAGCAGAGGAGGCTTGTCACTTGTGGCAGGGTCAGAATTTCCCTGCAGAAAGGCCACTGGTAAAGACCAAGGTTCAGTTGTAATGGAGACCCCAGGGTGTTGGAAAGGGAAGACTCTTGAGATGGTCACACTCCAGAGCTGGCCTGCGTCTGTGTAACACAAGCCATGTTTGTTGCGGATGGCAGAGTTGGAGAAGTGAGATTGCCTGAGCCATTTGCAGCCCAGAAAATTGTGAGTTCCAGACATCAGGCATTGAGCATTTTATAGTTGGATTTGGGTTTTGCTTTGATCTGTTCGTGACCATTCCCTGGTTCTTCTTCTTGAAGTAAGAAAGCATTTAACTTGTTTTGATTTTTATAAGAACCCACAGTTAAGAGACTTTGGATTTTTCTTTTTTAAAGAGACCTTGAACTTTCAGTGTTGACATTTTTAAAGACTGTGGAACTTTTAAAGTTGGACAGTGTTTCATACAGTGAGATTAACATGAGATCTTAGGGACAAACAAGCAATGTTACAGTTTAATAGTGATATGGTTGTGTCAAATTGACAAGGGATGAGTTGTGCTGGTTAATTTTTTTGTTTTGTTTTGTTTTTTCACAAACTCAAGTAACCTTGGAAGAGAGAAACTCACCTGAAGAACTGCCCAGATTAGATTGGCCTGTCCTCATGTCTGTTGTGCTTTTTTCGAATTGCCAATTGATGTAGGAGGGCCCAGACCCTGTGGGTAGTGTCCTCTCTAGGCAGGCGTGCCTGAACTGCGTAGCTGAATGAGCCAGGGGACCCAGCCAGTAAGCAGCATTCTTCCATATTCTGTTTCAGCTCCTGCCTCCAAGTTCCTGCCTGAATCCCTGCCCTGGCTTCCCTCAGTGATACACTGTGATGGAACAGTATAAGCCAGGCCTTTAGACCCCCCCCCCCCTTCAAAGTTGGCTTGGCCAATGTTTTATCACAGCAACAGAAAGCAAGCTAGGACATTGTCTCTCCAGGAAAGAGCAAAGGAGAGGCATGAGACTCAGGAAGTAAAGTTCACATGTCTCAGAAAGCAGAAACCTACATGATTCTGTGAGTGTCCATCCAGAAGGAAACATCTGTAAAGAGAGGAAACTGACTAGCCACACAGCTAAGAAGTGAGTCTTTGACCTGAGCTGCCTAGAAGCTACGCAGAGAACCTCAGGGATCCAGTTTTTAGGGCTCATCAGCTGTGTTAGCATGGGCTTTTAGTGATGCAGTTATCTTTGAGTTTTATCCCTCCTTTAAGTAATTCCTCATCCACACTTCTGTAAGGAACTCCAATAAAAACTCACTAGTTCATGAAGCTGGACTTTGATGCAATTGTTACTTTGGTCTGCTGTGGGTTCCCTGCCTGGGGTGAGTGGATGCGTCATGTCTCCCCAGGAAAAGTCTCACACATCAGCCCTATTTCAAAGAGCTGTTTATAAACAAGTATGTGGAATCTAGAAATTATAACTGCCAGGTGTAGACATATTGAACACAGCTGGGTGTACTGAGGCAGGACTAAAGAAGGCTCATAGTGTATGTGACGTGACTCCAGCTGTTAAATAAAGTATCTGAAGGAGTGCTAGACCTGCCTTCCATTGTTTTCAGGAGACTGAACTCTGTACTATTGTCCAGATAGATACACAAAAGCAAACTGGTTTAATGTGAAATGGACTTCTCCTACTGTTAGTGTCTCTCAGTTAAACAAGGCCACTACTCAGTGGGAACTTAGACTGTGCTCCTGACCTGACGGGAGGCTGAAACTGTGGAAGATTGTTCTAAAAATTGATGGTTTCAAATGATCTCTGCTCATAAGTAAAATTGTATAGGAAATGTGTTTGTAAATGTTTTTACTTATAAATAAAGAACAGTTTCTCTTACCTTCGTCATATCTCAGCTTGGGGATTTATAATA
Source organism: Uromys caudimaculatus (assembly GCA_028551405.1). Taxonomy (NCBI): domain Eukaryota; kingdom Metazoa; phylum Chordata; class Mammalia; order Rodentia; family Muridae; genus Uromys; species Uromys caudimaculatus. Next base: position 59,618,668 of record CM052708.1, on the reverse strand, counting down.
AAATATATGTCTATGTGTGTTAGGTCAGGACTACGATCTTAATATAACTACTTAAAGACAAGAGAAACGTGTGCTGCAGTGCTTTATTAGAATGCGCTGTTCCGAGTAAACACACTGACATTTCTTTGAAGTGTTAGAAATGGGGACTGTTTATCCCTACGCTTCTGAAAACCATCTTCAATGTTCCCACACAGCTTTATTAGCTCACAAGAGTAGGAGGCACAAGGACGTGACAAGCAGGATTTCGTTCACTTTTTTTGCCATATGACTGTACAGTGAAGAAACATTCTAGAAAAATTAGAGGGAAGAAAAAATGTTGTTAATTTGAAAAATTTGGAAAGTTGGGTTTTTTGTTTGTTTTTATGAACTAGAAAGAATTGCTTTTGGTGGTGAGGAATCAGAGACATCTCATGGCTTCTGTTTCCAGGAAACTCTCCTGAGCACCAGTGAGAGCTGGAAAACTCCCTGAGGAGGTCTTAGCAATTGTCTGAAAGAGCTCCTGTGGTACACAGGGCATCAGTTTGAGCCTGGAGTGCAGAAGTCTTCTGGATGCTTTCAAGTAAACATGGAAAGACAAAGACAGCCTTAAGGAAATTAAGCTGATATACCTTGATACCTGGTAACAAGGAATATCAGAAGAACAGTATGAAATGAGAGCTAGACCGCATGTGGGACTGTGGGGCTTTCTAGGTGGGAATCCAAAGAAATGGGTGTATGGCAATAGGGACAGTGGAGTGCGGACTGAGCGTGGACTCGCGGATCACGAGAAATCATATGCTTTATGGACACTTCCTACATAGTTGGAGCAACTCAATTATAGACCACGGATTGGAGACTCAACATTGTGAATTTTCTATTTTACAGGTTTCCCAGGCCTCCTAAAGAGCCACTGGCCAGGTTCTTTTTTTTTTTTTTCTTATAAAGATGGTCTTATAATGATAATTTCTCAAAATGACTGTGAAAGTTACTCAGATTTCAAAAGCAAGTCAGTCCTGGTAAGTGTAAAACAAAAGAAGGGCTAATTTTTTTTTATGATTTGCCAGCTTCAATTCATTGGTCATTGGACTTTGCTTATTTAATAACAAATCACACCTATTATCAATGACTTACTGATTATTATTCTTTTATTCTTGGTTTTGTGAAGAGAACTGTAAGGCAATTGAACCTCATGACAAAAGAGTAGGTAAGAAAAGGTAGAATTTCAAGTGAGAGAGTCAAAAAGGATAAAATGAAGACATTTGAGACTTGGGACTGATGGTCAGTAGTGGGTGACAGCAGCTGGCATTTGGCCCTGGAAAACCAGGAGCTCTTATGGAGGGTGAGTCTGCATTCCCTTCTCTTTGCTTCTACAGTGAAACTTCCAGCTGAGGAATGTCTGCCTTTCTCCTCTACTTACCTCAAATGGCTTAACAATTTGACTTCACTGTCTTTGTTCTCAGCAGTCTCTCCTGCTGGGAATTGTGACTATTCGGAACTGTGACAGGGCAGGCAAATTCATTTCAGAGGAGCAGCACTAACAGGGTCATTTAAGCCATATACACAGGACCGCAGACTCTAATCTAGCTTATGTATCTCTGTGGAGAAGGTGCTTTGAACCTCCACTTGTCTGACTCACTCATTCTCTCAACATGGGAGGAAGGAGAAAACATATTTTCTTGGATTCTCCTCAATTTGAATCAGACATCATTCTAAATGTAATGACATCCATCCTTAACATGTTTTCCAATAAGCAACCATGTCGTTGAGAGTTCATGGGTGCCCGTTCACTGTCATACAGAGAAGAGCCAATAACAGCAGGCATTCTAGTCCTCTGAGCTCTCCAGTCTCCCCTCATCCTCTTCTGGGATGTTACCTTAGCCTTAGTTACAGGGACTGTATTGTAGATGTATCATCTGGGGCTGGGAACACCATAGCCATGACCTGGAACACCAGCTGTGGCTTTCTACATACTCACTGTCTGTTGCAAGAAGAAGCTTCTTTGATAAAGAGTGAAATCAATGCTTATCTTGGGTATAAGGACAAGACCTAAATAATGACACCACCAGATGACACATCGACTCTGATAGGGAAATCTCACAAAGCCCCATCCCTAAATGAAGAGATACAGCAATTAGTGGCTGCTGAGAGGAGAATCGGTCCTACCTAGAGATGAGCCCTCTAATTGGTTATCCAACATCAACTAGTCAACCCTAAAAACATATACATATGAGCAATTCTAAATGGATTTAATAGGACATATATTTGTGTGTGTGTGTGTGTGTGTGTGTGTAACAAAAGTAATTAAAGAAAAATGCCATGAATTTGAGAGGAAGTGCATATGAGGGAGACAGGGGAAATATTGGAGGGAGGAGAGGGGAGAGTGTTGTAAATGCAGTAAAGATATCTGAAAATTAAAAAAATTAGAAAAAATTCCCACAGGATGAAAAAATTGAAACATTAATTCCAAATATTTTTTCATCTCAATCCCACCATCGCTGTGTGCTTTGGGGAGGAAGTGGCTAGATCTCTTTGAGTTCAGGTTTTCCTGTTTGTAGAAAGGAAGTAGCAAACTGTAATGTGAAAGCAAAATGACTGTAAACTCTCCTGTTAAACAAACCAGCCTGTCATCACTAAGATGTGAACTCGGCTCTTCCCCACTGCTCCCTGGATCAACTTTCATGCCCACCCGCTCTCACCCACTGTCTCACCCGCCCGCTCTCACCCACAGAGCCCCAGTTCTGAGTGTTTACCCGACAGACCACAATGTTTTCCTTGTACACAAGCAAGGACTGGCCCTTGTCCATGAACAGCAACACAGACAGCTGAAGTCAGCCATGGATCTCACAGCATGTGTCACCATCCTCCTAAGGCCTGGAAGGTTCTAAATGGAGGTTCTGATACAAACAGGACTGCTCACAGCAGACTCAATTAATTTCAATGCCCTAGACTCGAGCTTCCTGTAGCTTCCCAAGTGTATATTCTGCTGTTGAGAACTCTCCTGACTTACCAACCCGGCACTGGAAGCTGCATCAAAACTCTGTGTTGTAAACTCTCCCCTGTTTCACTTTTCCTTGGACTTTCAGATTCTATATGCTCACATACCACAAAGACACTGGCCACTGCGCTATTAACTCTCTCTTATCTCCATCAGGAAGATGGTAACTTTTGAACCAATGGCGTGGAGTCAAGTGGCGTCTTACTTGGTTCCATAGCTTCTGCTGTTTGAACCTTAGATTCTTTCTTTCTTTCTTTCTTTCTTTCTTTCTTTCTTTCTTTCTTTCTTTCTTTCTTTCTTTCTTTCTTTCCTAATGGGAACTAGTGGAGATTTGTTAAGTAAAATAAGATGGGTTGGTGATGAATACAATGCTTGGTGCATGCTAAACACATTATTAAAATTATTTTAATGTAGGCATTGAACCTTAATCTCTTGTTTTGATCAACTTAAATAAAATGCCTGCCTTTTATTTTTCTTGAGACAGAGTCTCGCTGTGCATCCCTGGTAGTTCTGGAATTTACTATGTAGAGCAGGCTAGCCTTGAATTCAGAGATTCATCTGCCTCTGTCATTGAGTGAGTGCTGGAATGAAAGGTTGTGTTGCTACTACACATGGCAAATGTCTGTGTGTTGACAGAATCTGGGTTACTTCCAAGTTAATAGATTTTTAAAATGCTATAATGGTAACATAGAATTTAGAAAAACTAGAAGATTCCTAATCTTTTTAGCCTGCTCAGATTGACATCTACTCAGTAGAAGCAGATACAACTACAAAGAAGGTTTATATGTTTGCAGCCACAGCTATGCAGCTATATATAATTCCATGCACATTCCTCCACAGATATGCATATGCATATGTAAGAAACACAAGGAAGGGCACCTTTGCACCATCTGCACATGGCGGAGTGTAACATTCAGAAGGTAGAATGTTAAGCGGATTGCAGATGGCTCTTGAATCCCGTCATTTGTGGAATAAGTGAGTTCCAAAGAACAATTAAAGACCTTAAAACCTTCTAATCCAAGCTACTTGCAGCAAGAGCAGCCAAAGGCTACGTGGAGAGAAATCACTTGAAGATTTTTAGACAACAGAGGTTCAGGCGCAATACCCAGAGTAGCAGTGAGGATGCTGACATTGACAGCTGCATCAGGGCAGGTGGAACTCCAACCTCAAAACTGACTGTTGACTCTGCAGCTTCCCAAGCCTGATAACAGTAGGTGTGGTGCTGAACAGTAAGTGTGGTGCTGAACAATAGGTGTGGTGCTGAACAATTGCCAAGGGTCAAAAAACACATACAAGAACAAAAATAAAGTCTATTGTTCACCTTATTGGCTAGCACCCATTAATCAGCAGAGATAGAAAGCTCCCCCAAACCCACAGTTGACGAGGCTACTCCCATCCAGTTAAACTGGCAATTGTGTTCTAACACTCCTGATCGACTTGACGAGGCTAGAATGATGATTTCTCTCTTCAAACTCTTTAGAATAAAGACATTTCAGTCCTCTTCCATGAGGGCAATTGTTACATCATCAGTCTATGATTTGGCTCTGAAATTATCCCTCTTGAGCATGGCTAGGAAGACTAAGGATCACTGTGGACGAGGACAGAGTGGCAAGAATCTATGGATGCAATGTGAAAGAGAATCCATGCTTGACCTGGAAAACCTGTCAGTATTTACCAGCCCCCACTGTCAGGGACTCTAGCCAAGCAGTTTTGCTTGCTATTCCATGAGATGCAAGATATTTGTTGACTACCACCACCCTGTGGGAACAACTCCTGAAAGCCACACTGGTGAGCCAGCAATGGAAGCCCTGGCTGGAGAGCATCTCCAATGGGCATTCTCTTGTGGTGTTAACCTGGGAGAGCACAGCTGTGTGGAGGAACACTGCTGTTAAAACAGAATAAAGCAACCATGTTCATAGCTCCTCGGGGTCTTTGATTCGAACATTGCAGATGGATCCTTTTCATTTTATAAATATCACAGAAGTAACTGGGAGAATATGCTCATAGTGGTAGCTTGTGAAGAAAAATTTAAAACTCAGAGGACTTTGAGGGAAAGAAGATCTATTAGCATAAAAATGTAAAAGCAGGAACTCAGGAGAAACTACCATAAATAATTTTAAAACTTAAGAGATACTCTGGACAGCATTGAATGCTCATATGGTTTATAACTGTAGAACAAAAACAATCACACAAACCAATGAGAATGATAGCTCAACAGAAACAAGGAGATGCGATGTGAACCACAGCAGAGGAAGGCCTGAGGGAGTGAAGTCGTGGGTGAATGTGTGTTTGATACACCATTACGTCCCTGGGGTGGCAAAGCCTTATCCTGAGGGTGAGGTTCAAAGGGATTCAAAGCCTTCCTGGGGGACCTGTCTCAGTCAGGGTTTCTATTCCTGCACAAGCATCATGACCAAGAAGCAAGGTGGGGAGGAAAGGCTTTATTCAGCTTACACTTCCATGCTGCTGTTCATCACGAAAGGAAGTCAGGACTGGAACTCAAGCAGGTCAGGGATCAGGAGCTGATGCAGAGGCCATGGAGGGATGTAACTTACTGGCTTGCTTCCCCTGGCTTGCTCAGCTGACTTTCTGGTTTTGTTTGTTTGTTTGTTTGTTTGTTTTTGGGTTTCTCTGTGTAGCCCTAGCTGTCCTGGAACTCACTCTGTAGACCAGGCTGGCCTCAAACTCAGAAATCCACCTGCCTCTGCCTCCCAAGTGCTGGGATTAAAGGCGTGTGCCACCACTGCCTGGCAGCTGGCTTTCTTATAGAGCCCAAGACTACCAGTCCACAGATGGTACCATCCACAAGGGGCCCTCCCCCCTTGATCACTAATTGAGAAAATGCCTTACCGCTGGATCTCATGGAGGCATTTTCTCAACTGAAACTCCTTTCTCTGTGATAACTCCAGCTTGTGTCATGTTGACACAAAACCAGCCAGTAAAGGGTCCATGTGCAGATGTTGATAATATGCATAGAAAATATGAGCCATAGCTCCCCTTCAGGTCATATATTTACCACCTGAAGACTGTTCCCCTATAGAGACTACTTCACCTAAGCTTAGCTAAATCTGCCTTTTGTTTACCTGTACACCATACAACCTGCCTCTTCGTTTATTTGTATGCAATATCCACAACTCCCTGTTCCACTCTATAGAATAAACACTCTGAGTTTTCAGGGAGCTCAGACCACCTGATCCTAGGGTTTTGTGGTTTGTGTGGTGTGTGTGTGTGTGTGTGTGTGTGTGTGTGTGTGTATCTTCTTCATTCTCTCACCATCTTTGTCAGGTCAGGTCCTTGAGACTATACAAAGACTCAGTCAGCAATGAACCCACAAATTCATAAAAGAATGAGGTGTTAAGATATTTATAGTTAAACAGCATGATTAACAAATTTAAACAATTGGATGCCAGTTTTTGCCATGTTGCCAAAATAGACAATGTGGTTGTGATATCCAACTTATATGAAGAAACTTAATAATGGTGTCACTCTATGTGGCCAAATTTCTTTGACGATGATTATGAAGAAGTACTAAATCTTGTTGGTACATATATGCATGCATAATCATACATGTGCCCAAGCAATTCTATTCATGAAGGCAAATAACTAATAAAGAAATTCTTTAAATGATGGACAAAATAAGTACTAAATTATAATATTTGACCTTACAGTCATGAAAAAGGACAGCAGACACATGCAATATTGTCACAATAAATTGTTAAGTCCATAAAGCAAGCCACATGCCAGTACTAACATGTCTGTAAAACAAGCTGTGTGTACAGGCGTGGTGATGTGTGAGGGAAAGTGTGCATTGAACGCTATCGCTCTCCCAGTATTGCTGTGTGCAGTTGAATAGACGTAAATTATTTTCCCCCATGAGTCTAAATCTGTGACACAATGTAATGTTTTCACATATTTATTGTGACTCTTACAGACACAATATGCTTTCTTCACATGTATAAAAGATGAATATTTATAATATATTAATCTATAAGTTTCCTAAAATTATTTTTGTAACTAAAATAAAAGATGGCCCTTCACATTTCTAATATTGGAGGAGCTCACAATGACTTTTGACATGACATATGACTAATTATAAATGCATTAAGTAATAAGTCAATATCAATCAAAATAAACCTTATTTACTGCCATAATTTTAGGCATTGTTGGTACAAAACCCATGTATCAGAAAGTAGGCAAAACTGACTTGTTTTAGAGAAAAGAAAATATTCTGAAATATATAGGATAAAATTAACAACTATTTTAGTGAAATTTCTATTTTTATACTAAGAACAGTGCTTGCAGTATAATATCCAAACATCCTAATATTTTGAATGTTCTTTTCTGTCATGTTTAAAATAAACATAGGGAAAAAAGTGTGCTAGGTGGCCAGTGTCAAAGGTAGCTGCCTATGTCTGTTAAGTCATATAATAAATGATGTAGAGTTAAGCGATATAATCCACAATCAATGGTCCAACTCAACTTGTTTTGCAAACGAGGCAGCCGAAGTCCTGAGGGGAGGAAGGCTCAGTAAGCTGGAAGGTGTGTGGATGCCTATAGCTTGTGATCAACCCATGCCTGGTTCCGCTACCTTCCTCATATCTACCATAGAGAATTCTATCATGACTTCAACTAATGAAACCCCTAGAGTGCTGGCAAAGCTACCCACTGTGCCTTTATCCCTCACCCTTCCATCCAAAGCCTCTGTGGCCTGGAAATGGCATGCTTTGGGGCCAGCGAGAGAGGCAAGATGGCTTAGCCAGTAAAGGTAGCTCTCACAGCTAAGCCAGAGGACCCACGTTTAATCTCCAGTTTGAACTACCATGTGGTGGAAGGAGAGAACTGACTCTCCCAAATTGTCCTTTCATCTTTGCATGTAGGCCAGGATGCAGGCATTCACACAAGCACAAAAAATAACTGAATAAACTTTAATAAAAAGGCCTGCCTCTGTTGATTTCAAAGTAGCAACAGGGTAGAAGAACTTTCTCTGTTCACACCAGAGGTTCATACAAAGACACAATGCAAGCTGGGAGTAGAGGCACATACACCTGTATTCACAGAGCTGGGAAACTGAGATAGGAAAATCTCTGCTAATTTGGGGCCAGGTAAGCAATATCACTATATACTATGTAGTAAGTGCCAGGCCAGCCAGGGCTATATAAAAAAACTCTGTCTCTCAGTCTTTTTCTTCTCCCTCTTACAACACACACACACACACACACACACACACACACACACACACACACACACACACACCAAGGTGTATGATAGACAAACCTCAGCAGCCTGGTGTGTCCATCTCCCTGAGGGCTCACCAGGCCAGACTAATCCTAGATGGTCAGTGTCCTTTGTCCTAGTGAGAAATTCATTTCCTGAGTACAGAGACATCATGGGAAGCTAAAACAAAACAAAACAAAACAAAACAAAACAAAACAAAACAAAACAAAACAAATGAAGGGGGGCTTTAAAGAGTATTCTCTTCCTTTAGCCAGTGAAAAGGATTGACATTTGGAAATAATCAATTTATATTTACATCTATTCACATAAAATACCTGTGCAAAAATAGTTTTCAAAAATGAATTTATTGTCACAAGAATGCTATAAATAATTACAAAGATGAGCTATGTGGGCTATTCTGCTGATGGGCAATTAAAAAAGCAATGAATACCTTATCTTTCTCATCTTGCACACAAATACTCTTGTTACTTGAGGCATTTTCTTTTTTTTAATTAATTAATTATTTTTGATACTTTATTTACATTTCTAATGTTTCCCCTTTCAGGGTTTGGAAACCACCTATCCCCTCCCCCTCCCCCACCTCTATGAGCGTATTCCACCTCCCACCCACCCTCCCACCCACTCTCATATTCCCACCTTGACATTCCCCTTTACTGGGGCCTCGAACACCCTCAGGCCCAAAGGCCTCTCCTCCACCTGATGGCCAACAAGGCCCTCCTCTGCGACATATGTGATCCGAGACATGGGTCCCTTGATGTGTATTCTTTGGTTGGTGGTCCAGCCTCCAGGAGAACCAGGAGAGTCAGGGCAGTTGACACTGTTGCTCCCTCCATGGTACTGCAAACTCCCTCAGCTCCTTCAGTCCCTTCTCCAACTTCTCCATCTGGGACCTCACTCTCAGTCCAGTGATTACTGTAAAGTGAAACTTGGGTATTCCGAATTTTGGGCTAATATCCACTTATCAGTGAGTACATACCATGTTCATTCTTTTGTGACTGAGTTACCTCCCTCAGGATGATATTTTCAAGTTCCATCCATTTGCCTGCAAATTTCATTAAGTCATTGTTTTTAATAGCTGAGTAGTACTCCATTGTGTAAATGTACCACATTTTCTGTATCCATTCCTCTGATGAGGGACATCTGGGTTGTTTCCAGCTTCTGGCTATTATAAATATGGCTGCTA
>CM052708.1:59572760-59608776 GCA_028551405.1 Uromys caudimaculatus | reverse complement strand
ATCATCATGAGAACTGATTTTAAATCTGAGTCTTGCTTTTCTGGTGTGTTGGGGTATCCAGTGCTTGTTGTGGTGGGAGAGCTGGGTTCTGATGATGCCAAGTAGCCTTGGTTTCTGTTCCTTATGTTCTTGCCCTTGCCTTTTGCTATCTTGTTAACTCTGATGTTAGCTGATCTTACTCTGTCTGGTTGTGGCTTGTCCCTCCTGCAGGCCTCTGTATCAATACTCCTTGAAGACTAGCTCTCTCTGAGAAGTGTTTGGGTTTGGAGAGCTGTGGCACAGGGTCAGCTCTGGGGTGCAGACAGAAACCAGAAGAATCTTGTCCCTAGCTGTCCCTTGGTTCCTGTATCCTGATGGCTCTGCAAGGGTCCCTCTTGATTCAGTGAGTTTGAACAGAAGTGGTAGTTTTGCCTATGCTCGAAGGTGTGTCAGCACTCCTGGAATATCAGCTCTCTCCTGGAGCCCTGTGGCCCAGGCTGAGGTCCCCAGGTCCCGGTAAGCAGTGGTGCTTGTCTTATCCCCACTCACGGCTTTTCCATGCTCCTGGAAGGGTAGTTTTCTCCTGGCCCTGCTTGGCTATGGAACCCTGGTGGCCCAGGCAGAGGTCTCCTGCCACAGATGGAAACCAGAGTGTTCCTACCTACTTGAGGCATTTTCATGGAGAGAAGACCTGAGGTCACCTGTTTCCCTTACCCCAAGTCCAATACTTCATTAGTCTCGGTTCCTCACCATGCTAGCTATAGGTTTCAGAGTTCCGTGCTCACCTCTGAAGGCACTTTCCCCATTATATTAGGTCCTAGTCACTAGGTTGGCAGGTGCAATAATAATAATAATAATAATAATAATAATAATAATAATACCACCTTCAAATGAATGCCGATTGACTTGCTAGCAAAAAATAAGAAACTACGTGACATTCTTTACTATGCTTTGTATCATTGAACCCAAAAGCTCTGTGTTAGATACTACCAATCTCAAGGTAGGGAAATGTGCCAAGGATCAGCCTCGGCTTGGGGAAGGGTTCTGAGGAAGGGGTGTCTGGGAGCATTGAAACAAAGTACTTGAAGTCAAATGATGGGTCCAAGGTGAGACCCATGTTCTGCTAGAGACAGCTTTTTACACTATTTTCTTGTCTGTTCTGTTTTCTCTAGAGATCTCCAGATAGTTAGCGCTCTCTCTCTCTCTCTCTTTCTCTCTCTCTCTCTCTCTCTCTCTCTCTCTCTCTCTCTCTCTCTCTCCAGTTTTCTCTTGCTACTCTCTGCTCCAGACAGTTTTCCAAGTAGTTCTGTCTTGCTATTCTAATTCTAATTCTCTGGACAGCTCATTTCTTGCAGACCATAAGCCCAGTCTTTTCTTTTACATATGAATTTAGTCATTTGCTCCAGGTTCCCTTTTGATTATCCCATGAATCAGCATCCAATGGCTCTAGTCCCTTAATTCTTAGGAGACAGCAGCACACATTTTCTTTTAACATTGTAGAAGAATTCAGAGATCTGCCTGCCTCTGTTAATCTAGCTGGGTGGGAGCTCACCCTGAAATTACCATTTCTACCACACCTTGGCATAACCTTGCTTCTGTCCCAAGCCAGCCCTGACCTCAGGAATCTGCCTTTGTAAGCATAAACAAAAAACCCTGAGCTGGGTGGGATCTCCTGGGTCCCCATGTCCTAAATCTCCTCATCCCTTCTTTAGTATCTTTCTGACAAGCTGGCTCACAGCACAGCTGCTTTTGTTTCTTTAGAGTCATGACACCCCTCATATAATTCATTTGTATCCTTAGTTTTTGAGGATATATATATATATATATGATTTAGAGTATTTTTTCCACAGCGTTAAAGGCTGTCCTGAAGGTCCCAGCATTTACCATTTTGCTGAGGCTGTCTCTGATTATCATGGAGTCATTAACTTTATCAGGGAGGACAGCCCTTGAAGGAGGAACATAAAATATGCACATTATTATACAAACAAGCCTTACACCCACAGCAATCATCATTGACACTCGTGGAGGTCCACACTTGCTGGCCCTGTCGCAGGAGCAGGAACCATGTCATTCTGTCCCTACCAAGGCCATGCCACATCCGGCAGAAATGGCACCTTAGAGTGACTGCATTTCACAAAGGGCAGTCATCAGCTAATGTGGGAGACAGGATGCTCCTTAGCTCTGAGTGTGTCTTGAGCCTTTGTCTCTGGTCTCAGCTCCTATCACCCTTGTTTGATCCCATGAAGTTCTGAAGATAAGGGCCGTGTTGCTGCTCTGTAACCACCATGTACTGGCTGGTTTTGTGTGTCAACTTGACACAGCTGGAGTTATCACAGAGAAAGGAGTTTCAGTTGAGAAAATGTCTCTGAGATCCAGCTGTAAGGCATTTTCTCAATTAGTGATCAAGGGCGGAGGGCCCCTTGTGGGTGGTACCATCTGTGGGCTGGTAGTCTTGGGTTCTATAAGAAAGCAGGCTGAGCAAGCCAAGAGAAGCAAGCCAGTAAGCAGCATTCCTCCATATCCTCTGCATCAGCTCCTGCTCTTTGACCTGCTTGAGTTCCAGTCCTGACTTCCTTTCGTGATGAACAGCAATTGGAAGTGTAAGCCGAATAACCCCTTTCCTCCCCAACTTGCTTCTTGGTCATGATGTTTGTGCAGGAATAGAAACCCTGACTAAGACACACCGCAAGTGCTTTCTCATCTTACAGACTTTGGGCCAGCTCCTCTTGCGCTGGCTTGTTTTATGTCATCTTGACCCAAGCCACAATTATCTGAAAGGAAACCCCAGTTGAGGAAATGCCTCCGTAATATCCAACTGCAAGGCATTTTCTTAATTAGTGATTGATGGGGGAGGGCCCAGCCCATTGTAGGTGGTGCCATCTCTGGGCTGGTGGTCCTGGGTTCAATATGAAAGCAGGCTGAGCAAGCCATGATGAGCAAGCCAGGAAGCAGCTCCTCTCCAGGTCTCTGCATCAGCTCCTGCCTCCAGGTTTCAACTCTGTTTTTAGTTCCTCTCCTGACTCCCTTCGATGATGAACTGTGATATGGAAATAAACCCTTTCTTCCTCAATTTGCTTCTGGTCATGGTATTTCATTACAGCAATAGTAACCTTAACTAAGACACTCTTCTTTCTTAAACACTCTGTGCAAAGATCCACATATGGTGGCCCCTTCCTGCCATTCCATTGAATGCTGGTTTGAATGTGAAATATCCACCACAATCTCAGGCATTTGAACAATTGGCCCCCAGTTGGTAGCCCTGTCTGTGAAGGTTTCAGTGGTACTGCCTTGCTGGAAGACTTCTGTCACTAGGGGTGCGCTTTGAGATCAAAGCTTTACAAATGCTTCTTCCAGCTCACCCCCTCTACTCACTGTTTGCTTTTCAGAATGTGAGCTCTCATCTTTCTGCAGCCGCCATGTTTTCCCACCCTGATAGACTCTTAGCCCTCTGGAAGCATAAGCCCAAAACTTCTGTAAGTTACCTTATTCACAGCTTTCTATCTTAGTAACAGAAAAGTAACTAATCGACCTGTCTACCACCTCACCTAAGAGACATTTCCCATCTATCCTGACCAGTCACTGGTTCATACCATCCTACTATAAATCACAGCATAGCCTAAAGAAATACTGACCTAATTTCTAATCTGTTTTATCAGTCCCCTCTTATAAAAATGCAGACCCTACACTTTCTGGTTTCCCACTGTGCCCTGGCATCTAGATAATAGGTGTTCAACAAGCTTTAAATGATGAGTACATGGCTGTCTTTACCTTGCTACGATTCAACTAAACATACGGGAGATAAAGAAAACTATGCAAAAAGAAAAGTATGAAACTTGGCTCTTGCTCCCAGGACTCGTCCCCTAGCACCTGGCAAGTCTTTATGCAGAAAGGGGCTAAATTAGATTCAAACCATGGGGTAGGTTTAACAGCTACTAAAAATAAGTATCAACACATAAATTTGGATGTTAGCAAATCCCACTCCAGATCTTTAAACTAATTCTATGTATGCAATATAAACTTAGAATATCTGTCTTAAAAAATACCACATGTCAAAGGCTTAATTCAAAGTAAGTTTGGGTGATTATTGTGTGCACTTTAAAGCCTTGCTAGATCTATACAAATACAATGTAGCAGGCCCTGGAGAAGACTTGGAGTCTGTAATAGAGAGAGGTGAAGGAGACAGAGCAGGTACCAGGGATTTCAGGTAGCAAGTGCTGGAAAGAGCACATGCATATTTATGAATACCCCTTCTTGTCAATATGTTGTATTGTTTATTCCCACTTTTGTATCACCCATGAAAGACACCATACACATCTGCTGAGTGAATGAGAGGCTCAGAGCTTACAATTCAAATGAGCTGATGCTACTCCTTACCCAAGCAATGAGTTGGCTGGACTCTACCTGGGGATTGCTTTAAAGAGATCCAGTGCTACGCTGTGGCTTTGCACTCTTAAGAGTGGACTGGTAGTTATGGGAGACCATTGTTCAGGATGGATCTCCTTCACTCACCACGAGGCCCAACAGAACAATTGGAATGAGAAGTCTATGGGAAATATCATAGAAGCAAATCAAACTTTGAAAGAGGAAAATTTCAAAAAGTAAAATAATGCTAACACCATCTCCTCCGTAATGTAAACACATCTTTAGCTTCATTCTCACATGGTTCTACTTGGTTCTACTCAGTGCTTAGAGAGACAAGTCCCACACTGTTGTGCTCCACGGAGACTGTCTGATCCATCAGTCCACAGCTGCTGTGACCAGGGTTCTGATTGACAATAAAATACACTGAGACTTGTAACTGATTTGATGAGATCCTGGTTGTATATTCATAATTTTAACATGCATCGGAAAGTAGTGTGAAAATCGGTGTCAGTGCTTCAGGAAGAAAGGTAAAACTGAAGCAACGTTTTAATCTGCTCCTCCTCACACCCTATATAAAGTCACCTCCATTCTGTTTTACAAGACAGAGCTTGGGGGACTTGGCTTCCCGCTTTCTTTTTCTTTTAGAACTTTGCTTTTCTGGTTATGTTTATAAGCACAAGAAAGAGACATGTTCTGCATGGTTTTGTCACCCAGGAAGAAAGGAAGTACTTTGCTGTGTTTGAAATAACTGAGATTATATCCCCTATAGAGATACAGACATCAGATAAATCGATGCATAAATCATCCTAATTTTCCATAAATACAAAATATTATTCCATATAAGACAGTTTAATTTGTTGACACTGAAGAGAGTTCTCATTCCCTATTTAATGTTGTTTTGGTTTGGTTTGGTTTTTTGTTTTTGTTTTTGTTTTTGTGGTTTTGTTTCTGTATGAGATAGGGTCTCACTATGTAGACCAGGCTGGCCTGAACTCACAAAGATCTTTCTGCCTCTGCCTCACCTGGGCTGGGATGGAAGGTGTGTGCCACCATAACCTACCTTAAATTAAGGTGTGTATATATATATATATATATATATATATATATATATATATATATATATACATATATATATTCAATATTATATATATATTCAATCATTTTAGTGGATGTTTGAAAATGTGGTAAACAGAGATTTTCACTAAGTGTTACAGTATAATAATACAGTATTATTACAGTATTAAAGCAATTTTAAGTTGTTAGATATTTGTTTTTAGAAGTTTCATGGTGTACATGACCTTGTAATGTATAAATGAGATTGAAAATTAATTATGGACCCAACCATGTAAGATTTCATCTTTAAAATTCCTAATATTATAAGTAAAAAAAAAAAACACTTATTTTCAAGAATTTAAAGATTTTGCTTACAAAGTAAAACAAAGCACTTTCAATGTGTGAAGTGATCCCTTCCTTCTTAGCTGCCACTACAACAGTGCTTCTGTTTCCATAGTAACCATTGTTTGTAATATGGTGATATAGCAAGAAATACACAGTCTCTCTTAAGTCCTTCCATCCAATGAGGCTACCTCTCAGTAACAAAAGCCTGGATTGTGAAATTTCAAACCTAATTTTATGCTTCCCTGGTTATATTCAGACAAAATCTTGCAAGTTTGTTTTTTAATGAAGGCAAAAATATTCAAGGAGTTGCAAACAATTGGCTTAAGGTCATACATATAGGATTTAGTATAATTTGGGTTTTGCAACCCTAAATTTAAAAACTCCCTACATACCTGAGATTCTCAGCTAGCACACGGGCCACAGGGGTGAAGTAGCCTAGGCCAGGTACTTATCTGATTTCCTGGAAGGAATCACTAGAGTTGTTCTACCTGTCAGCCACAATGTGTACATTTTCATAATCACCAAGAGCTATCTGAACAACCCCCTCCTCCAAATACAGCCATGGAGTTAATAGCTTCCCTATTAGGAGGTACAGGAGGCTTGCCCAGCTAAGGCATGCTCAGTTACCTCCTGACCTGACATGAGTCTGTGGAAGGTATCTCCCAGGTAAGATTCTGATCCACTTCAGCTCCCTTCTCTGTCTGTCTCCTAAGTACAGATCGCACCATCCTGCTTACTCCTGCCTATGGCTGCAGGTGCTCTGAATGCTTCAATCATATTTGGTATTTGAAAAATGATCTTTTGTCTGAACAAGAGTTTTCAGAGCTCATTCCATAGGATTCAGACAAAGCCAGGGACCAGCCACAGACCCAAGAAACACAGGAAGAGACCACATGGCCTGTGGGTATCAGTGGGCAGCCAAGGCTGTCTGCACTTCAGAAGATACGCTTTATTTTGGTTTTTACTTCACTGGGGCCCTTTCTCAGCGCCCTACAGTTAGCTGAACAATCTTCCTTGCTTACAACTCCATGGGTCACTTGCAAACATTTGTGAAATCGAAGCCTCTGAATGCTGTTAGCCAAAGCTCTCTGATCCTTAAGGCATTATCATCAGAAGAGAAACTGCAGACATTTCTGAGTATGGTAAGCTCTTTGAATGGACTGACATTTCCCCAGATGCCCTAGTTCTGAAGAAAATTATTATGGAACTCAGCTATTTCCAGGTCTATTGCCCTCTGAGCTGAATGGGTACTTTAATCCCAGTAGGTCCAAGGCTGATCATGACTGAGAAACACCTTGAAGGCACTGAGTCAGAGAACACACACCACTCCACAGCCATCGTCCTGCATAATCCTCTGTACCTGTCAGGGTGGGGATTGTATCAAGACTGGCCTCTTTCCACAGGACTTTTCACTGGTTTGTTGATTCCTTTAACCCCTTTATTGCTGGTTACAGAAGAGAAATTGGGAAATAATTCCAATAAAAATGAACTTTGGAAGTGTCCTTTTTCTTAAATACATTTTAATTCTTTTTAAATTCCTTTCATGCTTTCTGCTTCTATGAGAGAAGGGAACTGAGGCTTTCAGGAGCAGTGGATCCATTTTTTCTTTAAGACCAATTATAAGAACCAAGTCATATCCACGAACATATGTAGATTTTGAGTGTTTAATGAGCAGAAGTTATGAGATGCGCTATAAACGTGACAGCAAGTGTTGACAATCAGCAAGGCACCTGCCACAGTCATTACCACCCTCCCGGTGTCCCCTTCTAAACATGGAAAGCCATTACAGTCCCTCCTCTATAAGTGGGGAATTGGGGAACGCACACATATGTGTGATATGCTCATTAAGCAATTCACTCCAGATTCATGAGTCCTTCTCAATTATTTTCTTCTTACATTAAATTTATTTAAAATGGATACATCAAAATCATAAACGTTTTACACCCAAGAGGAGCCATGTGACATTTTGATACATGTATGCATTGCATGATATTAAAACCCAATTAAGCATCCTTCTCTCCTCTAACATTCTTGATTTTTATGGTTGAAATATATAAAAATCGTTTTCCCAGCCTTTCGAAGTTCACAGTCCACTGTCCTTCCTCTCAGCTTTCTATGGAGCAGCCCATTGCTCCGGACGTCCGAGAAAGTCCGCGGGATCCCCAGCTTTATGGACAACTGGCCATTGTTCATCATAAACGCTTTCATTAATTTCAATGTTAAAATTTTTACTCTGTGTGTGTGTGTGTGTGTGTGTGTGTGTGTGTGTGTGTGCATGTACCTACCTGCATAGCAGAACGTATGTGTGCAGGTCAGAGGAAGACTTGTAGAAATTGGTCCTTTCCTTCCACCAGGTAAATCTCAGGGATTGAACTCTGATCACCTAGCTTGGTAGCAGGCTCCTTTACCACTGAGTCACCTCACTAGCCCTAATTTTGGTATTCAATGTGGCAGTAAGCATTCTATATCTTAGTTATAGAGTTTATTGACACTTAAATCATCTACCAACAAATGCATTCCTCACCTAACTCTGAAGTATCCTCATGATACTGATAGATAATTATAAACACAATAATGAAGTATATGAAAATATTTAGGAACTGTGTACACAGAAATTAAACTCACAAACCATTTGTAAGAAGGTACCAGAGACGCAAGCAAACCAAATTCTACAAATCCCCCTTGGCCCATGAGGAAGCAGAGTTTACATGTTAATCAAAGACCTATGTTTTCAAGTTTCAACTTTTTAGAGGGGTTATGATCTTTCCATTTTGCTGCTCTTGAACAATACAATGATCTTTATTCAGAAGTTGCACATTCAAATTATTTTCACCATTTATAATATTTTTCTGAAGCGGAGAATATGTGTTCATCAAAAATGACTCCTGTATTACAAACACATTGTCCCTTTAACTAGGATGCTCCCTGACTCAGGACCACATCTGGCTTTTTTAAAGTCACATTTGCTTTAAACACCTGTGACTTATCTCTAGCACGTTCCTGTGAGTTGTGTGAGCTTTGAGGAATGAATAATATCATTCTTACCAATTCTGCTTAGCTGGTTATCAGCGACTTTTCACTGTGTATTTTTATGAGTCTTAACAGCAAGTTTAGCTGGTGGTGCAATTACCAGACCGGGAGATTTAAATCCATTGTAACTTCGAGTGCACATCACACCCAGTGCAGCACATGGGGCCTGCTATTACAGTCACACACGTTTGAAGGGAGGGATTTCTCGAGGCGTAAGAACTCTCTCCACATTTGGAGTTTGTCTTCAGAGAACTCCTCTGAGTGGAGACACAGTTAATCACAGCATCCCATTTCTTTTATGTGCCTCTCTCAATCTGTAATTCTTACCCCTTTCTGCATGATGAGTTCACTGAACATCCAACTTAATGAAATACACACAAACGCACACACGCACGCACATGCTCCAGTGCTGGAATCCATAACAACAAGAAGTAGGTTGCTGACTCTTTTCAAGCAAGAGTCAGGCTATCTGGTTTTTTTAGAGTGTGTGATTTTTCTGTAACTTCACCCACTGTTCCAAATGTGTATTAACTTAAGAAGTCCCACTGGCTATTTGCAGAGGGCTGAGTCTGAAGCGCTTGCCTACCAGAGAGTAATAGCCTCTGTCCTTGATCAAGCTCCTAATGAGATCAGCCAAAGTCTAAGATGAAATAAAGTGCAAAGATGATAAGGTGAACACAGAACCTGGGTTTTGGGAGAAGGAAACGAAGAGGTACAATTAAGGAAGCATCCATAACACTACCCTGGGTTTACACGGCCAGGTCCCTCTCCCCACTGGCGGCCAGGAGTTTTCAGACTCAGTGTCCATCCATCACATCCGCCCTGGCCATTCTACTTCGAGCCTCAGATCACAAATGTATGCCGCCTTTTTATGGGTAGACGTCTACATCTGGCTGAGCGTCCCTCCACAAAGGCACAGCCATCACCCTGAGAGAGGAGTTCGAGGGTGACTGTGATTGGAGATTGTGCAGAGGAGCGGAGAAGCTCGTTCCTCAGGTCACAAGCTCCCTTGAGCACCTCCATGAAGGTCTAACTTTAGAGTAACCACCAAGGTTGTTGTGATTATTGTTTGGAATGTCTGGGGGTTGACTCTCTTCCCCCAAGAATGCAGTTCAGAAGCCTCATGTGTTTGTGCGAATTTGCAAAACAATAGCAGGAGGCATTCTTAAATACAGTTCTAGGACTTAGAGCCCCTCTAAGCTAAAACGTCTTGATTTGCACCACCAAAAATATTCAAGTCAAGCCGAGTGCTTACACCTTACTGTGACACCACTCCCATTGTACGTAGAACATTTTCTACTCTTAACTATCAGGATCTTACAACTCTGGCAATTGTGTGGTTGGTGATTAGTAAAACTCTGGAACTATGATGTCATGTTTGTAAAATAATCACTGAAACACTACACATTAGTAATTTTAACAACACAGAAGAATTTGAGCAACTTCAGTGGTGGCTGTGGGTTTTCTTTTCACATGCCATTGGCCTTATAGAATCTGGGTGAGTTCAATTTTATTTCCTCCTCCTTCTTGGCACATCTCCACCCCTCCCCCACCCCTCCCCTTGCTCAGCCTCTCTGCCTCCCCAAGTGAGTAATTAGAAGACTGCTAAGCCTCAGCATCACCCCATTCACCCTCTGATCTTTATTGGAAGGCTTTCTTCATTTCCAGCCATAAGCCTGATTTCTGTACATGCAGGTACTTCCAGATGCTTTGCCCCCCAGTTCCCAAGCTGAAGCAGAGGTACAGAAATTTTAAAGGGCACACATTGTCCCCATCAATGCAAATAAAAACCTCCCTTGCCTTCTGGGAGCCTGGAAACTGGGAATACAGATCTAAAACAGTGGCAAGCCTGCACTGGAATTCAGTCCAACACCTTCCATGACTGTCTTGAACATTTTTAAAACATGGGAGACGTTGTCGTTTAAGCCAGAGTGAATTTGTAAATGCCAAGTGGAGAACGACTCCAAATTCCTGTGCTATCCACAAACTCCCTGCCTTGGTTGTCCAATAAACTATAAGTTCTCTTTTTAGGAAAACTTCGCGTATGTATTTACAGAGTAAATAGTTTTAATTATCCTCTGTTTTAGAGCTCCTGTTGTCACTCTCTGGCCATTAGTACTCACCTAGGGTTAGTTTGGTTCCAGGCCCTGTTTTAACATTCGTGGTATAGTTGAGAGTTCTTTCAGGCAAGACACTGAACAGCAAATGTTGCACAAATATATTTCCAGGCTCAACTGGGCATCTTCATTCTCTAATGACCAAGTAACTCCTATTTGGACAGAACTCTCCAAAAGATAGGACCTTTCCCTGATATGTTACCCTGGTTTCTCTGCACATATCTTTGGAATGAATGGAAACATAGTATACTTTATGGTGTCTTGTTCTCAAAACTAAGTTTTGAGATTCACTCCCCCTTACACTTTTACATGACTGATAAGTATTCTTCTGATGTCTGCAGACTAACCCAAAACTGGAGTCATGGTCACAAGGCACCAGCATCCAAAGCAGTTTCAGTACCTCTCCATGGGAAGAGATGATTCCTGGATTTATATGTTAGTTCTCATTGATGACTCTTGTGACAGAGACCTTTGGACACTTGGAGATTTTATTGGGACTAACAGGGTTTAAGGTTGCAAATTAAACTGCTAGAAAACACTTAAACTAGGCAGCCCCATTCGAAACCTTCTACTCAATCCTCCTGTGACCTTCGGGATGCCAAGAAGAATACACAGAAACAAAGAGTATAGTTTTTAAACATACTTCCTCTGCTGGTATATTAAAATCTTCTTGAATACTTTTTTTGCTTATAGAAAATATCATTTGGAAGCATTATTTACATTCTGATCTTATGGCTTAATGACATCTTTGTCTCAAAATCATGTTTATTGTGTCTTGATCACTTGAAACAGTGTCAGTCTCCTTGGGAAACAATTGGTAGTGGAGTTCCTTTCAGGGGAAGAGGAAAACATGCAGATGCTATTGTTTCCCTGGGAGCCTAGCAGAGGTCAGCTGAGGGAACGTTAACTGACACTGGAAGGGAATTGGGAAAGTGACTTTCCAAACGTGCATTCTATATGACATTTATACCAAGACTCTTGTCTATGCCACCAACTCAAAATATTAAACAGTACTAAATTTATCTTATAATTTTAAATGAAGGAGAATCAGATGAAGGGATTAGAAGGGTTATAAATGGTAGATCAGGAGATCTATGCTGGCAGATTTGTGTTATGACTCAGCAAAATTATAAAGCTGGTCCTGTCAGTGCCTTCTCTACAGTTATGGAGATCAAACCCCTGACAAGAAGTAAGGAGGAAGGGTGGAGTTGTTCATAGTTTGAGAGGGCTGGAGTCCATCATGGGGTAGAAGACATGGTGGGGGAAGCAGCTGTGGACATGGCTTCTGGAGACTGAGCTGCTTGCACAGCTTTCATGGGACCAGGACCAAGGCATGAGGATCCGAGGTGCTCATCTGGCTTGCTCTTTCTTCCCCACATTTGGATGAGTCTTCTTCCCTCTAATCCTCTTTCAAAACCTCTTGCTGACAACCCAAAAGGTATGAGGACATGGGTTTTATTCCATGGGGTTCTGGAGTCTCCTGTCTTGTGGCTGCTGTGCTCCCCTCACTACTGTACCATCCGGCCATTCTTTTGAATCCTTCTCTAATCTTGTCCTGTTGTAATGCAAACCAGAGGTGGAGAAACCTTTCCTCAAGGCCCAGCTAGAAGGCTTCCTTAGGCACTCTGCCCATCTCCATCTGCCCAAGTGTGTATGCCCACTGCTTTGCCCTCAGTTGCTTTCTGCCAGCTCCAGACCTGACTGACTTCTAAGGGGCAAGAGTTAAGTAGAAGCATTTCCTAAGGAGCTAGCACCCCTCCATCCCATGTTTACAGCTTCCAGCAGAGAGCCATTCTCAGAGCCTTCTTCACATGTCTGAACACAGAGCTGTCTGGCTTAGTTCTGACAGCCAGACTCTTCTGGCCTCTAGCCCTGAGGCCCTTTGAACCATCTGTCGGTTGATTACTGGGAACCACTCCTAGATTCCTGCATTGTTGGATAGCTGACCCTCCTTTTTAGTCAGAAGTATTAGGGATATACAATGTTTCTTTTAAGCTACCTTCCCAAGATCTTGGGGGTAGAGTTGTTAATCAGCTAAATTGTAATCCTGGATCAGATTTCTGCCCATGTCAAGACTGCTTCTATGACAGGGCCCAGGCCTGAAATGGAGCCTCAGGCTTGGAAGCCAGCCCTTGCCAGTGTCTCAGTCTGTGGGCCATGCTACGCTCCCTCTTTCCAGATCTTAATTGTCACAATATAGCTGTAGTTACTCAGCTCCTAATGGAATAATACCAGGGCTTTGTGGGTAAAGAAAACTATGAGACAGGAAGGCTTTTGCTACAGAGAGATTATTAGTTTCACTATTTTGAGAGGTGTTTAAAACAATGTATTTGGAAGGCAATTTTATCCACAAAATAGTATATATTCAAATAAGGCCACAACAATCTAAAATCCATCATCTGACAATCTGGAAATTACATGCAAATGTTGAACATTTGCAGAATAGGAAACTGGATCCCTGGGTAGATTGTTACTGCAACCCTGACACACATTCTGGCCTAGATACTCCTACATAGGGAAACCCAACACACTCTTCACTCAGCTTGAGCTACTAATGACTGACAACCTGAGCTAAGGGGCCACTAGAGATAGCTGAGGGACGTAAACATAAAGGCCAAAAGATCATGTCTGAAACTGAATTAGAGTCTGAGTGAGCCAGATTTCGTCTCATCAGACTCTGATGTGGCCCATTAGGAAAGGTCTTTTTCTTTGTGTCTTCAAGGGGTCTCATGGAACAAGTACAGAGCTCCAGTCATGGTGGTTGCTAACACAGTATTTGAGGAGAGATTTAGATGTACCACAAGCAATTCCTGAACTGTCGTCACCCTCAGTACTGAAATTTGCTCACCTACTGTCTCTGAGCAAGGGCTATGTGTTTCAACTATCTCTAGCCACTTTCTCAACAATAGAAACCACCAAGATCAGCCATGTGTCATTTGGGTATTTTTAATCTTCGCCCAGAAATGTTAGAGCATTTTCCCCCTTATCATTTTGGAAGAATCTTCCAAGCATTTCAAGGTCTGACTAAAGATTGCAGAATTCACATACTTCTGCCAAATAGTGTTTAATATTAACACCAAAAATAAAGAGTATTAGTCCTAAAGTCATGCCAGAGCAGGTTCAGGCAAAGAACAAAGCATGTCATGTGTGGATTGCCCAACAAGCATGCTTCTCATAACACTGGCTCTATTGTCAGCAATAATAAAACCCGAGGAGAGGCCTTGGCACTGGTGCTGAACATTTATTTGGTTTTGAGCTTTGATAATAAGTTGGCTGTGATGTGATCTTCATTATACTGAGCGATGTAAAGTGCAGCTTGTTTTTGAAGACCTTTGCCAGTGACTGACAGGTGTTTATTTCAATGTCATGGGTGTTCTGTGTGCCTCCTGTCATTCTGAACTTGCTCACTTTTCCACAAATAACTTCCCAGGTAATGAGGACATGCCTGGACTTATTTGACCTTGTTATAGGACCCCACATTGCATCGATCAGTTTGGCTCTTACTGTATGTGATGGTGGCAGAACTTCAGTTTAGTGATGAAATGGCCAATGGACCAGCATCTGTGCTTTGCCTGCGGCAGTTTTGCCAAAGTTCAAACTGTACACCGGATTCTCAGTTATAGATGGGTTTAGGTATGATTTTATACATGCAGCAATGAACTTATCCAAGTCAGAGTAGCAAATGTATAGGGGCTTTAATAGACCTAATCTTTTAAAAGAGAATTTATCCTAGGGAGCCAGGGAGGTTACATTTTGGAGGACTTTTTTAAAAAATTGATTTTTGGAATAATCATGAAAATTTCTTATTTGAGGAGTTCTCCTTTGAGTGGATTAAGTTAAACGTTATACTTTATATTGTTCCCCTAACGGACTGAGAGTCTATGAGGAAGAAGGTAAAGGCTAAGTGAATTAAGCATTCGGTTCATGATCTAGGAACGGGGAGAAGCAGGGTCCAGGAAGACTGGTGTGGGGCCTTGAAAGTACAGTGGCACAGCCAATGCACTGACCTCTGCATATTTCTTCAGATACTAGGAGGCTCAACACCAGTCCTGGACTACCAGGAGCCCTGTGTTTGTAAGCTAGTAAGGTATTCTGAAAACTGTCAGTTTAAATACTTTTAAGTGGAGCACGTAGCTCCACAGGTCTTAGGTTTCCAGGATGTAGCGCCTGGCTCCTGATGGTTTTTGAGTTTTGTGTTCAAATCATGCATTAGCTGTGGAGCCCTCCCCATTCACAGTGTGTTGGTGTTCTGCAAAATGGGCGAACTTTCATGGAAAGATGCAGATGAGGTAAATCCCAAAGTGAGCACTGGTATTAGATACCAGTCTCCTTCTAGCCACCTGCAGATCCATGAGGACAATTAGCAAGGCTCCAGTTAGACTCACTGCCAAGTTCATGGCTCTTTGAGTTCTGGCATAAGACTATGTTTTTCACTGCCTGCCTCAGAGATGCCATTCTCTACGACCCCTCCTCAAAATAGACTGTTCCTCTGCTGCTTCTCTTCCTTCCCACAGAGATTAGGTTTGCTGTCCTATAAAAGGATGAGGTTGAAAATGCTGAAACAGAAGAAAATGTCAAAAAAATAGTATCTGTATTCTTAAAGTATCCTGAGCATATGAATAAATTGGTAAGTGGCAGACTCACTGCCCTGCAATTTAAGATGGTACATTTAGACACAAACACCCACACAGCAGAGGCCATGAAGCACACAGAAGCAGTTTTCATTTGCTGAATGACTAAACTACATAATCTTCATGGGAACTGAAATCTCACTATGCCATCTTTTCCTCTCACATACTGCTTTGACATTTTAAAATTATTTACTTATTTATTTATTCATTTATTTATTTATTTTTAGACAGAGTCTTACTGTGTAGTCTTGAGTGGCCTGAAACTTGCTCAGTAGACCAGGCTGGCCTCCAACTTACTGAGGAGCTGCCTGCCTCTGCCTCCTGAGTGCTGAGATTAAAGGTATGCATCATAATGCACAGCCTTGATTTGTTTTTGATAATACGTTCCTATAAAGAGCTGTAATATTCTATAATATTGAGTTCTTATACTTTAGTTTTATCTTATTGGGAAAAAAGTGTATATGTAGTAATACTATTTACATATTCAGTAACATACACAAACACAAAAGGCATCCCTTCTGAAATCAAGTGTTTTTTAATATATATGTATATGTATATGCTGAGACGAATGTGGTATGTTATTGTGAGATACATCCTAGGCATCTTTAAAAATGAAATACCAAAAGTATTCTTGAGGCAAAATAAACTAATTTCAGAAGTGGGTTAGATTTTAGGAACATATATAATTACTATTGTTATGTGGTATAATTTCAAATAAATCATAAATGTGGATTTGGATAAAGAAGCTTAAAAATATGGCTGGCATCAAATATTTTGTCAAAATAAAGGGCATATTTGGGAACATGGAACAAGAACAGAAGAGAATAAAGATTTCATTTGTGGAAAACTTGATGTAGCCCCAGTGTGTCACATGTATTCTTTATTTTATATTTTACATTGTTCAGTGTTGGGAGTGAACCAGGATCTCACATAGTCTACGCTCCATCATTTTGATTGAATAAAGGACATTTCATTAACATTTTTAGTGGAATTCTCCTGATGCTCAGTAATGCTAAGTCTCTTCTGGCTTGTTGATTGGATATTTACATTTCTTACTTTTTTTTTTTCTTGAGACAGGGTTTCTCTGTGCATACATTTCTTACTTTAAGAAATATGTTTTCAGATCCTTTGCTCAGTTTTAAAATTAGGTCATATATTTTTTCTTTTTTATTGCTTATTTTATTTATTTACATTTCAAATGTTATCCCCCTTCCCAGTTTCCCCTCCACCAGCCCCCTATCCCATTCCCCTTCCCCCTGTTTCTATGAGGGGGCTCCCCACCCATCCACCCACTCCTGCCTCAGCTCCCTAACATTCCACTATGCTGGAGCATCCAGGCTCCACAGGACCAAGGGCCTCCCCTCCCACTGATGCCAGATAAGGCCATCCTCTGCTACATATGCAGCTGGAGCCACAGGTCCCTCCTTTTGTATTCTTTGGTTGGTGGTTTAGTCCCTGGAAGCTCTAGGGGATCTGGTTGGTTGGTAATATTGTTCTTCCTGTGGGGTTGCAAACCCCTTCAGCTCCTTCAGTCCTTCCCATAACTCCTACATTGGGGACCCCATGCTCAGTCCAATGGTTGGCTGCAAGAATCCTCTTCAGTATTGGTCAGGCTCTGGCAGAGCCTCTCAGGGAACAGCTATACCAGGCTCCTGTCAGCAAGTCCTTCTTGGCATCAGCAGTAGTGACTGGGTTTGGTGTCTGCATGTGGGATGGATCTCCAGGT
Source organism: Uromys caudimaculatus (assembly GCA_028551405.1). Taxonomy (NCBI): domain Eukaryota; kingdom Metazoa; phylum Chordata; class Mammalia; order Rodentia; family Muridae; genus Uromys; species Uromys caudimaculatus. Next base: position 59,591,533 of record CM052708.1, on the reverse strand, counting down.
GGAACAGTCTCTGGATGGCCTTTCCTTCAGTCTCTGCTCCACTCTTTGTCCCTGTATTTTCTTTAGACAGGAGCAATTCTGGGTTAAAATTTTTGAGATGGGTGTATATTTTTATGACCATCTGAAATATAAAATGTCCCCAGAAGACAAATTTATTTGAACAATTGGTCCCCAGCTGGTGGCACTGTTTGGGAAGATTGTGGATTCTTTACAAGTGGAGCCTTGCTAGAGGAAATGAGTCACCATAGGTGGGCCTTGAGGCCTGGTAGCCCAGCCCCACTTCCTGCTCATTCTGTGTCCTGAGTGTGGATGCAGTGTCACTAGCCAGCTCCCTGACACTTCCTTGCCTGAAGCCATGCCTTCCTCACTGTGATGCTAGGTGCCTTTCTCAGCATCTTTCTGGCAAGGACTTCCACTTTTCTCAGTGAATTGTCCTGAAAAACTAGTCAACACAAATTCCATGTGAAGGGAAGAGCCTATTCTGGCTCTGCAATTAGCAACAGATTTGCTTATAATTGTTAGAACTTAATGATAAATCAACACTCCTCACTTTTGTCCCTAGCCCTATTTTGTTACATATTAATATACTCAGTACATATTACTTTTAGTTACTATTTATACAAACATCTCATGCCACCCTTTCACATTAACCTTTGTGCCTTTAGATCTCATATTATTTTCTTGTAGAGATATTCAATATCTGCCTGTTATTGTGGAATGTAATACATTTACATTTAATGCAATTACTAAGAAAAGATGGTACACATCTAGTCCTTTGCTAATTTTTGAGCTTCTGGTATATGCTTGCCCAAAGGGATTATATATCCACATGAAACCGTGTACAGTGGTTTTTCAAGCAGTTTACTAATTGTTTTCAAAGGGTGGACACAATTAAGATGTCCTTTGGTGGGAGAATGAATAAATGTATTCATCCAAACAATATGCTATCATTCAGAACTGAAAATAAATGAGTAATAAACTATGTCTGAAAAAATGTATCAAATCATGAAAAGACATTCAGTTAAATAAAGGAAAGAAATCAAACTGAAATGGCCATGTGTCAGGTGAAATATTGTGGGAAAGACCAAGCCATGAAGACTGTAATACACTGGTTTTATGGAGCATAGGTAGAGATGGAGGACAAAGGTCTTTAAAGTAGTGAAAATACTCCATAAATGTTACAGTGCTTGCAAGATGGACACCAGTCATGGGCTATAAATATATAGAACTAAAACATCAAGGGTTGAATTTGAACATTAAATATGTACTTTGTAGATCATAATGCGCCAGTACAGGTTTCTATGTTATGACAGACATATCATGGTGGTGGGAGATACTGATACGGGAGAAGGTTGTGTGCTTGGTAAACCTCTGAACATGTCTTTCCATGCTGAACCTAATTTCCTCTTAAAAACAAAACCCTTCCAAAAAAGAAAGGCAATACAATGGAAAAGCACAGCATTGTTATAGACTATCCCTATCTCCCCTTCTGATACTGCCTCAAATGTGTCTTTGGAGAACTGTGCTTGGACAAAGCCAGTCCCCATGAACTCCTTTGCTACTGGCATTGTTGCTTGTCTTTAATGTGTTTAAAAGTATTCATTCTACATTCATTGGCATGACATTGAGCAAGTTAATTAATGTATTATTTAGTACATCTTTATGGGGATGGTCTCTGATATAATACCTATTAATCTCCCCAATCCATTCCAATGTAATGTATACTAAGTATCAGATATGTTTTGAAATACTGACAGAATGATGATGGACTGACATCTCAAACAGCTTTTACCTGTTACATCAGTCAATAACCTAACTTCCTTTTAAGTATGTGACATTGTCTCCAGTTTAGAAATGAGACAAATGAGCCCTAGGACATTTAAGGTAATTTGTCCAAATGAAAGCACATGTTCACAGTAGTGTCAAGATTCCCAATCTGACTTTGAAATTAATAATTCCAACCACATTTCTGGACTATTTATCTAATCCAGGGTGATTCTACTCTGTATCCAAGGAGAGCTCACAGTGAAGCCAAGGTCCTAATCTAGTTATGAGAAGACGTTGCCACTCAGGAAGAGGCGTGACAAGCAAGGAAGGACACCATGATACCCATCTAGATAACCAGAGGTCTCGGCCTGCAGAGGAAGAGTGTGAGCTGTGTCGCAAAGTCTCTGATAAATGAAGGTAGAAGGTCAAGTCTGATGAATGACTCTACTGAGGGGAGGTGATAGGGAAGTAAAGTGAAGGGCTAGAAATGATTAAAGATGGTGGGAAAGTGAAGAGAGTTGAAAATACCAAAGATGGCAGAGGAAACACCCCCTGCCCTTAAATGCAACAATGTGAGTGAATGAAGCAGCACAGTAAGGGAAGTCAGGAAATTGTTTCTGCCGAGAAAAACTGAGTTTCCTTGAGGCACAGTCAAGGGAAGCTCTGAGAAGATAGCTGGAGCAGAGGGCAGAGAAGACAGTGAGCCCAGGGTAGACAACAGATTCTTTAGAGTCCCCAAGCTGCATTTGAACTGAGCAGGAAGTGGATGTGGGGTGAACTTGAAGGTTCTCACTAACACTGAGAGGATCACACAGGGCAAGTGATAAGCTCTCCACCAGCGTCTGTCCCAGTGGTTTATTGGAGGGTTTTTCTCTTTATTTATCATGTTTGTAGTTTGTATTTATTTTAATTTTAAATTTTTATTTATTTATTCATGCATTTATCTCCCATATGACATCTCAATTGCATTTTCTTCTCCCTCCTCTCCTCCCAGTCCCTACCCCTGACATTCTCTCTCCCCCCAGATTCTCCCCCCCCCCTTCGTTTCCTTTCAGAAAAGGGCAGGCCTCCCAGGAATGTCAACCAAACCTGGCAAAACAAGTTACAATAAGAATAAGCACACACCCTCATATCAAGGCAGGACAAGGCAACCCAGTTGGCAGGAAAATGTCCCAAAAGAGTCAGAGACAGCCCCCACTCCAACTGTTAGGACTCCTACAGGACATGAAGCTCTACAACCATAACATGTATGTAGAGGCTCTAGGTCAAACCCAGACAGGCTTCCTGACTGTTGTCTCTGTTTCTGTTAGCCCCTATGAGTCCTGGTTGACTCTGTGGGCCATATTCTTGTAGTGTTCCAGTGACTACTGGGGGGTTTAATGCCGAAGAGTGACCAGAGGCTTTGCTCATTTGCCACGAACTTTACCAGAATCCCAATATCTGCAGTTTGAAATTTCTTGGTCTTGTTTAGAATAATGCTAGCATCCTGATCTAACACAGCATCGCGTGATGGTCAGCTAATGAGTATTAAGAGCATGTGATGACTGGAGTGACTTCAATCCCAGAAACATTTTAAACATATTTAAACCTAAACTATTTCTTTAAACTATATAGAGATTTTAGAAGTCTTTTGCCTGTTGCTAGGATACTGATACTCTTAGAAACATGTGATGGTGAGATTAATAGGAGTTGATCTTTGAAAATAGCAGTAGAGAGAAATGGAGGACCGAGAGAAATATGAGGATGCCTCCAAAATAAGCAAGTCATTGTCAGTGTGTTTGCTGAGTCAGGAGGAAGGCCTGGCACAGAGGCATGAGAAGGCAGGAGGATGGAGCCTCACAGCCCAGAGATGCTGGAGCCAAGTCAGCAAACCAGAGAGTCTGGGATTTAAAACTAGAGCAATTGGACTCAGGCTCTATGGAGAAGGCGGTGACAGCTGACAAGCTTGCTTTCATTTATGAACCACAACCTTCTTGCAGACAGAGATACACCATCTTCATAATGTCCAGACTTTAAACTATGATTTGGAATCTACTGTAATGATTTCTAGGGCCATATTCATTCCTCGAATGTAATGAGATGACCTAGCTCAAGGCTGTTATGAAATTTCCCAAGCTGCCCTACTTTCGAACTAGAGAATTGATGGCTCCCAGGACTGAAGTCGGGTGGAAATGGTATTGTTGACAGTGTGTATCCTGGTACTTACCAGAGATAAGATGGCATGCTGCAGTTTTCCTAGTTCTTACTGTGGTTCCCACAAAACTTTATTATATTTAAATGATGGACTTTGCAGAATTATCTTGGAATATTTATTTTACTTTTGTACATGTCAGTATTTGGCTGGCATGCGTGTGTGTACACCACTTGTGTGCCTGGTGCTTGAGGAGACCAGCAGAAGCCACCAGATCTTTGGGAACTGAATTACAGATGGCCATAAGCAACTGTGTAGGTGGTGAGAATCGAACCTGCATCTTCTATAAGAGAGGCAAGTCTTCGGAATCCCTGAGGCGTCTCTCCAGCCCCTAAATTGTGAACTTTAAAAGAAAGACTTGTTCTACTAAGGTGTGTGTAGCTGGTAATGTGGCTACTTTTTCTTTCAAAGATGAAAGAAAATGATTGATAATCTTCAGACACTGAAGAAAAACTATACCACCACATACTTTGATTCATCCTTAGTGGCCCATAACATATAGTGGAGCAGTGTGGAAAAATATCCTCATTTCCCAATCCTATAATAATCTGAAGATAGATTCTCTTGCTGCTAGATCCATGTGAGGGACACTCACCCCTGCAGGTTTATGGTTAACACCGTCAGTTCTAGAATAGTTTCAAATTGAGATCATGTCTACAAATCCAAGGCATCAAATACTTTTCTTGGGGGCTTTCCTGCTCAAAGTGAAGACAAACTGTGACTAGACGCCTTTTCCAAAGGTGGCAGCCAGCTGTGACGCCCCTGATCCCTTTTTTGTGTGTCCCTTCATTGCCCCAATGTGTAACAGTTTAAATCTTATGCAAAGCTGCTGCATTGAAACCCCAGCTCTCTTCTCCATCTCCCCCCATTCTCCACTCCTATGGTCTGGCGAATGCTACCACCTTTGAAAATGTCTTCATGAGAGCATTGTTGGCTAATCTGCAGTCACGTAGGGGCCAACAATAAATTCACATAATTAAATATGAGTACGCAAGTGTGTGTGGAACCTGAGTTACAAAGCTTTACTGTACACCTAATCAAAGAACTTTTTGCATATGTTCAGCAAGAGGTTTTGAGAAAAACATTCTGGGAACAAAGTACCAGCTCAACTCCATTTGTTTGTTTGTTTGTTTGTTTGTTTGTTTATTGGAAATATCAGAAAACAGTCCTAGAAGTTTAACATGGAGATATCATCAAAAACCATGAGTATTTCTTCTATTTTTAATTTTTAAAACATTTAAAAGTCAAAGATTCTTTCTAATTAAAACAACAATTAATAACAGATTAATTTATTGTTTGTGCATTATATCACACCAAATGGCAAATCAGGGAAAAAGAAACAGTATTCACACAAAGTATTTGAAAAAGTAAAGTAAATGTGTTTCTCATTCTCTCTCCACTGAGTTTTATTATCAGTTTCTATTATCTTTACCTAATTTGTTCAGTTCAGGCTCAAACTTAAGTGCCTGAATTGATTTACCATTAATCCTAAGACTTCTCAATACTACGTGAAAATGTGCACACCACATGTTAGCCATGCACTGCAAAATTAGCCTAACTGATCTATAAAAACAGTCGTATTGCTTGATTGTACATGATAAATGGGTCTCAGTCCTCTTATATATTTGATGGGTTGTACAGCTGCATCATAGGTAGGATTCATCTGTAACTAACTTCTCTTGTTGTCTCTATTCATCTATTGACTGCACAGGGACTAGATATTCAGATGCAGTCAAATTGTTTGAGTTGTGTCTCCTATTTCTCTCGCTCTACCTAATTGACTGAGGCCAGTGATGTCCTAAATGTGATGTCCTCACATCCTGACTTTGGGATATCTCATTTCTCTGTTCTCCATCCAGCATCCTGTCTTATTTCTCCTTTACCCGCTCTCCTTTTGCTCCTTCCTCTCCCCACATCTCCTAACATTCCCCCTAATGCCTATACCCCATTGAAAACTCATTCATGGAAAATCTAACATCCAACACCAGCCTCTCGCAGAATGTCCCCTCCAACTCTTCAGTTCTGCTTCTAGCGGCCAAGTGTTCTCTTTCTATGTATGACCCTCTAAAGTGAGGGTTTCTTGGTCTGCTTAAAGCAGTGGTTCTCAACCTCCCTAATGCTGTGACTCTTTAATACAGTTCCTCATGTTGTAAGAGTATTTCGTTGCTACTTTATAACTGTAAATTTGCTACTGTTATGAATCATAATGTAAATATCTGATATGCAGAATATCTGATATGTGACTCCCAAGGGGTCATGACCCCCAGGTTGAGAACTGCTGGCTTAAAGCATGGAAGCAGAGATGGCATTATTTGAGTTGTTCTGTGCTACTTGAAAGGCTTCATTTTTCTGTCTTTCCCCCGGATCCATGACATTCAGTTCCCTGGTGCTTTCACATTTTTAGTTCTGTGATGAAACTATTCCCATTTTGGACCTAGAGTTATTGAAAATACTGGTACCCAGCCCATTGTCATCGTGTACAGCTTGTATCATACAATCCACAGCATAATTCCAATGTTACGTATGAGCAACCTGCCCAATACGTGACAGTTCGTCAACATACTTAGATCTAATGATAGTGTTCTTTGCTCACCTCTCCACTCTTTGACAGGGCACTAATCCCCCATTGACTACAATGTCTTCTACTCTAGCATGCTAACATTCATTCCGCGTGCCTCTTCTGTAGGACTCCAGTTCCTTTCTTCCTTAGATGTCCCTGCTACTTCAGCCTCCTAGTATTCCCCGGCCCTCACCTCTTCCCTCCTTCCTGGCTTAGGATGGCTTACAGGGGTGGTTCTTGTTGAACTCTTGCATTCTTGCTGTTTCTTAGCATACTGCTTCAGAACACTTACCTTGGTAACAGTGGTCTGCTGACACACCAAGCCCAGGATTTTGCTGCTTACCACTACTCTCTTTCTTCCTCTGTCAGTTCTAGACAAACTCCTACTTCAGTCTTTTCTTTCTTATCCCCTGCGCCTTCTTTTGAAATTGTGTCCCATCCATTAGAAACGTTCTACTCTGACTATTCTCCCCACTGCCTCTCTTTCACTACTCTTACTTTCAGTGAATGGTTGTAATGTTCTCAGTCTCATCTATGCTAGAAAGTGGGATCAATTCTCATGCTTTACCTCTCACTCTTTCTGTTTAAAAAGCTGTGGTGAGGATTTTATGACCACCACATGCAGTTCTATACAAATGTTGCCTTATTTAAATCTCAGTTTAATTTTACCAATTCATTTACTACCACTGTTTTCAAATGGAAATATTAAGGTTCTGAAACTTAAAACAGCAACCCCCAAACTGCTAAATGATAAAACAAAGACTAACCAAATAATTGTAATGCCTAAACATAGCATGTCTCTTCCTGCATGATACAATTGCTTTATTCTGAGTCCTAGCCAATTTTTATCTCAGCTTCAGTAGTCCCTAAAGTGGGCTAGCTCATACTCATCCTATACTTCTCAGATTCTTATTCTGAATTGATAACTCATAACATTGATCCATGAGGGGAAAAACAAACCAAACTACTGCTTGAAGCCTATGAGCACACCAACTAGACATGGCTATTGTTTTATTGGAACGAATACTCTATCTTTTCTTTCAAAATATTTTACATTGATGATCTATAAACACTTAAATTAGAATAAAGAAAGTTTGGAGATAGAATGAAGTTGTTAAGTCTTGAATTTAAACTAGCATTTCAATTTGAGTCAACTACTTACTAGATGTTGAGTTTAGAGACAGTCCCATAATCTCTCTGTACAACAGATCCCACCTTTGAGAGCTATATTATAGGACTGTCATAGAAATTGATGGGCTTCAGTGAACTTACACTGCTAGTATTGCTATCCTATGTGGAAGCTATGTGAGCTGGTTGGAGAAAAGGACTAGAATCCAAGGTTGTTTTGATAAACTACCTTACTGTTCACCAGGAGATAATAGTTTTCTTACTGGGATTCATTCTGACATGGAGCAGTGATGAGCTGAAAAACATAGCTTTGGATGGCAAGCCCACACTGAGGGGCTGAGTCATGCAGAAGCCTATCTTCTAGAATTTGAAGTTGTCCTCCTTGACTTGGAAACTGGAATTAAATGTCATTGCCAAACTCATTCCCTATAGTCACAGATCATTTTTCAAATGAGCGTAAAGTTTCTTTGAGACAAGAATGAGCACTCTAATCCACATGACATAATTCCCAATAAACGATGTTAGCACCCCAGAAATCCAGCCAAGCAATCCTCTAACCACCACAACATCTGCTGAGAGAGAGAGTGGGCCTGGGGCCCTGGGTGAGCTGGGTCTCAGTATAAGACAGATGAGAGGCAGCCTGCCAGCTTGGGGACACCACATTTTCCAACATTTTAAAGGCATAGTAGCGGCATAGAGATGATACAAAACAATGGGCTAGTTCATGTCAACCTGTCTTTCAGATCACACAATGACTGGGAACAATTACTATTCAATGTTGTCTGCTGAACAAGGACCTGTCCCACTTTTTTTTTTGTTTGTTTGTTTTGACTCTGAAGACCAAGGCCAGCCTATTGAACATGTGCTTTTGTAGAGAATTTGATCCCAACTTTTTACGGTCTAATAATTTATCTTCTGCTTAAACTGGATACATTTAGCTGTCTAGTCAGTGAACCAATGCTAGATTCTGAAGCAAAGTGAACACGCACGATGAAGTTGGAGAAATAAAGATGGATTCAACATGACTTGGGAAATAAGCAAGTAGCTCATACGAAGAGGAGGGGGCCTGGGAACCAGAAGAGACAGCCTGACAGCAGACAGAAAGTGATTTAACACTCAGACAGAGGAGAAAACTGAGATCTGCAGCTATGGCCAAAAGATACAACCCGAACCAACTATGCTGAAACGAGACGGGAAGGACACGACATATTACATCGACTTTTCCCATCACAAGATGTAAGCTAATCTACTTTGCTAAAAGCAAACACACTTCACCCTTGAGAGAATATTAAGTGCCCTGAAAAGGATCTGGGGCTCACTTCGTAAGACACATTTCATCAGATATTTAGAATGTTCGCTGTAGAATCTCTGGCCTTTACTGCTTTTCATTTTCTCATTCTTCTGTGATAATGAGAACCACATTCACTCAGGGAACAAGTTACAACCCACCATTTTCCCAACCTTGGTATTCACAAGTAGATGCTCATACATGGTTTTCATTCCCAGATAAGAGATTCAAAGGATTTAGCAGCAAATTGTACACACGTGCGTGCACGCACAGACACGCACACAATTTTTAATATATAAAGCCATGACCCTAATCAGCTTTAAATTGTTTTATCCACCACATGTTCTGATAACAATTATACCTGTTTGTCTGTATTGTTACTATTCTAATTTCAGTTGTATTGCATTTATTTATTTATTTATTTATTTATTTATTTATTTATTTATTTATTTATTTATTACATGCTAGGTGCATGTGTGCCATGGTGTGCATATGGAGATCAGAGGTCAACTTGCAGGAGACAATTCTCTCCTGTCACCCTGTGACTCCTAGGAATCAAACATAGGTCATTAAAGTTGATGGCAGGTGTCTTTAACCTCTGAACATCTCTCTGGCCCCTTGGCTTCAGAACTTTGGAAATCATCTTAATTGGTCTACTTAATATGTGGCTGCCATGTAGCAAAGCTATCCCATGTTCAGTGTTCTTGTGGGTGAGTGAAACAAAGAAAGGATTGGGTGGTCCCAACATTGCTCTTCAGGGCATCACAGAAAATGAGTCCTGTTCAGACCCATGGCTAACTGCAATCCACATCAGTGATTATTTCAATTATACTGACACAATAAATGAATATATTTTTGAAGAAATAATACAACTAATATATAACTAACCCTGATACTTGAATGATTAAAAGAGGAGTGAAGGATTAAAGAAAAGTAAACTGTCAGCCTGAGTGACAATTAAACTGAAATAATGCACACAGCCAAAAGAAATGTGACATGGTGTTTGATTTATTGAAAGTCCTGTCATAAATGTTCTTAAAAGATATTCAATGGTGAATGTAGAATCCTGAATGCTGCTGTTTGTTTTGTTTTCACGTGTTCACCTTTATTATTATTGTTGTTATTTCTGGAAACTCTTTCTTGTGGTGGATGAGTTCATCTCTTCTTTCTCCATCCCCCACTTCTGCCATGCAGACTAAGCCTTCATCTCTACCTGCCCAGACAAGCTCTGTTCTCAAACGCCTTGGTCACCCTACAAATTTAGCTACAGAAGTACCACAGCATCTCCATACCCAGCCACCCTGTTCCCCTGCTCAGGAGCCCTGGTGTTCTAAAACCCAATGGCTAGATCTAAACTGGACTGAAACAACATCTAAAAACTGAACTTCAGCATTAACTATAGGAAAGTCATAGTGGATATGTAAAGGCCAGGGTTACATAGTGCCTAGGCATTTCTATTGCACCAATGGTCAATAGATACATTTGTTGTGTTGACCCACTTAGAAAATCTGAATTTTGTAGTTTTCAAAACTTGAATTGTCATTTTTTTCTTTTATTTCATGACATTTTATATCATGCTAAATCATTCAATTATAGAATTATTCAATGTATATACTATATTGCTGTACATAAAAGCAACTATGTGTGTGGTTTTTGTTCATTTGTTTTGCATTATTTTTAGAAGAAAATCAACAAGCTAGGGCTAGACGTCTGACCACCATAGACTTAGAAATAGTAAATTCTAAATAATAATAAATTCAAACCTTCTAGGAATAAAAAATGATTGAGTGATTTCCCAATGGGGTTGAGTAAAACAAATTTAGTGATGCTTTAGCCACAAAGACAGCTGAGAAAAGATGTGATCTGTCTATTCCTGGCTTTAGTCTCTATACTGTGACCTCTTTATAGCTCCTCCAAATAAGTGCCAGCCACATCACACCTTATCAGGAAGATTGTACAGTCTAAAAGGGGACAAACCCATCAAAACTTCACAGTAGACACTTTAGGCAAAGAAACACACTAGCAAAGAATTTCCAGGTATCACTGGAAGTGGACTAGGGTTTTCCCACATTGTGTTGGATACCAGGGTTTAGAACATTCCAGATTCTTCAGTCTCAAGACTCCTGGTCTTAGCCCAATTGTTGGGCTATTTTCTCAACTGGCAGGCTCTATGCTACAAGTACTGTTACCAGAGTGACCTCCCAGTCCTCTGTGCTGTTCTATGCTTGCTGTAAATGTCAGCAATAGGCACCATAGCCTTTCCCTTAGTTGGCTACTTAGTTTTAAGGGTTTCCAACTGGAAAGGACCACATGGCCTTTGGACAGGTATTCCTATGTTATTTCTAACTGCATGTGACATGCTGAGTTCTAGACATTTGGGAATATTGCCTCTTCCTTTGAGACCGACTTAAGGTCAGTTCCACCTGTAACTTCACGTTTACAGGTAAAGAAGATCTACTGGTTTGGAACAGCAAGTAAAATATTTAACTGTTTCCAGCAACAGTCCAGGTGGCTCACTGGGATTCACCAGTTCAGCGGCCAGACAGTAAGGAGGTGCTCAGTGGGAAAGAACGAGTTGGGGGACTGCAGGAAGGGGTTGGCCTTCCCTTTCTGTCTTCTTTCCCATTTTAGACTCAGACCTTAGCCACATGATGGGGTTAAGTCAGATGCTAAGCCCTGAGGTATGGAAGACCATTCTTATTTTTTTTTTTCTTTTTTCTTTTTGGAAGACCATTCTTTAGAACACTCAAAAGCCATAAAGCTATTTTTAGAACTTCCAGGACTTTCCCGTGACCTTTAACTTAATTAGTTAATGAAAAGCAATATCAAGCAAATAAAAGGAAGCTGCCCAAAGCTGCTTGCCATGAACTCAAGACTTTGCTTGTAGAGGTAGAATGTGTGGTGTGGTATTCTCCAAAGACTGTTCTAAACAAACTTAGCACATTCATGTAGATTCTGTAAGGAGACCTGCCTTGAGGATACTCTGTTGGATCTCTGTATTTTTGACTTAAGATGGGACTTCTTGGAAAAGCCTGGCAGGGCAATGTAAAAATTTAGGTCTATGTTCTTATTTCAAAACAAATTTTTGTTCAAATTAAATACTTATCATACTTAAATCATGTGGAGATTTGTATTATAGGAGGCTAGAATGAAATTTAAAATAGGGAAACAAAATAGTTTCATTTAAATTTAAGAGTCCTCTTTAATGATCTGAGGAGATGGCTCTGAGATTAAGAGCACTGGCTGCTCTTGCAGAAGACCTAGGCTTGATTCCTAGCTCCCACATGGTGTCTCCCAGCGAAGTGTATTCTAGCTCCAGGGTATCTGACTTCCTTTTCTGGCTTCCAAGTGTACTCAACAACATAGTGCACAAAGATACAGGTTAATACTTACACACATTAAATAAAAATAAATATATCTTTAAAAATAAGTCCTCTTTAAAAACTAAAATATTTGTTCTTAATAGGATTTATCAAATATGATGATTTCAAAGTATTTCTGGGCTGTTTTAAAATTCCCTAACATGTTGTATTAAGATACAGTGCTTAAAGGCATGATGTTTCAAGATGCACCTTTAATGGAGAAATGTTCTGGGCCATCCTAAGGACCTAACTCTAACAGAATTGTACTCTACAAATATTTTGTTTTACACAAATACTATTCTGAAGTGCTGAGGGTAGGAACTATTGTTCTGAGATATAATATATATATATATATATATATATATATATATATATATATATATATCAGTAAAATTACTCTTAATACCATCTGTTGTACCCATAGTTCATTGCCTCACTCAGCCATTATCAGAGAAGCTTTTTCTTGCAATAGAAATAAACTAACACAGAGACCCACAACTGGCCAATGTGCAGACAGTGAGAGATGTTGATGCACTCACTCCTAAATGGGATGACTTCATCAAATTCTCCCTTCAGGGCTCATGGAACTAAGTAGAAGAGGTGGTAGAAAGACGGTAAAAGCCAATTGTCTGGCCACTGCTCTGCCGGCCTCCATCAGGCCTGCTGAAGAAGGAACATTCAGGCCTGCTAGACCAAGAACCACAAGTCCAAGGCTGCCCACAGGAGACCTGCTGCACGGGGAACAGCCATATTAGGCCATCATCCATATTAGGCCTGCCTTCCCCGATACCTGCTACACCAGGAACAATCAGGGATAACCAGATGGCTAAAGCTCATGTAAGGACACAACCAAGAACCAGGGTGTGATGATTTGTATATGCTCAGCCCAGGGAGTGGCACGATTCCATGTGGTCCTGTTGGAGTGTGGTACTGTGAAAAGCAGCCTGGTTTCTGGTTGAGCTAAGGTTAACCCCCCCCCCCCCGTGAACCCAGTAGGGGGTCCCCAGTAGGGGACAACTGTACAAGGGACGGTAGGCATTTTCCATGCTCCTAGAAACCAGGCTCCCGACACAAGGCCACAGCTCTCCATAGGTCTGTGACTACTGGTCATGTAGCCTCAAACTCCTCCACAGGTAGAGGCATGGTCACATAGCCTCAAGACATCCCCATGTTAATGAGACACCTAGAGGCTTAGCCACTCCCCTTCTCAGACACTATTTCAACCTCACCCCTCCCTGAGGTCTCGGGGGTACGGATTCACTCATGCCACTCTCCACCATGACAATAAATGCCCTGAATCCTCTGACAGTCTCTCTTCATCGGGATCTGCTGTGGGGAACAATGGAACAGGCCTTCATCTAAAGAATCACATCTAGTTTCTTCACAGAAGGCCTCCAAGCACTCCCAGCCACAGCCACCTCCAACCAAACCAAGCCAACCCAGCTAGCCGGTGCCAAGCTGCGAACCACGGTTCCTGTGGGATCCAGCCGTGCTCCTCCCTGCCTTCCCCTTCTCAGCCCGGGCTAGATCCTGGCCCTCACTTCTTTCTCAGTTCTTCCATGGCATCCATCGGTGCCTGGGATGCCCAAGAGCATGGGAACCTGACGGAGCCAGCTCCATGCTGTCCCTGGGACCCAGCTGCACTTCTCCACCCCTAGGAGGTGTTCCACAGTGGCTTCTCACAGTCTGACACCCGCCTCTCCAAGAGGCACCCAGCCAGGGCAGATGCACAGGATTTCACTCCACACCCCAACAGGTTAATCTAACATTGGAGTAGGTGTGTCACTGTGGGTATGGGCTTTAAGACCCTCATCTTAGCTACCTGGAAGTCAGTATTCTACTAGCAGCCTTCAGATATAGAACTTTCAACTCTTCCTGCACCATGCCTGCCTGAATGCTGTCATGTTCCTGCCTTGATAATAGACTGAACCTCTGAACCTGTAAGCCAGCCCCAATTAAATGTTGTCTTTATAAGAGTTGCCTTGGTCATGGTGTCTGTTCACAGCAATAAAACTCTAAGGCACAGGGCAATATGACACCTTCAGAGATTTTCTACAGCAAGCCTTGGATATCCTGACATAACTGAAGCACAAGAAAAGGACTTCAAATTCAACCTTATAAAGCTGATAGAGGCCTCTAAAGAGGAAATGAATAAATCTCTTAAAGAAATACAGGTAAATACAATTAAACAGGTAGAGGCCTTTAAAAAGAAAACTAATAGATCTCTTAAAGAAATATAGGAACATATAATTAATCAGGTAAAGCAAATTAATAAAACTGTTGAAGACCTGAGAATGGAAATAGAAGCAATAAAGAAAACACAATCTGAGGGAATCCTGGAGATGGAAAACCTAGGGAAGGGAACAGGAACAACAGATGCAAGCATCACCAACATAATACAGGAGATAGAAGAAAGAATCTCAGGAGCAGAAAATACGACAGAAGAAATTGTTATATCAGTCAAAGAAAATATTAAATCTAAAGAATTCTTGACACAAAACATCCAGGAAATCTGGGACACTATGAAAAGACCTAATCTAAGAATAATAGAAATAGAAGAAGGTGAAGAGTCCCAGCTCCAAAGGCCAGAAGATATTTTCAACAAAATCATAGAAGAAAACTTTCCTAACATAAAGAAAGAGATGCCTATAAACATACATGAAGCTTATAGAACACTAATTAGACTGGACCAGAAAAGAAAATCTACCTGACACATAATAATCAAAACATTAAATCTACAGAACAACAAAAGAATATTAAAAACTGTAAGGGAAAATGGCCAAGTAACATACAAAGGCAGACCTATCAGAATTACACCTGACTTCACAACAGTGACTCTAAAAGCTAGAAGGGCCTGGACAGATGTCTTAAAGCCTGGAAGAAACCACAGATTCCAGTTCAGACTACTATACTCAGCCAAACTCTCAACCACTATAGATGGAGAAAACAAGATATTCCAAGATAAAGCCAAATAAAACAATATCTACCCACAAATTCAGCCCTACAGAAACTTCGTGAAGGAAAACTCCAACCCAAGGTGGTTAACTACACAGAAGAAAACACTGGACAGTCAGGCTGATGATATTCAATATTTTCTATGGTATGGGTGCCAATAACTCATGTTTTGTGTAGATGAGTCTTTTTCTTGGATTGAGATGGATAGTTTAAAGGGCCAATTTTGGGGTAAAATTATTCTACCATAATACCAATTCTGTTTTTGTTTGTTTGTTTTGTTTTGTTTGTTTTTTGGAAAGACTAAGGAGAGAATGGTTAATAGTGTTTAATTACCTAAAAAGGACCTAAGATTGTCTTGGAACTTGGATTCTACATAACTAACTGATCATAAGATATCTAACACCTGACTCAGGGATAATGCATAGTTGAGTCAGTCAAGTTTCAGTCAATTACAGGCAACCACTGGAGCAGACCACATCCACACAGGCAAATGCCTGCTGGAACCAATCAGACAGTCCCTGTATTTTATTTCCTTGGTTTATGTACCCACCCTGCCTCAGTTGCTGGTGCATCTCTCAGATCCTCTTGTCCAGTGTGCTGTTAACTCAAATTGTTCTAACATTTGGAAAAGAAGCTCTCTGGATTTTAAAATATTTTTGCATACATAAAGAGAGCTGTCTTGAGGATGGGGCTCATGTATTAACATGAGATTTCTTTATGTTTCATGGATACTGTCCACACAGCCTGGAGTGATTTGGTGCACTATTCTGAGTGTGTCTGTGTTTTGACTGTGGTATGTCACATGAGGTCAGAACTGAATTATTCACTTGTGATGTCATGCTAACACCCAAAGTTTCAGATCCCAGTGTATTTGGGATTTGGGGTTAGGGATGTTCAGCTTGAATTATGAAGGACATATTTACAAGCAGTAGGTATGGCTGTAGAGAAACTGTGATATTTATGATTATTACATAAATTCTGTTAGAAGGAAGTTGACCTGTAGGGACTCTCTGGCAAATAGCCTTTCCTTGGATTTTAGTATGAGTGATTCCTGGCACTTATCATAGGGTTTCCTCCTCTACTTATGCCTTTCTTTTTCTGAAATTTGAAAAGTGAGTACATTCTGGTCTTGTCTCTATTGTAGCTAGCTCTACATCTTCTGGGTCTCAGATTTTAGGGTCATAGTTGGCACAAGTATGCCAGATCCTAGGGCAGAAAAAGTCCTGGGAGACCTTGACCAATGGCAGAAGGGTCTGATGTCCAGACCAGCTCTGCAGACTTTGTGAGGGAGTCCCAAAGTCCACAACACTATGGGAAAGAAACCTTCATCATCTTGATTTTACTGTCGTTGTTAGGGTTTGGATCAGAGATGACCTCCAAAGGCCTATGTGGAGGACTTGGTTCCTTGTGAAAACCTCTTCGAAGGAGGAGCTTGTGGGAAGTGATTGGATGGTGAAGGCTCTGCTGTCCCCAGTGGATTAATCCTTCAGCATATTTACAATCCCATGGGCTTTGGGGCGTTGATGAAAACTTAGCACTTTGCACTCATTGAAGGAAGTACGCTCTTTTGAGATTTCCTTCTTGATCTTTCTTGACCTCAGTTTTTTGCTCTCCTGTTTTCTCTTTCTGCTTCCTGATTGTGTGTATGTCAATGAGTAGCGCCAGGAGTGTTTCATCACACACTTACCAATCTGCCCATGATGGGTCCAGATGGAGTCACCTCACCATGGACTGACACCTTGGAAACTGAGAACCCAAAAGAATGGTTCCTCCTTTTCTTGCCTAACCCATGTGATTGGTCACGGTGATGGGAAGCTGATCAAGACAAGGATAGATGCTTCCCAGTCCTACTGTATAAGCACAGATCAATAAGAAGAGAAGTACTGCTGACACAGGTATGCCAGACTAAGGAAAGGGTGTAACTCCATCACCTGGACACTATAAAGAAAGAGATGCCTATCGCTATGATGGCAATAGTGACTGCCCCATCAACTTGTCATGTGACCATGGAGCATGTGAGTCAAGGACTGACAGGCAGAGAACTCCTGACTATCCTGGGGTTTTAGATTAGCCTGGCCCTTGCTGCTAATTTGGCCCACTCAAATTGCCATCTGTCTGTCTTCTTGTTTGCATATAGGGACCTTTGTATCTATCCATCCATCTCTTCATCTGGACCTCTCCCTTCTCTTTAAGCTTCTGCAGCTAAAGTAAACTCCACAGCTCATCTCTGACTTGTACCTGAGCTGTCAACAATCAGCAGCCAGCAGCTCGGCCAATTCTGCAAATTTGGAACTTGGTTGATTCCTTGTCAGAACCAAGACTTTTAGTCCCCGAGTCTGTTTCCCAGCTTTCCCTGTATTTACTCTGTAAACCACATGGATACATGTTTAAGAATAGTGGGGCTGGAGAGATGTCTCAGTGGTTAAGAGTACTGTTGTTGTTACACAGGGCTTGGGTTCAGTCAGCACCTGTATCAAATGATTCAAAGAATCTGAGGCCTTTTTTCTGTCTTTCATGGACTCCTGCATGCCTGTGGTACACACGCAGACAAGTAGACATATATGAATACACGTAAACTAAATGAATCTTTATAGAAATCTTTAGATAAATTGGCCATGTGGTATGTAGTACATGATATAAGAATTAATATTGATAATTAAGAAGAGGACAGTGGAACCTGGGGTGACCTTGGGGAGGCTGTCAAGGAAAGTGAGATAACATTGGCTGGCTTCTAAAGCTCCTGCCCCTTGTGGATTCAATATTACTCAGAAACTTCTGGCTTTGTGCAAAGATGTAAATGTGTCATCTGTGTTTCTGATTCAAAACAATGTTCATTTACTAAGAAATTTATTTGTGAAACAGCCAAATGTCCCCAGTATTTTCATAAACATTGGCTTTTCGCAAATTAGTAAATTTAAAGGTATCAACCTTATACAAGTAAACACTCATAAACTTTTGTTTTATTTTGTTTTGTTTTAAGAAACTGTTTTCTTTTGTAACATTGGCTAGCCTAAAACTCACTATGAAGACTGAGACTTCAAGCTCGGAGTAATTCCCCTGCCTCTGCCTGCCAAGTGCTGTAACTAAAGGCATGAACCACCATACTGAGCTAAGTTTTTTAAATAAATGAATATATATAATATATCATATAAAATCAAATATATGATTAAAATTACTTAAATAGTTTTAATCAAAGTATTCATAGAATTTACATATCTGTTTTTAGGATTCTACAGAACAGATGGGCTTGCTTAGTCCAAGTATGTGTATCATCTAAATGAAAAAGAAGGAAGCTGAGTGCCGACACAGCCATAATTAATCCAAGACTATTTGCTACTGTAAGTGAACCTAAGTTTTTGTTTAAGATCTTTTGTATCAACTTGGTCAAGGAAGAAATAAAGAAAGAAATTAAAGATTTCCTTGAATTTAATGAAAATGAAAGTACAACATACCCAAACTTATGGGACACACTGAAAGCAGTGCTAAGAGGAAAACTCATAGCTTTGAGTGCCTCCAAAAAGA
>CM052708.1:59545712-59572260 GCA_028551405.1 Uromys caudimaculatus | reverse complement strand
AAAAAGATCTTTTGTATCGGTGAGGAAATAGGTGGAAGTCCAGAGCCTGTCTTCAAGTTTAATGTTATTGGAAATCTGGACTATCTAGAGCAAGGTTCTTCTAAACCTAGAAGTCCAGGGAAAGACTGCACAAGAACAAACATTCTACAGGTAGCCACTCCAAAGGGACAGCTCAGAAGGTTGTGTTGGTAAGAGAGGAGGGAGGACTGATGCCTAGAAAATTGCACGGTTGGTTAGCAGAGCTCACATTCTCACATATTCTGACTGCACTCAACCCTTGGCTTCAGTTTAGGGACATCCACACATCCATCCAAGAATAAAAGTCTTCCAGAATAAAAGTAAAGCTTAGCTGTAGGACACATTTTCTCCTTTTAAAAACATTCCACCAATTTCCAGCAAGGGCCTTTACAAGAATGAGGTACCAGACAAAGTCAGTGATAACCAAGCACACAAACAAACCAGACAAGAGCCAGTGCTAGGGCAAGTGAAAGAGGAGAGCTGAGACTAAGGGGCAAATACATCTAACTTCCAACTGACAAACTGTAAACAAACAGTACCTTTCCCTTAAAAATTGCTAGGTTTGGGGTGGGGAGGGCTGGAAAGATGGTTAAGAGCCCATACTGTTTTTACAGACAACCTGTGTTTGGTTCCCAGCATCCATATTAGGCAACTTTCAGTAGCCTATAACTGCAGTTCAATCTCCTGAACTCCTTAGGCACCTATATACATGTGTGGTGCACACACACTAAAAAATAAAATAAACCTTAAAAAATAAATGGTAAAACATTGCTGGGTCATGAAAGATTTGAAGTAACTTCAGGAAAACCAAAAGTTGTATGAAAAGGCATAATGAGTCTAAAAGAGAGCCAAGTAGAAACCGTAAAAATAAAAAGTGTAAAGATGTAAATTGCGAAAGAGAATGCACAGATTACTGTAGGTTTGTAGGTACATGAAAACGATCCTGAATATGAAGCAAGGAAGGCAACCTCCTCACAAGATGTTTGAGAAAAGCAAATGGTGACTGGAATACCATCTCTAGCAGGCTGTATGCAGTGGTTTATCAGGCCTATGTGATATTACCTGGCTGGGGTCAAAGGCATGACTCAGTTTAGGATTGGATGGCACATTTCTTAGGGCACAACTACAACAAAAGAGAAAACACCACATTAAATGATAGAATAAGCCAAGACATCAAGAAAAACGTACTTAAAATAAAGCAAATACAAAATGCACCAAATATGGTAACAGTTTGAAACATAAACGTTTCATGTCATATCATTTAAGTTTTCACATTACAGATAATGAGGCCAAGGGGAAAAGCTCCCTGTTGGAACAAACCTGGCGGGGTGGAAAGAAGCCCCACATGTCTGCCCCGGCGCTGCAGCTCTGGGTGGCACAGGAGACACTCGGGAAGTGGCCACTTCCTGAGTGTCTTCCCACACAGTCTGACGGGCAGGTGGGGGCTATGGGAAGCCTTTGTGGGCCCTGCCCATGGGTGGGGAGGGGGCCATTCTCAGAGAACTCCCGGGCAGCCGTCTCCGTGGGTTCTCTAGCCTGGGGCACTGCAGTCGCCGGGGCAGACAGGGTGCTGCAGACGGGCTAGCTAGAGCGCAGCTGGGCTTTCAGTGGCTTGGGGTGCCGGGCTAGCTGCTTAGGCTTGGGTGAATGGGTACTGTCTGGGAGCGCTGGGAAGCCCTTGGGGAGAGATTAGACTCGGCTCCTTAATAGAGGGCAGGATCTCTCACTTCCCACTGCGGGTCCAGATGAAGATATTTATTTTCATCCTGTGGAGTGGTGTGGGTGGAATTGTACCCCCGCCTTTCTGGGAGAGGCGAGGCAGATAGAGTAACTGGGAAGGGACGTGGCTAAGCCTCTAGGTGTCTCATTAACATGGGGATGGCTTGGGGCTGTGTGGCCACGCCTCTACCTGAGGAGGGGTGGTACGCGATGTGACCAGAGCCAAAAACCTCCCAGGAGCGTTGGCGTAATGTTTCCCAGTCCCTTGCAGATTCTGCTGGGTTGCCCCGAGTTTATGCCTGTGCTCGACCAGGTGCTAGATTGCCTGCCACAGATCACTGCCCCACAGCTCCCTACTGAATATTTTCCAGCTCTTTATTAGTGAAATAATTATTTCATACAACATCCCCTGATGACAGTTCCCCTCCCTCAACCCCCCTCAGATCTTCCCTACCTACCCTGCTCCAATTCTTCTCTCTTTCTCTGTTTAGAAAGCAACACAAGTAAAATACGTGAAACACATGAAGATATAGATGAAAATCATGAAGATACAAAAGCCCAGGAAAGTGTTGAGGGTCATCAATGGTCTTCATAATATACTGTTTTATCAAGCATTGTTACATAGTGACTGCTACAGTCACTAACGATCCACACTGCTGTGAGCTGTACCCCGGTCAGGTAACCAGACTTGGCCGAGACAGGCATCCCTTGAGCTGCAGCTGAGTCACTTTTAAAGGTTCCAGCAGTCCCTATGACAGATCAGAGCACGTCTAAATGTGACACCAGCCACCTGTGATGAAGAAACCTACCAAGATTTGGAAACTGAACAGGTGTCAAGTTTACTGGCATGACCTACACCAGCAACACCCGCCATTTTGATCCCACATAGTGGGAGAGGAGGCACCTTTACTGGAGGATTGAGATGCACTAAGCACAAAGGGCCCTTAGTCTGCACTGTGAGGGGGATAGTACGCCATGACTTCTCGGTATTGCAAAATAGACTTTTCTCTTTTATTCTAGAACCTTAAACCAAAATTTATGACTCACAAACTTTGCTAAAGGAGAAGAGAGAGGAGAGAACAAAGTGGGAAAAAGACAGAGAGAGAGAGGGAGGGGAGAAGGAAAAAAGGGAGGAATGAAATAAATGGAGAAGGGAGAAAGGGGGAGGGAAGGGGAAGAAGCAATCTACAATGATTATAGTTGAAATTTTTAACTCAGCACTGAGTAATCGACAGGATCTTCAGAAAAACATGATGGGCTTATATGTATAAGTAGCAGAGTACATATAAATGTCAAATAAACGATTCTGTTCCCGTTTACTGCAGAAATAAGTTCTTTTAAATGGAATGGAACTTTAAAACATGTTTACATAAATCCCGCTTTCATCTCCAGAGGATGAAGACCCAAAAAGGCAGGCGAGCAAGCACGGCACATGCAGATCTGGCCAATAAATACTGTGATCCTATTGTTCCTGGGGAAGAGCGGCAGAGCTGAGGCTGTGAACGACACAAGCTCAGAGCAGTTTAGGAGGCCTGCAGCTCACCGTAGCCATGACCAGCAGGACCATTTCCAAAGGCAGAAAGGAAATAACAAGTGGGTGTGGGGGCTGCAAAAATAGCATTTGAGCAAGTACAGGAAGTGGAGCCCTAAGGAGGAATGCATTCTGGGAGGAGTAGAGAAAGAAAACAAATGAGTAATTGCTTTGATTTTTTTTTTTTTAAGTTTTATTTTTAAAGTATATGTGTGTGATACAGACCTTCATGCGCACTGCATACCTGCTTGTGGAGGTTTGAAGAGGCCATAAGACAGGCTGGAACTGGAGGTTCAGGAAGGTGAGAGTCTGCATTCCCCACCCAGGGCTGGTGCTGAGAACCAAATCCAGCCCCCTGAAAGAGCAGTGAGGACTCTTAACTGCTAAGCTCTCTGCCTAGCCCCTCTTGCTTTGACCTGTATGTAGGTAATATATTATATACAAAAACCAGAAAACAACCTAGACCAGCGCTTCTCAACTTTCCTAACACTGTGACACTTCCTTATGTTGTGGTGACCCCCAACCATAAAACTATATTGTTGCTACTTCATAACTGTTATTTTGCTACTGCTATGAATTGTAATGTAAATACCTGATATGCGGGATATCTGATATTCAACCCTCAAAGGGGTCACAATCCCCAGGTTGAGAAACACTGACCTAGATTGATTGAATTGGGCAAGATTCTGGTTTAAGTCTCTGTTACTGTGATAAAACACTAACCACAAGCAACCTGGGGAAGAAAGGGCTTATTTCACCTTGCAAGTCTCAGGTCATACTCTGTCACCAAGGGAAGTGACTGCAGAAACTCAAGGCAGGAATCTGGAGACAGGAACTGAAGCAGAGACCATGGAGGAATGCTGCTTACTGGCTTTCTTAGACAACCCTTCCTTGGGCAGTGGCACTGCCCACCGTGAGCTGGCTATGCCCTCCCATATCTAAATGATTACTCAAGAAAATGTTCCACAGGCTTGCATATGGGCCAATTTGATGGATACAGTTCTCGCTTGATTTCCCCCTTCCCAGATGATGGCAGCACAGGCAGTGAGCATTTTATTAAGAAAAAATTATTCCTTTTGACTATGTTGTTTTATATAAGAAATATAAAAAAATGAAGACAGATGAACCATGACTAATCATTTTAACTTCTGATTTCTGATTTGTATAAATGAAGCATATTTGGTTCTAGAGCCTCTTATTAAATTACCTATTGTATTACGATCTCATTTTTGGTGCTGCTCTGCTAATGAAACTCTTTTAATGGATTCATATTGAGCAGCAAGATTAAACAGAGAGAAATCAAAACCTTACACTGGAAGGTGAACTCTGACCAAAGGAGGCTGGAGTAGGAAGAGGAGAGGCTGAGAGCAAGGCAACCTCTCTAAATGTGTTCACATGGCTCTGTGTATGCATGTGCCTTTAAGTAGCACCACAGCACCCACATGTATAATTAGTGCCCTGTATTTTAGCAGGGTTTTGAACCTTGGTCTCCCAATGTGTTTTTTCTAGTCACCTGGCTATGAACTCTGGCACACATTCAGCTTACATGAAACACATTTGTTTTGCCTGCTCCATTTCTTACCTAGGTAAGTTCACTAGGAATCCTGGTGGTCCCTGTTCCCCTGTCAGAAGTTATCATATTAATGCCAGCCTTTATGCAGACACACTATTGAGGCCCTATGTTCAGTCTCCTTGCCTGGACCTCTGAATAGGAGGAACTGCAGGTATGTGCCACTGCACCCTTGAAGCATGCTTTGCTGCTGATGTTCTTACATGTCTCAGTACATTTGTACATGCCCATTTTCAAACTCCCGTCTCTGACATTTGTGAGCTGTGCTTTCATCCATACTGCGAGACTCGGAGGGTCCCCTACTTCCTGGACCTATTCACAGTGCTAAGGCAGGATTTGTGCTTCAGCCATTCCTAAAGTAAAATTGCAGCCAGTTCTAACATACAGAGTGGTTGTAACTGAGATCTGACACACACAAACCCCACCACAGTAGGTTTTTTGTGGTTGTTATTTAATTTTCCAGCCAGCATGACTGACACAGCATGATTGACACATAACAACTGTCTCAGTCCCATTTCCACCACTACAGCAAAATGTCCAAGGGAATAAACCAATGACAGGCAAGGCTTATATTGGCTCAAATGTAAAGATTCCAGTCCATAAGGGATTGGCTCCATTGTTCTAAGTTATAAGTGGACACAGCAGATCCCTGGGGCTTGCAGGCCAGCCTGCCAGTCCAGCTTGTATGGTGAGCCTCGCACCAGAGAAGTGATGCCTGGTGTTGTCCCCTGACCTCCACTTGCACACACAAAAACGTTCATGTGCACACACACATAAAAAAAGTAAACACACATAAACACCCACACAGAGAAATAGAAAATGGTCCGATTGAAGGGCACCATGGGATTTGAAGTTTCTTTAAGAATTTGAGGATCAAACATGTTATAAAGAATATGGTGGTCAGTGATCCCACAGATACTGGCCATGGGAAGGATACAGTGGTCAGTGAACCCACAAGAAGACCAGTGAACAGAGAAGTGGGTGAGGGTTGGGGGAAAGGCAGTCCACGGGTGTACTGAGAATAGAAATGTATATGGTGTGGGGCTTATGTTCATCTAGTAAATAACAAAATATAAAATGTTACAAAACGAGTTATATCACAATCAAGGAAAAAAAGGAGTGTTTTAGTGTTTCTAGGATGTGCGTGACCGGCAGAGGATACAGGAGAGTGCAATCACACTGATAGAGTTAGCAATTACATCTCAACCACATCTCAGGAGCAGCATGTGAGCTCAGCCCAGAGTTCTGAAGCCACCCTCACACAGACAGCAGGGGGAACTCATTTCACACTTCTGTAAAATTGCTTTTCATTATTTTCAAGGATTAGCCAAGGAGGAGCAAAGTGGAAAGAGTACCCCAGCTATAGAGACTTAACAGCCTGGTGAAAATCAGCCTCTGAAAAGTACTGCACCTCTGAATTAAGGAGGAGGCCGGGGCTCCTGCTAGGGCTTAGCTGAGCTTGACTCCGAGCCTGCCAGGGGTACTTAGGAGGATCGGCTTCTGCAGCTGAGGCATTTGCTAAACCTGGGTGGAAGCAGACTTGGCTGCGGACAGGGATGCTGCAGGGACCATGTACTCTTGATTCCTTTGTTTCTCACACTTTAAACTTGAAGCAATCTGTTTTCTCCAGGAATGAGTCTCATCTTCACACTGATCTCCTTAGCAACGTTGATCCTGAGGAGCTGCAGCACTCTGTCAGATCAGCAGAGGCAAGTCTGTGTACTAGTGCTAAGGTCAATAGGTCAACATTAGTCACTCCTGCTGCTCTGCAGTGTAACCTTTATTGTGATTAGAATAGCTCATGTGTATTTCACTATGTGTGATGTATGTGAATGTGTTGAGTATGTGCACATGTGTGCATGTGTATGTATGTGAGTTTGTGTATGTGTGTGTTCAGGCTTCATAGATACTGTCAAGTCACTTGGCAAGGCTGTGAGATTTCCCACCAGCAGAGGAAGTGTTCCTCTTACTGAAGTCCTTGCCAGCAACTTGGCATTTCCTTCTTTCCATAACAACTGTTTATGTCTTTCAGCTTTGTGAGTCTTCCTCAAAACTTCCATATGTGTTCACGGCTTGAACATTTTTACATAAAGTTTTCTATGAAACTGAAAACTTTGGCTAAGTCTGCCGTGCTGTAGGTGAGTTACTTAAGTCTGTGGGTCATTGTGGAGTAGGCCTGTGTCTGAGACAACTTGCAGAGACTGCAAAGCTGCCCTCAGTCATGTTTCCTGCTTGGTGCAGAGGGCATGCATGTGCTGTCCTAGATTACTCTAACAATTTCTCTTATACCTCAGTGTGCAATATTGAAAAGTTTAGGTTATTGATATAGAAACTCATAGATTTTTATGTTAATCTTTTATCCATTTTTTTGCTGAATTTAATTGTTAATGTTCATGTTTTGTCTACAGATTTTGAGAAGATTTCGTCTCCATAATAATTTGATTCTAAATAATGATATCTGCATTTCCCTTTAAGTCATTCCTGTCCCTCACCTATGACATATGATGAAAATAGATGGCAATAGAACATCCTTATCTGCTTCCACGCAGGAAGAATGTTTTCAACTACTCATCCACAGGCTCCGGAGTCTCCTTTTAGGCATTCATCATTAAATCAAGGAAATTCTCTCTAATCTTATTTTGCAAAAGCCTTTTAAGTTTTCAATCAAATTTTGTGAGATGTGTTACTCTCCTCTCCAGAGTCACAATAAAGTACCCTAAATAACAAGCCTAAGGTGAACACTGCACTCTTCTAGTATAGGTGTGTGTGTGTGTGTGTGTGTGTGTGTGTGTGTGTGTGTGTGTGTGTGTAAGTTCATGAGTACAGAGTCATGTGGAGGCCAAAAGAATGCATCAGATTTCCATAGCTGGAATCACAGGCAATAGTGAGTAGCCCACTGTGTTAAAAACTGATTCTGGTCCTCGACAAGAGTAGTTCATGCTACTGACTGCTGAACCACACCTCAAGCCCCATGCCTGAGAAAATAAATATTCCTGGATTTATTTTCAGAGTGCATTTCACATCTGTCTTAATGAGAAGCTATATTGTAATTTAGTCTTATATCTCTCTTCCCGATTGCACACTAAGCATAAGCTTGTCTTGTATAATGAATTTCTTACTCTCCGAAAGAGAGTCTATTTTACTGTTTCTAAAAATCACAAGTGAAATTTTGTGGGTCGCTCATTTCTGTGCTTCCCTCTCCTACCCTTGCTTGGTTGTTAGTTTTTTGGGCCATCTGACGCACACTAGAATTACCGGAGAAGAGGGAAACTCAAGTTGAATTTTCTCTATCATATTGGCCTATGGACATGTCTCTGGGGTACATCTACTCACCCCACATAGGGAATTATCAACAGACACAAGCATCAGTTACACCTAAGTCTAGCTTGGTGAGCCAGTGAGTATATTGGAGTCACCTGGGGGAAGAGTCCTTTATAGGGACAGGGACAACCCAAGGCAGCTAGCCATGTCTCTCACAGTGGGTGGCAAATCATGACTGCTGCAGCTACAGCTCTTTGCAGGACTTGGGGACAGCTGTACAAGTGACAGTGCCCCCCCCAGCAGCTGCCTACTGTTTCTGTAAAGTCAAGTACTGCCTTGTGAATCTTGTAAATGCTCATGGTCTCACACGGTGACATGTGTTTACTTCCTGTCTCATGTGTCCTGGAGAGAGAATTTCCAGTGGGAGAAAATTACTACATGATAAAGAGTGATAGGCAGGAAACAGGGCAGTATGGGAGAGAGGGAGACATCTCACAGTGGGTCAGGCCTGAAAAACACAAGCTCCACATGGTTGTAAGCCATTGACACTATGGCGTGCGAATGGCAGATCACTTCTGGGTCTTTCTCTCCCAGAGGCAAGACACCAAGAGATTATGAAACAAACGTCAGCTGCATCTGGGGGGAGGACTTAGTGCACAGAATTGAACAGCAGCCCTCAAAATTATAAAGATACTCCCCAAAGATAGGAAGCACCAGAGAAATACTAACCTTCTATTGATGTATTGAGAGAAATATCAACTACATATAATGTGCTGTCTCAAGAGGGATTCTGGGATGGAAACAGACTAAGAGACTCTCAATAACGTGTGACTTTTAAAATAATAGCCTATGACTACTGCTCATTAGCACTCTGTTATAGAGTGTGACATCATGCTGTGAGAAACCAGGTCTAACCTGCATGAGAATTTGCTGTAATGTTTTCCCAACTATCTGTGAAGGAAGAGGATTCTACAATAAAAAACAAACAAACAAACAAAAAACAACTTATATTGTGAAACTCTGGTTTCTCCTACTTTTTGGAGGGGATCTGAGTGAGACAGCGTCCATTTTCCCTTTTCCTGGAAAACACAGTCAGGAGGACATAACTGTGTAGCTGGTAGCTAGGCTACAGTGCTTGTCTCATGACAAGCTGACCCTGAACTTTGCTACTGATTCGCAAGTCTCAATAAATTCCATGTATATAATTGAGATGATACAAAGATATATATCTTTGTGTATATATATGTATATTATCTCAGAGAGGTATATATGTACTCTGAACTTACTATTTCATTGGCTATCCTCCCTGTCCTTAGGTATGTAAGAAGTTCGATAATACACTATCAATAATTTATTGATAATTGATTTATAATGAACAAGAATGTATTGAAACCTGGGGACTGGATAGAGGGCTTAGAGGTTAAGTGTATGCTGCTCTTACAGAGCACTGGAGGACAGTTCCCAGCATTCTTGTGAGGCATCTTACATCTGCCTCTGACTGCAGCTGTCCTGCTCTGGCCCTCCTAGGCACCTGCACTCACATGCCCGAACCACCCAGACCTGCATGCAGACACAGACATAAAAACTACGTTAAAGATGGCACATTCAGAGACTGATGCAAAAGTTTGAACTCTGTGTTGTCATGAGACAACTTAATCATCATTTCATAGTATGACTCTCCTTGTATAAAACAACTGCGAAATCTTTTGAAAGCCATCTCTTTTGTCTGTGCAGGTGTTCACAAATTCCAATTACAAAATTTACCCAGAGGGGCTCCGCTTCTGCTTCTTAAAACTTCATTGCGGCATCCAGGTGTGTTGGTACATTGCTGTTATCCCAGAAGGAGGCTGAGGCGGGAGGAATTCTCTGGCTTTAAGACTACTTACTGTTCTGTAGAAATGGGCCTCAGCATAGAGAAAAGGCAAAACCCCACACAAAACTGTGATTTTTAAAAGTCTTAATAAGAGAAACTTCTATCCTCTAATAGGCCAGGACTTGTCTCCTTCCCGAATTCTCTACCTCATTGGTTTAGGAAACAAAGCTCTGTCTAATGAATAACTTAGGGTTTGAGCCTTCCCCCTTTCTGACTATGGCCTCAGACAGGTAGCTGACTGACTACAACGCTACAACTCTGAGTTCTGGGACAAGCAGAGCACAGCCAGGAGGGAGGCGGCTGGCGCCCCCTGCTTGCCTGGGTCTCTGAGGAGTCCTAAGCACACCCCGTCCTGCCGGGGGACCAGCGAGACCTACTTCTCACACCTGGGCTGCATTGCAAGGTCTTTTTTCAATAAATAAAAACATCAATAAGTAAATTACTTTAAGTGTCCTCTATGACCGCTGAGACAACAGTGCTGTAAGTAGAAACTTCAGCAGTCTTGTCTACAGCCTGGTTCTTATGTTTTCATTGTGTTTCAGAAACAACATTCTCCAGTTAGGTTTTAATCAGTCTCATAATTTTAAATATCATTTTAAGAAAAAGTAAATGACCATTTACATTTAAAACAAGCATACTAAATAAAAAGCATGCTTTGTTTTAGATACTAAAAACAAAGCTCTATATGCCATTACTCATTTTCTGTTGCTAAGTCTTTGGTTACAGTCAGGACTCTCTATACCTTTACACCATTTGTGCCTTTGTGATTTAAATTAAGATGTGATCCAGTGAAATTTCCATGTCATGAGAATTACACAATTGATTTAACACTAGTCACCAACTCATCAGGTTCAATGTAATATTAATATTACATAATATACATAATATTAATTAATATTAATGTAATCTTAATTTAAAAAATCTAGATCATCTCTTTATGAATATGGGGGTATCCCTTCATCTTTTGCCAGACACTTAAATGATTTACTAAAGGACTGTATGTGTGTGTGTGTGTGTGTGTGTGTGTGTGTGTGTATGCATGCCTGCACAAACACTCACATACACTTCCTTCTAGAAAAAAAGAATCTAAGAAAAAAAAAGTTCCCTGAGAATCCTAAACACAAAGATGTTAACATGTTATAACTCCAAAGCACTATAATTTGATGTTTGGAGTGAACACTCAGTGCTGAGTTCTAGCCATCAATATTTTGGAAAAAGAAACTAGACTTTATAATAGGCCAATTGACTTTCTTGGCACAGGTTACCCAATGAAAAGAGAAGCTAGAGAAATTATGCAGCCTGCAACAACTTATATCAGAAATAGAAATAACTCAGACTCAAAAATAGCTTTCAGACCCATCAGTCAATCAAACAAGGTACTACTGAAAAAAGACCTACATGTCTTAGTCACGACACAGAGGTCTATTTTTAGGGTGGGCACCGCAGACAAGTACTCTGTGTAGCTGCCACCAGGCCCCACAACTGGCTGTGTACCTGTGGGAGAAAGTTGAGCCAGACACTCAGTCCAGATATTCAGCAGGAGGTGCAGGGGAGCAGGGCCAGTTTCAGACAATGACAGTCCTCTATGGAGCCTTGGGGTTACAGGTCACACAACTGCATCGCCCATAAACACAGTTCAAAGCCCACATCATATGGCCTTGGAAACAAGCTAATGCATCCATGGCCCCTGGTGGGACACAGGGAAGAGAATATGAAGTTAGGAGCTTAAAATACAAAGTGAACTAACTGCTGGACTCTTGAGTTTATACCAGCGCCTGTCACCTCTGTGTCTTCCTCAGAAGATACTCCCTGCTTCCTGCTAAGACAGGAATGTCCACCTCTGCTCTGAGGGAACACTAATACTAGTTTAACTACTCAACTTCCTCAGCTTGGAGCACTGTCGACAGGCCGTTTGGAGTATAATTCAGCAGCAAAATGCCTGCCTAGCAGGAGTAAAACCCTGGTGTGGGTGTGGGTGCCTGTGCGCATGCACGCGCGCGTGTGTGTGTGTGTGTGTGTGTGTGTGTGTGTGTGTGTGTGTGTGCGCGTGTGTGTGCGTGTGTGTGCGTGTGTGTGCGCGCGCGCGCGCGCGGACGTGTGTGCATGCGTGTTTGTGTGCATGTGCGCGCGTGTGTATGTGCGTGTACGTGTGTGCACGTGTGCGCGCGTGTGTGTGCATGCGTGTGTGTGTGTGTGTGTACGTGTGTGTGTGCGTGTGTTCGTGCATGTGTATGCACGTGTGTGTGTGCGTGTGTGCGCGCGTGCGTGTCTGTGTGTGCATGTGTGTGCATGCGTGTGTACACATATGTGTGTGCATGCGTGTGTGCGTGTGTGTGTGTGCACATATGCTTGTGCTTGTGCGTGTGTACATATGTGTGTGTGTGCACATGTGTGTGCGTGTATATGATCATGTGTGTGCGCGCATGTGTGTGTGCATGTGTGTGCAAGTGCGTGTGTGTGCATGTGCGCGTGTGTGTACATGCGTGTGTGCGTGTGCGTGCGTGTGCGTACATGCATGCATGCCTGTGTGCGTGCGTGTGTGTGTGTACAGATGCACATACATATATATACATACACATACATACATATATACATATATACATATATATACATATATGTATATATCATCAATATATCCTCATACAGGTGCATCAAGCAGGATGAAAGGCTTCATGTCAGATCAAATCTCTCTCCAGTAAAGCAAAAATGATCTTTTTTTTGTTTTTTGTTTTGGTTTTTTCAAGACAGGGTTTCTCTATGTAGCCCTAGCTGTCCTGGAACTCACTCTGTAGACCAGGCTGGCTTCGAACCCAGAAATCCACCTGCCTCTGCCTCCCAAGTGCTGGGATTAAAGGCGTGCACCACCACTGCAAGCACGTGGATTCTTACATCAAATATCAGTTGCATTCTGACAAGGCACTGTGATAGAAAGTAGTAGCATGGCTGAACACACAGTTCATGCCTGTGGTCCAGGCAGTTTGGGAGAAATAAGGATGGAGGAGAAGCCAGAGTTCCCTCTAGCTCTCTGCAAGAGTGTGATGCTGACATAGCCCAACATGGTGCCACCTGTTTTCATGGTCCTTGCTGTGAGCTCCAAAGCTGAAGGATCCATAGGGACCTTTCTCCCCAGCCATCCTGAGGTATGGTGAACACCTCAGCATAAGCCAAAGAGTTCAGCTGAGTATTGAACTCAGTATTACCACATGAGTACACACACATTTGTTCACATTTCATATACACAGATATATTATATGCATATACATACAAGGGTCAGTTTTTTGTTCTCTCAGCTGGAAGTGCCTAGAGGCAATAGCATCTGAGCAGGAATGGTCACACCCTGTGCCCAGGTACTAACAACACTCTGCAGTGACCTCAGTCTATGCCTCCTCCAGAATCTGGTGAGTCTGAGACTGAGAGAGGACAAAAGTGATGAGGAAACTCGTGGTGACAGCAAGGACGGATGTGCTTAAAGAAAGCAAATCAAGAAAGCCACATGTCACTCATGGGACTCGTACAGGGGAAGCCCAGGAACGATTTAAACAGCTCCGATGGGCAAACCAGGAGCCATCCAGGTTTGCCCATCCTGCCCATTCCAGTGTATGGGTCATAACCCTAAACTTAAGATATATATTGATCTAGTTTTATAAAAATAATGATTGAATAACCAGTGAGAAGGACAAATCTGTTTATTACAGGGGCATTCCCCAGTTTTCTTCAAACCCTTTGCCATCCAGAAAGCCTAGGGTTCCTCACTGCTTTGGGGTGGACAAGAAGATGAGCACCCTTTGCATCACCTTGGGAAGTTTTGTGGTAGGCCCCTAATTATTTTAATAAGCTATTTTTAAAAGAAAGGAGTTTAGAATTGTCTTCCTGGGACTCCTGCTCTACCCTCTCTCAGGCTGGAAAGAGCAGGGCAGGGGAGGCAGGCAAGGCAGGCGAGGCAGGAAAGACAGGGGAGGCAGACAAGAGTGAAATCTCTTCCCCCTTTATCCTTTAGTTACAAAGGGCTGCTGCTGTGTCCAGGCACTGGTGTCTGAAGGGCACTTTATCCCCAGAGGGAGTATCTGGTTTGAATGCACTGAGCAGGGATGGGAGGATGCCCACAGGAGCAGGACTTAGAGGAGGAACCTTGCCAGGAGCCAGGCCTCAGCTCCTTGACAGACTATGCTAAATTACTGTCCATCCAGAAGGAAACAGAACAGAGGGTTACTCTAAAGTGAGGCTTGTTTTGAAATCATCATTGGCTACTAGTAAGGACACAGAGATGTCATGGGGGCAGTCATAAAAATACAACAGAAGAGAAGACGTATCATCTTCAGCCCACAAACAAACAATGACCATGTGGGAAATTTCAAGTTGGCCCTGTCGAGTGCTAACACCACGGTCTGCAGAAGCTTGTGGCAACCGGAGGCTAAATAAACCTGGACATGGAATCTCTCTGAGTCAGGGTCTCAGCCCACTGAGCCGCCCCAGAGGCCAACCAAGGTCAAGGAGCAGCTGCTGGGGGTGAATCACCAGTTCCATCCTTACTGCTTCAGGTTCCCACCTGCTCGCCATGCAAGCTTCTTCCCGAGGTGTCTGTTTCCTGGAATCAGGCTGCCTCTGCGTGCACCCCAGGCCTGACCCCTTTCAGGACCCAATCTATACATACCAGTATGTGCGTGCTTATTCGCATGTATGTATATGTGTTTGCATGCATGTTTGTGTGTTTATGATTGTGCCGCGGTAGCAGAAAAGGTAAAACAGTTGCATAGAAACTAACACATAGGGACCGGCTACCCACCCCAGCCCACCCCCAGTCGTATCTTCTGGATATACATCCGGGGCTTTCTCTGCACAACAGATTCTGAAGTGTCCTCAGTGTTCACTCTGCTTTCCCTTGCCAGGTCCTAGCTTACGGTGTGCCTTTCTCTATGGGTGACATATCCTCACCAGACTCAGGATGCCCATTGATGTGCTCAGCCCACAGTTGTCTTCTGTAAGCAATCCTAGCCAGTCTAGCCTGACACACTCCAATGCCCACCCCAGTACACTCCTTCCAGTGTGGCTCTCATGTAAGGATCTCTCACTCTCTCAGCTTCCACATTTTACAGACAGTCTGGCCATCACAGCTTCCCAGTTGCTCCCAGTGCCTCTGCTGGAATCGGAGTCAGCATAGTCTGTTCTTTCTTGCCCCACCCACTATCCCCATTCAAGGTTAGCATATAGGACACAGTGAAACTTTTAATGATTAAATATCATCATACTTGATTCAAACTCTGGCATAAAGTTCTGCTTGGGGATTTGCATCTGCTCAGCTTGCTGCCTAGTTCTTCATGTGTGGCTTTTCCGGATACCCCATCGACTCCAGGCATCACCCTCAGGACTCCATACCTAAGAATCACAGTAAATTGCATGTTTCTAAGCTAGTCTTGCATGTGCTGTTACTTTACCTGTTTATATCTGTCCCCCTCAGCTAAACTGTGTCCTCTATGTGACAGGGCCCATATTTATGTCATTAAGCCATACCTTGCATCTATCTAGCTTGTTCAGCTGAATCTTAATATGTGTTTGTCATAAACCTTCACAGGGCATAGGTGCACAGATGCATCTGTGTTACTTATGGAAAAGACACTGAGGAGTGGCGGTGACAGGCACTAAGTACCCAAGGGCCCTTTAGACTATGCTGGAACCACCTGGCAAAGGAAATAGAGAAGTAAACAAATTAATATATATAAATATTGGCAAGGAAGAACCAGGAACCCGTTTTTGTTGATTACATCAATGATATGCTTGCTTATTAAAAATATCCCAGAGTCGGGACAAAACCTATGGAAACGTTAGAATTCAGCAGCAGCCAACAGAGTTACAAAAGAGCCCAAATCAGTTGGCCTGCTTCATAGTCGTACCTGCTTCCCAGTCAGCAGTCCGAACTCATGGCTCCAAAAAAGAGTCATGCTCCAAACTGACAAAAGCTAAGATCTTCAGGTACAAATGTAAAGAAAAATTGTACAATCCATGTGGAGAAAAGTCATAATAAGCTAAAGTAAAAATAAATCATCATTGGTAGCATGTCAATTCTCTATAAGCCAGCATGCTCTTTATCTATGTCCAAATATATTCTTAGGAAAAGAATTCTAAGCAATGACAAGACATAAAAATGTATATATAAAGTAGACATTTTTTTAATAAAAATTCTGGAAAAGGACATTCATGTGGGGAAGGAGTCTAACTATATATTAAGATGGACTGTTTATTTTGTATTATGTGAAATTACTCAGGTTAGTGATATTGTATCAATATACTATACTGAGAAACCTACTTCATAATAAAAATGGTTGATTTTGGATGATTGCTTCAGTGTCAGCCCACGGTCACTGGCCTTCACTCTAGACTTTCTCAGAACGGGGTACCATGCTAGGGACCATACAGCAGAGGAGACTTGCTCACCTGATGGCAGCCAAGAAGCAGACAGGGAGTATGAAAAAGAAGAAAACTAGGGCCAGTGTCCCAGAGTCCTCTGACAGGGAATGATCACAATGACGTAGACCCTCCCCCTAGGCCCCATCCTCAAAAGGGTCTGTCAACTCTCCAACAAGTACCACAGGCTGTACCCCAAGATCTCAGCATATAACCCCTGCGGGATGTTTAGAATCCAAACTGTTGCAGAGTAGCATTAGAAATCTATCAGCATGCTGTTTGCGAAAATAGGCTGAGACATTTAAAGGAATTAAATCGAGGAACACTTGGCATTTTGTCTCTTCAACAGAATTCTGTCTCTGAGGAAGTAGTGTGCATAATGTAAGAGTATGTGGTGAAGCTTTAGTCACCCTCCCTCCCTATGCCTCAGCCACTGAATTCTCTTCCCAGGCAGTAACTACTGCCACCAGGTTGTATGACTCTTCCGTAGTGGTCCTGCTGAGCACCATCAAGCTTGCACGAATGACAGCAAGCACATACAGCCCCTCTGTGTGTGCTGTGCCTTCTGTTTTACTTGACACTGCATCTGAGAGACCAACCCCTTTCAAATAGTTCACTAGTTTGCAGAGTATACCACTGAGTGGATGGTTCACCTGCCACCCGCTCTTCTCTCCTGAATGTACCTGTGCACCGTCATGGCTGTTCTGCTGAGCATATATGCTCCTCATGAACAGCATGGCTGTAAGCAGCATCCTAGGCATATAGGCATCCTGCCTTAAAAGACATTGGAATTATAACTTGGATGTTAAGTATTTCTCAAAAGAGGTTCCTGGCTGAAAGGCTTGCCCCACAGCGGGTACTGCTGTCATGATGGTGTGTGTCAGGGTCCAGATGGTCTGCAGCTCTTTTCTCAGACACAAACCCTGGCCAGAAGATGGCTATGGGGCTGGAGAAAGCTAAAGCTGTGAAATAACGGCGAAGCAGGAATATCCTATGGGGAAAACAAGATCACAGAGACAGGGAAGTATAGAAGGAGGAGCTTAGATAAAGAACTCTGAAGGACTTTGGTTAAGCACTTGGAGGACTGGCTTTAGTAACTGACTAAATGATATATAAGCAGAAGTACAAAAAAGAAAATTACTCATCCCTAAAGTACCCAGAGGCCCATGTCTCTCTCTACCACTGAGTTTCTTTCCAGGTTCCTGAGCTGCCCACAGCTGTGCTGGCTGCAGCAGAGGTGGTACAGTGCGGGCTATCCTATCATCCTGTTACGAGAGCAGTCAACTTAACAACATTAACATTAACCCACAAACAAGTCCAAAGCTCATGGGCTGTTAAGAGCTCAGCTTGGGAGTTGGAGGACGTGGGTCCCAGCAGACAACCTTTGAAGCCAGAGCTTGCTGCTTGCCCCTTGCCCCTCCTCCCCCTCCTCCTCCTCCTCTTCCTCCTGCTCCTCCTCCTCCTCCTCCTTCTCCCTGCCCAGTTCTTTAGCAAAGAGTAGCCCCTTTGCTCCATCATACCACAGGCTCAGAAGCAATGGAACCAGTCAGCTGTGGAGAGAAAATGCTGAGCCATGAAAAAAATTAACCCTTTCCTCCTCTCAGTTGTTTTTCTCGGGGATTTTTCATCATAATGAAAAGCTAACACACACACTTACACATACACATTTATGCCTGTATATGATCTTACACGTGTACATATAATATAGTATTGTATAGCTCATTTCACCAGTTTCCATGAGGAATTGCTCACAGGAGGCAATCAAATGGTAAAACCTGCGGCCCTCAAGTCCCTTACCTAAAGTGCCTAAGATTTGAATATGACCTATGACCAGCTGCCTACATATTTTAAATCTTTTTAAATTGCTTACAGTAAGTAGCCAAATGCACACACTCCATAAATAGCTGACATACTGTGTTATTTGAGGGATCCTAAGAAGAAACTGTTCTCTATGGGTTCAATAGAGGTGCAATTATTCGTCTTGATATCTTTCCTATTTGATGAGATCTGAAGAAACAGAATCCCTGTTGTGCTCCTAATGGAAATTATTTGATTATACTTTTCTTAATATATATTAATAAACATTTCCAAAACCCACCACTCCATTTTTCTTTGCAATTTCTACCAGCTTATGGTGATGTTAGCATTTGGGCCCAATCTGCATGAGGTCACTTATGAAAACAAAACTCTTCCTTTCAAAGCCTGTAAGCCTATAATTGGAACAAGCAAAATAGTTACCAAATTGGGTAAATATAATATTCTACCACCAGGATTCAATAAGTCACTTTGGAGAAGTGTTTTTCAGTGTAGAAGTATAAGCCATGTAGTATCAGAATTAGTGCATAGTGCTGGCAAATGAGAGGATCTTGAGAGTTAGTACCCCTTAGTTCAGAGGACAGAGTAAGTCAAGGTTTTGTATAAGAAAGCTATAAGCTAAGCATGCCACTGCAGTTGGCTTAGGAGAGAGTACGGAGCTGGTAGAATGGTTTCTTTTCATTTAAATTAAGTATTAACCTTTTGGTGTGACAGGGATGCCTGGGATGTAGTGGGAAGGGAAGATGAATAGCCAGAAGTTGCTCCTCAGCTTCCATCCATTCTTCTCATCAGGAGCTATGGTCCTGAGCTGGGCACAGGTTTCCCCTGCAGTTCACTGTTTACCCAACCCTCACCAGGAAGGCAAAGCATTTCACTTCTCCGTGTACAGCATCATGCAATCTGATGGTTGCAAGCCTAGAGCAGACAACCTGGGCTTCCTGTGCTTCTCACAGCATAAGCTGCTGTGTCATGGTTAGAAGTTCAAGTGTCTGCTGCAAGTGAATTGTCTGCAAAGACCTGAGAGGATAAGGAAGAGGCCATCAGATGCTATCCAATGCCACAGAGGCAGGAGCCCGAGGGCAGTGCTGGGATCTGTAAGGTGTTTAGGTGTGTTAAATTCTCACCAGCAATGAAAACAAGTCAAGAGGTGATGGGTACAATGTAACCAGTCAAACCTGTTGGATCAAATCTGTGATTTTAAAGAAATGGAGGTGAGTGCCATTCAAAAAGTGCCAACATGGTGAATGATAATTGGTGACTTGGGGCAAGGGTTATGGGGATGCAGGAGGCAGAGCATTCTTGATTTCAGTTTTAAACACTCTGGGTTGTTTTCTTACTAACTGTGAGCACTCAGTGCGCCAGTAGAAGTGTGCACATTCGCACACCACATATGGCGCGTGTCCGTACACTATAGACAGTTCTAGTGTTCTGAGTGATTCCAAATGATTTTCCAACTGTGAAGAGAGTCTCCCAAACAGTCGACAGATGTGCATCAATTCAGAATGGGGCAGACTCCTACCTACCCTAGAATATTTCTACTGAAAAGCTCTGGTGCTTTAGGGTGTCCCTTCTCAAATTGTCCTAGAAGGTCATTCTTCCCCATCTGCCTCTCTCTTTATTTCCCCATACTTGGACCCAAAGCTTGGTTTTAACAACTATTCTCAGGTTTTCTCTTTAAAAGTCATGGGTTCTTTTAAAATATCAGAATATGAGTTTTTCTATTATATAAAGAACTTAAAGTATATGCATTTGATTTGATTTTTTTCCCTTGAAGTCTGGCATTTTACGCCTAAAGAAGTGCTATGTTTAACTTAAGAACCTTTTGTCAGAGCCATCAAGTTGGCTCAATGGGCAAAGGTACTTCCTGCTAACCCAGAGGACCTGAGTCTGATCCTCCAAACACACATGGTAGAAAGAGAGAACCAACTCCTCCTACAAGTTGTCTACACCCATCACACACACACACACACACACACACACACACACACACAAATCTCTCTCTGTATGTGTGTGTAAATATAGTAAATTAATTCATCAATTAACTTTAAAATCTCATACCCTTAGTCAATACCAGTACTAGACCACAGGAGGATAACTTCTTGTCTACTGGTGGGAAGTATTTGGTGTTTTTCTCTATGAGTGTTAATACTGAAAACCACAGAAAAAGAAAACGATTTTTTTAACTCCACAGAGTCTCTCACTCACCCTCCCCATGGTAGCTGACAATGTCAGAACATTGTGTCTTCAAACCCATCTTCTGTAAGCATGTTTCTTTTGTGTTGAATGAGTCACAAATCAGGTCTTTCCTTCTCTCAGAATAGCGGTTTTCCCTGTATTAGCCAGACTGAAGGTACACGTGAATGCAATAACATGTTTGCTGCAGCTTTCTTCAGGGTGGAGGGTCTGTGGTACTGGAAGTTGGAGAACAATATGCCTCCTTCCTTGGGTCTGGAATGCCAGCCCCACCCAGCAGCCCTGCTCACTGTGGGGAGGCTCCAGGGCTGGGGACTTGGCAGCTTTGTCCATGCGAGCAGTCAACTTAGAAGAGTGGCTGGGAGAGAGGTCTTTGTTGGGCTCAGAGGGAAACTGGCAATGTTCTTTCATAGATGTTAGAGTTTTAAGGGAAGGAGACAGTGGCATTAAATTTACAACAGTTACTTTGCAAAATCTTCGGATCCATAAGCATGGCCCTATGTCTGATGTAAGATGATTTTTAGACAAGAAATGCATTAATTTCACATGGCATTGCTTTACCATTGCTCCCTAGTGTTAGCTTATTTACCTACACTATGAGCAGATTTCACTTTTAAGGTATTACAGCAGGTCTAATCCTGGGTGGGTCATTCTCAGACCCTTGGTACCTTAGATATTCTCTGGAGTTTGGAGAATCTTTCTTGGTGAGATCTGTCACACACACACACACACACACACACACACACACACACACACACAATCATTTTCAGCTCTAGGAAATGCATCTCCATACATCTTAATGAAGAAATTAGATATAATTTTTGTGGTGATTTGGCAAAAGGAAACTTAGGGAGTTATAAAAGGAGATATGAACTACATTATTGTATTCTGAGGTTTGATCCACAGACATTCAAATTACTGTTAGAGATTTCCACCAGTCTTTTGAAGACTCCACCTAGCCTTCACCCCACCACCACCACCCCACCACCCCACCCCACCACCACCAGGGAATTTGGTATTTCTGTCTGCAGCTGAATTTTCAGTTGCTTTGCCTCTCACATCTGCCTCCAGCTAGGGCTACGCCTAACACATTGCTGCCACATTTCAAAACAGAACTGTCTGTGCATGAAAACACAGGCATCGTGAGCTCCCTGCACACTGTGGGTGGATGTTATACGGTGGTACCAGCTCTTACCAGAAACCATCCCGTGCTGTGCACAGACCTCAGGCATCTCTCCCATGGAGACTCATATCCCAGCTATTCCACACTGACAAACCACCCGCAGTCATCACACAGCCTATAGCAGTGTGTTTGCTGCCTCCTGGTAGCCCACAGATAAGCTTTCATACATTTTAAACACTGGATAATGACAAAGGGACAAGACCAAGGCCATTATTTTTTATCTTGGAATTTTTATAAATGGGGACAAGACCGTGTCACTTCCTGTCTGACATTTGATATGATGGTCTTCTGCAGTGTAGATGTCAACAGTCAGTTCCCCTCCACTGAAGGACAATGTTTTCTAAGCCTGTCACAGCTTACCAGAGTTTATATATTGCCCAGTCTCTGCCCATCTGTCTTTCCCATAGTTGTAGTCTTTCAATTTAACCTCATCAGTCTTCTGGGAACACAAAAACCAAATGTCAACGCTTCTTAGAATGATTGGTAAGGTGAATGTGTAAAGCTTCCACTCAAGGTCTTTCTGCCAGTTTTGAACTCTATCATGTTCCTTTCCCTTCTTAGAAGCCACTGTCTCCCTTTTAATTTTGTAGATTATCTCCTTTCTGACTAGCTGCTGGGTCAGAGGGTTATAACATGTTTTATAATATCACAGAGGCGCTTAAGAGCTACAGTAGTAAGAACTGAGAACAGAGAAACCCCGCCTCCTGGCCCTTAGCCAACCAGCTATATTGTATATCAGCATGACTGATTCACAAAACGAAGTTCATAT
Source organism: Uromys caudimaculatus (assembly GCA_028551405.1). Classification (NCBI taxonomy): domain Eukaryota; kingdom Metazoa; phylum Chordata; class Mammalia; order Rodentia; family Muridae; genus Uromys; species Uromys caudimaculatus. The sequence continues at coordinate 59,549,929 of CM052708.1, read as the reverse complement.
TGGGTCTGGCAAGCTGACTCAATGAGTTAAGACACTTTCTGGAGAGGACACACATGGTGAAAAAAGAGAACCAATGCCCACAAATTGTTCTTTGACTTCTATATGCATACATAAACACATACATACATACATATATATGCACATACATACAATACAATACAGTGCAATAAATAAATATATATAATAAAAGGAACTGATATTCTAAAACAAGTCCATATGGATTCAAAATACAGGTCTCCAGGGCTGAGACTATCACATAATTAGATTGCATGTGGGTAAACAGGTGGGCTGATTCCATGTAGGCAGAAGCTACTAAGCTGAGCTCCTCCATGGGCAGATCTACTGTCTCCAGGTACAATTTTAGTGGACGCACTACCACCCAAAACCCATGGCCTAGGCAACTGGTTGTTGATGAATGGTTACAGAGCAGTACTAGTAGTCTCAAATTTTTGAGTTGACTAGTCTTTAGCGTTTTGTCAAATGACTTTCCATTAATATTAAACCTCCATGAGTCTCAAGGAAAATTTAATCCATATGTTTCTGATTGGATTACTCTTAACTCATTAAGTGCTTTAAAAAGCTATTTGAAATTTGAGAAGTCATTCTTTATGGGTTTTAGCAAGCCTTTGTTCTCTGAATTAGGAAGGAGAGTTTCTGCCAAGGCTTAATGGTATTTGAACCTCTGTCTGCTTAAGAGGACTCCACACTCAACAAAGCATCTACCGCTCCGTCACAGCCAATGTCTCTAGAACTCTCACTGTATCTGCCCCTTGCCCCTCCTTCCACATGCTTAGTGACACTGGAGAGTCTCTGTTACTCACATGGCAATGACCTTTGTGTGCCAAATAACCATTACCATTAAAATTAGTAACATCCAGGAATGAAATACAAATTCAAGTTATGACTTCCTTCTGCAAACAATGTATCAAAAGCAAAGCCAATGTTCTGAGAAATAAGTGTTAAGATTTCTTTATTCTCTTCTCACCCATCAACCCTTTCTGTTTCCTCTTCTTCTTTCTTCTTAGAGTGAATAGAATGTCACTTTATAGCCCAGGCTGGCCTAGAACTCAATACCATCTTGCCTCTACCTCACTAGCATGGCTGTGACACCATGTCTGTACACTGTTCTTTTTCTAGTTGTTTCTTATATAGGCCAGAATACAAGGATAGTTCAATTTTAACTCTCAACATCTAGCATCCAAGATTTGGTGAAGAAATATGAGCATTCTGTGCATTGAGGAACAAGAAGTATTTGGCATTGTCCTTTACAGGGTTTCTTAGCACAAGCACTAAAGAATGAATATGTGCAGAAAGCAAAGACTTGCAGGAGATTATAGATGGCATCTGTCTTATGAATGATACAGATCTGTCTACAGTAACTACAGATCTGGAGATGCAGAGCTGACAGTGGCCCCTGACATTCATGGCAAGACATCAAGATATAGTGCCGGTCAAACACTGTGAATATATGGTCTTTGTAACTTAAGAGTCAGCAAGTCTGGTGGTAGCTGTTCTTTCTAAAATGTGAATTAGGTGACAACCATATAAAGAAAGAAAACAATCTTTAAGACACAGGAAAGCTACAGGTTGGAACCAGGGGAGAAAGGGATACAATTTGAACAGGAATAACAAACACAGTTTACCTCAATGATTAGAGACAGAACAGTTCTCTGGGGCCCAAGGTTTCAAACAGCCCATGAGAAACAGAAACACCAACCCTGGCGCCTGCTGCTATCTTTGGATCACATAGACATTTCCAGCATCAACATTAGCATCCTACGAGAAAGAAGATTATGCAGAGCTGGAGTGTATGACACCTTTCTTTGAATTCCCATAGACAAATGTTCTCCTCGGACATCTGGTAACCGTGCTCTTTAGAAAAGTGCTTGTAGCTAGAACTGTCACTGGGGAAACATATTCCAGTAACAGCTCCTCTGCCATTGGGCTGCAAGGTCACCGAGCTAAGCTTTGTGCACATGGTCCCTTAGTTGCCTTTGTTTTCATATCAGTGCATGACATGTGGTCACAGATACAAGGTCAAGGACCACTGTTGAATAAAGATCATAACTGTTTGTACCTCATAAGCAATCTACTTAGAACCGTGTTTTCAAATTAAACTTTCTAGAAAAAAATGAACTTTAATGAACTGTAGAGATGTAGAACACTGTGTGAGAGTTCTGTAGAACCTCAAAGTCCATCAAATGAACTAAGAGTTATGAAAGTTCTTGGGTGCCTCTGTGTAGGTGAAGGGTTTGCATAAGATGCAGCAGCTGGTGAGTCCTGCCTGAGTGACACACAATCTATCACCAGACTCTATGACCTAGGAAAACTCAGTTTTGAAGATATTTTAAGGTGATGCAAGTGTATTCAAGAAATGAATTTACAAAAGCAAGTTATAAAAGGGAAATAATGATATTATGATATTGAGCATGCATACTAAATTTTAGCAATACTCTAACTGGCATGCACTGTAAAATTGTCCTTTTCTATATGTCTGGGATTCTTGCTTCTGTTAATTCTTTACCCCTTTTCTGTCTCAGCCTGAACGACTCTTATCTGGCTGCAGAAACAGAATTAGGAACTTCCAGAAACAAACAGTCATATTTATGTCTTTAAAACAGTATCCAATTTCCTACAGACTATCTGCTTGGTAAAACACTGAGCTTTGTTATTCTCCTTTTTCTTCTTCTTCTCCAAGGTCAGTGCTCCAGTGTGTGCAGTATGCGCAGTGTGTGAGACACTGGAAAATGAGCCTTTGAGGAGCAGACACAGATGGCTCCCGGGCTTAGTGACCTTCTTCCCATTGTTTATTTCATTTTTCTCCTAGTCTGTGGGTGCCACCCTTTGCCACAAGTTGGATTCTATGGAGACCAGGGTCCCTTGGTGATCAGGGTCATTCATGATGAGTAAATGAAACACAACTTAACTCCACTGAAATGGTAGAGTTAGGTCACTTCAAAGTCATGGTGGCAAAGTCATTCATCTCTACTCTAGGCACCAGCAAAGGTTTTAATTCATTGTGGACTCAAAAACTACAATAGAAATAGTTTGATATTTGGGTATACAGGTTCATTGTTTCATATCTAAGCTACTTGTGACCAAAAGTACTTTAGATTTCAGGGTTTGAGATATTTGCTAATATGCAATGGCATGTGTTAGGTATATAGCTAAAATTCTACATGCAAAATTTGTGTGTTTCATTAACACCTTACGCACATAACATATAGGCAATTTCATGTAATATCTTGCCTTTTAACAGCCATGTGTTCCACAAGATCATGCAAAGAATGTTCTATTCATTGTGTTACATCAGGACTCAAAAACTTTCAAATTAGACACTTGTAAGTTTTCATCTTTTATCTATAAATATTTGGAGTGTGTGTGTGTGTGTGTGTGTGTGTGTGCGTGCGTGTGTTTGTGTGTGTTCTCAAATAAAGTCCTTGAGAAGACCAATGGGCTAATATAGACACAAAATATATCTTGAATGACATAGTTTAAATCTTACTTAAAGAAATAACTTGGTGTTTCTCTTTAATCCCAGCAATGGGGGCAGGGGTGGAGTGGGGGGGGTCATGGGACAGAGGCTGGCAGATCTCTGAGTTGAAGGCCAACTGGTCTACAGAGTGAGTTCCAGGACAGCCAGGGCTACACAGAGAGACTCTGACTCAAGAAAGAAAGAAAGAAAGAAAGAAAGAAAGAAAGAAAGAAAGAAAGAAAGAAAGAAAGAAAGAAAGAAGGGAGGGAGGGAGGGAGGGAGGGAGGGAGGGAGGGAGGGAGAAAAGAAGAAAAGGAAGAAGGAATCCCCGGGCTCTTTCTTTTTCCTTTCTTGTTTTCAGGGTACTGATGGACTCCAGCAAGAATTGAGAACCAGTCTCAGAACATTCTCATTTAGATTTAGTATTTAACTCTCAAACTTTCAGCTGATCTTTACTGCTAATGTTCATGTAGTTTATCTGAAAACAAACAAACAAACTGGAGAAAAAAGTTTACCAGCTCTGAAATGGTTTGTCATGTGATAACTGAATACACACAGGGTCTCCAGTTCACTGTTTCTCTGCTAATGGTATTGAACATTCTGCTCAGCATATGAAAATGAAGATGGGTATGGTCCAATGGCTGACCTGAGGCTCTGTGAGAATGTGGATGCACCCAGATAAGTACCATGATGTGTAGCAATCAGGACCCTGCCATGATCACATGGAAGCAGGCATAGTAAA
>CM052708.1:59520712-59540712 GCA_028551405.1 Uromys caudimaculatus | reverse complement strand
AACAATGATAACTCATTCTCTGGGTGCATCAACTAAAACCTAATCTTGTAAACCTTATCAAAGTCTGATTCCTCTGGTGGCAGATCCTTGTAGATCTGCCATGATACCAGGAGACTCTACTAGCTACATCTTACCTACTACATGCTATCCCCATTCCAAAAGGCACCTCTCTCTCTCTCTCTCTCTCTCTCTCTCTCTCTCTCTCTCTCTTTCTTTCTCTCTCTCTCTCCTCCTTTTCTCTTCTCCTGCCCAACCCAGAAGTCTCTCCTCTGCACCCAGTGATTGGCTCCTTTATTCATTAGGGGATTCACAAGTCACAGGGTAACTCACTCCTTGTCTGAAGCCCCTCACAGGAGGGCAGAATTAGCAGATTACAAACAGCCCAGGGCTATCCACAACATGCCCATTCTGAGTCCACAGACAGCTTTGGGCTTCCTTGAGTCAGCTTGAGAAATTGCTGTTTGCCTACAGAGCCTATACAACAGCTCCAGCAGTTCCTGTAAACAGGTACATTTTATATAAGGTATTTTCTGTTTCCTGGCTTAATGTGGCCTTTAAGAAATGAGTCATTATCTCATCTTGACTAAATTATTACTTTTAAGAGGGAGAGGCCCTGGTGAATGATCCTAGAGAGAACACTGGACACAAGTCAAGAAAGGGTCATGCATCGGCCGAGGCACAGAAGTCCCAGAGGTGTGGCTGTCTGGGGCATTCCTGGGCACAGGAGTTTGGTTGCCTCCCTTTCCAGCTCCAGTGCCGCTTTCCACTTGATGCATTGTCTCACTTTCATCAAACCATTTATGTGTACTACTTAGGAGCCAACTTGTCTTCTTATTAATGGAAAATACAAAGTGGAAGCCAGGAAATATCCAACTGTTTATCCACTCTCTTTCTTCACCCAAATCAACTTCTCTACCACTGCTCATATAGACATAACAGAAATTCATATAGCAATGCACATTGAAATTTCATCTTTTTCTTAGCTATTGTATGTCTGTAGTCTACTCGTTTACTAAAGGGTTTCCTTCCCCCATATTTTCTCTCTATGCCAGAACCTTTAAGATCATACAGCGTGGAGGACCTCTACTCAGAAAACTGGAGACACTGAGTTATATGAATCATGAAAATTGAGTACAGAAACAGCAAGCAAATGGCCCTATGGACTAGTCCAGTTTTTCTGTTACTGTGAGGAACAACATGACCAAAAGCAACTTGGGGGAGAAAGGGATTTATTTCCTCTTACAAGTTCAGTTCATCATTTTGAGAGGCCAAGGTAGGAGCAAAAGGCAGGAACTGATGTAACAGCCATGGAGAAGCACTGCTTACTGGCTTGTTTATGATGGATCATTTAGTTTGTTTTCTTATACAACCAAGGACCACTTGCCCAGGGATGACACTGCCCACCATGAGCTGGGCACTTCCACATCAATCATTAATCAAGAAAATGCCACCTAACCTTATCTATCGGCCAATCAGAAGCATGCATTTCCTCAGCTGAGATTCCCTCCTTCCAGGTGAATCAAGTTGATTAAAACAAAACAAAACAAAACCACCACCACCACCACCAACAACAACAAACAATTAGCTAGCATACCCTATGACTTTGTGGAGAAAAAAAAAAGGGTCCTTACTCTCATTCAGTCACACTCAAACAATATGCACACCTAGCCATCCATTCTAGGCCTCTGGGACACCTTTAAGAAAACACAAGTTTGAGGAAAACCATTTTAAAAGCGAACTTAAATAGTATATCTGAGTTCTGAATCAGGAACTCCATGTTTGACATTTAAGCAGCTTAGTTTTGAGTAAACTTCATAGAAGTTTCACTTATTTAAAAAAAGAGAATTAGGCCTACATGTAATTTGTCTTAATGGAAGATATAAAGGTAGTGACTCGAAAGGCCTCGATGGGTAAGGTCTAGAGATGCAACTTAGAGGGAGGGCTTATGGAGGGATGGAACTGGATCCTATGAGGGAGGAATGGTTCTTACAACTAAGTTATGATAGTTGGAGTCTCACAAGTGGTCTGCAGTCTGAACACTGGCTTTTAGCTGATGTGTGCTATTTTACTTCTTAAAAGAACCAATAAATGTAAGTTATTAACCTAATATGCCATCATTTTGATATCTTAACTACCTTTTGAAATTCTGTAATAGTCTCCTATGCCCAGAGGTTTACTACATTCTATTCTATGTCTTAGCCACATAGAAAATATGACATTTTCATTTTTTTCAACTATTATTTTCAAATTCCTCATTCTAAATCCATTGTTTTCCTCTGTTTTCTTCCTCTCCACCCACTCTTTGTGTTGGAAACTTTAATCTTGCACAAAACACAGGGTCTCAAATTAGAAAAGTAGGGGACACTTTTTCATTGACTGCTTAAAAGCCACGTTCCAAATTCACTTGGATATTCATGGGACAAAACCTTGGAATCCTGCTTCTTATTTCAAAATTGGATTTCCTATTGGTCTTTTGGAGTAAAGTCTCCCACCCAAGTAGAGCAGAGCTGAGGCCTGGAGAGATGAGTTGAAGAATTCTTGTCCACAAGAGTTTTTACTGTGAGAGGAAGTGCGTTCACCAAATGGATGGTCTGTTTAGTGAGCCCTTGAATCTTTGATTTAACCTAGAAAGACATTTTTGCCTATACTTTTAGTAGACCTTCCTACCCAAAACTCATTTTACTTGAAACCCCTTAGGAAAAGAAAGAAGCCAACAGCCCCATGTTTGGGCTAAAAGTCTTCCAAACGAAGCTGCCATTGCTGCTAGCTGAGGCGAATGTCTCTGTGATTGGTGACCCTCTTAACCTGGAGTACTCCCCAGAAAGAGAAATAAAAGAATCTTGTTTAAGTAACCTCTATCTCTAGATGATTTGAAATACTTTGACAGATCTATATTTTTATTTGAAGAAAAGGAAGAAGAAAAATAATTCAATCAGAAAAGCCCATCTGTTACTAATCGATACTCTTGCTGGTGAATTAAGATGGTCTCTCTCTCCCCTGAAACCTACTGATAATTTTAAAGTTCTATGCCATTCATTGAGATCAGATGCACTTACTCAGCATCGGACCTTGGAATTACATAAATAATAAAGTCCTCAAGGCTGATGGCATGAGAGCTGTGGAATGTGTAACAATATAATCTGGTGAAAAATCTACTTTTAACATAAAGCACGCCAACACTGAGAAGTAAGATGGACTGCAAATCCCTTTGTTCTCTGAGGCCAGACTGTTCCAGAGTGAGGGCTTTTCCAGGTGTTAGATCTTTTGCTCTTTTATCTAAGGTGATGTCTTATTTTCTTTGTTTATAACTTTGGAAGTTGTTATAACAAGAAACATGAAAGAGATGTGTAAGCAAGCACCCAAGGCTAAGTCAGCGCTCACCACCCAAGGCATGCACAAATAGAGCCAAGAAGTTTTTAACCTGACTATCTCTTAATCTTTTCCAGTGTGCTCGAGATGACTTCCCTTGTTGCCAAGCCTGTCGAAGTGTCTATGGGTAACTGTTTTTTATCGCTGAGATTAGCTGAAGTCTATCAATTCTAAGACTGCAGCTCAGCCCAGTGCCTGTCAGTTTCAATCACCAAACAGTACAGGAGTTCCAGAGCACCTCAGAGCTGTGATTAGCTTTCACAACCACGGCACTGAAGTCCACGAACTGACCTAAGCCCGAAAAAATTCAAAATACAAGAAAACCCGAATGAGAGCCATGCCTCTCATTTTATGCAAAACTGCCAGCTGTATTATTCACCAGTCCCCAAAGTCAAAACAAAGCAGGGGAGTTGTTGAGCTTAGCAGGGTGGCTGTGATGCTTATGTGCACCTGACCACCTGTCCTTGGCCTGTCCCTCAATGGAAAGATTTTTATTAGAACCTCATTATTGAAACCTTATTTATGGCTGGCATTTCATTTGCATATTATTAAGGAATGCCATCTGATTTGCCTGTCTGTTACCTAAGATGAATTTACAGATGTCTTTTGGTCCATTAAGGAAGTCATCTGGCAGAAATTTCAGAGAGATGCCAAAATCCTTTGATATCTGTGTTTGAACAGCAAAGAAAAATGATGGTGTTTGCTCTGTGACTCCCAGAAGGCTCAGTATTAAAGGGAAATAAGCTTACAGCAGAAGATGATGGCACTGTCCCCTGTCCCTGAAGGCATACACACAGACCTGGGTCCCTGAAAATCTGCAGGCTGCTCCAGCCAGGGAAGCAGGGAGGCTGGACTGCAGATCGTACGCTCCCTCCACTCCCCCAAATCCAATCTCCAAGTCTCTTTCTCAGGTCCGCAGCAAAGCACCTGCTACAGGATCCTTCCTCTCTGTCCCCTTCTCCAGTGGATCGCACAGATCGTCACCTCCAAACTTCCTATGCCCTATTCATTGCTCTATCACCAATCCCTGCCCCCAAACTCCTCCTGGCATCCCCCTGGGAATCCTCAGGCTACTTCAGCTACGAAGCAGGAAGGTTAACGGAAGATCTTCACCTCTCCTTCCGTTCTAACAAGTCTGATCTCATAGTCTCACCTCCAGTTCTGGATCAGACCTCTTCTGTGGTCTTTCCTCACTCTCTAATCCCATGCCTAGGGAAGAAGCAGATCCCAATGGAACACCCTATTTTCCTCACTCCTGTGGAGTCTCTAACCCACCCCCAGCCCATCCCAATATCTAAATGTCAGCTCTCAACACTCACAAGCACATTTTACCTGCTTTATTGCTGGAATTTCATTTGCATATTGTCATGGAAAGCCATAACATCAAAATAGCCTTTATGAAACTGAAGGAGATCCTCCTACAAAGGCGTAGTTTTGGTTCCCTGTCCTTGGTCATGTAAGAATTGGAGGCAAAGAAGCGTGGTGGATTTGGAAAGGTCTGGAACAAGCTTGCCCCCCACAGGCTCAGGATCAACCATCCCACAGAGGAAAAAAGAAAAAAATAGAAAATGAAGGAGGTCCTTAAAGAGGAAATAAATAAATTTATCTGATAAATAAATCTATGAAAACACAAACAGTAGAAGGAAATGAATCAAACCTGAAAGTAGAAATAGAATCAATAAAGAAAACCCAAACTGGAGGAAATCTGGAAATGGAAAACTTAGGAACTGGAACAGGAACCTGAGGCAAAGTGTAGCGACAGAAAACAACAGATACAGGAGAGATTGTCAGGCATTGAAGACCTGATAGAAGACATAGATACCTCTCTCAAAGAAAATGTTAAATCTAAAAAGTTCCAGGTACAAAACATCTGGGAAATCTGGGACACTATAAAAAACAAAAACAAATCTAAGAATAATAGGAAAATAGAAATAGAGGAAAGAGAAGAAACCCATATCAAATGAACACAAAATATTTTTAACAAAATAATAGAAGAAAATTCTTCTAATCTGAAAAGGAGGTACCTACAAAAGTACAAGAAGCATACAGAACACCAACGATATTGAGTCAGAAAAGAAATTATCCTTAGCAGATAATCAAAACACTAACCATACAGAACAAAGAAAGAATATTAAAAGCTGCAAGGGAAAAGGCAGACTTCTTTGAATAACATCTGACTTCTTAGTGGAGACTCTAAACCTCAGAAGGACCTGGACAGAAGTTGTAAAACCTCCTAAGAGACCATAAATGCCAGCCTAGACTACTATGTTCAGCAAAAGTTTCAATACAATAGATGCAGAAAGAAAGGCGTTCCATAATAGAGCTAAATTTAAGCAATCTCTATCAAAAAAGGTAGTCCTGCAAAAGGCATTAGAAAGAAAACTCCAACCTGAAGAGATTAGCCAAACCCAACAAACACATGGAATAAATAATACAAGACCAGCAAATCAAAAGAGGAAAAACGAACACAAATATATGTGTGCATACACACAGGCACACAGATACTCATATACTTGTATGTGCGTGCACACACACACACACACCACGACCACCACCATCACCACTGCAAAATAACATGAATCAACACATAAGCATCAATCTCATTAGAGGCAGAAAGGGTCTATGACACAATCCAACAATTCTTCAAGATAAAAGTTCTGGAGAAATTAGGGATACAAGGTACACACCTAAACATAATAAAGGCAGTTTACAACCAGTCCATAACCAACGTCAACTTAAATGAAGAGAAACTCAAAACAACTCTACTAAAATCGGGAGCAAGACAAGGTTGTCCACTCTCCAAACTTAGTCAATATAGTGCTTGGAGTCTTAGCTAAAGCAATAAGACAGCTGAGGGAGAGCAATGGATACAGATTGGAAAGGAAGACATCAAAGCCTTCTTATACAAATGACAGACTAGAAAGAAATCAAGGAAACAGTACCCTTTACAATAACCTCAGATAATACAAAATACATGATAAAAATTTTAAGACATTGAAGAATATATCAGAAGATGGAAAGATTATCCATGCTCATTAGATCTGTAGAATTAATATAATATAAATGGCTATCCTGTCAAAAGCAATCTACAGATTAAAAATCAAAATCCCAACACAATTCTTTATAGATCATCAAAAGACATTTTTCAGCTTTATATGGAAACATTAAAAATCCAAGATAAAACAGTCCTGCATAATAAAATAACTGAGGTATTACTATCCCTGATTTCAAATTGTATTACAGAATTATAGTAATAAAAACCAACATGATACTGGCACAAAAACAGACACATTGATCAATGCAATCAAATTGAAGATGAAGACATAAATCCACACACCTAGAGACATCTATTATATATATATATTATATTATAACATATAATCTGTATCATATATAAATATGTATTATATAAGTATATTATACAATATATATAATATACATATACACATACACATACACATACACATACATATATATATATATAGCGTCTTTAAGAAATGGTACTGGTCAAACTGGATGGCTGCATGTAGAAGAATACAAATAGATCCATACTTATCACCCCACACAAAACTCAACTACAAGTGGATCAAAAACCTCAACATAAAGCCAGATACACTGAACCTGACTGATGAGAAAGTAGGGAGTGGTCTTTCATGAATCGGCAGAGTCTTTCAGAACAGAGCACCATTAGCACAGGCACAAAGATCAGCAATTAGTACATGGGTCCTCATGAAACTGAGAAGCTTCTACACTGCTAAGGACATTATTCAGAAAAGGTAGCAACCTACAGAATGGGAAAAGATTTTTTTTTTAACCGGTTCCATATCTGATAGAGGGCTAATATCAAAAATATATAAAGAAATAAAAAAATGATATGAAGAAAAGAAATAATACAATTTAAAAATGATGTATGGATCTAAACAGAGAATTCTCAAGAGAAGAACCCAAATGTCTAAGAAACACTTAAAGAATTGTTAAACACCCTTAGTCATTAGAGAAATGCAGAAATGCAAACAAAATTTTCTTTAGAATTTAATCTTGCACCCATCAGAATAGCTAAGATAAACAACATAAGTGGCAGTCCATACTGTAGTGGGTGTGGCGAAAGGGGAACACTCATCCTTGCTGGTTGGAGTGTAAACTTGTACACACACTGTAGAAATCAGTGTGATGGTTCTTCAGGAAGATGGAAATACATATTCTTCAAGATCCAGCTATGCCACTTTTGGGCATATACCCAAAAGATGCTTCATCCTACCACAAGGAAACTTGCTCAGTCGTGTTCATTGCTGCTCTCTTCAGAATAACCAGAAATTGGAAACAACCTAGATGTCTTAAAACAGAAGAATGGATAAGAAACTGTGGTATATTTACACAGTGGATTATTATTTAGCCATTTAAAAAGAATGACATCATGAAATTTGCAGGCAGTTGGGAGGAACTAGAAAAAATCATTCTGAGTTAGGTAACCTAGAATCAGAAAGACAAATATGCCATCTATTCATTTACATGTTGATATTAGCTATTAAATTAATGATAACCAAGCTACAATTCATAGACCCGCAGAAGTTAGGTATAGAGTAAAGGATTAGTGGGCACATTTGGAAGCTTGCAGTTATTTGCACAGTCAAGGCTAGTTGGTCTTGATGTAGAAGTCACTAAAAAGATGCTTGGTACAGCTGCTAAATCATACATGGAGACCACAGTGCAAGGAAGATGACAGAAATTTCCTCAGGATATGGAAGCAGACACCATCTGATTTATTTTAACTCTATTATGTAACCTTCTGTGGTGGTTTGAACAGAAATGGTCCCCATAGACTCATGTGTTTGAATGCTTGGTTACCAGGAAAAGATACTATTAAGGAGTATGGCCTTGCTGAAGTAGGTATAGCCTTGTTGGGGGAAGTATGTCACTATGGAGGCAGGCTTAGAGGTTTCAGAAGCCCAAGCTAGGCCTAGTGTCTCACAGTCTTTTCCTGATGCCTGCAGATTCAGATGTAGACCTCGAAACTACCTCTCTAGCACTATGTCTGCCTGCATGCTACCATGCTTCCTGCCACGATGATAATAGTCTAAGCATCTGAAACTACAAGTCAGTCGCAATTAAATGTTTTCTTTCATAAGAGTTGTCATGGTCACGGTGTCACTTCACAGCAATGGAACACTAGCATACCCTCTAATTCTCCTAGCTAGAATATGTGAGTGAGAGCTCATGGGATTTTACTCAGCTCATTTATCCCATCAGTCACCACAGAGAATTCTGATATTATCAGTATCTGGATCATTCAATCAATATTACTTTCTGTGAGTGACTGGAAGTTTGTGCTGGCCTACCTGAACTCCTTTTACCCTCTTATGTTTGCCCATCTCCAGATAACCAGCTACCTTTGTCTGACTTTTAAAGTAGTCTCTAAAACTTTACTTTCTTTAGGGTTAAATGACCTAAGAAAGAGATGGTAGGTGCTGAGTGTGTCTGTTTATAACTCTGTCTTAAATGATGCCTTCATAAAAAGGAGCAGAGGTGAATGACAGTGTGGTGGGGGCAGAGCAGAGATTTCTGAACAGAAGAGAAGGGGAAAGAGAAGGCAATTTGTTTGTTTGTTTGGTTGGTTGTTTTTGCCATATGTAGTCGAGACAGCTTTCATAAGTAGGAAGGCTGTTTTTATAGAAGAGAAAACCAAGTTTTAGATAAATAGAGTAGTTAGCCAAGCTTCATGATAAAATGCTTCTTTCTGATCTATTGAACTAGTGACAGCCCAAAGTTTGTGACACACGTTTAATAGGATGGTTTTACTCATTGAGAAAAACAACCACAGTGATGAAAACAATACATACACGCTCCTGCTTCTTGTTTCATCATCTGTTTACTGATGAGAAGACAAAGACTTAATTAAAGATGTCAGGCAACTGGTGCACTGTGAATTGTTCACACAGGGACAGAGGTTAAAATGACAGTCAGCCAAGGCCAAGCTCGGTGTCCTTTCCTAACCACCGTACATTATTACCAATCTAGGAAGCTCTAATTAACTTCCAGGGCTTCTCAAGAGAACACAATGGTCTCACTGTCCACTGAATAGTTTTGTCCTGTGCATCTCCCTAGTCAGTGGATGCTGTCCTCACATCCTATGTTCCCCTAAAGTTGTGCAAGCTTTGGTTATCCCTACTGTATCTGTAATTTATACATGGTAGATTAGCAAATAGTTCCAAACATAAAATCTCAAAACTAGAATTGATTATTTATTTAAGATGATTTGTTCTCTGCATGGTTTAGCCAGGGACCTCCTGTTTTGACTCTTGTGGAGGCCTGAAAGGTAGGCTGGCCAGAATGAACACAGATTATTTCACTCATAGACCACACTGACTCAATTCCAGTATCAGTTGCCCCTCCATCACAATAGCACAGGTTTTATACAGCTTTTCAGCTAGATTCCAAGAAGATAAACCACAGTGCTCAAGGGCCCATCCAGCCCACAGGAGGAGGCACTACTCTGTTGATGTTCTCTTGGCAAGAGCAATTCATAGTAAGTAGAATACTGTCCCTCCAGAACTTCGTGCACTACTCCCCCAAAGACTGTGACCATAAATATTTCACGTGGTGATGGGGCTTTTCAGATTAATAGCGTAAGGGTGGAATGGTAGTATTGAAATGCAATCAAGAATCAGCTAGGCAAGCCTGATGTAGCCTCAAGAGGGAGAAGCCAAGAGGATGAGAGTCAGAGGAAGAGAGCACAGTGGCCAAAGCAGGCTGTACTGGCTGGTTTTGTGTCAACTTGACACAAGCTGGAGTTATCACAGAGAAAGAAGCCTCCTGTAAGGAAATGCCTCCATGAGATCCAGCTGTAAGGCATTTCTCAATTAGTGATCAGGGGGGAGGGACTAGCCCATTATGGGTGGTATCATCCCTGGGCTGGTAGTCTTGGGTTCTATAAGAGAGCAAGCTGAGCAAGCCAGTAAGAAACATCCCTCCATGGCCTCTGCATCAGCTCCTGCTTCCTGACCTGCTTTAGTTCCAGTCCTGACTTCCTTTGGTGATGAACAGCAATGTGGAAGTGTAAGCTGAATAAACCCTTTCCTCCCCAACTTGTTTCTTGGTCATGATGTTTTGTGCAGGAATACAAAGTCTGAGTAAGATGCATGTGGACACCATGTAGCTGTGAACCAGGTAGAATCTTTCTCTCAGTTAGAAATGTAAGGGCTTCTCCCCTGGAGCACCAGGAAGGATGGCAGCTCTGCAAACCTCTTGATCCTTTTCCTGGGATGTCAATTTTGGACTTCTGGTCTAAAAAACTATAAAACGATATGTTTGTGTTAGTTTAAGCTACTAAGTTTGCCATCATGGGCTACAGTAGCAGTAAGAGGTGAGGATACAAACCACTCATCCATATGAAGAGTCAGCTGGAAAGGGGAAACACCAAAGGCCTGAGGGTCACACTGCTCTTAATGTTACAGAGCACGCAGAGAAGGCACGCATGCTCAATAACAGTGCAGCATGAACGGGCCAGCCCACTTTCAGGGAGAGAATGCTACCACGTTTTAAAATTGTGCATTAATAATGATAATAAGTGACAAGAACAAGCTGTACGAGAAGGCATTGCAAAGTGTGTGTGATGTTAAAAACAGAAGCAAGCTGCTGAGTGTGTAGCCGAGGCGTAGAGTACAAGCAGGAAAATGAACACATAGATAAATAAATAAAAAGGCAGGCCACAGGATATTAGGTAAAAGTAAAACTCAGATTTAGGGAAGAGTTATATAAATAAAACATTTTTTAAAAAAAGATTTATTTTTTTAACTTCTGTGTGCATACCTGCATGAGTTTATGTATGGCACATGATTTGGGTGACTGTGGTGACCAGAAGAGAGCATTGAATCCTCTGGAACTGGATTTACAGTAGTTGTAAGCCACTTTTCGTGGGTATTGGAAACCACATCTAGGTCCTCTGTAAGAGCAGTAGCTTCTTATCCATAAAACAATCTCTCCAGCCCATCAGCACCTTAAGGCTTTAAAAATGGCACACAGGTACATAGATACATATAAACACAATAGACAGCTAAACAATGTGTGTGTTGATACATACTTAATCTCAAATAAGGACTGGACTTATGCATCACAAAGTACAAATTACAGATTACTTGTGATGCATTTGGCTTTTATCCCCATATATGCCCAGATACCCTGCAGTTACAAGAAATTGCATTTTGCTACCAAAGCAACATAACATGTTGACAAGGAATACATTTTTTTGAGAAAACTCAGTAATGATTCGGGGGAATGGTTGGTATTACGTGCTATTGTTAGTGTACCATGTGCTTACTGCACCTTTCCAAGCAGAGGGTAGAAAAATACTTGCCTTTGAAGAAGAGGCAACAGACCTGCCCTTAGAGGAGATCTGTTCTACTCAAGGAAGCAAAGGTTCAGTCATGAGGCAGAGAGGGAGGTGAGAGAACAAGGCCTGGCGCCTGCTTAGAAGGTAGCTACAGAAGCCACACAGAAGGGGACCAGTGTGATAGCCTGCCTGGGGACAGCAGAGGACATCAGGCTGGCAAGAAGCTGGATACATTCAGTTTTGCGGGAGGAAGTGGTTTTTTTTTTGTTGTTGTTTTGTTTTGTTTTAACTTTTCGTGGGCTCTGGCTATGTAACCCAGACTGGCCTCAAATTTGCAATCTTCCTGACTCAGCCTTCCCGGCTCTTGGAGGAGCTGCCAGGCTGTACCACCATCTCAGTCCTGTTTGTGAACATTATGAAAGCGGGGGAGGTTAATGTTGAGTTCCTTCAGAAGTCAGCTTGGGCTTTATTATTTTAATGGTTCCAGATCCCCTCCTTGTGTGGCAATACTCTGACCTGGTCCCAACACAGCTAGGCTATGTGCAATTTGGGCACCTCGCCAGCACTGGAAAG
Organism: Uromys caudimaculatus; assembly: GCA_028551405.1. Taxonomy (NCBI): domain Eukaryota; kingdom Metazoa; phylum Chordata; class Mammalia; order Rodentia; family Muridae; genus Uromys; species Uromys caudimaculatus. The sequence continues at coordinate 59,528,444 of CM052708.1, read as the reverse complement.
AGATCCAGTTGTAATAAACCAAATTTAATTTTATAAAAATGAAAACACATTTTAGCTCGGCCCAGGCCGGTGCCCAGAAGACAGCCCAACTGGCACCCCTTCCTTCCTCTTTGTGTTTTTCTGCAATGCCATCTCCTACCACACAGATGCAACCGGACTCAGTTTCCCTTTGTAGAACAACTAGAGATGAGCAAATGGCAGCTTCAGAGGTACACAGAACTAGAGACCCCAGAGGGAGAAAAGGCTCCTCCAGGAATTTCTGATAGATACTGACTCTAAGATACTTGGGATCCAAGGCGTAAGAAGAAAAGAATAAAACCAATGCGCTAGGGTGAGAGTTGAAAACAAGTGGATCTTATGTCCTTCCTCATCACGGGGACCACCTACCAGATGGCCTTTAGGCATCCAGCCTCTGACACATCCAACTCTGTCCTGATTCAAAGGAAGCATTACAAGGTTCACCAGCCCCAGATGGAATGGGGACAATGGGTGTGTGTCTGCTGTCACTGTGGGCGTCAGGCCTATCTATCAATGGTGCTTTAGCAATGCTGTGGACTGTCACTAAGGCTGCCTTGGAATTCCAGCCAGTAGAGGAAAAGTCAGTAGAGGTTAGTGCTCACCTGCCCCCACGCTCCGTGAAGACAGCAGGGGTTTCTGCAAAGAGGAGACCTAAGGCTTCTTCTGTCTCATCTTTGTGCTTTGTGAAGCAAGAGATGGATAGGGAGAACTTCGCTGAGACAATGGAGATTGTTATTGTTGCTAAATATTTGATTTTTATTTCAATTTGTTTTGTTGTATGTTTTATTTGGAGGTTCAATCAGTCAGATCCATGGTGGTCCCCTTGGTAGAACACAGAATGAAACAAAAACAGGACCCGTCACAGGGATTTCACAGTTTATATCCATAGTCCTCTTAGAGAAACTACAAATGTGGAGAGGGCTCCTGACTCAGGATACATAATTGTACTGGGGGCCCTTTGCCTTTTACCTATCTCACCGCAAACTCAATGCTTTTTCCCAGCTGGCCTGCCCTATGATCTGGCTTGGTTATTACAGCACAAGATGCTTATATTTGAATTGTTTAGCAAATTTTGTGGCAACAGTTTAAAATTTTAGAAGGCAAGAGAAGGCTCTCCTGAGGAAAGCAGTGTAGATAAGTAGTGTTTTCTTTTAGAATATTCAGAGAAGGTTTGTTTAAGACACTAGCATCTTATGCTTTGACCTATACTCAGTGTTACGAGTTATTTTAACCATGAGACTTCCACAGTGATGGAAACTTTGCTTTTTGATCTTTGAGGGGGGATTTTTTTTTAGACACCTAGTCCTCTGTAGGATCTTCAGTCATCCTGGAGTACAAATAGGACCCCTCCACTGACTGTTCCATGAGGCTGGAGAGCCTGGAATCTGCTTGGCCCCTCTACCAATCCCATCCACAGACAACTATAATAGCTTCTTTCCAGATGCACACTGTAAAAATATACACAGGAAAACCACAACGCCCATTGTCCCATTTTAGCTTCTGCTCAAGGGAAAGTGGTGTTTTCAAATCATTTCAATGAGAAGCATCAATTTCTAGGTCAGATAAAATACCTTCTTCTGGGTTCCAGACAGTCCCCTGGTATCTCGTAGCCTGTTCCCATGGCACCCGTTTTATAAGGCTTTGAGTGACTTTGAATTTCTCTGCTGACAGGAAAGTTCTGTAAGGATTTGTACTCAGATCATCAAGGGCTGAGAAGAAAAAAAATCTACCTAAGGTTTCTGGCTGTGCTGCCAGGCTATGTTGGTGGGGTACACAGCTGACAGAAGTCATGGAGCCTGTGAAAAACAATATGCCTAGTTGCCCTGAGGTGTCATGAGGATACGGATGTCCTTGACACATCTTCATTTGGTGTTGATTCTGAGGATCATGGGGACATCTGTAGATGAAACACTTTGAATAGCTAATTTTCTATTATCATTACCATCATATGTCCTATGCTGGGAAATTGAAAGTCATGGAAAGAAATTTAAATTGGTCCATAATCCCACTAATAGGTAACCTTATCGGCCGTAGGTGTATTTCTTCCCGTAATCCACATCGTTGGTGTGGCAGTGGTATAGCAATTCCCAGCATGTGGGGCTTGATTTAAATAAAGACCTGGCACTACAACAGCCACAGTGACAGACAGTGAGTGGAACAATGACCATTTGTGCATATTTGTCCTCTTTGGCTAACATGGGAACATCATTTATAAAAGATTATGCCCAAGAAAAACTAATACTAGAACAATATTCCAGCCATGAATATTAAAAATCCTCCCAATAAACTCATCAAATACTAACTCACATTTTTAATGTCTTCTTATACTTTCCTTAGGGTTTATTTTTATTGTTTTAAATCATGTGTATGTGTCTGGGTATATGCACTTGAGTGCAGGTCTTGTGCAGTTCCTGTGCAATGATGTGACACCAGACACATGCACTCTTCCTTGTGTGATCATGTGTGCCTGCTGCTGCTCACACTGGCTGTTGCTGAGACTCCTGAAGGTCCTGACGCCTGTGTTACTGATGACTTACCTGGTCTCAGCAGATTTGTCCATTCTGTTTCTTTGGAATCTCAAGTATTCTGTGTTGAATTCTCTACAGTGGTTACTGATATGCCATCACACTGTAATGCTGGGATTACCCAGAGTCCTCTGCTATCTATCTAGTCATCTGGTCATTCGTTAACATACGGAGCTCCTTTGAATCATGACTTAATCAGAGAAGTGGAGGAGCCCATCTTCCCTGAACACTTTCTCCTTCTGTCTGCTCGCTAGCCTAAGCTGTGTGCCCTTTGCTGTTGTACACTTACAGGTTTCAGTCTGAACGTTATTCCTCTTAGCTTTTTTTCACCCATCGTGAATTTGCAATTTAATTTGTGTTCTTTAACAAGTGGTCTTTCATTCCTCATAGCCCATTGTTACTGTGTATTTTCATTCAGTCACCATTTTTAGGGAGGCATTTACAGTTTGGGGGTTCTATAGAAATTCATGGGGTGTCTTCTGAGGGAGCCTCTTGAAGGCTGTTTTGTGTGTGTTAGCAGTTCAAAGAGCATAATGGCTTGCAGTCACACAGAGGATATCCCAGAGTTCCCTGTGTGATCATACAGCTAGTGACATGGGAAAGCACTGATTGTTCCATATCGTTCCCAACAGTTCATATCATCAAAATTATAAATCTTATTAGCTAAAGTGGCTTAATACAGCCTTTTGTTCTCTCTCAGTTTGCAGTTCCTTAGACTGTGACTCTGAATGTCTGGCCATGTCTGCTACCCAGAAGCACTTCTTCTTATATGAAATGCTTGTTCTTGTGTTTTGTTGCATTTTCTTTTTAAAAGGAATTATCTGTGCACCTCACACACAAGCACTGCGTCCGTATCACTAGTGTCCATTGCTCAGCTCTTACCATGTTTTACCCCTCTCTCCTTCCCAAATTCAGGATCTCCTCTTTAATTGTTACTATTCCGTGTATATATTACATGTGCAGCTACTAAGTTCATGTTGTGGTGCTCTGATGTCCCTATGGACATGTGTGCAGGGCTGAACACTTGACAGGACAACATATGGGAGAGCTTGTCCCTAAACAAAATTGATTCTCCCTCTCTCAGCAGTTGGTGACCAACTTTGAGCTCTTCAGCTAGGTGTGGGACCACATGGAAATGTGGAATTTCTCCTGTCAATGTTGGCATGTCAACTGGGATTATTATGCTGGTTTTGTTTAGGTGTCCATATTGCTGATGATTCATGGGTGGACATTTTTCTCTGATGTCTAGGGACATGATCTCATATCAGGTACCTGGGCCTGTGGCTCTTCTGACTTTTCAGCCTCATCCTCCATAATTCCCCTTGAGCTTTGAGTGTACATGTATGCATTGTACTGAAGAGATATAGGCTGACACTGGGCACTCAGTACCACTTACTCTCTGCATTTCAACCAGTTTGGGATTTCAATAATAATCTACATTAGCAGCAAAAAGAAGTTTTTCTGATGGAGAGTGAGAACTACGTTTATCTGAGGGTATAAGGGTAAGTATTTAGGATGCAGTTAGGAACTATATTGGTTTAAGAATGTGTTTCTCCTCTAAGATCCATTACCTCACCAGTCATGGGTAGTTGAATAGGCTTTCAATGTTGAGCATGAATGGTCTGAAGTCCAATTAAACATCTGTTGCTTACCCTCAAGTTGTAAGTGCAGCTCTTGTGTCACTGTAGATATCCTGCCTGACAGGTGACAGCTGTGGTTCATAGGCTTTACAGTTAGGCAGGACTATTGATTGCTTCTCTACCTTGGCATCTTGCATAGTGCCTTCTGATACTATGAGATCTAGTCCTCAGTGAGGAGGAAGAGTCTTCCAAATCAATTCCAGCTTTATTCCTCCAGGTCCTGTGTCCAAAAGTGGTGTCTTCAGCAACAGGATCTCACCATCAAATTCTAGAACGCAACCAAGGACAATGACAATAGCCTACATTGTTTGGGGAGACTCTTGTGTTCCACCAAACAACACCTTGAAGGGAGAGTTTTCCATTCTTGGCACTGGGTTTTAGTTAGAGGGCACATAACTTTCATGGGGAGAACCACAAAAATCCACTAAAAATATATATGCATGTATGCATGTATATATATAATTATATATCCATATGTATACACATATATGTTGTAGAGATGCACAAATACACACACATATATACATGTACTTTTGTGAATGAATGCACACACACACACACATATATGTGTGTAAACTTGTAAAATTTAGATTATATAAATCTCCCCCCCTTTTATTTTTGATCTCAGAAAGTTTGACTTTTTTCTTATTTTTAAACTGTCTTTGTGAAGTGCTACTTTCTGCTGCTGTGCATCCTTGACACTAATCGTCTGTGGATTTTAAGTTACAGTCCCCCCTCCAGTTTGTGGTGTGTCTTTTGCTTTATTTAAGATGTCATTTGATTAATAAGATCCTTTAAAGAAAAACTTATAAAATCAAATGAGTGATCCGTTTTTGTTGTGTTTGGCACATTCTGTGCCATGCTGAAGAAATGTTTCTCTAGCCTGAGGTCATAAAGCAGCTCCCTTATATTTAATTCTAAAAGTTTTAAAGTTTTACTCTTGACGTTTAAATTCTTAATCCATCTGGATTTCATTTTTGTGTATGGTAAGAAGTAAGAAATCCATTTTCATTTTGTTCCATATGAATAACCAATTTTTCCAGCTCCATTTACTTAACTGTATTTTCCCTTTATTGATGTCAGTAGCAACATGCATGCACATAAACATACACACACACACACACACACACACACACACACACACACACAGAAAGTTATCACAAATGCCTTCCTTCTTAATATTAAAAATTAACAGGCAAACACAGCTATTTTGAATATATGTTCTTTTAAATTCCGTTTAGCAGGGAACACTCTTTTTGTTGTACTGAGGTTGAACCACAGGGTTTCGTGCTTTGCCTTTGAGCTGAACCCCAACATCAGCAGTATCAGGTTGAATTAGCACATGTAAGGTAGTAAGCTGGGAAGTCTATGGGTATTAAGTCTTTAAACCTGGTGATTTAGGTACAGCATCCATATTTTGTGGTAATGTCAAACAAAGCTACGAATACTGGAATGGGCCAATACTGTCTCCCAGGGTGATGCCTCTAAATAGGCTGGTGGCAAGAATTCAAGGCAGAGCTAACTCCGCCTCAAGTCACTATTCTAACATGGAATTACATAGCTATTCACACTAAAAGTGAAAATGAGAGCTTGCCCACTGACAAATGGCTGAAGGGGCATTGTCCCTGAGCAGATAAGGGCTGTATTCATTAACACATGTGGTTTTACTTTTTCCTCAGAGGGAAAAAGGACTCTTGGGTTCAGAGATCAGTTCCTGTGGTGATGGGAGAGCATGGCCTAGCATGGTCAAAGCCAACTCTGCTCATGGGACTGTACCTAGCCAAGGGCTGAGAGTGGCCCACAGGCTTTATCAGTGCTCTTAAACATACAAGTGTCTCCTAACTGCCCGGCCATACACAGGCAACCAGCATGCTAGGAGATGTTTGAAATCCCTGGCAGCTTTTCTGGGAGCTGTCAGGATGCTTGCTTGTAGGCAACAGCTAGAAGCACACACACACACACACACACACACACACACACACACACACACACTACCAGGTAGCTCCAAGCCAGAGGCCATGTTCCTTCCAACTGGGTAGGTCATCTACAGCTGAAAGCAGCATAAAAGGTAAGAGCTTTATAATAATGGAAAGTGAGTTTCACTAAACACACAATGAAGCACCATTGTTTCTTTTTCCCAAAAGAAAATCTTTTAAATCTTTGGATTATTAAAAAACAAAACAAAAACAAACAAACAAAACAAAACAAAAACAACAGACCAGATCTGACAGCTCAATGGTAGTTTTCTGAGCCGGATCAGACTCTGCAGATAGAATTCAGATCAGTCCATTCTTGGAACTAAGGTGTGGATGGTGTAAATCAGAGAACTTCTCCATCTTATGCTTGCAGTGGAGGAGGAATTCCAGGATTTTTTTCCCCTTTAGATTGAGAACTTAGACATTACTATTACAGCTAATTTATATAGAAGGTATCTGCTGTTTCTATTAGTGGCGAACAGTATTCTTCATGGTGGGAGTTCACCAGTAAACAGGACACACATTTCCTGCCCTTCCGACATCTTCATTCTTTGGAAAGGAGAACAGTGTTAAGAAGAAGAAAGAAGAATTTATAACTTGTCAGATAGTGATATATGCTAGGAACAAGAATCGGGGGAGGGGTTGAAGGGCAAGACTGAGCTGTGACTTTGAACTTTGGAGTGATCAGTGCAGAGATAGAATTCAAGCTATGAGGCTTTAAGATACCATTAAGCAAGTGAGGGTGGGCCGAGAGCGAAGCAGATCGGAGGTGGGAGCCAGGAGTACATCAGTTTTAAGTGTCTGTGAGACAGGGAAGAAGCACCAGAGGATCTGAGAAGTGGGAGGAAATCAAGAGGGTGTGCACTTTGTGAGCCACATGTCAGTAAAGGCCAGAAGAGGGGACAGATCACCAAAAAGTAGGGGAACTATGGCCAGGGCCCAAAAGCTGAGCTCCATAGAAACACTTTCAAGGTGAGTCTTGGGTATCAGGAGTTGCCAACTCAAACAAGACCTATCAAAGTACCAAGCCAAGGAAAGAGCTAGAAGGATGGACTAGGCATCAGCCCAGATCTGGCAAAATACTGTCTTCATACCTGGTCCCCATGTGTCTGCTTCCCTTGAAGGTAAGCAAGGATGAAACAAGCTTCAAGCATCAAGATGGCTTAATGGGTAAAGGCATGTGTTGCTGAGCCTGATTATCTGAATATCTCAATTATTAACCCCAGAATCCAGGTGATAGAAAGAAAGAACCAGTTGTTACAATTTGTTCTTTGGCCTGTATATACCCATGCCTGTGCAGATACACATGTATGTGTACACACACACACACACATACACATACACATGCGCATACACACACACACATACACACACACATACACACACACATACATACACACACATACACACACATACACACACATACACACACACATACACACACACACATACACACACACATACACATACACATACACATGCGCATACACACACACACATACACACACACACATACACACACATACATACACACATACATACACACACATACACACACATACACACACACATA
>CM052708.1:59500825-59520212 GCA_028551405.1 Uromys caudimaculatus | reverse complement strand
TAATTACATCACTTCTCCATTTCCTTCCTCCATTCCCTCCATGCATCTCCCTTGTTTTGTTTTCTCTAAAATTCCCAAACTCATGGCCTCTGTTTCTTTAATTGTTGTACGTGCATGCGCGCATGCACACACACACACACACACACACACACACACACACACACACACACACACACTCTCTCTCTCTCTCTCTCTCTCTCACACACACACACACACACACACACACACATTCTTAAGTACATAAATACAACCTTCTCAGTCCATATGCTGTTACCTGTAGTATATGATCTCAGGACTGACCACTTGGTATTGGATACCAATACCAAGGGGTATTGGTTAGGGGGCTCTTCCCTGGAGAAGACCATTTCTTCTGCTCTAAGTGTTCCCCAGTTGCCTCCCCCTTCCATGTTAGCATGTCCTCTGATATTGTTATGACTCAGGTCTTCGTTAGGAAGCCATGTTGATGAAACTTTATAGATATAGCCTTTCTGATATTTCCAGAAGATACAATCTCATAGCAAACTTCCCATTCCTCTGACTCTTGCAATCTTTTTACACCCTTTTCCACAGTCTCTTCTTCAATAAACCCTGAGCCTTAGGTGCAAAGAATTTTGTGAGGATGTGTTAGTTGGCACTGGATACCACATGATCTTTTGTTTTCTGCATTTTAATCAGCTGTGGTTTTCTGTTGTGTCTCCATCCATTGCAAATAGAAGTTTCTTTGATGGTAAGGGTAAGAATTACATTTATTTTGGCATATAGAAATAAATATTTATAATGTAGTTAGGAATTATGTTGGTTTAGTAAAGTGGTAGTTGTAGGTTCTCCTCCAAGATTCATGATGTCACTAGCCCTGTGTAGTAGCTAGGTTTTCATTGCCAGGCATTGTTTCTCTCTTGTTGAGCAGGCCTTAAGTCCAATTTGAGAGCTGTTGGCTATCACCAAGGTGTGGATACCACTATCTCACCCTTAGACTTATTACACCAATGCTGGTCATTGTTGTCATAGCAAGGTATGGCTATTGGTTGCTTCTCTCCTCCGGAAGCTTACATGGTATCTTCCAGTACCATGAAAGGTAGTCCTCAGGGAGGGGACATTAAGATCAGATCCAGGTTAGGGGTTCTCTGGGTCCTGTATCCCATATTCATGGCGTCTTCTGAAATAGGGATTTACTTTTCACCTTTGGGAGGCAAACCAAGGGCGATATTGATAGCTTATCATATTCTATGAATGTCTTGGACAATCCAGACCAACAACTGAAAAAGAATTTCTTATGCCCGATGTTGGGATTATTGCTAGAAAGTCTGTGACTTTTGGGTCAGGAGTGTGCAGAGCATTGACAGCCTAGATGGGAAAACAATATATGTATATGTCTATGCAAACATATATGTATTATCTGTATGCACTTTTAGGTAGAGAGATAGTAATATGACTTATTATGACTTTTTCTGATCCTCAATATTATTTTATCCACCTCCTTCCTTCCACCACAATTAAAGCCCCCTCTCCTGTTCTTTTCCCACTTGTCTCTTCAATTAACTTATAGCCTTGCATTACCATCTCTCTTGTGTTACCATTGTCTCCTTTATTTCCTGCTTTCTGCAGTCACCCTGGGTTATATATGCACATCGAAGTCAAGTTACTATAGTTTTGATTGGGTTGTATCACATACAGGTGCACTTATGACAAGGCCATATTCAAAGGTATTTGGAGACAGGTGATAAGTCCCCATCCCTTTTGGTAGAAACTCAAAAGTTCCCTCATAACCACTCAGGGTAAGCATTATAGCTTTCATATCTCAGTCTAGGCACTCAAACCTGAATCATGAAATATCTATGTTTGGTTAAACATGAAGGACTATTCTAAAGTTAAGTCATTAGATTCTCAAATAAAAACATAATACCTATGAAATCTTGCAGAGTCAGTGAAAACAGGATAGAGTTGCATGTTCATAATATATAGTTGTGTGTTCACAATGGAGAGCTGTATGTTCACAATGTATAGTTGTATGTTCACAATGTATAGTTATGTGTTCACAGTGGAGAGCTATATGCTCACAATGGAGAGCTGTATGTTCACAATGGAGAGTTGTATGTTCACAATGGAAAACTGTATGTTCACAATAGAGAACTGTATGTTCACAATGGAGAGTTGTATGTTCACAATGGAGAGTTGTATGTTCACAATGGAGAGCTGTATGTTCACAATGGAGAGTTGTATGTTCACAATGAAGAGTTGTATGTTCACAGTGGAGAGCTGTATGTTCACTATGTAGAGTTGTATGTTCACAATGTAGAGTTGTATGTTCACAATGAAGAGCTGTATGTTCACAATGAAGAGCTGTATGTTCACTATGTAGAGTTGTATGATCACAATGTACAGTTGTATGTTCACTATGGAGAGCTGTATGTTCACAATGAAGAGCTGTATGTTCATAATGGAGAGTTGTATGCTCACATTAAGTGAGTTTTACCTTGGATATTCTTTTGGTTCATGTTCCATTTAAGTTATTCATGATACAAAGTTCAGGTTATCTGTTCTCATACCTACCTTGAAGAAGATATTAATTTTGTATGTGAAAATGAAATTACTTCTAGATATGATTCATAATTACTTCCCTCTCACAAAATACCAACCTAAAAAGAGAAGAGTAATCATCAGAGACTGGGAAGAGTATGTGTTTTGGGAAGTGGAGAATGAGTGGCTTCGTATGACTAGTGTTCCCCTTATGTATGAATGAAATACTATGTGGAATTCATTCATAGGTACCATGAATAGATATTGCAAATAGATAAACTAAATAAAAATTTTGACGATAGTTTTATCTAAAATATATTCTCCCCTCATTGTGAATTCTCCTTTTCTCTAATTTGGCCATTGCAAATATATGTTGATTATATAATTACATGCACATGTCTATATTTAGGTCTTTTTATTGATTCTTTGTGAATTTCCCATCATGCACCCTAATCCTACTCATTTCCTTGTTCCTTCATATCCACTCTTTGTCCTTGCAAACTTTCCTGTCCAAAAGTAAAATACAATAGGATAGAATAAAAATAATCTTGTCACGGAAGCTGTGACGTATCATCACAGTGCGACACGCAGTACACCCCGCTGTCCACACATCTTTACTTGCAAATGTTCATTGCAATGAGCCACGGTCTGTTTCCAGGCCTCTGGCTGCTGTTACACTATCTACACTTGAGCCTTGGGGGGACTGTTCTTAGATATTCTGTTGTTGCCTTGTGTGTCATGAAGATCCTGCAGCTTTGGACTTGCAGGATTGGCCCTTTCATGTGCTCCAGCAGATCACAGATGGGGTAGATATTGGGGTGGGCCAACTCAAAGCCCTGGATCTGGGCCTGGGTGGTAATTGAGTTGGTCAGCCCACTAGCTCTCCTGCACCCGTGCCACCAGGGTGAGCTTCCCAATGCTGCTCTGGCTAGTTCTCCCAATGCTGCTCTTCCAAATATTGCAACCAGAGAGGAGCAGCTATATTTAGCTCTTATGTAAAGTATTTCTCACTTTATAATAGAAGAGGTACTCATTTGTGGAACTTTTACAACAGGTAGTTACAGGTTCCTATTCAGTCCACCAGAAAAACATCTCTAAGGATGCAACAGGAAAGTGTGTCCTCTTCCCACATGACCTTTCAACTTCCCCTCAGTCCTCTACTCCTTCTCTGTCTGTACATGCAGGGCAGCGAAGGGTCCATTCTCCATCACTGTAAATCCCTGTTTAGGAGGGATGCTCCCACCTCTGGAGAGAAGACAGTCTTGCCCATGCTTGGGTGCTTTCTTTCACTGTGTTAGCTAATGCACCACACTCTGACTTTCACATGGCTCTCAGCTAAACGGAAGGATATGATTATTCAGACATGTGGCTAAGAAGAAACTCCCACCCCAGTGTGGTGAATGTAAGCATCAGAAAGTCAAAGCCAGCATGATAAAAATTGTAGATAAAGACTGTATGTTGAACTTAATTAACTGGTGGCCATGATGAGACTTTGACAATGTAGACCAGTTTGCTGAATCAACTGCCATTCCACACCACTATTCTTGGTTTCATAGCATCTGTGTTCTGGAAGATTAGAGAACTTTCTAAAATGCTTGGGACGCTTTCTCCTCCTTTACAAAGCACAGCTTTCTGAATGGACAAGGCCCTCTTGTTGCCATTACTGTTGGTCGCATCAGTTGTTGACCCTTAGTCTTGATCAGGCATCTCTTGACTTTCCCATTACAACAGCCACTTGTTTCTGTCTCTCTATCTGTTCCATTGTGTATTGTCCAGTATCCTTTATGTTCCTTTCAGAGTTTGGGGTGGGGGTGAGCAGAGGTGATGCCCGCACACCCGGTGAAGACCTTGGGAGAATTAACATAGATTAAATGAATATATTAAAGGAAACCGGATTTCAGCAGCCTTGAATGGGAGATTGTTTCCTCTTTGTAATCAACACTTGAGTTGTAACTGATAGGAGACATTTTTAAGGAATGTCCTTTTAAAAAGCTTTAACGGCGGAACTGTGTGTTTCCTTTGCATACAGGACTCTCTTTGAGGCCTTGAACTGCTCTGAGGCTGGAGGACCCAGCAAGGAGGTGCAAAGAATGCAGTTGAGCCTTTGAGCAGAAAAACTCAGTACTGGAAAAATTGCCATAACTAGAGATTGGGAAATATGTGTGCTTCTAAAAGATCTAGTTCCTGCTCTGGCCATTTAACACTCCTTTCTGACTGAGACTAGGCTACTGTGAGCATCTACAAGGGGTTGAGGAATGCTATGGTCTTGATAGAGGCCAGAAAGACATTGTCTATGCATTGAACTGTTCAACTGAGTTTTGCCTTCTGTTCAGGGGACAAAGACATGAGATTTGATGAGGACATTGAAAATGTGTAATAAAAATATAACATACATTAGAAATCAACAGCATGAATAAGGTGAGTAGAAAAGAATAGGAATATGGGCAGTCATAGCAAATATAAAATGATATTTAAATGTAATCATTATAGTGTTATTAGTTTTAACATAAGGAATAATTCAAACTGTAGTGTGTTCTCTCCCCTGTCAGAGAGAGCAGGAGAAACAGAGGCAGGAGGAGTTAGTAAGGGTGAGAAGAAATGGGAATGAATCTCTCATAAAAGTAATGGGAGAATGGCTTCTTTGATTGACAGTGTTGGGAGAATCACTATACTATCTGGAGAAGCTCATCTTTGCTCTCAGCAATCATCATTTGCCAAAAAACGAGAACACCCAGAAAAACATTACTGCTCAATACATTGAAAGGAATTGAGGTCGCAGAGGAGACAACGATTGTGCTCCAACTTGTTTTAGTTCAAAGATAAAGTTATGAAGGCCAAGAGAATTTGCTATCTAAATGCTATATTGGTTATGAATTACTGTAATATATAAAAGTTTGTTATAAATAATAAAAACTAAATTAAGTAATTAATGCAAATGACCCAAGGTCAGCTCATACATTTCATATGATTGGCAAATCAATTCAAAATCTGATAATGTGCATGTGAGTTGTGGTAGCCAGAATCCAAAGGCTATGACCTAGGGCACGGTGGAGGTATAGCTAATTTGAGGTCAGAGAGATTATTTGAGGAAACAGTTCTGTGCATACATTAGCAGTATGATTCAAAAAATTTAATGTTTTCAGTTTCAGTCAAATAATTTGTATTTCTGAGTCATTGTTGAAGACCTGATCCAGGATCCAAATACAGGAATGGTGACGTAATGGTAGATACAATGGTGTGGGCACTGCAGGGCATACAAGTGTCTTCAGAGGGATGCCAGATAACTGGTGGCACATTTACATCAGCGATACATCAGGTGGAGCTAGAAGCATCTGATGAACTACAAAAATGTTCATGATGTAATATGTAATTACACATGTAAACCCTGTACATTGTACAACGCATCTTTATATAAATAACAGATACACATGAGATATATTTATAGATGTACAGATATTAGAAATCACAGCAAAGAAAGTTTTATGTCCTCTTTATCATGTATAACTATCCATTGCATTAGTTTTAAAGCCTATTAATTTAATGGATATATAGCTATGCACAGTGTCTCATGCCTGTAATCCTAACACTCAGGACACTGAAGCAGAAGGTGTGTGAGTTCCAGAGCAAGTCAGGCTGCAAAGATGGATTCTACTTCTAAACATAGCAGTGGCTGAGGCAGCAGCAGAGGAGGAGGTGGAGGTGGAGGTGGAGGTGGAGGTGGAGGTGGAGGTGGAGGTGGAGGTGGAGGTGGAGGTGGAGGTGGAGGTGGAGGTGGCAGAAGTAAAACAACCAACCAACCAACCAGAATCAAGAGCAGGCTGTGAATTGCCTACAAGCTTCTGATGATGTGAGCAAAAAGACCTCTTAGCACGAGGACCTTAAATGCAATAGCTCTTATTTCTGGATAGCTGTAGACTGTTTCTAATTCTTCAATAGCTGTAATGATCTCCATGTTTGTTCCTAAGTTGAATTTAGTTTAGTTAGACTTAATTTTATGTCAAACCCAAATTAGGGGAGAGTAAAGAAACAAACTTTTTTTTTAAATCTGTAGTGAGAAAAACCAGACTTTATCCCGAGAAGGGATTTGGATTCACTATAAACAAAACAAGAAAAAGTAACAACAAACAAAAAGCAAGAAAACAAGGAAATAACAGGTGTGGGTGGGCGTGTGTGGGTGTGTGGGATGGGTTGAGGGTATGTGGGGGTTGGGGTGTGTGGGATGGGTGGAGGGTATGGGGGGGTTGGGGTGTGTGGGATGGGGTGAGGGTATGTGGGGGTTGGGGTGTGTGGGATGGGGTGAGGGTATGTGGGGGTTGGGGTGTGTGGGATGGGTGGAGGGTATGTGGGGGTTGGGGTGTGTGGGAGGGGTGGAGGGTATGTGGGGGTTGGGGTGTGTGGGATGGGGTGAGGGTATGTGGGGGTTGGGGTGTGTGGGATGGGTGGAGGTATGTGGGAAGTTGAGGTGTGTGTGTGGAGGATGGGGCATCTGAAAAGATCAACTCAGTAAGGTTCATAGATCTTCAGGCCACAGATGGTGTGATCTCATCTGATGCTGTTGAGTCCATGTGTTCCCAGGGACATCTGCACTCCAAAGCACTCAGAATATGTCTGCTAAAGAAATAAGAAAATTGGGCAGCTTGGCAAGAAAGGTAAAGGATGGCGCCGACATCAGTCACTTTGTGAGGCATGCTGCCTGTCCTTGACTAGACAGATGAGCACTAGGAAGCTTGGAAGGAAACATACAGCTTCAGGTAAACTGAGATGCAGGCAGCATGCTCCCCACTAGCAGAGGCCTTGCTGTTTGCAAGGAGAATAAGAAAGTAAATCCATTGGGTGGTCTTCTGCACCCCTGAACTGTATGCTTAGGGGAGCGCTTGGGAAACACCTGGATTTGTCTCTGTCCTTTGTTCTGAGAGCATGTGGGATCTGCATCCATGATGAGTCTCAAACCAGGGAAGGGGTGGAGTAATGTGTAAGAGGCTCACAGCATGACCCACAAATAAACCTGTGTATAGATTCTATACTCTGTACGGACGAGGTCTCTTCAGCATTGTCGAAGAAGGGCGTTGAAATGGGATGCTCAGCACCAGAAGGGAGGGAGGTCCTTCCCTCTACAGCATCATTTGAGACTCGGCATGTCACAGTGCCAGCCTCTTCCGAGACTAATGGCACAGACAGTGTTCGGCACCATCCTGCAATATAGGAAAGCAAAACACATTTTTTAAGGAGACAGATTGCAAGCAATACTCTGGAAAATCTACAAGAAGATTCTAATGGCTTTCTATGGCAGGTTAAAATAAACTGAGGCTGACCTTTCAGTAAGCAATAGACCCTGTAGGCTGTAACCATTTTCAAGGCTAAGGATGAATCAGTGAGAGGGCTTTAAACTGGCCCAAAGGCGACCATCCTAGAAGGTAACCTTATTAAAGTAGGCTCTGCCATGTATTCCTTCCCTGGCTCAATATTAACAAAACCGAAAAGTAACCAGACAGTGGTGAACTGATAGAAAATATTCCTTTCTATTTTAGACATATCTCGAGTTCTAGGCTATCCAGAACAACTCTTAGCTAACTACAAAGCTACTGCACAAAATGAAGGTTAAATATCTACCCTTTGGTTGGCGACAAAGAAGGAAATGCTGTATTTTTTGAACCCAAGGCATGCATCACTATGGCAAGAGGACGAAGTTTTGTTCCTTCAATGAAAACTTCAGGATACAAAGGTCCCAGTAACCTGGCTCTTCTTTTTCCCACGTACCCACCTTCATCTCCCACACTGAGTCTTTTACCAGATGCTGTCTCTGTCCTCTTCCCGCCGCTTCCCCCCGCAGCTGCCCAGACCCCAGCCTTCCTGCTCTGGCACTACCTTTCCATTTAACTATAATAAGTTGTGCCTGGATTCGCCTTTGAGCCTGTCTTTAAATTCTTTTGTCAGAAAGACTAAAAGCCTGAAAAACAGGTTCTGTGTCCCTACAATGACAGATTCAACTTTAAAGATCAACTATTTTAACAATTACAATGCTGCTTGATTTGTGATGGTACTATGTTCAGATAAACATATCACAGGTTGAGCAACTGGAGCCCACGCTCGATCCACTGAATGCATAAAGCCTACAGAACAAAGGATTCAGCAACAGAGCGCATTGCACTATGGGAGTTTCTTCTGGTGCTCTGTGGTCAGTGATGGACTGACTGGCAATTGTAGACTCTGACTTTGTTTAGCATCCAGAAGGTGGTCCATCTTACGGGCGTGTCCAGTCTCTGACATTGTGACAGATACTGTCATCTATAAAATTCATGCTCAAGAATAGCACAATCTAGTCAAATAATTGTTTTTTTTTTTTAATTGGCAATGTTTTAAGTGACTTTATACTGTCATGTTGGGCCTCATTCATTGTCATTCTAGAGAGCACATCCCTGGGGGGAGAGGTTCTCTCATGGAATACATCTGATGCAATGCAGGAAACATGCATATCTGAAATCTCAAAAATAAGTCATGTGATTGTTTCCCAGCACCGGCTTGAACAGAGGTGAGCCGGTCATAAAGTGGGTCATCATGGCAAGTTGAGGACAGCACGCATTAACATCTGTTTTCTGAAATGTAATACAAATTTTCTTCAATTAATATTGTAACAATTACTTACAAATACAGAGAAGAAAACTTCCCACAAAGCCCATATTTTGTTATTTACAGTGTTAACATATCACCATAGTCTGATATTTGCAGTTTCTAGTGTGTTTTATTCTCACCTGTTTCTCTTTTCTCAATGTGAACACACACCCACCCCTTTCCCCAAACCCCCACCCCTGCACACACACTTTCTAGAGATCTGTATTCTCAACATTTTCCATCCCTCTTTGGGGACACATTATTTCAAAAATACTCTCTTGATAACCCTAAAAAGATATGCAAAGAAGCATCTAGAATCCTCTAAATGGTTACACAGTGCTGCTTAGCATTTTAGATCAGATTCTTTAAAGCTCAGCTTAGGAAGGAAAATAGTGGCTGAATACAATGCTCTGCAGACACACTATTAGACAATACAAGTGCATGCAAATACAACACAATATTATGCAAAAACAAACAGAGTCTAAGAAAGAAAGGTTTTGTTAACCAAACCCATGTGTAACTTTCAGAGACAAGGTAACAACCCTCCTAGTAGGAGACTGTGCAGTGTGTGGTCGCTTGCTCTCCTAGTAGGGAGACTGTGCAGCGTGTGGTCGCTTGCTGGGAGGACTGATGGATTCAAAGTCCATTAGGATGGAGGGGCAAGGATGGAATGCCTCACACCCGAGATGGATGACTTTAAAACTACTTCAAAATGAATCCTTAAAGGCAGAGGCAGTGACTATCTGAGAGGGGTGTTACCAGACAGCTCCCTTATATCCACATGACATTTTTTCAGCTATGAAATATTTACCATTGTCCAACAAAGAAGAATAAAGGTCAGTGGGGCGTTCCCAGTTCTAGAATACCCAAACATAATGGATAGAGTGTTTACAAATTCATTCCAAGGAATGATATTTTAATATGCTTTAAGAAGAACGTACACACTTGTGTGGAACGGAGTTAGATTTACAGTTGGGAAAACCCCAGGGGCCTCAGCAATGAAGCAATTCCTTGAAACAGGAGACTCAGATCCACTGTGAAGATCTAATAGTCAATGATACAGTTATGAGGACAGGAAATTACGTATGGAAGTGGTAGTATCCACAAACCAATGAGCTACTTCAGGCTGGGGGGAAGTGAAGTGGATAATGAGCTATCGTTAAGTGCCTGGAGCTCCACAAGTGCGAGAATCAAACATTACTTTGGCTCCACAGAAAATCTTAAGGCCAGAACTGCTTTCAGAAAGGAAGCCCACTGAGGAACAAAACACAGACAAAGCATCACTTGAAGTTATGCTGGTCTGCACTATCTTAAGCACACTGGACTGCACACAGGTTCACACTCACTGAAGAACAACACTGTTTAACCTACTGACAACCAAAGTGAGTCCCAGGCCACTCCCCTTGTTTATCCTTTGATGGGGTGGATGCTGATGGGGAGAAGCCATTGATGAAAAGTCAGAAGCGAGTAAGGGATCTGACAGTTATTCCTGACTGAACACTGTCCACATAGGCTGCCAGGGCCAGAAACATCCCCGGGATGTGACCCAGGTGATGTAAATTATCAAGGTGAGTTGTTCATGGCATCTAGAAACCCCAGGGCCAGTGACTTTTCTAGGAGGTAACATTTTACTGTCAGAGGGCAGTGAGTGACTGGTAACTTTAAGTGTATGTAGGGACAAGAGATTAAACTCACAAACATTAATTCATTTTCTAGGGGGTGTAATTGAAAACTGAAGTAAAAAAAAAAAACCAAACCAAGCCGCCACCACCACCACCACCACCATCACCACACACACACACACACACACACACACACACACACACACACACACACACACACACACACACATAAAACTGTAAACAAAAATGAGTAAAAGCTTTACATACTCGGGACCAGAGACCAGACTTGGGATAGTCACATCTGAGGCCTTTTTCCTCTCTGTTACCAGGAAGTGGTAAGATCAGCCTGACATCTTTGTGGAGAAGATGCAACAGGATGAGGCAGGAAAAGCCATTCATAGGTGCCCTGGGGAGGGTTGCTTCTGCCCTGCACAGTAATTTCACAGCTTCTCTGTGCATGCCTTCTTCAGTTCTGGGGCGGGCTGCCTGGCCTCTGAAGGCTGGGGACTGTGATTCTCAAGCTGAGTGATGCTTATTTTCATCTGCTCTGCTTTAGTTCCAAATAAACCAGAATGCTGGCCTTTAGACTTCTCAGTATGAGTTTCATTGCAATTGTATCTTCACAAAACTGATCCATTTCAAAAGTTGGAGGAGATGTATGCCTTAATGTAAACTTTAAATGTTTTTTTTTTCATATTTTGGAGATATTTCCCAATTTTGAAATTGTTTAAACATACAACAAAATTTATCATCTTAATTATATTTTGCTACAGTGATGGGTGACATGAAATACAGTGGAGATTTTGCTCAGCCGTCACCAGCATCCACCCCTGCAGCTCTTTTCATCCTGTGAAAGCAGAAGTCTGTACCCAGTGAGCAGCAGCTTTGCATCACCCTCCCAATGGCTCCTGGAATCCACCATCCTCTTGTTTCTGAGATGTAGACTGTTGTGTAGACCTTGCATGAGTGGCGTCCTACAAAGCTGTCCTTCTGGGACTCGTTTCCTTTGTATAGTATATATCCCTAGGAGTCCTTCACAAAGCATATGCCATGTATGGGCAGGACATCCTGGACACCTACCACTTCCCAAGGAGATCCATCCCCTTCTTCACCACCACAGTTCCAGGCAGCCGCCCTTCGTGAAGAGCTGTCGGGAAAATCTTTCAGCTATCATGTCCTTTAATACCTTGGGGGTGTGACCATGTGCCTCATGATGAATGGACACTGTGTTTCAGCTGGTGAGCCATAAAGTTCTGGGTTGGGAGAAAAGACTGAAGGCACACTTAGAGCTCCCACAGCACTCAGCTTATCATCCAAAAACCTAGGCATTACATTTCTGAACTAAATCTATTGTGTTGCCAATGTTCAGTTACCTGGTAACCCAGAGTATGTCAGGGCAGCTTTAGGAACGATCCTGGATGCAGCCGGACTGGAGGCCATGTCCTGCCATGGCTGACTGCACTGCCTTCTAGATGCATGGTCTATATTATCAGGTTTGCACCATCTAGGATTCCTAGGCACCATGTGGTGTACCTAGTGACTGCTTCCCTGGTGTCTGAGCCAGTGTAGCTATGAGTCTGCCGTGGGTGTAGTGGCTGTGTTCATGGGCAGCACCTCAGTTCATCAAGTCTAGCCTTAGCTGTCACTGGAGAGTAAGGAGAGACCAAAACCACCATAACACTCAACATCCATGTCACCACACAGACACCTAGTGCTCCACCATTTTGTCATCAGTATCTGGGATGTGTCACTGTGAGTTACTCTCAAGGCCTCTCTTTTGTACCTTAAAATGATTCGGCCCTGGATTTTGATGCTCACAAAAATTGTATTGAAGGGTTTTTTTAAAAAAAATGTATTTATTTCTTTAAAATATATCGCTGCATTCCAGTCTCAAAAAATGGACAGAAAGTCACTGTCTGATTGTTTTCTAAAGATCTTAGATTTATAGGGGAAGGTGACGGATAGAACCCAGAGACTGTGTGTGAAATACAAGGACTGCAGATAGTAATCATGGACTGTAAGTAGGACTCACATGGCAAGAGGAGACCTTGGGTACTCTTATCATAAAACTGCCCCAAGGGGGTCACTATGTATGTGACACCACGTGGTGATGGTTATGTCTCACTGTAGACCTAAAGTATATGCAATAAAGCTTACTAAAAAGAAGTACATTGAATTGAAGAGAAATTCCTCACATAAAATGAAGCATCACTACAAGACTTGTGCGCTGCACTTTAAGCAACAAACTGAAGGAACAGGAGAGAAGTGAGAAGGGGGAAATTGCTGATTTAACTCCTTAAGGTCTCTTAGAGTTGCACACGGTACTAGGGTGTTTTATACATATCCTCATATTTTGAAATGCAATTATTTGCTTCGAGATGCAAGATACCGGGACAAAATTTAACGCATAAAAAGTTATTGCTGTAAATAAAGCAAACCATGAACTCTTCTGACCCAGTACTGTAAGTTGCAAAACAATACTGCAAAGTTTTCTGTAAGCATCTGGATTTAACATCCAAGGTTAGTCTGCTGCAACATGTGTTTTCAGCAGGAAAACGCACGATATTCATAGACTCTCTTAAGATTGGAACAAGGTCAAAACTGTACATTGATTTCTTGTGGAATGCTGAGCCCTTCTACCATTTGAAATGAACATTTGCCACAAAGCATTCAACTGATGTGAAGCATTTTTCATAATTGGTAAAAATAGTTTCCTTTGAGGAGCTGTAAATTCTCACACTGCCATGCGGTGGGGCTGGTGGACAAAGGTTGGTTCGTGGCTTTTGCTTTTTGGATCATTGCTATGTGTGAAATGTCAGCTTTTGCAGTTCTTACTAGCTTGTTAAGTCTGATAAATTTCCTGTGGAACTCACTACTTACTTTTATATTTCTATTGAAAATTCCTGCACTGCATCACAGTAACTCAGTTCTTAAAGAGTTGCAGAGACACATGACAGTAACAACCAAGAAATTACCTCACAAAAAAGCAGCTATAGGAGATGGTATCTATACTGCAACCTTAATGCTTATGCAGTATCTCTTTTTAAAACAAACTACACCATTAGTAAGACATAATACATGTTGTGTTGGTGCAAGCTGTTAATTCTAGAACTGAGGAAGCAGAGGCAGGTGGGTCTGGGGGAGTTTGAGGCCAGCTTGGATGACACAGTGAATTCTAGGCCATTTAGGGCAGCATAGTGGGACCCTGTATCAAAATAAATAAAAAAAAGATATTGTACATGAAACACTTTCAGTCTTGATAATATTTAGATGGCAGCTTCTCTGAGAATATGAAGACCTGTTTATTTTACTCACTAACTTTTTCTCAAGGCCAACAAAGTATTACTTTAAAACCAGCAGTTTCTAATTTGGAATCAAGAACAATTTGGGACAGGGCTTGTGAAGATTGTCAACACTGCTAATGATAACTTATGTAACATTATACCCAGTGATAAGAAAACTAAAACATATCCATAATGGGTGGGACTGGAACACACACAGTGAGAAGTGAGATCTTAATAAAATGCATTTAATTCATGTGTACACCTTCCAATCTACTTATAGATGACACGAGTCTATAAACATCTATTAAAATCTTATTCCAGATGCAAATCGAAGAGCTATGAATTCTCAAGGGTTTGTATTATACAGAAAGACCTGGCATTAGATCAGCAGCTATCTTAAAATTTCTGATTTAAAATAAAATGTTAAAATACCCCACAGACCAATTTATTGTAAGTTATGCAAAATGTTTAGACGTATTTAAGAGACAGTAGGCCAGGGTGAATTATTTTTTGATCCAGTATACCTTTAAATATAAACCAAGGCACATTTTCCTTTGATAAAAACTTATAGTTAGATCCAACTAAATGTTTATCACATAATTATAAACTCATTTTGCTGTAAGTTATAAAATTGAGCTTGACATATCATGTGTCTCCAGAAGGAATTGGCTTTCAGTGGATTTTCCAGGGACGCCATGTATGCGGGAGGAAGGGCATCAGAAAGGAGAAGAGGACTTTGAGTGAAGTTTGCTGAGGTGATACTTCCAGGTACGGCACAGTGTACACAGAAGACCACTGCATTTCCAGAGAGTGACCCTTAGTCATGTGCTAAAGCACAGACTTCCCTAGGTCTGCAGACCCTTGTAATATAGATCTCAGTCCATTTTGTTTATGCAAGTGGAGAAGAAAATTAAGTCCTACATAAGTTAATATTCCTAGAATCCCAGTCTGACTCAGTTTCTATTCCTGAAACCACATGTACACAGGTGTAGCTAGTCCTTGGGGGGTGAAGATTGGTGACTGTCCCTAATAACCGTAAAAACACATATGGTACAAACAGGATAATTTTAGATAAAGCCCGAGCAGTGAGAGAAACACAATCTTTTATTTTAGCTGAAAGTCAATTTACAGGACACGTAGGTCATTCTATCACACAAATGTTTGCAACTGCTGAGTGTAAAGGACATATTGGTTTCTTCCATTTGACTTTGAGGGCTAAGTTCAAAGCCAAGCGTTGAAGGGAGGTAGGTAAAATAAAGTTATAATTAAGCACTAAAAGTATTTTAATTACTAATGGTATATGGGAATAGAAAAGTATGTAGCTAAGTCTGAGTAAGAATGAATGTTTAGTACTTGGCACTTGAATTGTATTTTGGATGCATGAATGAAAGGAAAGAAGTCTGCATGGAAGGGAGGGCATTCAGTCAGGGTCTAAAAAAATCATTCAGTGGGTGCATATGATAGCAGGTGAGCTGAAGAAAACCCTAGTCAAACAATAAATTACTGCTTCAATAGTTTCATGATACTGGGGCTAATGGATCCAAATAATTCTGATATCAGATGAGGTTTAGGGCAAAGTAGAGACAGGCTCACATCTCTGGAAGGATTAGCAGATGCCAACCCAGGGCTACAATAGGGCCCATACTTCTTTGACAAAAGTTTGATTAGCCCTCCATATTGTATCTTCAAGGCTGTGTCCATACCAGAACAGCAGATCTGAGCATTTGCAACAGATGCTGCCTTGTGAGGCTCCGGTGGTTGTCCAGATCTTTTCAGAATAGGTTGGCCAACCTCTATTCTAGGATTCTGGCTTAGTTTTTTAATTTTTTTCTTATCTAACACTGGAAAACAATAATAGAAAAGTAAGATTACCAATAAAGTAAGTCAAGACTAAACAAATATTTTGAATCTCAATTCTAGAAACAATTCTATTCCTATCTGGGGATAAGAACAAGGTGAAAAGACTTAAAACATAAAATCAGAAAGAAGACAAGACAAGATGGGAGAAAACTAGGACACTTCTGAAGTGGTTAATTTCTAAATAGAGGATGGTCCAAAGGGGCAGGGACCAAGAAGACTATTATTAGAGTTGAGATTAGCAGCTCAGGAGACAGTCTTAGACCCTGGCAGAAGGTCACATGTCCTGCTAATGTTTTTTCGTTCAACCTCATCATGGCTGGCAATCACATGTGGCACACAATAGTGCTGTTTACTATGTCTGTGTGGTTTCTGCCCTGCTGCTTTATACATTAAAAAAATAATGGATAAAAGGTTTTTTTGTTTTTATTTTAAGTTTGCGTGTGAGTAGGGATGGAGCTTTGGGAGTGAACTAAGAGTCACAGAATTACACAACACACACAGGTAAGACAAACAAAACCCAGAAGAGAAGCAGAGTCCCTGCAAGGAGGAGATGTGAGCCGCACTGAGATTCTCAGGTGCCTGTGCAGAGCGATCTGAGGAGAAAGTGAAAGCTGGGGAAGTCAGCATTTTATACCCAGCCGACCGCGACTCAAAAGAGAGGACAGTAAAGACATGTTCACTCATGAGAGTTCTTAGAAAGCTTACTTGCCAAATATCCTTTTTCAATGAATTCTGGAAAATGTCTTCCCCAGTATGAAAGTAATGAGGGAGAAAGGAAAGGGAGGAGAGGGGAAAGAGAGAATATAAATTTCATATTTAGACTTGGGTCCTATCCTCAAGAGATCTCATAATGTATTTGCAAAAATTACAAACTTCAAAAAAAATCTGAAATTCAAAACATTTTTTTCTTTGCTTAATTTGAATACTTAATTTTTTTAATTAATTAATTTATTTATTTTTGATACTTTATTTACATTTCCAATGTTTCCCCTTTTCTAGGTCTCCTCTTTGGAAACCCCCATCCCCACCCCCTCCCCGCCTCTATGAGGGTATTCCACCTCCCACCCACCTGCCCACCCATTCCCATATTCCCACCTTGACATTACCCTTTACTGGGGCCTCTAACACCCTCAGGCCCAAAGGCGTCTCCTCTCCCTGATGGCCAACAAGGCCATCCTCTGCCACATATGTGGTCCGAACCATGGGTCCATAGATGTGTATTCTTTGGTTGGTGGTCCAAACTCCCGGACGAACGGGGCGGGGGAATCAGGCCCATTGACGCTGTTGCTCCCTCCATGGGGCTGCAAACTCCCTCAGCTCCTTCAGACCTTCCTCCAACTCCTCCATCTGGGACCTCACTCTCAGTCCAGCGGTTACTGTAAAGTGAAACTTGGGCATTCTGAACTTTTGGGCTAATATCCACTTATCAGTGAGTACATACCATGTTCGTTCTTTTGTGACGGGTATGGGGGAAAAGTTCCTGAACAGAACACCAGTGGCTTATACTCTAAGATCAAGAAGAGACAAATGGGACCTCATGAAATTGCAAAGCTTCTGTAAGGCAAAGGACACTGTCAATAGGACAAAACAGCAGCCAACAGATTGGGAAAAGATCTTAACCAATCCTATGTCCGATAGAGGGCTAATATCCAATATATACAAAGAACTCAAGAAGTTAGACTCCAAAAAACCAAATAACCCCATCAAAAAATGGGGAACAGAGCAAAACATTTTTGATATTATACATTTCAGACTTGGGATCATCTCAGGATTATTAGGTACACAATGGGGATGAGGCTCCAGCCTTTGGCTGTGACTAGTTATGGCTGGTATTGGAAAGGAGCTTCCTGTGTACAGTATGTTAAAAGTGACTCTATGGCACCAAGGCTTTGTCGGAAGTTTGTCAACTGAGAGAGGCAGTAGAGAATCGCAGACATCTCTCCTGAGTCCTGAGGTGGAGTTCTCTGAGAGAAGTGAGATATCTGTGTGTGAGTCAAGTGTACCTTGGCTACCTCTGTCATCCACATATCTATCTCACAAAACATTGGTTATGATGAAATGAGCCAGGGACAACAATCAAATGCCACACGTTCCCACTCATGAGTAGCAGGTTAATGTTGATTTTATAGAAATATCAGAGACTGAGAAGGGTGAGTGAACAGACGCAGACAGAAGTTAGTTATCAGTACCAGAACCACAGCTAGATAGGAACACATCCCAGTAGGTAGCCATGGTGAGCCGTAACCACCATATACTCTAAAATATTATGAGATGAGATTTTGAATGTTCCTAACCCAGACAATAAATATTTAAAGTGATAGACATATTTATTCATCATAAAAATGTACCAAAATCTCATATTGTGCCTGTAAATATGTGTAATTATTGTGTCAGCTAAAATTAATAAATAACTAATAATACTAATATAATAATAATAATAATAATAATAATAATAATAATAATAATAATAATAGCAGCACCACAGGAAGCAAAACTGGGTGTTAGCACTTTGAGATCTGTGCTGACAACTCAGGTCTATATTGGCTCTACAAAGGATCACAGCTGCTTGAACCACACAGAGGTTTTGTAACCAATTTGCCAACATGCAGCCCAGGTCTGGTAATCTTCATGGTAGTCTTGACTGAATTCAGAATTAGGAGACATTTCTATAGGCATGTCTGTGAGGGTGTCTTCAGAGAGGGTTAACTGGGGAGGGAAGACACCCTGGCTATGAGATGACCCCACCCACCCTACCCTGAATAAAATGGAGAAAAGAAAAAGGTCTGAGGTAGGATGGCCTTCCTTCTTATAGCTTCCTGACTTGCCCAGATGTGGATAAGCAGTCTCACACCCCTGCAGGGAAGGCATGCTGGTGGCAACAGTTCTTGGCTGTGGGGGTAGGGGTGTGAGGCCACCACTTAAATATCTACATTAGAGCAGCTAAGACATCTGTGTACATGTATTTATAAACTAAAATAAATGTTACAGGTGCTGAGTCTGTCTTTCAAAGTGAAATTTTGTTAGGAGTGCTTCAGAATAAAAACGGTCACACTTCCTGAGATTTTTATAACTCATCGCTTAAGAGACTGTACACAAAGGAGTGAAGCAGACAAGTGAATCCTTGCACACATCACAGACTGCTGAACTAGACAGAATATAAGTTAATGAAAAGGAGAGCTGATTGGTATTAACTCTGTATCATCTAAACTTGGAAACGTTGGTCTTTACTCGGGGTGATTGGCATACAGGCTACTGATGTGTAAGCAGAGTGAAAGTGAGCCCAGGCAGATGCCGTCATTGTGGACTAGAGGTTACTGGGCATGGTGGCATATGTCTTTAGTCTCAGCACTTGGGAGGCAGAGGCAGGTAGATCTCTATAAGATTGGGGCCAACCTGGTCTATGGAGCCAGTTCCAGGCCAGCCAGGGCTACACAGTCTGAAGAAGAAGAAGAAGAAGAAGAAGAAGGAGGAGGAGGAGGAGGAGGAGGAGGAGGA
>CM052708.1:59480880-59500725 GCA_028551405.1 Uromys caudimaculatus | reverse complement strand
GTGTGAGTGTGTGTGTGTGGAAACTGAGCTTTCAGTAAACATTCAGCAGTGTGCGGACAGTTTTAGCTGTCCGCATCGAGGCTGACATATTGGGGCACAGGAGGATGCGACTGGCATATATCAAGTAGATAGTACAGGCACTGTTAAAAGTTATCCAGGAAAATATCTCTGATACCAAAGTTGAGAGACAGTGACCGAGGCATGGCAAATGCTCTTGAAGAGCAAACATCCTCATCTGCCGTGCAGATTCTCAAGGATGTACTGGTTTTATTTTAGCAATTCCAGTTCTAAGGCTTACACTAGTGGCCTTGTGCATTTTAAGCGAATGTTCTATCACTGAGGTATAGCTCTGGAAAAGGCAGTATGCCTAAGACTAAAATTATTATACTGTTTTGATATATTTTTCTTTGTGTCTGTTTATGAGGACCTCTTTTACAACAAGATCAAATTTAAATAAAAGCCAACAAACACGCAGCTCAGGTGACTTACATGGCCATCACTAATTCATCAGCTATATGTCCATTATCAGCCGATGCAAACATGGTCAAGGGTTCTGGCTTTGAATCTTGCAATCATGCCCCATTGCACCTTGGAGACCCTACCATATAACCACATTGCAAGTGTCTGAAGTTAATTAGCTTGTCTGTGTCCAGCGTGGATACTTTTAAGTATTCTGTAGCTGTCAGCTCTCTGTATGAAGGGAACGTGTGGAAGAAGTGAAGACCTCGTGGACACAACATCACATGTGCTGATGTTTCTGCAAGCAAAACTCTGAGAAAGCAGTTTCTTTATAAACCCTAGAGGGGACTTCTAAACAGAAGCCTTATCAGAATTCATAGCTGCATCATCACAAAAAGCAACAGTTGATCCTGGGGAGATAGCTCAGTCAGTAACGTGCTCTCTGGACAAACATGAAGATCTACCTGAGTTTGGTTCCAGCACCCACAGAAAACCCAAGGTTCATAGCATGAGCCTGCTGTGTCAGAGCTGGGGATGCAGAGCCAGGAGCACCTTGGGGTCTGGAGACTATCTTAAACAGTACAGTGGAGAGTGAGGCGAGTGATGAAGAAGACACTGATGGTAAGCTCTGGCCTTCAACACGAATGCCTCCCCTTGCCCCATAGTGCTCTCTCTCTCTCTGTCTCTCTCTCTCTCTCTCTCTCTCTTTGTGTGTGTGTGTGTGTAAGTGCCCGTGTGTGTGCCCGTGTGTGTGTGCCCGTGTGTGTGTGGAAGTGGTAGAGTGTGCATATATGTGTGTGTGCGTGTATGTGTGTGCAAGTGCACGTGAGGATGTGTGAGTAGGAGAGCATTTGTGTGTAGAGAGTGTGTGCATGTGCACGTGCGAGAGTGTGCATGCATGTGTGTGTGTTTCGGTGCACATAAACATGAACACACATGCACACATTACTACAAATAAGAAAAGGGAACATCAGTGATCCGGTCTCATTCCATGGCCTTTTCCTTGAAATCATTTCAACTCTTCAGTTCTCAGAAATAAAATTTCCTTTTACTCAGTGTCCCCATCCTTGGGCTGCAATCAGCTCTTTATAGTAGCGTGACTATCTCTCGCAGCCACAAACTGTACATTTCAGAAACCTCCATGAAAACATGTCAAAGGCTATACCAGGAAGAAATAATGTCCAGGGAGGAACAAGAGCTGTTCCTCCCTGGACGCCTATATAGATGGACATGTCACCTTGTTCGTTAGCATGGGTAGTTTTTGAGATTTGGGTATTTCTATTTTATGTGTGTGAGTGGTATTTCTATTTTATGTGTGTGAGTGGTATTTCTATTTTATGTATGTGAGTGTGCCTGCATGTATATATGTGTACCACATGTGTGCCTGGTACCTGCAGAGAAGAGGTTGTTGGATTCCTGGAAATGGAGGTTATGAGCTCACATGTGAGTGCTGAGAACCATATCTAGGTCTTCTGCAAAATGAGCAAGAGCTCTTAACCTCAGAGCTCCCAGCATGTGCAATACGTGTTTACCATGGCAACTAAAATAAACGAAATTGAAAAAGAATAAGCAAATCAATAGATTAATTGGTTACAACACTCACTCAGCGGTTCCACTCAGGCTTGTGTAAGTCACAGCTTCAAACCTTTTCCTACCCAGGCTTTCAGCTTGACCAGAACTGAGAGCCAGGGCACCCGGATGGACCATGGACCAACGCAGAGTTCTTTTCATAGGTAAATACAAAGAAAGTGGGGAGGTGCAGGGGGGTCAAAACAAAGAAGGAACTGTTTGCCACAGCATCTGGTCAGGCCACAGAACCAGGTCCCCACCCCCAACCTCGTGTGTGTGTGTGTGTGTGTGTGTGTGTGTGTGTGTGTGTGTGTGTGTGTGTGTGTGTACTCTTGGTTCCATCTGGTCAGGCCACAGAACCAGGTCCCCACCCCCAACCTCGTGTGTGTGTGTGTGTGTGTGTGTGTGTGTGTGTGTGTGTGTGTGTGTACTCTTGGTTCCAAAAGAACCATTCAAGCTTTCTCATATGAGAAAACAAAACACAAGACTGAGGCAGGCGCTGGTTTGCTCCTCTTGTGTCATCCTTTGACTATTGCCTCTAGGTCACTCCACACGCTGTGGAAGTCTTGGCAGGCATGTTAAAAGGGGGAGATTTTTGCTACATTAAGTAAGAGTAAAGATATTCTCTGTTCACTCACTGTCTAGACATGGGAAACATCTGGGAAAGGCACCAGAATTTTCACATAAATTCCATTCCACGTGTCTCTGAGGTCCGCTCAGGAAGTGGCTCAACTGCTGGTCTTTGATAAAAGTCTGTGGGCTCCCAAATGCTCCCTCCATGTACTCCCCAGCCTGTGTTCTCGTTCCCACCCAATAAATGCGAGAGAAACACCAGCTGGTCTTGAACTCAGTGTCTGCATAAAAATGTCCCTCTAGCAGTGAGCAGAGTGGCTCAGCTAAGCGTCTGTGGGGTGTGTGTGTGTGTGTGTGTGTGTTAGAGTCCTGAGCTGAGTTTTGACTAATGGTTCGTTAAGTGGGAAAGCCTGTTCTCTGTTTCTGAATGTTACTTTGGTTCTCTTTGGAAAAAGATACCTGGAGCCCTGGGCTGGCTGGCTCCTTCTCTTGGCTGATACAAGTTACAGCCATTTGTTCTTGGTGATGTGAGCTTGCCTCCCTTGTCCTCAGAGAGTTCCCAGATCACTCAGACTCTCAGAGCAATCACTCTGTTAATTAGTCTTCCTGACAGCGTGGTGTGCTACATGCATTATAAGTTTGCCTTTAAAAATGCCAGTCTACACTTAGCCAGCTATCCCGCGTGAGGACAGTTACTATGCTACACGCTCCCCGTGTGTAAACTTCAGATCTGAATGTTCTTTGCCATGGCTTGTTATCCTTTTGAACCGGCCACAGTGATACTGCAGTGACCCTATGGCAGGAAGGGATGGTTGACAGTCTGCAGGTGTCACATACACTGTGGTAGTGTCTAAAGAGTCTTTGTAAAGCTGACAAAGCAAGGCTATACTTAAAAGACGCATCAATACGTTTTCAGGTTACTTATGCATGCCTGAGACTCCAACTTGGGATATTCTGTGTGATGTCAGATGAAGGGACTTCCAGCCTGAATTTAGACTTTCTAAGAGGCCTGTGCCAATGCAGGTCGTGCTGTACATCCCAGCCTTTCTGCCCCTGCTGTCACTGAGGCACTCAGGAGCAGTTCCTCCAGGAGACAGTGAAAATGAAGGGCCCAGCAGGAAGTCCTGGGGAGGAGCTGCAACCCAGAAAGAGAAAAAGACCAACAGGGCAGTAACTGCAGAGGGAGCTCTCCTGGGAAGGGATTTAAAATATCTCACTGAAAATATTTGAAGAATAATCTATGATTTATATTCATCCTCACTAACAGTAAAGGGAGTCAATTACTTTCATATTAACCAAGATGAAGAGGAGGAGAATTAGGACACATTGATCTGGAATAATTTGCATGAATTCATAAATAAAATTTAGGAAGAACAACAACAACAAAATACCCCCAACATCACAATCCTGTTTTTAACGCAATCATTCCAGTTGAGGAAGAAGATAATTCTGATTCATCCTCCCCGGAAACTCTCAGTAGTTGGCTCGCTATACATGGACCTAGTAGCAATCAGTTCAAGGGCAGGTAAGTATTAAGCTGTGTTACATAGAGATGGGGAAAGACGGACCGATGGGAACCAAGTCACAGTTAAGAGAGAGAAGCTACAGCATGCTATTGAGCAGCAGAGTCGTTGTCATGTGCTGTGTATTTCTAAAGGCTAGAGAAAAGGATCTTTGAATGATTTTTACCATAAATACATCTTTTAAGAATTAAATGTATTTACCCTGATTAACCATTATACAAGGTTTTCAAGAGAGAAACATGATATAAATACATGTAAATATATATAGATTTTATGTTTTTACATACCGGTTACAAATATGTTTTAAAAATTAAAAATTAAAAAAACAACAACAGTGAGACCTTAAGCACAGAATGTAGTTTAGAATATGGCTACTAGTGCTCAGAAATGATGTGAAAGATTGTAGGTATTGAAAAACTGCCAGGCATGCAGGTGGTCAGTTTGCTGTAGGTGGGGCAAGTTGCAAGTAAGAAAGGTTTATCTGCGCTAGTGGGAAACCTGGGGGAACACACATTGAACGGCTACAAATCCATTAGTGTGAGAATTTAGCATTCTGTGGACTTTCAGGAATAAATCAGCATCCTAGCACGTTGAGAGGGGGTATCTATCTATCTGCTAACATTGTTTAAAATGGGGTAAACATAGTTAAAATAGAAAGAACTTGATTAATATCGAAAATCCATCTACGGAGTTAAAGTGTGATTCGTGCTAATCTCTTGTCAGCATGATCAATGATTATGTTATTGGCATCTCATGTGTCCTTATTTGCTCTGCAGGACAGTTAATACCCGTAAAACCTCATGGGGATATTTAGTGGGGAATATGTCACCCATGGACACAGGTTGAGGCTTTAGCAGCCATGGGGTTGGTGTTGAGGGGAGGTTTCCTTATAAAGATAAAGAAATCTGTTTTTTAGGAAAGTCACTCTTCCTGCCTGGTGCAACTTCTAGGTGATCCGGGAACTAGCATGCAGGCTACTTGCTGTCTGTAGCTTCCCATAAAGCCCAAGAGCTGGCAAAGCACATGATCATACCATAACTGTCAAGAAGGTAGGTTCTTTATAGATAGAACTGCTAAGAAATTAGAATCATTTGCTCTGTTGTATATGTAGTGGGTCTTTTGTCGCTTTT
Organism: Uromys caudimaculatus; assembly: GCA_028551405.1. Lineage (NCBI taxonomy): Eukaryota > Metazoa > Chordata > Mammalia > Rodentia > Muridae > Uromys > Uromys caudimaculatus. The sequence goes on along the minus strand of CM052708.1, from coordinate 59,495,471 downwards.
GATATTGTGATTTGTTGAATACTTTCATCTTATTTTGCATTTTTCAATGATGAGAAGGAGCTCAGAGCCGCACAATGGTAGGCCAGTGGGTACTTTGCCACCAGGTCCATTCCTTGCCTCAACGCTGACTTTGCAATGAGATTCTGTGGTGGTAGAGAGAGGTCTGGAAAGGAGGAAGGTTAATTTTTGTCTTTTTATCATTGAATAGTCCGGTACACTAAAAGAATGAATACAGGAAAGACAATGCAGACTCTTGTATTACATGGTGCCAGGTTAAAAGGAGGCAAACTTAAGTGCATGGAATAGAAGAAACCACAGTTAGTTAAAATGTACCATTCCATCTCAAACCACAACCTGCACCTAGTTCTTTATGGATTACTTCCTGGTTGCGTTGAAGATGAAGTTGGAAAGAATGAGTAGAGCGAGGCGCTACGTTGTCACTTCTAAGCATTAATATACAAAAGGAGACTGAAAGCACATTTGATGGTGAAAAGCTTTTTTAAAAAATTAGATCACACTAGCTGCTTACTTAGAAGGAAAAATATTTTCAAAAATAAAATTTAAAGGTCTGGAAAGGTGCCTCAGTGGCTAAGATCACTGGCTGCTTTTCCAGAGGTCCTAACACTCACATGGTAGCTCTCAGCTGTCTGTAACTCCAGTTCTAGGGGATCTGATGCCTTATTCTGGCGTCCTTTGGAATCAGGCATGCATGTGGTGGTCAGACATACATGCAGGCAAGATAGCCATATGCAAAATAGAAAATAAAATATAACTTAATACTATTTGGCATGGTATTTTGTAGAATACTTTTGCTGGCTGCAGGATATGTTAATATTTCCCCTGAAGGAGCCCAGTTTTGATTTTATTTTTAGCATCTTTCAGCCAATACATCAAATTAGAACTTTTAAAGCCCTTCTATTTAGAGGGCACCCTTTGTGATTCAGATCTTCCAGTGAACACCTCACTTCCCATGCACATGATGGAAACAGTCATGTAATGAAGCAAAACCTATTTTCATTTTAATCCAGGTTTCTGTATTCTACCACACCTAAATCTTCCTGGAAAATGCTAATGATTAGTGATGATTTAATGGGGTCTCCTGGTCTCTGCTCTCTCCCTTAACACTCTGTAAGATTGGAAAAAGATCTCACTTAGATGAGGAGAGGTTGGTCCTGGTACACACTCCAAACATGCTTACAGTGCTTAAAGATGAAGTTGGGTGTGGCCTCTGGTGATGTGTAGTAACTTCTGAGTTGAAATATTTCATACCAGAGGAAGATTCCTTAGACTCCTCACAGGACATCCCTGAAACTTAGCAGATTTACAAAGTACCTTTCTCTCCAATATTATATAAGCAGGAACGACTTCTGAGGAGGAGACTCTCCAATCCACTGACCCATGGACCTTCCTGACCTTTGTGCAGAAAGCCTCAGGATACAGCTTCTGTGAATGTCAGCCATCATCCAGGAGGAGCTGGGCTTTTCAGTGATGAAGGTGTCTTTGGTGGTTGCTACTTCAGGAAGTAGCCCTGACCTATACCCCTGTGCACAACCTCAGCATAGTCACTGGCTTGCCAAGTTCATTAGATTGTTATTTTGGTTTGTTATTGGTTCTTTATCTTGGATGGATAGAAGTTTCTGTCACATTTTTCTGAGGAAAAGTCTCACAACATATGGAGAACATCAAAATTGGCAAATAGATAGCCAGGCATTATTATGTAGCTATGTAAACTCAGTACTCGGGAGACGGGTGTAAAAGTGAAGGAATGCAAAGGTAACCTGGGCTAGATGGGAGTTTGAGGGAATCCTCAACTTCATGAGATTCCCATCTAAAAGAAAAAAAGACAGATTTGAAGATGAATAGGTTGGTATAGAGATGTAACAATAAGGTCAATACTTGTACTGTTTATATAATAGAGACTTCCATTAACTGAAATTTGGGGTCATAAATGAATATAAAAACACAGCTTACTTTGTTTTATTTTGTTTTGATGAATATCTTCCTGATGTATATGGGTTTGTATTTACTGCATACTGAAGTCCAGAAAAAAAGAATTTTAATTTTCTTAATGCTCACTGATGGTACAACACCCCCTGACTTTTCTAATTTCAATGGCCAGGTTACAGGGATAGGACGTGGCAGGCACATGATGACAGACTGTGGTATTGAGCTCAAGGATATGGCACAGGTGAAAAAAAAATGGGCTCCAATGCAAGGTCAGGGCCATTTCAGAGCTAAGGACCGAGAGTAGGAAGTTCAGATCGAGATGACCCTATGGGAACATTCTGAATGGATTATCATTGCTATTAAACTCTATGCTTCTCTTTTTATGGAGAAAAGGCAGTTGACCTTATGTCTGATTGTTGGTTTTCCCTTTTCCTATTGTCAGCTGATTCCTCAATGATCTTTGTCTTTTGGTTAGGAGTCTTGTTCATGCTAAGCAAACACTCTACCGTTGAGCTACACATCAGCCCTGTGTTAATCCAAATTCTGTAGAAATCCATAGCACAGCAATAAAACAATCATAGTCATCAAATAATGTCAGGTGTTGGTACACTATATTATTTTCAACTCTCAGTCACCACAGCTCCAAGGGATAGATTCAAGTTATCTCCATGTTTTTAACCAAGAAGGAAAATGGGTCCAGAGAAAAGGTACGACCTTTTAGATGGTGACACAGCAGTTGTGTTGTAACACTGGGTTTCTGAGAGCACAGTTGGGAACTTGAATTCAGTCAGTACAACCTGTTATTGAAGACAGCCACTTTCTAGTGCATGGGACCATGCGTGTGTGGTCTCCCGTAAGACATCTCTACCCTCAAGCAGAACAGGATTGCCCCTTTCTTCAGCATCTCATCCTCTGCTAATCTAATGCTTTCCTTCTCCCTTGAGATGGGCAGTGATGAGACTTCTGTTGGTTTCATGTGTTGGGCACAGCACCGTTAGGCGATCAAGGCCATTTTCTTCTTAAGATATCTATAGGAAATGTGGAAATCTATCATAAAAATATTAAGAATTCCACAGAACAGCAAAGCTGTTCAAGTTCAAAGACACGTGAGCCAGGGCGTCCATTAGTCAGAGACGTTCTTGAATCTCCTTAACGTTTCTTGTGCACATTTGCGCCTGCCAGCCTGACTCTCCATCCCTCTCTCCTCACCTTGCACATCTCTTCTTTCTGCTTCAGGGACCTTCTCTCAGCCAGTGGACAAATGGGGGGGTGAGTACAGTCTGTACATCATATTCAGAATGTACTAGAGCCCCCTCCCAAATTCTGCTCAGCTTCATAAAGTCATATTGAGTCATTTCTTTTTCTACTCTTTTTTTCTCCCTTCTCCCTTCTCCAGAAAGGAGTGAATTAAACACCCTTTTCAGCCAATTATAGGAGAATGGACAGTGTCCATCCCAGTGTGATGACTCTGTCTACTTTTCACTTGAGCTGAAGTGTGCTTAGAGTAGGTTACCATTTACAGTTACGTGCTGCCGACTGCCGACTATTTATCCTTGTGTTGTGTTTCAGAGCCAAGCAGGAAGCAAATGCTTTCTGGATGCCTGCTAGGCTGTTAAACTATTTTAGAAACACAACACACAACTGCTTATTTTAAATAATGTCTGATTTGGTCAAAAGAGCAAAAGTAGACCATGATCAAAGTCAAGTAGGTAAAATTAGTTGCAAGTAGTATAAAAATTGAAACACACATGTGAATTTTTTTTTTGCAGTTGGCAGATGTGCAGTGTCTAATTAGGGTCTCCCAACAACCCACAGAGGAGGGCACAGAGGAGGGCACAGCATTCTACTAGCATTTGGGTTTTCTAAGATGAGGTGATGTGCAAGAATTCGCAGGCTTGTGCGGGTGAAGATTGGCCTTGAGCCCAGAGCCAATGGTTCAAAATGCATACTGCTTTCTATTGACCGTGGCACCATCACCTTTGAAAGAATCAGAGGCTCTTTTAGAAAAGCCTGAAAGAGCTAATGCCGCTGGAGCTGGGAGGGTACATCAGCTCAGGTTCACTGAAAGTGACAGAAAAATAACTCTAAAATATGTCAGGCGAAACCAAAAAGAGACTATCATGGAAAGACTTGTCTGTCATTGGATGCACTTGCCCCTGTACACCGTGGCTCTGAGAGAGCAATGGTCATGCTGGACACCTCTAAGAAACAGGCAGAGTGGTTTTCGTGGAAGTATATTTGAGCTTTTCAGTAACTAAACCCACCAGAGCAGGTGAGGTGGATGCACTCTGCTCCCTGTATGTGCTATGTTCTGGAAGTTGTCTCTATAGAGACCACATCACCCAGAGTAAAGCTCAGTACTGGGAGATGGCGTGTGAACTTGAACCTTTTAGGCATAGAAGGAGCTGTGTGATCTCAGTTTGGCTTACCACAGCCTCGTTACAGCCTGGCTGCAGTGACCAAATCAAAGAGCACAGGACAGGACTTAAACAACCTTACTCCTTACTCCTTAGCCTCCAGCAGTGGTTACTCTCCTCATTACAGTTTTGACCCCTACATATACATAGGAAGGTGCTGTTAGAGGAAGAAGAAATACATTCTGGTATAGTGTGCAACGGGGTTACTGAAGCTAAGTGTAAGAACCCAATGTATCTCAAAATATCTAGAAAAGAGGGTTTTCAGTTTTCCCACTGTCAGTAAGAAGTCAACATTGGAGTGAGGAATATGCTAATTGCCCTGAATTATAAATTCAAATGAAAATTGCTTTGTTCGTTGTAAGTCTGTGCAGTTATTATGTTAATTAAAAATCAGACTGAAAGTAAAATTAAGTCTAAAAGGATGATCTCTTATCTCTGGATTTGATGACTTACCTGCAGTGGGCAACTCTGTACTCTAGAAGAAGTTCTGCTCACTCACAAAGTCCAGGAACCTCACAGCAGAGCCTACAGATCCAGGGAGACCAAATGAATCCCAGCAGCCCAGGATCAATGTGTCCCTTTGTAGCTGATGAAGCCAATACTCTTGGCGTTAAGCTGGGTCCAGTTGAGTTTCTGCCACTTTTATATTAGCACCTACTAGAACGATAGCCTTTTCAGGCAGTTACACTTCCAGGTAGAGCTGGATCCCAGGTGCCACTTGTATGAGTAACCGGAAGGCACTGAGGTTTTCTCAGTGGTAAATTATGTTAGAGTTACAATTGGAGACTGATGGAGCTGAAATCAAAAGGAAATGGAATACTTGAAAATGCTATTTTGTCCTTGGTTATGTTAAAGATGTTTGGAACTGTAGCTACTGTATGTAGGTGGTACTTTTGTGTTCGCCACAATGCAGATATCTGTTGATCTGATAGAGGGCAGCACGAGAGTGGATGCTGTAGCGAAGAAAGGGAGGCCATGCTCTTTGGGAGAGGGTGTAAAACTGATTTCTCTAGCTGTCTCATCATTTTATTGAGCTCCACAGAAGACTTCTCCATGCTGTGAAGACGAGCTGTGTTAAGTGCTGGACACTCACGCAGACCTGGGTATCAGCTCATCTCCTTTGATCTTGCCAAGGCTCTGAGATCCACTTCCTACTGAGGTCCCCAATCTGAAACCAGATGCTTCATAGGGATAAGGATATTTGATGTCATCTTTCCTGCTTCAGCTTCTAAACCACGTGAAACTGTCTGTTGGATACCATTATTAACAATGCTTACTAAGAAGTGAAGCATACTGATGGCTGAAACCTTGAGTATTTAATCTTTCCAGTCTCTTTAGGAATTCTCTCTCTAGTTTCCCCCTCTCCCATCTTTGTCTCATGCCTTCCTCTCCCTCTTTCTTGCACTTTCCCATTCTTGAACTGTATGGTTCTGAGTCAGAAGCGTGTATCAGGAGCTGGCTTTCCTTGGTATGTGTTAATAGCCACTCCAAATAAGAGGCCAATCCATCTGACAGTAGCTTCAAACAAAATGAGTTTCTGGTTCCTTAAAGAAGGGGCCAAGGATCACTGGGCTGTGTAGCACTGTCTTAGTGGCTCTATCATAGCTTATTCCTCTTGAGGGAGTTGACAAGGCCGGGCACTCAGAGTGCAGCCCTGGGGTCACCACAGGTTCACCAGCAGAGGTGAAGCAGAGCTCTCTCACGCCAATGGCTGGCCTTTGATAACTTGTGCCATGCCAGGTCTGTTCTTTCTCAAGGCTCAGCCATACATTTTGGAATCCCCACAATGAATGAGAGCCCAAGCCTAGAGAGCCATTTACCTTTCTGTCACTGAAAATTCAGGGTGAAGAGAAGGACAGAAAAGGGCCAGGGCTTCAGTGCAGGGCAGACAAGGTTGATTCTGCTTTGCTCTTGCAGTGACAGAAACTGAGGATTGGTCAAGAAGCCACTTCAGTTAGGTGGGTGGGGGTGGTCTGTTTTCTCTTTTCCCTTTTAAAGCCCTTTGGTATCTTGGTCTTTCCAAGATTGTGTTGGGCCATAGTGGGCAAGGACCCAGTAGTCTATCACTTAAGGACTCTGTTTTGCAGAGGTAGACCCATTTCTGGTTTAGACAAAGTGTGTCTGGACTGCCATTCGTGGTAAGTGTACAGAAATGAGTAAGCTCAAACATTCCTTTGAATAGCAGAGTGGCAAAGAGCTACTCCACAAAAGCATTGCCTGTCTGGTGTAGAGACACGAGGCAGCTGCTTGTGACTTGAAGAACCCTGAAGCCAATATTGCTGCTACCCAGCAGCCTTTCTGTAGAAGTTCCATCTTCAGTCTGTAAACCCGATGAGATGTTTCAGCTTTAGAAAACTTTCACAGGCATGATGACAAGCTGGTGCCCTGAGAATGACTGTGTGTGGAGACCAGCCTCCGGGTTCACTCCCTGGAAGCAGGTGCTGAAGTGGAGTTGGGGCTGCACACTGATCTGTGGCCCTCCAGCTGGAGGCTTCAAAGCAGCTCTTTCCACAGCCCAGCAGCCTGCTATAAAACTTCCCCAGGAGCTAGCCACACAGGAGAGAGCAGACGTGAGCCCGCCCTTATCACAGACCTTACCCCAGATTCCTCACAAGGGACAAGGATCCTTTTCAGGGTGGTATTCATGCCAAGGTATTGAACTAAGTCAAAAGTTGCCTTTCTTAAGAAATCTTCAAAGCTACTTTGCACAAGTCTAAGCACATGGGAGATTTAGCCTAAGTCTGGTTCCCACCAAAGCTACAAGAAACTCTGTAAGCAATGAACTGTTTTTCAGGTTAAGGACATGGGCCCTCAGAGTCCTAATTGGTCCATGAGATTGATAACTCTCTCAACAGATCTGATGAAACTTCATTACACGTGCACAGACACACACAGACACACACAGAGACATGCACACAGATACACACATAGAGACACACACATTCACACATACACAAACACACACATGCATGTGTGTAAGGACACAAGCACTATCAGAATACACAGAAAACACTCTTATTTGAAAAAGAAGAAAACTGCAGACCGTTTAGCTCACTGGCTGTCATGGGAATGACGAAGTATGGTTCCTACCAGGAGTTCTGTCTCCTCCTTGCTCCTCACAATGATGTTGCGGATGCTTGGGAACACACAAGGGAAATAATTTTGAAATGAATCATAGGCAAGAGTCTCAGAAATCCACTCTCATTTTTGATTCCTGTAATTGTTCAGTAGGTGGGATGCTGAGTCCTACACAGGATATGGCTGGTTTCTAAGCTGCTGTAAGCCATGTTCTTTTCCCACTAGATGGTCCCCTGTACCTTAATGTGGCTCCCCATTCTGTTGTCAACTATTGAATAAAATGAACCATTATTTTGAATGGGCCATTTCCACAGGGGTTCCCTGGAGACTATTTTGCACAACCCTCAAGTTTAGTCATTAATTATTTCATATTAACAACTCATGGTGTTTTGCAGTTGGATTTATTTTGTCAACTCATTTTTACCTAACTGCCTCAAAATTCGTAGAAATAAGCAGAGGGAAACACACTGGTTTATAAAATCAAATGTAGAAGATGCTTTGTCCTAAATTTAGCTGTACCCTGTAATTGGTGGGGTTACACAAGAGCTTCAGGCTAATCCCAGCCTACCAAAAATACCGTATCTCAGTCGCAGTAATTCAGTCAGCAGCGAAAGCATCTCACTTCACATCTAGAGTAGATTTCGAGATACAGGATAGTTTCCAGGGAGGAGAGGTCCCACATCCCGTGCTCACTTACTCCTGTTAATATTTCTCATCACTGTGGTGTCTCTGAGCTGCTGAACTAATACTCATGCACTGACGATAACTAAAGGCCACAGCTTTCCCGATTTCCTTGTTTGTAGCAAATGCTCTCTCTGCATAGAACTGGGCCCGGTTACATCCATTAGTGGTCACGTTCTCCACGCAGAGTGGCGGTTCCCAGACTCAGATGCAGAAAGGACGTTTTCTCTTTGTTTTTTGGGGATGGCTATTGCAGAGAGTCTTGTTTGTAGAAGTTGAATCCTTGAGAGACAGAGATGGAAAGAGGTGAACAATTAACTTTCCATCATCAGCTCGATGAGATGGATTTGCTCATACCCTCTAGGGAAAACCTTGACAGTCTCCATCAGGAAACAGTTATGAAGTCGAGAGTACATGAGGTGAAGAATCTCCAGTGTCCAGGAGCGTGTCACCTCCCACCTCCCACTCTCTCTGCCGCTCGGTTATGGCCACAAAGGCAGTGACCTTTAGTGACCTTTAGCCACTTACACATTGATGTATCTCTTAGGCAGGGCCTTCTGTGTCATTTTTCTGCATTATAAGATAAAAGGGAACAGTTTGTGGCTATTCTCTATTTAAACAGAGTGGTCTTAGATGTAAGATAAACAAGTGTTCGTAGTGAACCGAAGCATTTGTTTAAGTGCCTAGAGCAATTCTGAACCATCCAAATTAGTATTTCTTTTCCCTCTTAAGTAGACACTGTCAGAGAGATGGTAGTCACAGAAAGGCTTATTCAATTTGTCTTTCTATTTGAATAATCAATTTGAAATGATTTCAAAAACTGTTTTATATTTAAAGTTATTTTTCAATTAATAAAATGCACTAATGTAAAATATAATGTCTAATATTCAGGACATGTAATTTTCTAACATGGAGGTACAATTAAACACTGACAACTAGGCAATTTCTTATTTTTATTTATAAATACTGCTTATGATCTTAAGACTAAAAGTCTTAAATGAACTGGACTGTCTTTTTTTTTTTCTATAAATGGTTCAGATTTATAAGCAGTCTTGCATAAACAAATAAAATAATGTACAAATATCTAAACAGTTCCTCAATTTTATTCAGGAACTTATTCTCTGTGCACCTCTACCTTATCTTCAGGCCACAGGGCAGGACGCCCTCTGGGGTTTATTGAGCCCTGCTGTGTATGAAGGATAAATTCCCGACCCCCGCTGATATAAAACCATGCAGTATTTGCACATAACTTCAGCATATCTTGTATATTTACTCTTCCATGGAGGGAGGCTTGCAGTGCTCACCCAGGAAGCTCAGAAAGATGTGCGATCCCCAGGATCTTTCCTCAAGGTTACATAAGCAGCACGAGTTGCTGGAGAGAAGGCTCTTTCTCCAGGCAGCTGACTGAAAGTTGGGGAGAGAGTCTGAGAAATGTAGCTTTCATGAGTGATCACTCATGCTGGCTTGGGCTTTTTGATAGTACTTTGAGATATCCAGACTCCTATATGTAAACCCAGGAAACCCGCCGGCTTGCTATGCTAGGTTTGGATAACATCATTTCTTTGGGTGAAAGAGTTTCTTCAGCTTGTGAGCTGTGCTTTGTCTAGAGGGACCAGATATTTGTCTCCCAAGAAGGTCACAGCACATTACTCATGCAGTGCTGTTGTGTAAGTAGTCATTGTATTATCTCAGGAACAATGACAAGAAGGAGATCTGCACATATTTGTTCAGATATAGCTCTCTTATTTTAAGATATTTTTGATATGCAGTTAGATCTAGAAATGTCAAGTCTACAGATTTCAGAGGACCAACAGGATGGGGTGTTTGGGTCATCCTCATTCATTTATTCGTGGATGATTCTGTGGTGGTTGGTCTTTGTAGGAATGTTCTACTTGGTTTTGGTGATGTGATTGACTGCTTTTTGAGTGAGCCATATAACATTCAGATTTATAAGTGTGTAGGTGAGATAAAATGACTTTATGTTTAACTTAGCTAATCAATTTAATGGATGTAATTGTTTACAATTCAGAATATTCCTGTCATGTAAGTGGAAACATATATTAAAGAGAGGCAGAAACTTGAGGGTATAGTTACATCTTTTCCAATGAACTCCTTCTCATTTCCTAAGGCTTTTGCAGATTTCATATCTGATTATTAAATCTACTGCTGTACTTGTATATTTGAAAGAAAAAAAAAGTCACTCTGGAATGTAGTCCAACACTCAGGAGGCTGAGGCTGAGTCAGGAGGACTCCAATTGCAGCCCAGCTGGAGATCTCCAGACAAAATCCTTATAAATAGATAGATGCATGTCCTTGTGAAGTGTTGAGTGCTAGACGGAAATGAGTGTGTCTCGAACTGCTGAGCCTGGAGAAGCCATGTTCAGTTAAGTTGTGTATAAGCTCTTGCTTTGTGCTTATTTATTTATTTTTCTATGAGACAAATCCAGACAAACCTATTATAAAATTGTTGACAACAACAGACAACACACACACATGGTGCTTGGATATGTTTATAATGGCTTAAAAGCTTTTAAACAATACAACTAATTTTTTTCTTGAAATTGAAAATAAATTTTAATCATGACCTAGCGCATCATTCTTACACATTTTTGTAAGTTTTGAGGATTAATGTAGTCTAACTTTAAACATGGTTTAAATCTAGAAAATGTCTGTCCCAAGCTCCACGGGGTCATCTCCCTCCTCTGTTCTATGCACACGTATGTGTAAATGTGTATATACATACACGGGTGTACACACTAATAAACACCTGCATACACATTTTACCAAGATCCGAATGCATGTCAAGTAAGAGTCAAATGACATTGTGTCATAGGATGTCTGACTTTCACTCTGTCCGTGGTGTAGCCTTCTCCCTAAGTTGAGGTCTCAGAGCTTATACTCTTGAGTGGGTAGCCCTGGATGTTCTTAAAACAGAAAAGCTCCTCAGATATCACTATGGTAGCCCCCATCTTCCTAAATCAGTAGGAGTCCTGATACGGAGACGGACGCAGCCAGCCTTCCCTGGCCCAGGCCCTGGCAGTGGAACTGCTCCAGCTCATCCCACACAGGCGCTGCCTCTTCCCAGCCTGCCTCAGCTCCATTTCTTCTTCCACCTCAGTAGCTCCTTGCCAGTCCTTTGGCTTTTCCCTTTGGAATTCAAAGCTCAAACTGTCAAATCTAATCCTGACATCTGCCTTCTGTGTCTATGAAAGGAAGGAAATGACACCGGATGCTGACGTTCTGATTTCCCTGTATGATCCCATGTCTTACAAAATCTGCAGATTTGTGTACAGCAGAAAATGTAAACCACAGTGTTTACAATGTGTCATGTCAAGTCCATTGAGCCTGTGTGCAATACTCTGTCATACCTTTAGAAAAGGCGATCATATGTAATGAACACATTGCATTTCCTTGTTCATTAGAAGTCTTTTAGGCACACTTGACACAGAAAGGTAGAACGTATCTGGGTTGAACGACATGAGTGACAGGGGATAGGAAGACAATAAAACTGGCCATAGCCAAGTGTCTGAAAAGAAGAATGAGAAGATGCTTCTGGGTCATTGTTCTGGAAATTGCTTTTAGCATGGTTCTTTGTCCTTCATGTGAATCAAGCAAACGTGTCTTCACAGGACTCGCACATCGAGAGAATGAATTTGCACTTGTCTGGAGGTTACGAGAGCCACAGTCTCCTGAAGGGAAGTTCCGTTCCATGAGGCCATCTTTTCTGATCTTCTTCTAATAGCCTACGTGAGCTAAAAGTCACATGTCACAAAGAATGCTTTTTATGCCTATCTAATTTAACATCTTACATTAAAGACAGGGCAGAGAAAACCAGATGTTTCCGACACTTGGTTCTTTTGCAACGATCCTCACACACTGCAGAACTCACTCAAGAGGAAGATTAGAGGGCATCCTGGGCTTGTTTGCAGAACTGTAATCTAACCGTATAGTCTGCAATGGCCCACATGTAGACGTCTACTGACGTTTAATCTTCATCCTGTACAAGCACCATGAAGGCTTCAGGCTGCAGCCCAGACTGTGGACATCCTCCATGCAGGCTTCAGGCTGCAGCCCAGACTGTGGTCATCCTCCATGCAGGCTTCAGGCTGCAGCCCAGACTACAGACATCCCCCATGCAGACTTCAGGCTGCAGCCCAGACTACAGACATCCCCCATGCAGGTTTCAGGAATGCATATGCTTGCTCTTCAGATAAAATATAAAGCTTAGTGCTTCCAAGTGATCATCTCTCATAGGCCTGTGAGGAAACAGTAGTTCCAGGCTTTATATTTCATCCTTTGGGTGAATAATTTACTCAAACTCTGAAGTATTTAATGTCACCTTTAGTTCTATGCTGTAATCCCCCATGCTTGGTTTACTGAGTCAAAGGACTCTCAAATTGGCCTTTTCCCTAGTGGGTATACTCTGCTCTCTAGTTCTTGGCACTGTACACCCACAAAGGCAAAGTCTAAAACCTCTTAGGAGTATTACATCTTAGTGCCCTGTGGAATAAGATGGAAGCCAGTGCAAGCATGTCTGTGTCTCCCTTCACGTCAGCAATTTACAGAGAACCATGCACAAGCACATGCAAACGCACACTCTCACACACACAGCACCATGCACAAGCACATGCAAACGCACACTCCCACAGAACAAAGGCTGCCTCTAGGAGGCATGGCCATGATCCCACAGCAGGCCTGGTGACTTCTTTCTAGAATCTGGCATTCTAGCAAACGTTGTAGTTGGGATGGCCTTACGGTCTCAAAACTAATCGGTTCTGTGAAGAAGCCAGAACCTAGCTATGGAGAGCATGAAAAGAATGTGCTTACTCTGTCCTAAAGACTTCAAAGCCCACCCATGTGCAATACACAAAGTTTTGGTCTGGAATATTCCTGAGGGGCAAATTGAAATGAAATAAAAATAGCTTTTCTTTTTGTTACTATTATTGTTATTGTTTTATTATGCCTTGACTATGACATGCTCCCCACTAGCTTATGAAATGCTCCCCACTAGCTTAGGTTGCTTGAACACTTGGTCCCCTACTGGTGGCATTGTTTTGGAAGGCTCTAGAACTTCTAAGAGGTGAGACCTAACTGGAAGAATGGGTCATTGGTGTTCATGTCTTGTTCCCTCTTCCTGCCCTCTGCTTCCTGCTCCACTGAGGTGAGCAAGCAGCTGCCACATGCTCTTCCCACACAGAGCTGTGGTGCCCTTTGCTTCCCCGACATGATGCTCTTCCCACAGAGCTACTTGCCCCTTGCTTCCCCATCAGGACAAAGCGTATGTCCTCAAGCTGTGAGCCAGATAATCCCCTCCTTCCGCAAATTATTGGTCCCAGAAGCATGAAAAGTAGACACCTATCACTTTTCTAAATAGCCAGTTAGACTTTATTCTATGTATTTACTCACCTAAACATAGCATAATCCTGATGTGTTGTTGCTGCTCTTGTTTTGCTGAGCTGAGAACAGATGCAGTAATGGCTGCCGGGAACGATTAACTTGTTACTGTGTGAATGACAATGAGCTTTCGTGGCAATTTGTTGTTTCATGGAAAGTTCATTTTTATTTTAAAAGTGGGTTTTAAATCTTACCCAAGCGTTAAACCTGGAGTTTAGGTGAAAGGACCATGCGGAGGTAAAAATGTTGTGAACACAAGACATCCATTAGACCTGACGTAAAGAAGACAGGTTCTAAAAATAGAAGAGGCAATGGCAGATCTTGATTAGATGGTGAGGCAGGGAAAGAGTTCAGGACCATTCCTTCATCCCTGAGGTTGAGAGAATTGGCAGCTCTGAAAGGTGGCATAAAGTGGTGAGCAGTGGTGGGTGAGTGGGTGAGTGGGTGGGGTCAGTGGGATCGGTGGTGAGCAGGGGTGGGTGAGTGGGTGGGGTCAGTGGGATCGGTGGTGAGCAGGGGTGGGTGAGTGGGTGGGGTGGGTGGGGTGCAGAGCAAGGAGTGCTCCAGTATTCACCACCACCCACAGTAGGAGCGATGTCTCTGTGCGGCACCTCGGTGGCATCTGTAATGTCCTGCCTCTACATTCGAGTTTCCTCAGTTGTCCTGCATCGTCTTACTCCCTCGGCAGATTTTGACTCCCTTGAAGACAAGGCGAGAAAAAAAATGGAGTCGTGGTGAGATCCTGATAAAGGACCAGAAGAAATGTGATGGCAAGGACCACATGGCCAAGCGCTGGAGGGTCCTTCTGCCGTGCGTCCCTAAATGAACGAGAAGTGAGCAAGTGATCGACGTTTATGAATCCGGGTTATGGCGACTGGGCTACGACTTGTATTCACAGATGAATTATATGACCCTCGTGGAGGGATGCTTGAGAGCACTGCTGTCGCCTCCCTTGAGAAAGGAGATATCTACTACTATATATATATATATATATATATATATATATATATATATATATATATATATATATATATATATATATATATATATATATATATATATATATATATATAT
>CM052708.1:59460482-59475502 GCA_028551405.1 Uromys caudimaculatus | reverse complement strand
TTTGTGATATCTTGCTCCAGGTTTTGTATGACCAGTCTCTGTGTGACACTATTCCTCATTCTAGACAGGGAAACAACAGGCCAAAGTCACCACACTACTAAAGTTCAACTCGATGGTGAACCGATGAGTTTATTGGGGTGACCTATGGGAGCATAGGTGAAGGGTTCCTTACAGGGACATGAGTGACTCTAAGGCAGCCTCATCACTGGCAGCCCACCGCAGGATGAGTGACAGCTCAAGATAGCTGGAGCTCAGAGTGGAACATGGAGGCATCAAGGAGAGAACCCTTCTCCTTTGCCCTCTTAACATTAATGCTTATATAATTTAGGAGGGAGGGACCTTGTGGCAGTACCAGCTCCCTTTAGAACCCCCAGACTTTAACTCTCCCTTTGTCTCAACTCAGAAGAAACTGCCACACAGTAATCTCCAGGGCTAAGCGTGTTCTGAGAAGAACTGTAGCCAAACTGATCCAACATATGGACCCAAAATCCAATATATTTTACATTAAAGGGGAAGGGACACACCCCAAACCAGTTCAGACTGGATCAGCAGCCCTTTTATTCTTTATACCTGGATACGTTGGAATACCCTTGAATGGAAACTATCTAAATTTGGTTGTTACCAGAATAGTGTGGATTAGAGCATAAACTGAGAGACTTAACACTATTTTCCAGACAGGAATATGCAGGGGGAGTCCAGGGGCTTCCAGGGTTGCAAAGAAGGTCATTTGGAGATACAAGTGTGGGCATGCCCTTGCAGGGGAAGGAATGAGACTGCCAAGTACATTATCACAAGAGGAGCTGTGTGCGTAACCCAAAGCAAACAGGTCTTCTATGGTAAGGGGCTTAGAGGGCATCTCTCAAGGGACTGTAAGGAGGCTACATATGCATATAGGAAGAGATTCTTTCCATTTCCTGGTCAAAGGTCAACAGGTTTTTTTTGGGGGGGGGGGTTCTTTTTATTTGCTTTTGCATTTTGTCTCCAGAGTAATGTTTTGTTAAGCATACAAGTAAATAAGTGTTATTCTGACATTTTCATGCACGAATAGCGTACTTCCTGTTTGTCTTCCGTGCACCTTTTCCATCTCTCATGCCTGCCACTTCTGTTGCTCTAATTCCGGCTCTTGTTGGAATCTTAACTCTGTGAAATGCAGGTGACTTACTGGAGCTGGAAGTACCAGCCATCTACTCAGCTCTATGCACTCTGTAGAAGGCGTCTTCTATCCACCCCCCAACTTACTCTATAGTTTATGTACCTTGGAACATTAGTAGGACCACAGCTTTGGAGAAAAACAGGGCAGAAAAGACCTCTAGTGTGAGGTGTAATAGCGAATTCCTAAGGAAGGCACCAAGAGGTGAGGAGACACAACAGCCCCATTTCTGTCCTATCTTAGGGCTCTCAAACATTTCTAGGGGACACAAGGCAGAGAGCTCAAAAAAGCATCAAAGGCCAGGGTTTTCACGAGACTCCCAGCTCCTGTATCCCCATTTTTCAATGGCCTGGCGACTGATTGTGAGTCCCACTGTGCAGCATGTGGGTTCTAATGGTGTTTTATTGTCACAGCTCAGTGGACAAGGACTGTGTTCTGGTCTCTTATTCCCTGGTCTTCCGGAAGTGCACAGCTAAAGTGTTTGCTCCCTATCCGCCATTTCTCAGGTCTTGAATCTTCTTGTTAGAGAAGCTAAAGACATTGTCACAAAGCTTTTAAACTCGGTCCCAAGATTCTCTCTGAAGGGTAGAAACAGACTTTTTTTTTGTGGGGGGTGTTGGTGTGGGGGTGGGGTGACAGTGACCTTCACGTGTCCGGGTGTACCAGTGTACAAGGCTCTCTAAACCTCTCCCGTGAATTTCTAACCAAGCCCTGCCTGCTTGGCTTGTTGATTGCTTCATTCAATTCTTGGGTCTGTTGGTAACAAATAAATAAAACTTACTGTCACAGACCAACAGTTATTGCCAGGTTCAACCAGAGCAAAGAGACGATTCTGTGTTTTATTTTTGTTTTTCAATGTTGCTCTTTTACCAGAGCCAGTAGGCCTGACTTCAAATACCTATTTTGTTCTTGTTCTTGTTTCTCTTAGGTTAAAGCAGTATATGACTCTTGAAAAAAAAAAAAAAAGCAAACCCACTCACACATAGAAGATAGATCCAGCCGACTTAATATAAGTTTAAGTGAGGTGAAAAGAAGAGATTAGATGCATTGAAAAGTGCTTGACAAG
Organism: Uromys caudimaculatus; assembly: GCA_028551405.1. Classification (NCBI taxonomy): domain Eukaryota; kingdom Metazoa; phylum Chordata; class Mammalia; order Rodentia; family Muridae; genus Uromys; species Uromys caudimaculatus. The sequence goes on along the minus strand of CM052708.1, from coordinate 59,473,286 downwards.
AAATCAAAAGTTTTTTTTTTTTTTTTTCCTTAAAGAGAAACTGGAATTGATGCTGCAAATCCCCTCTGCTTCTGAAACATGACCCTCTTCGTTAATCACATGCATGTCTGTGTTTTGTTGGCGGAACCCCCTCATTCTCTAAGTCAGCTATTTGGTGTCTCTTGTAAGAGTCAGTAATTACAAAGCATAGAAAATGCCCTATTTGGAGGGGCTTTTTGTGGGGAGAGACTAGGAAGTCCAGGTGTGGCAAGCAGGCTTGACTTAAAGAGACCAGTGTCTTTGTAACAGAATCAGAAGGAGCCCTCTGGAGAGGAAGGGCCGCTCACGCCAGTGCTGGAAATCCCCTAATTAGTAATTCAAACTGAGCAGCTCAGTTCACTGCAGTGTATTAGTGAAACAAAAGGGCCATTAAGTTTAAAGCTTAAAAACTCCTCCGTGCACTCCCAGGGAAGAGTGCACTACACCCCTTTCTTGGGTGTTTTCATAAGAACAAGTTATGACTAATCTTGCCCAGGAAATCCACCTCTGTCAGAAACCCAGATTCTTCTTGCTGAGCAGTGTATCAGATTGCTGACAACTACCATTGCTCAAGATAGAAAATATTTTCATTATAAAACCTGCAAGAGACATTCAGATGTATCAACTTGTTCATATACTATGGGAGAAAGTTATTTTTATCAGTAGCCATGATTGTGCCTTGGTATAGCTGCAAATATTCACTGTGCTCAGACTCCCCCTACAAGCAGCAGCTGATCTGAACAGTTTTAAGCATAAGTTTCCCACTTATATATTTTTTAAAATTGTGTGTGTGTGTGTGTGTGTGTGTGTGTGTCTGTGTGTGTGTAGCTTTGGCTGTCCTGGAACTGACTCTATAAACCAGGCTGGCCTTAAACTCAGAGATCTGCCTGCCTCTGTCTCCCAAGTCCTGGGATTAAAGGCATGTATCACCACTGCCTGGGTAAATATAATTTTAAACAAAGGTGTCCATGTTGTTCTCTAAAGAGAATGCTGAAAAATTACAGTAATCTGTAAAATTATGAACCCTAAATTATGAGCAAGTCCATTGGAAAGAAACTGGGAAATCTTAACAAAAATTCTGATTAAAAGTGAATTTCTAGTTCCTTGCCAGTGAATAATTTCAAGGAAAATATTTTTGAAATAGTTCAGGTAGATAGGTTTATTTATTTTTGTCCAGATCTCATGACCACCTACGACAAACGTGTCCAGGATCAGTCCATTGATTTATTTAACCCTTTTGTCATTTGTAATCATTCATTCACAGGGGCCTTATTGATTCCTGGGAGAGGAAAGACAACAATGAAGGCAGTAGCAAGCAGACAGACAACCTACAGGGCACAAGAAAATGCCTTCAAGGTTCTCTCTCTCTCTCTCTCTCTCTCTCTCTCTCTCTCTCTCTCATCAAAGAAGGTACCATCTATAGAAAGAGACAGAAGGGATTTAACCCAGTTAAGCATACCTAGGAAGTAGGTCTCAGAATACACAGTAAATGGTTGTTTAGTGCTTGAGGTTGACACATTTTTTGGTTTCTGTGTATAGGGCTGGCTTGGTGTACATCCAAAGATATTTATGTGAACAGAATTTTGTAGTGAGTACAGCCAGAGCCATGCAGGCAGCATTCAACTTTCTGCCAAAGGCCCTGTGTACACGCTGCACACAAGGCTCAGTGTACATGCTGCTCACAAGCCCAGTGTACACACTGCACACAAGCCCAGTGTACACACTGCACACAAGCCCAGTGTATGTGATGCACACTGCTGATGCCATCCATCCTTACCGTCAACTCACAGAGCAATGCTCATCCATTTCTTCTGTAAAACATGCCAATTTAGCGCACATTTTTGCTTATCAATAGGATAGTCAATAATTGGACATGACATGCTCATAAAGAAGTGTAAGTAATGATGATTTAAAGAAAAACTCATTAATGAATATGTATTTTGAGGAATTCAATTTAGCCATTTTCCCTTTAACTTCGTTTCTGATTTGCGGTATTTGTTGAAACCATGTCAGCAGCTCATCTATAATTGTACAGTTTACAGCCTGCCTTTGTGGTTTCTCTCAGCGTTTCCCTTTCTTCTCTGCAGTACCACTCCCATCTCACTCCAGTGATGTTCACAGTAAAATCCCACTCAGACATCTACAGATTTATGTCCAACTTTCTGGCATTGATGACTCTCTTGATACATCTGGGACTTAGCCTATCATCCTTCCTTTTGGTTCAGATTTCCCCTTGACATTTATCCATTTTGAATTTTTCTTAAGTTGATAACCTAAATTATCAAATAATTTTAGTGTGTTATAGACAGAAGGGGTCAGAAAGAGGCATATGTCAAGAAGGGATTTGACTACCCTCAGAGTTGCCTGCCCCTTAACAAATCTTGATAACAAAATCAGGCTAGAGGTCTTGTCTTCTCTTAAGTTCAGTCAGCTCTGTCCTGCAGTGATCACATTGGGGCACACTTATTTTTGGTAGCTATTGCTCTGATTTATGTCTGAACCAGTGGTATTCTCTTCAAGCCCCTCAAGGCCACTTCACACTTGGCTGAACTCCTCAAGGGCTAAGTCTGAGCATTTCTTTAGAAATCACAGATCCTGGAGTTGGAGAGATGGCTCAGTGGTTACAAGCACTTGCTGCTCTTGCAAAGGACCTGAGTTCCATTCTCAGCACCCACAGGAGGCTCACAATATCTGTACAATCAGTTGCAGGGGTCTGATGCCCTCTATTGGCCTCCTCAGGAGCTGCATGAATGTGGAACACTTAACATGCAAGACAAACACTGATACACATACATAAAACAAACAAACCAAACCAAACCAAACCAAACCAAACCAAACCAAACCAAACCAAACCAAACCAAACCAAACCCCAAACTTAACAACAAAAAAGAAATCACATATCTTGCCTGAGAGAAAATGACAATCTGCTCATCTGCTCTCATATAAACCAGCATTTGTTTGCAACAGAGACCTTGGCTAAGACTTTCACTCATTTTTATGTCTCATCTTAGATATGATCTGAGTGGGGGTGGAAATTCTCAAAGCAGCTGTTGCTACTGAGCTTGCCTCCTGAAGGAAAAGGATTGATTGCCCTGGTAATTGTATCCTCCATGGTATAACTACAGATGTTATTCTCATCTGTAGCCAACTAATCACTCTAGATTTTCCTGAGCTGACTGTCTCCATGGGTATCATCTGCAATGAGAGACATCATGGCCATGGCTTGGTCAGCCTCTGTGGAGACTTCTGCTCTCAGCTGTGGTTGCCAGCAAACCTAACAGTACATGGAGAAGTCCCTTGTGATTCAGGCAAAGCCTTTAAGGAGAATGACTTTTTTAACAGCACGGGTCAAAGGCAATTGACTTTACTTTGGAGATATTTATGTCTTTATAAAATGGAAAACCTACTGATATTATCCCCACGTAACCAATCAGAAGCACTGAGACTTATACTTATTAAACCTAAAGAAGCCTCATATCAAACGTCACTCACAGCAAGATGACCTAGGCTCTGGAAAGAGCTAATGAACCTCACACTTTAGCTCGATTTAATTAGAGATATGATATCTCAGAGTAAATCTCCGGTTCTGGTGCCCAACTCATTAAAATGTATATGTGGCATCGCATTTACGAAATGAGAAAGAGGGAATCTGATAATAAAAATGAATTAGCACATGTCATCTTATACATACACAAGAAGGTTTCTGATGCAAAGCATTAATCAGGAGAGACAGGGGAGGGGCAGCTGATGAAAATGCATGTGAGGGGTGAGTGTCTCAGGGTAAGCCTGGAGACCTTGAGGGCTGGGAGGAAAATAAGGTGGACATGGAAGTGGGGTGGCTGCCGCAGGGGCGTTATTCAGACAGAGAGACAAGGAACCAGACTGAAGCGGGGCAGGCAGTGAGAAGTCTTGGTGGATAGAGGCTCTCACAAGTGCCCTGAGGTTCAGCCCATGGAAAACAGGAAGGAGAGAGCAGACTCCACCAAATTGTCCCCTCACCTCCACATGTGCTGGAGCATGCATGCCCTCCCCCCCCAAACATGCGCACATGCATGATAAGCTAATTAAGTAATATTCTAAATGTGAGATTTTGGAGTTAGTTTTCTTAATCCTTTGGGATTTCTTTCCAGTTATAACTTGTGACTTTCCAAAACTGAAAAGGAAACAAGAGGAGAAAAGAGGAGGGGAATGGATAAATAGACAAGGGAGGGGGGAGAAGAGAGGCAGGGAGGGAGGGGGGAAGAGACAAGGGAGGGGGAGAAGAGAGGAGGGGAATGAGTAAATAGACAAGGGAGGAGGGAGAAGAGAGGCAGGCAGGGAGGGGGGAAAGAGACAAGGGAGAGGGGAGAAAGAGTGGTTGGTTTATTTATTTTTTGTCGTATACATTATTTTTTAAAACTTTGGGTAATATGTGTCATTCCAGACATACCAAGGGCCGTGCATTAGTGACAGACAAGTGTTTCCTCACACCTCACTTTTTATGGAATGTAAGCTGCTCCTAGCAGGAGGTACTTGTGAGATGCGCTGAAATTTTAGGCTGTCCATGTAGCTTTTGAGGTCTGAGTTTTCTTCCTGCCATGAAAACTGGACTGCCGCTTAGCTGGGTGACATTTAGGACACAGAACAGTGGAAAGACAACCCTTGTCTTTTCAGAGTAGAACATGCAGTGTAAAAGACTTGTGGCACAGCGGCATGTGCTGCAGATGACAAGCACGGCCTTCCAGAGTCAAGTCTAACTCTGCATCTGGGGATGGTAGAGAAAAAAGAGATAGTCCAGACAGACTCCATATGACCACCTGCCACATGGCCCCTGCTCTTTGTCCTGACCATGAAATTCCTGGGTCCCCTGCTACCCGGTCATGGCCATCACCCCTTTCTAACTCCTAAGCCCAAATGGCTGAGTTTGGGTCTCCACCGAGCCACTGTCTTTGCCTGCTCACAGCCTACTGTAGACGTCTGCAGGTGACTTAGTTTGACCATATGCCAAATTGATTCTTTGGATTATCGCTTTAAATCCTGAACTTGTCTCCCACTCTGTCTTTCCAGGTATGTGCCATTCCTCCTGATGCCCGAGCTCCCAGTCCTTCCAAAGCACTCACAACTGCACGGTCTGTTAATACCCTAAATGGCTGCTTCTCCCTGCATCCGTCAGTATGATCATAATCCAGACCCTGCCATTTAGGTAAAACACCTTAATAGAGTCTTAAAAGTCCCTTGTTTCTATTATGTCTCTAAAACTCTATTTTCTATATGCCAACCAGAATGATATTTTAAGATGCAAAGTGAGTTATCATCTTTCCACATAAATCCTTCCAGGGGCTTCCTTTGCATTCTACTTGAATGACGGTCCATGGACCATGGAAGCCTTGTTCTGCTACACTTGAGGTTCTTGAAACTTGAATAATCTAGACTCTCGTTCATCACGTCTAACCACTCCCAGCCCCAGTCACCTCATTGGTAAACTTATACACAATCCTGATGGTGATATCTGAGCTCTTGAGCTCTGAGTTCTTTTGATTACTTCATTGGTGTCTTAGTTAGACTTTCACTTCTGTAAAGAGACACCATGACTGAGGTAACTCTTATAAAGGCAAACATTTAATTGGGGCTGGCCTACAGTTTCAGAGGTTCAGTCCATTATCGTCATGGTGAGAAGAATAGCATGGTTCAGGCAGACTTGGTGCTGGAGGAGCCAAGAGCTCTACATCTTGATTGGAAGGCAGCCAGGAGGAGACTGAATGTATTTTACACTGGGCATAACTTGACCTCAGAGCCCTGCCTCCACAGTGACACGCTTCCTCTAGCAAGGACACACCTCCTCCAATAAGGCCACGCCTCCTAGTAGTGCTGCTTCCTATAAGCCAAGCATTCAAACACATGAATCTATGCAGGACAGAACCTATACACACCACCACAATTGTACAATAAAAAAATGAGCAAAAACCATAACAAGTTTTTATTTTTACTTGTGTGCAGGTGTACCTGTCCACATGTGGGTGTGTTCTGGGGGTGCAGGCACCTGTGTTTTGGCTAGAGGTGTCAGCTCCTCTGGAGCTGGAGCTACACAAAGTTGTGAGCTGCCTGAGGTGGTTTCTAGAAGAGCAGCAAGTGCTATCTCTTCAGCCCGTATACCAACCCTGGACCCTTAAAAACCAGCAACAGTTACTAAAACTGATTTAAATTTTGGCTAGAATTTTCTTCAAGTTCTCGGACTGGCTGTGCTTATTCTGTCTGAGTTAGAACAGTGAGAACGGGGAATTACTCCACGTTCACCTCCTGGCTTATGACCTCACGGAAAAAGACTTCAGTTTCTCTCCATCTTCACTGGGAGTTGGTTGCAACATCCACAGAGGCAAGGGGGGCAGGAAGGGGGTTTGGCATAAACCTCTGGCTGCAGAAATTTCTCTTTATTTACAAAATAATCAGCTGTCTCTGTGCACATCTGTCAATAACTTCTTCCACGCCTGCCTTTGTCATCGGCCTCAGCATAATGCTCTCTGCCTCACTGGAGGAATTTGCCAGAGAGAACTCCAAGCCTGTACCTGCAGTGGCATTGCTGAGTCCTCCTGGCCATGCACTCTGACAAAAGAAAAAATGGCCAAGGAAAATGCCAGTCTTTAGAGGGCTGGAGTGGATCACTGTGCAGTGGTAGATTGAAGTTTCTAACCTCGAGCATCCTGAAGATACCAGTAGTGCCCCACCCTCAGGATTCAGGTAGGGTGGTTGTACCCTACCTAGTGACCTTTGCCTGGGTGTTGATACATGGTCCTGGCTTCAAGCTCCCAGGCCAGGCATCTGAAGTAGGTTGATTGCTTGGATCAAAATTCACTCTGTATTTTCTCTGCTTTAGAGTGGGGTTCCCTTAGGAATGGCAGCATCTCCTGGGCTGGAGCTTGGTTGCTGACAGTGGGCCAGGTACTCCTGAGGCTAGCTCCTGCTAAAGAGCAGACTATTGACAGGCTGCCCAGCTTTGTTCCTGGCCTAACTAATCCTTAGATACAATTAGCAAAAGGATGAAAAGTCTCTTCACAGACACCTCTCCTTTGAGTAAGGATGTTAAAAACGTTTGTTTTGATGGCGCTGAGGAAGAAGCCAGTTGCTTTGGGCTTGACCAAATTACATCACTTTTCCTTCTGAAATCAGTCCTTTTGTGCTAACACCGACACTTAAACAGAATCTAGAAAAATGCCAAACATCTGGTTGAGAATAAAAGTTCAGGCAAAGACAGAGATTTTCAAACAGCTGGATGTTTGGTCTAAAATAAATCAAGTAGTTGGTATTATTGTTTTTGAGCTATATTTTTTCAGGCTTAAACTGGATTCTCTGCAGTAACTTGTAAGACTAGATAGAACCTTTAAAATATGAATAACTGAAAAGTAGGATGGGCTCTCAGAAATGTATTGGCAGTGACTTTGGGTGACAGGGGACATTGGGGAGGCTTGCAGAAATGCCTTTCCAGTTGGGAAGAACTTGCTGTCCTTACATGAGAAAACTGTGGGAGCCAAGGACCATGCGGAAGCTCTCTCTGCAGGCTCCTAAACCCCTGACAGGTGCGGGATTATTCAGGCCTGCTTACTTATTAGAACCGTGGCATAGCCTGACTTTATCACATTTAATCACAGAGGAAACAGCACCTACCTATGAAGGGAGCCTGAAGGGGTTTGGGGGAGGGGACACAAGGAACAGAAGGGTGCTGTTGTCTCAGGGGTAGCTTCGATCTTTGTTGAATGTATTAATTAATATGGGGGGTAGGTGGAAAGGCTGCACGGTGTTTGTCAAAAGGTTTATTGTAAACACGTTGGCTGCCTTGCTGAGTGATTTACAGCCAGAGCAAGCCTTGCCTGCCCTGTGACTAATATCTCAGGCAGGATGTGTGATTAGATCATAAAATTTTATTGTATGGTTATTTATTTATATTTCTAGAAACTAGAAGAGACAATGGGGCTGAGTTGTATACAGATTTGAAAAAATATCAAAGGAAAAAATGTCACTTATTCTGGTGGTGTGTGATCTAGAAGAACAGACAAGGTGGCTGCCCCATGGAAATGTGGAGAAGCACTTCATGTTCTGCTTGCTCAACTGCATCATTCATGTTGTCTGCTTGGAGGAAACGGTTCCAAAGTGGATGCACGAGCCGATGAAGAACGGCTTTAACAGGATGGGTAAAGTGCACTTCACTGGCTGGAGCGGCAACAGAAGCGACAAGGTTTGTGTGCCTGCTAAGCTTTCTGTTTCCCATCTTCCATTGCGCTGTGAGCAACCTCAGAGCTTCGGGTAAATGATTTATGTAGCTGTATCTTTAAGTGGCTGTATTTTCTTGTAGATATGCATCTCTCTGTAACAAAACAAACAGCTGCTTATTTGCTTTGAATTTTATTGGCATCCTGGTTTTCCCAGCACAGTAGCTATTGAAGGACAATTCTCTCAGCCGTTCAAGGGCACCCATAGAGCAATGAGGCCATGCTTGGAGCTACTGGCGGCTGCAGGACCTTTTCATGGGGCCCCACAGTGATGGTCCCTAATCATTCTCACCAATTGCTTTTATTAAACGTCTCTGGTTGTTTGGAGAGTTTCCTACTCTACCCTGGAAGGAAAAGGTTACAATGGTCTTACAACTAGTATGCTACAACTGGGTCTTGATCTAAGGCTGGGAACACCCTTGCCTTTGAAGGAGCAAGTGCACTGGAAAGAGGAGTACTTCAGGAGGTCCCACTCCGAGTTGCCACCTCATCTTCACAAGCCTGTGAATTCATATCCAGAAGCCGTTTTCTTAGCTTGTCTGCTTTCTATTCACCAGGACCTGCAACTCCAGTTGCTTTGGAGAAAGTGGCTCCAGTTCCCTTACATTTGGATGCTTCATTGCGACTGACCAGTTAGGGCATACAGATGAAGACTCTGGCATGAATTTTTCTGTTCTAAGCAGGGAAAATAGTTTATGACCGTTCCTAAAGATTGGAAATTTCCACCCACATATAGCAGGAATTGTGGGAGTAGGAGGTGGGAAGTCCATGGCTTCATCCACACGAAGAGACTGCTACTGTGACTTCAGTCAGTCCTGGGGTGGTAGTCCTCTGTCCACTCTAAGGAGTGGAGCTGCCCAGTGTCTTTCTCAGGAACATTCTTTCCTGCTGGTCTTATTTCCTACTACTGACTGTTTTTTGCCGGTTTCCCCATCACCTATGCTGGGGACTGATTACATTTGAATGCTGCATGCAGCATTATCATGACCTTCATCAGGTTTCCATGAAATGCCCACAGTAAAATATTGGAAATCTGAAGTCACGGTCGCGAAAGTGAGCAAGAAGCAAACTGTTTAGCTTAGTTTATGAGGCAAAATACATTTCAACACGAAATTCTTGGAGAAGGTACCTCCTAGCAAAGTTTTGGTATTATGTATGCACAGGAATCAAAGATAATGAGATCATAAAGGGGAGAAAAAAATTCACTATGATGATGAAATTCAGTTTTACAAATTGAAAGATGCCCAGTTTCGAAAGAGTTTCTTTGTCTCCTGGCTCCCTTAGAGTGTTACTTCTAAAACAATAAAATCTCCAGTGAGAATCAAGTAGCCTGTGAACACGAGCATCCAGGATGCAGAAGAGCAACTGTTATACAAAACCGTTTTCTTCTCACTGTAATGGGAGAGGGAAAAGCTAACTACACTTTCTTTGGCCGGGCCTTGTTGGGGTAGGCTTTGCTTTGGTGAGTCTGGATTGTGTCTTGGTGGAGGCAGCTAACTTTGTTAATGTTTCACACTGTTTCTGTGAGAAGCTCTTGTGGAATAAAAGGATGCACAGATTAACTAAAAGAGCTGCAAAGGCCCCTAATGCAGGTGGTAATAAATGCAGACCAACAGCTGGCAGCGGATGGGTTTGTCCCATGCACAGGAGCAAAGGGTCGGGCTCCTGGAAGAGCAGGAGTGTACATAGGAAACATTTGAGTCTGTGGGGACTCTGAAGACCACCTTCCGTGTTGGCTGTGGCTGAAGGCAACCATAGCTATAATCACTTTTTTACTGCCTAAATATTTTATAGAAGCAAACTCAAGCTGTAAGCCTCAAAACTGGGCTTTTTTTCCTCAGCCTTTTCTCCAACCACCCTGGCTAGCTTCTTTTCTTCTGCTGCCTTTTGGGCTCCTTGTCATGGGTTCTCTGAGTGTGGGCTTTACAGTCCACCAGCTGGCACTAAGGACCCAGCCTTCCCATCTCGGTGTGGTCTCTGTTGATAACAATCTGGGTAGGAAGCCAGACAATGAACATGCATTAACAAATAATCAGAGCACACTTCTCTGAGTTCACGGGTACTCTATAGATCCGATTGTGAAAGGTTAAACTGTCAGGTGAATGGGACATGCAGAGATGGCTGGACTCTGTCCAATAGTACCTGGAGCAGCTGTCAACCCAATTAAGCCAGATGTGCATTCAATGTAAACGGACCTCCCAGGGGGAATAATAACAGATTTCAGTCTCTGGCAAAGGACTAAAGGTGGGGGTGGGGATGGATTTGAGAAGGGGGAAATTAAGGTCTGTGGAATGTTGCTCATGTCAATGTCATTCTTAACAAGTCCTTAGTGGCACCTTGACTGAACCTGGTTGAAACAGTCCTACAGGTAGACGATAAATGTGTCTCTGTGTAAGTGAAGTCTGGGTTAGTTTTCATGTTCAGTAATGTGGAATATTTGCTAAAATTCTTTCATCTTACACAAAGACATACACACAGTTTATAGTTAGTGCACATACACATACCACACACACACATACTCACAGAACCTCAGTCTGACCTTAAGTCCTGAGTTATTTAAAAAATGACGTTTAAGTCATGCCAACTTTGACAGACCTCAAGTGAGCATGCAAACCACGAGCCAAGAAAGGGACATCATTTGGATGTCCCCAGATTATCTGCCATTCATAGCTGACAGCGGTTATCAGGCATGCTGCCTCTAACATTACTATTTAACACAAACACTTTGCAAACTGTAAGATGCTATGTACAACAGTAAGCGTTATGTTAAACACACACACACACACACACACACACACACACACACACACACACACACACACAATCATACTCCTAGGCAGTTTTTTCCACTCGTGCTATAAAATGTCATATCTCCAAAACAGAAGTCTTTGGAGGCAGACCTTTAAGCTCAGCCAGGAAAATGCTTCTCAGAAATTTTTCCTTCATGTTGCTGAATTTAGAAACTACCTTGATGAAACCAGTTTGAAGTTGCCACATCTGTATGAAAATCAAAAGAAGCAATCTCTACCTTTTGGGCTCTTGACAGAGAAAAATCTCTCAGTTCTGATTAACATGAAGAACTATTTAATTTATGACTGTAGAGAAAGAATTAATTTTGAACTGGAGTGCTTGGAGTACTTTATAAATACTAATTTACTGACTGTTCATAACACCACTCTGCTGTAGGTAGCCTTGGTAGCCTCATTTTCCAAATGAAGAAATACAGATCCAGAATGTTAACTGTTTGCTAAATGCAGACAGCTGCAGTCAGAGCATTCAGAAATATCTGATCTATAAGGTTCATCTCTTATAGGAGAAGTCATACCAAAAATGAGTTGAGATCTGGAAAAGTGCGGCTTTAACCAGAAATGGGGACCTTTCATCCCTGGGGCTGGAGTGGATGGTTTGGTCAGACAAAGTCATCTGGGGACGTCACAAATGCATGATCCAAAAGAGTGTCCAGTGCAATCAACACCAGTTTTTTGAAAAACAGAAGATTGGGAGATTATTTTTCTCAAACAAAGTAGGAGCCAATTAAAATGCTTATCTAAACATTAAGACTAAACTGGTCTCATTTGACAATTAGCGAGGGAGGACCTCCACATGCTCACTTGACCCTCCAAGTACTGGACACTAATAACTGTTGGAACCACACAGGTGGATTGGCACATTGTGGCCATGACTACACAGAGGAACAGCGTCTTCCAAGATCCACATCATCCAAGAACTTCAAAGTACGACCTGATTTGGAACAGGTAGGATAGATAGAACTAAATTAGGATGAGCACTTACCACACTGGATGTGTGCTAAAGTGGCTAGCATCTTTATCAGAAGAGATATGCTCAAAGGCAGAGATACACATGGAGGGAGGAAGGCCTTAGAGGCAGGGATGGGTGTGCTGTATCTGGAAACTAAGGGACATCTTAGGATGGATGTCAGCCTGGGCTATAGAGTGAGTTTCAGACCAAACTGGGCTACAGTGTGAGATCCTATACAAAAACAAAGCAAATCAGTGAATTTATTGGATAAGAGATCTAGTGAGTATGGGGGCCCCAACAGAGGAAGCAAATGCTGGAGACCCTCCCTCCATCTTTCAACGATGCGAATCTTTTTTGGGACAAAATTTTCTCTCCCTGTTTATAGATAATCATTGTAATATTTTTGCATATAAATGTATATATGTATGGGTATGAGCTGTGTAAAATAAATTTGGACTTTTAGCTCTGATAATTATTCTTGAATTTTTTTTAATAATAGGAGTCATTTTATTGACTTTCTTCCTTTCTTTCCTTCCTTCCTTCCTTCCTTCCTTCCTTCCTTCCTTCCTTCCTTCCTTCCTTCCTTTCTTTCTTTCCCTTCCTTCCTTCCTTCCTTCCTTCCTTCCTTCCTTCCTTCCTTCCTTCCTTCCTTCCTTCCTTCCTTCCTTCCTTTCCTTCATTCCTTCCTTCCTTTCCTTCATTCCCTTTCTTTCTTTCTTTCTTTCTTTCTTTCTTTCTTTCTTTCTTTCTTTCTTTCTTTCTTTCTTTCTTTCTTTCCCTTCCTTCC
>CM052708.1:59391231-59444380 GCA_028551405.1 Uromys caudimaculatus | reverse complement strand
GTCGCATTATGGATTCTCCCCGCCCCTGCCATTTCCCGCCCTAATGTGTTTAAAACATTGTAACATTAAAAGATTTCTTTTGAGCTTGATCGGATCTCGTCTTGCTCCAACACATTCCTTTGTTTCCTGCTTCTTTCCATAATCAATGGCTTCCTTCCACAGCATTTCCACAGCACGGAGTACCCGCTGGCGGGAACTTTGAACCTAGTGACAGTTACAATGAACAGAGGTTCGTGCAAAGGTCTATCTTTGAGAACAAATGCAGCCCCAAGCACACATTATTCCAAGAACAAAACATTGGACTAGCAAACACTCTTGCTTCCTTTAGGTTGAGTGCCATTCTAGTCATTTGATAGGCTACCTGCTTCCTAAGTCTCTGTAAAACACAAACACACACACACACACACACACACACACATTCAAATGGAAAGCCTATGGATAATCATCTGTTCACATATAAAAACAAGCCAGACCCTGTGTGGAAATTAATGGGAAATACACACCAAGGTCTAGAGTAGATATGCTTTTCTTTTCTTTTGTTTTTTTTTGAGATAGAACAGTGTATTGCAGATTTAAAAATCAAATCAGGCAATTCTTCACAACTCAGAAATAGGCAAAGAGAGACATCAAGACATAAACCAGTCCTTACCATTTATCCAAACAAACTTGAAGCGAATGGTTCAAGATCTTATTTGAAACAGTCTTCCGGGCTGTGTTCTCTCAGCCAGTCCACATCTCCAAGATCATTCATAGATTGCTACTCTTCTCATTTTTCTTCCTTCAATGATGTTATGTTTTGCAAATACATTAGGAGTGTATGACCCTATATGCCAGATAGCTAACTCTCTGGTTCACTTCCCACAATTAAATACAAGAGAAAATAAATGATAAATGTTTTTGAATTATACCATTATCCTTTTTTCTTTCCCTATAAGATATATCTCTCACTTGAGGCTGGGAAAAACTAGTTTTTTTTTGTTTTTTTGTTTTTTTTTTTTTTTTTTTGGTTCTATTGTTTAAATGTAGCCAGAACCATCTACTAAAGCAAACCTTGTTTATTTCATTTCTTGTCTGACAGTGACTATGAGAAGGTAATAATACTTCTAAAAAATTGTGTGTAAACATTTGTATAAATTTCAGACATTTGGCATTCGATATTTTCTAATCAACAATGCTTAAATTAATGTCTTTTGGAGACTCTGTGTCTACATAGCAACAGTTGCAATAAAATGGATGTTTATTTTACCAGCCCTGAATATCCATTACTATTTGATATTTATGATGTTGTTTTCACTACTTTAATATTATAAAATCTTTTTAATATAAAGATGTAGTTAAATACTCTGTATAGAATAAAAGGATCCTGGGTAGGCCTTAATCGGAGAGCAATTGTTTATCCTACTGGAGCCCACAGTACTGTAGGGGTGACATGCTCAGTGCATTGCCTAAGCCTTCATTCTGAAATTCCTCTAGCTGATATTGAAGCTGGACTTTCATACCACCTTCAGCCTCAGCAAGCTGTCACCATCAACTTCAGATCCCTCCCAGCACCCTCACTGTCCACTATCCAAGGCAACCCTCCATAGGGCAAGCCTGCCGCTAGGTTGATAGGCATTCCACTGGAGCCTGTGTGCTGCTTTCACAGCAAGGTTAGCTGGCAATCCTGCTGCCTCTGGTGTCTGCAGGGAGGGTGTCTAGTACCTGAATGTGGTTTGAGCTTATGTATCTCTTGTATACCTCAAGCATCTGTGAAAAAATCTTTGCAGTAGGAGGGAGGAAGGTCAGTGGGTGCTTTCATAGTCTACATAGATGACCCTGAACTTAAATTCACATTCCAGACATTATCTTAAAGTGCTTTATGGAGAGTAAATGATATCTCCTCTTCCTCCTCCTCCTCCTCCTCCTCCTCCTCCTCCTCCTCCTCCTCCTCCTCCTCCTCCTTTTCTTATTCTTCTTCTTCTTCCTTTTATTTCTTTGACTGTATGTGTGTGAGGTTTGTTGGTGTGTGTGTCTATATACCAGATGTGAAGTGCCCATGGAGTCCAGAAGAGGGCATCAGATCCCCTGGAACAATTCTGGGTCAGAGCTTTTGACTGTGGGATGGCAACTCCATCCCTCCACTTGATGTCCTGTCCCTCTACAAGTTCCCCCTCCCCACTGTAGAACACTTCATCCCAGGTCCCTCCGTTTGAGTCCTGAGAGTCTCTCACCTCCTGGGTCTTCAGTACATTCTAGAGGGTTCCCCCACCTTTTACCTCCTGAGGTTGTCTGTTTCCATTCTTTCTGTTGCTCCTCAGGGCTTCTGTCCTGTTTCCCCTCAACACCTGATCATATTCCCTCCTTCCCTTCCCTGTCCCCTCTCCCACCAGATCTCTCCCTTTGCCTTGGGTTCTTTCATTGAGTTCCTGCATTGACTTCTCTCACTGATGAACTGTGATCAGGACCTCTGACCCAGAAAACATAAACCTTTCTTCTCCTCTGTTGCTTTTGGTCATGGTGTTTATCATAGCAGTCAAAGGCAAACTGAGACACAGGCAACTCTTGGCATTTGGCAGTCAGTTCTCCCCTACCACCATGTGAGATCTGGAGATTTGATTCCGGTCATCATTCCTAGATGCCAAAGCCTCTGCCTACTAAATCTTTTCACCAGACTCAGTGATGTGAATTTTAATCTAAAACAGCATTTTTTCTTGCTCCTTTAAACATATATTTTGTGACCCAGCCTGGTCTTCTTAATTACAAAAAAAAAAAAAGGTTGGGATTTGAGCAATTTGTTTTAAACTATTTAAGTCTAATGCCTAGAATGTTATTCTACATCTAAAGAGGCACTTGTTAAATATATTACTTATGAGGATGGTGGAGTCAGTGTCTCTGCATTGCTGGTAGGCAAAGGTTTAGGGCAGGTGAGGGAGGAAAGCAGGTTTAGGGTTGGGCAATGTGGACAGGCCATTGTGTTGGCACAGAATAAGCGTTCATTGGCCTTGAGCTGTGTTAATTTAATAGCTAAGAATATGTTTGAATATTTGTCATATGCCATGTGTGTTTGAGGTAATATCTATGAATGAATAGAAGCGATCCCCTAGGCTTCCATGCCAGCATGGCGGGGAGATACACATTGGCCACTGACACATAAAACTTGATAAATTTTAATATGTTGTGGGAAAGGAGACAATATTTCAAGAAAAAGGAGAAGGGCTGTGAAGGGTAGGGTGAGGAATGAGATACATTCTTTAGTAGATGTGTTAAGGAGGGACACACCGAGAAGGCGGCACTTGGGAAGTCTTTAATAGAGCGAAGGGTTTAGCTGTCTGTGGAGGGAGAGATTATCTCTGAGAGTGGGTCAGCCAGTTCAAAGACCATAAGTTACGAGTGGGCCAGGACAAGCTGGTGATGACTGTATGATTGGTAAAGTGGAGGGAAATGACGTCAGAGCAGAGGTCTGAAGAGAGGTCGTGTCACATAAGCTGCAAAGACTTTGGACTTTACTTTGAAGGTTATGGAGTGGCACAAAGTAGCTTTGAGCAGAGGGTAGTCCCTGTCTGTCTTTCTTTTAAAGATCAACTCTGGTCATCAAATTACTGAACAAAGAAGGTAAAGACACAGTCAGTGTGCTGGCTAGCTTTGTGTTAACTTGATACAAGCTAGAGTCATCTATGGGGAGGGTACCTCAACTGAGAAAATGCCTCCACCACACTGGCCTATGGACAAGCCTGTGGTGCATTTTCTGTATTGATTAATATAGGAGGGCACCCCTCACTATGGCAGTGTCACACTGGGTAGGTGGTCCTGGGGTATATAAGGCATCAGGCTGAAGAACTCAGAGGAGCAAGCCAGCATCACTTGCCCATGGCCTCTATTTCAGTTCATGTCCCCAGGTTTCTGACTTGAGTTCTTGCCCTGGTTTCTCTCAGTGATGAAGTGTGACTGAGAGTTGTATGTTGAAATAAAATCTTTCCTCCCCAAGTTGCTTTTGGCGTTGGTGCTTTAATCACAGAAATAGAAACATAAGACAATCAGTAAGAATAGTTCTATTCTTTTGGGAGGCCAAATTGACTTATGTATGAGTAGGGAATAATTACAGCAGTGTGTGTGGCAGATTCAATAAATCATCAAACTTTGTATATATGGCAAAAATGTGACAAGTAGGGTTCCTACCAGATTGGATTTAGAGTAGGGCGTATGTTACATGCTCTTATTGAGCAGGCTCAACTATCTGGCAATTCATTTCTAAAACACAAGACTTTAACAAACAATTATTTTTAATATTTAAAAGTATATTAATATATATGAATATGTAAAATTATATGTGATATGAATTTACAAGTAAAACTAGAAATAATAAAAATATAACTTTAAAAATTTGAAACTGGTATCAATAGAGAGATATATTTCATTGAAGAGATAAGAGTTCAACTATATAAAATAGTCACAAATACTGCCTTTTTCCTCATATTGTAGATAAAGTGGGGGGATGGATCTGGAAGTAGTGACCAGAAATATTATTCCATAAGAAAGAAAGGTGTTTCCTGAATACAAGATGAAATTCAGAGGAGCAGGTTAAAAGCTAGACAGCCTGGCCAGCATGCTGGGAATCAGAGCTGAGAGGTGTGAGATTTGGACTTGGATTTTGTATGTATTTCCTTTCCGTCTTTAAAAAGACAAATAAAGGAAGTGAATTTCTTTTCTTTCTGTGACAAGAAATCAAACAAAACATAACAATTGTCAGAAACAACTCACAGTTATTTATTTAGACTCACAGTTTCAGAGTTCCATGACTGCGTGACCCTTTGCTTGGGCAGAGCATCATGGTGGGTGGAGCATGTGCTGGAGGAGAGTGGTTGACTCCATTGTGGGAGAGAAAGACAACTTGGAGGAGTATTTGTAACATGCACAGACATGCTACCAATGAACAAATTCTTCCAAATAGGCCCCACTTCGCAATGTTTACAAAACTTTGCAAAATGGAGCCACCAAGAAGCAGCCATTTAACACATGGACCTGTGTGGGACCTTTCATATTGATACCATGACATAGGTCATGAGAAGCAAGAATAAGATATGTAAGTGCAGAAAGCTTGGTGGGCACTTTATGCCTACGTTGTGTTGATGCTGTAGTTCTTCTCAGAGAGGCACTCAGCCCTGTGCTGGTCATCCCCACCGAGGAGGTCATGTGGTGAAGACAAATGACCTGTGCACAGAAGGATAGTTAACATGCTCATCCCAGGAAGAGTCCCTGCCACCTAGAAATCAATTTAGAGGAAAAACTAGAGGGAATGTTACCATGAATATCCAGGGAAGAGAATAGAATTTTGATATAACAGGTTGTAGTATAACATTACAATACAATACAATATAATAAATATAATATAGCATCTAATACGACCAATTTACTTTACTGTTTTGGCTTTATTTTTCAATCCTAGGACTGAAACTTCAGGCCAAGGAAGCCAAGCAAGTACTCTGCTACACTGAGCTATATCCCCAGACCTTAGGCATATGTTTTATAATTAGAAAAATAACACCCTATTATGTTGAAAATAATGAGAATTTTTAAAAGGTAAAAATTTAAGGAAAAAGATAGTTCATGGTTTTACCAGAGAGCTTGGGCCTTTAGAGAAACTGAAGCTATCGCTGAGCACATAGGTTGTTGGGCTGCCAATGCATGGGAGAGTGGCTTCGTGTAGCTATATTTTGCCTGAATTAATTAGTCTGTTTTGACTGCACACACACATGGAGTGGAAACCACCTTCACTTTTAAGAGTGTTTTTGCCCAGTGCTTTCTACTGTATTCAGCATACTTTATTATGCCAACGTAGCCCAGTTTGGTCTCGCAGCCTTCTGTTCTTCCATGGAATAGCCACAAATAGACACTACATACGCAAGCACCAAAATCATGCATCTGGATTTCTGATTTAGCTGAAAAATGTGTAAAAATGCGTGGAACCACATCTGAAGAAGGAAAAGAACACTTTTTCCCCAACCATCATTGTGATTTATGATCCCTGAACTGTTTCCCCAGCCCTTATTTGAAAATTGGCTTGTGCAAGAATGGAAGAAACCCAGATCTGAGGCTCTGGAGTGCTTGGAAAATGGGTATTAGTGGATCAAATGCCTGGCATGAGCTCCACTGTCAGCACCTCAGGTGTGTAATGCATTTCAAATTTTCAAGAGACGACTTTGATTTTGACATAATTCACACTCAAGTACTTCTTTAGATCGGCCTGAGTAATAGCCAAACACAAAGAAAGATATTACCTGGAATGAGTTACAATACCCTTTCCAGTATTTCCAACTAAAACTAATAGGAATGTGATTTTTTTCCATGGCTCTGATAAATACAAACTAAAAAAAGAGAATGTTTGAAATGATCTTATCCCTGGTATGTGCCAGGATGACAAATGGAACCACAACCTTCAAGAGCACATAATGATGTTTTGAAATTGGACAGTGGGGGGAAATGAGGGTTTCTTGTGCACTTCTTTTGCAATGTGATGTGTTGGGTACATAGTGCTTGTGAGGCTTAGTGTCTAAACTCTCACAACCCACAGATTCACAGGGAATGAAAAGGCATTCCTGAACTCCAATTTGATATTCTTTCTCCTGTAACATCCTCTCTAACACTGGTACAGTACTTGTAAGCACGACTGAATGCTGCCCATGTTTAGAACTGGTCACCATGAGGAAGATTTCCTCCTTTTCCGTAGTCAACATGGCGGAAGACTGGTCCAGCCTGCCTTTGATCTAAGCCCAAGAATGCTAGCTGATCCAGGGATCCATTCCTAAAGTCTCCAAGCAGTTCAGGTATTTGTGGCTCCAAACCATTTTTTTTTTTTTTCACAGAAGCACCACTCAAAGTTTTCAGGCTCCCACCAAAGTTCCCACTAAGCGACAGTGGTGGCATGTTGTATCTGGATGATGGCTGTTCAGTTATGAGAAAGTGAGAAGCAAGTTCTAGAGACACAATCTGAGCTACAGTGTGCACATGTGAGTACACACAGCATTCTCCGAAGCATTGTCACAGCCCATTGATGTGGTAATTAACTCCACCCTAACCTGTACCCTACCTCCACAATCGCTGGCTTTCAAACACTCCCAAAAACACATTCCCTTTGCACATAGTAACTGGGCATCCCAACTTCCCCCACATTAGTGATCCAAACCTCTGGTCTTCTGATTACTTGAACCTTAACCTCATGCTATCAGATATTCCTGATGAGCCATAATAGTCCTTTCAAGAAGAGCTGATCGATAACCCAAAAGACCAGCTTGGGGCCATACTGGCCCCATTAATCAACTGGTTCTTTTCAGAGACACCTTAAGTCTATTTAAAATTGATTCAGAAGAAATGTCCTAGTGAAAAGGTATGATGTCAGTGACTTCTGACATGGTACATGATAGTGAGCAACCGGGCCGTTCTTTCCTATATGGACAAAGGGCTCACACAGGGTTGACATCTATATACTTACTGTATGTAAGATAAATGCTAGAAGCCTGCAAAGATTTATAGTATTCACATTTCTAGGTTGCTGTATTTCCACAAAAACAAGCTTCTAAAATAAGGTGTCATAAGCTCACATATAAAACTCTCTGAAGTGACAAGTAGGATGCCCCCTCCTGCACAGGACACTACAGCTATCCTATGGCCACCTCAGCTTCATGGTAAGTTTACACACGTGTAGGAGGCCAGCAAATGAATCTAAGCCCATTTGTCAGGGTGATTACAGAGAATCAGGCTTTGCTTCCTTAACTAACCAAGGTGTAATTCAAATAGAGTGAACACTTTTGCTACATATGTATACTGCAAGGTGAATAGGTCCATGCCTAAGCTGATAAACACAGCTGGGGTTCTAAAGTATATTCATGAGCTGGGGGTGGAGCTTAGTGGCAGTGTGCTTGCCTAGCACTTATGGGACTCTCTGTTCTACCCTTGGGATGGCAAAAGTGGATGAATGAATGAATGAACGACTAAGCAAACAAGGAACCAAGGAGATGGCTGAATGTGTCAGAACACTTGCTTTCTTGCTTGAGGACCTGAGTTCAAATCCTAGAACCCATGTACATGGTTGTAACCACAGTGTGGGGTGGGAAAGACATAAGACAACTGCTGAGCTACCAGCGTAACGCCAGGTTCATTGAGAGACCTTGTCTTAAGGGAATAGGTGGGGAGTGACTGAGTGGGATGGCCAGCATCTGCATGTGACACAGGTACATATACTGTACACATGCCAATAGACATACCATTCCATCAACAACACACACACACACACACACACACACACACACACACACACACACACACCACACTCATACACACACACACACACCAAAACACACACACAACAAAACACACACGTGGGCCACATATCACACTCATACACAAACACACACAACAAACACACAATAAAACACACTCCCGCCTCATATCACACTCATACACAATACACATACACAACACACAAATACAACACACACATACATAGCACACCACACACTTATACACACACACACAATACACATACCAAACACACAGCCATACATATATAATACAACACAACCCCGCCCAAACATAGAGCAAGAGCGAGAGTGAGAGAGCGAGACAGAGCACAAAAAGAGAAAAGCAAACAAGAGACCCAAGAGAATTCAATGCTTGAATAGGACTTAACCTAAGGAGTGATCCTCCCCCCCCCCCCCCCCGTAACTGCTGTTGTTGCAGTCAGCCCACAGAGTCTCAGTCCACACAGTCAGTCAGCACACCCAGTCAGCTCCCACTCTCTAAGACTCTGCAGTGCTGCTGGGTCACAATCGCCGCAGCAGGAGATCCAGCATGTCTCCCGGGATAACAGAAATGCTTCTTGCCCTGTGACACCCTGAGTGTGGTCAACAGTGTATTGTCAGCAGTGCTAACAATGTGAAGAACATTCATTTTATGTTTGCCTTTTTCCAAATCCAGGTGCTTGTGGAGAAAACAAAACACTTCATGCCTTCTGGGATCTGGACTGATGCTCACAGCTGGGCTCTGGCGCTTTTTGTTCAAATACAAACCACGCTGTGACCATGGAAGAAACACTTTGTAAGAAAGTCAGACTGCAGAAAGACATGCCCACTGTTAATGCCACACCAAGCGATCAGGCACCCCCTATCCCGTCTACTACTAACATGTTCGATCATAGTCACCTCCATTTGCTGGCAACATCCTCTCTGGAACAAGTTTCCAATTCTTTATATTCTTCCTCCAACCAACACAATAAATCTGTTTCATGTAGCTTTTGCTACCCCACCTAAGCACCAGGAACAGGCTGTGCTACCAGCCCCCACCCAGATTCCCTTGAATCCACAGATAAAAGACACAAACACACATGTTGCTCATTTTTAACTTGCCTTCTGACACAATTGTTGGGTGATACTTATTGCCCGTATCAGTATTCTTAACTCCACACCTCTCCACCTGCCCTCAACTTTTGTGGCTCGGATACATTTAGTCCCAGCTAAACATCCCCAAGCAACTACCTATAGGAGTAGTCATAGGCTACTGCTCCTCCTGAGATCTCACATGGCTGCTTGGCTTTTCCCTCTCCAAAGCATGGCCATCTCTGTCTCTCTTCTCTTTGTGTCTGTCTCTTGCCTCCAGGGACTCAGAAGTCCCTCTTATTCCTTCCGCCCAGCAATTGGCCCATGGCTTCTTTACTGACAGATCAAGAACCAATTGGGAAACAGGACCTTAGCATCAGAACCATCCCTACATAAATCCTTCCTAACAGCCACTCATGGTGCATGTTTTCTCTCATAATAACTATATGAATCTAGCTAACTGCTGCTGTCTTCCAATGGGCTTTGGGTAGAGGCAGGGAGATAATTCCCCCTCTTCCCTAAAAATGAACCTTGGGAATTCCCATCATGAAAAAGGAGGGCTGCATTTTCAGTCTGAGGTTGGATAGGGCCTCTGGGAGTGCAGGAAGGGCCAAGGGCAGGGCATAAGGAAGCTGGAGGCTGCTTGCAAGGGGAGATGTCTCTCCAGGATACCCTGTTTCTTACTTTTCCCCCTGTGAATTGTCACCTTCCTGGGGTAAGAAACCATTTTTTAAAGAGTAGTTCCAAACCACAACTAAAGAGAGTTGTGAAAGATGCTAAATTGGTTCAGAAAAGCAGTTGCAATGTATTGGGAATTTACAAGATTTCAAAAAGGGAAAGATCAGAAAAGATGGGAAGGATGCTTCCAGGGAGACCTCCAAGGTTCCCTGAAGAGTTACCCATCTCCTGAAAGGGAAGCCCACAGAAGTATCTCATAGATCATTTTAAAAGCATATTGAAGAAACCACAAAAGGGCATTTCTGAGAAAATGGAAATAACTAACACTTGCTCTCCTAAAGCATAGTCATGTGGAACAGAGCATCAGGACCAAAATGATGGCATTCCTATAGCAGCATTCTGTGGCATCTAGGACATGCCAGTCATGAGGGTCTTCTTTATTCAGTACTCATTGAAGACTTGAAACTGGGTGTGCCTTCTTCTTCTCCTATAGTATTTCTTTTTCTTCCTTCCTTCCTTCCTTCCTTCCTTCCTTCCTTCCTTCCTTCCTTCCTTCCTTCCTTCCTTCCTTCTTTGTTTCTTTCTTTCTTTTTTCATTCATTCATTCACTTTACACCCCAATCACAACACCCCTACAAGTCTCTCCATCCCATAGCCACTCCCCCACCCCTCCCCTTCTCTGAGAGTGAGGAGGTACCCTCAGGTACCAAATTAGGTGCATCCTCTCCTACTGAGACCAGACAGACAACCCCGTTAGGGTACAGGATCCACAGACAGGCAACAGAGTCAGGGACAGCCTCCATTCCAGTTGTTGGGGGACCCACATGAAGACCAAGCTGAACATCTACATATGTGTGTGGGGACCTAGGTTCAGCTCATGTATGCTCTTTGGTTGGTGGTTCAGTTTCTGGGAGCCACCAAAGGTCCAGGTTAGTTGATTCTGTTGGTCTTCATGTGGAGTTCCTATCCCTTCAGAGTTCCTCAATCCTTCCCCTAACTCTTCCACAAGACTCTGAGAGCTCCATCTAATGTTTGGCTGTAGGTCTCTGCTTCTGTTTCAATCAGCTGCTAGGTGGAGCCTCTCAGAGGACAGTTATGCTAGGCTCCTATATGTAAGCATAACAGAGTATCATTAATAGTGTTGGGGATTAGTTCTTACCCATGGGATGGGCCTCAAGTTGGGGCAGTCATTTGTTGGCCATTCCCTCAATCTCTGCTCCATCTTTGCCCTTACACTTCTTGTAGGCAGGACAAATTTTGGGTCAAAGGTTTTGTGGGTGGGTTACTGTTCTTATCCCTCCACTGGGAGTCCTGCCTGACTACAGGAGATGGCCACTTCAGGCTCTGTATAAGAGTCTCAGCTAGAATCATCCTCATAGAGTCTGTACTGGCTGGTTTTGTGTGTCAACTTGACACAAGCTGGAGTTATCACAGAGAAAGGAGCTCCAGTTGAGAAAATGCCTCCATGAGATCCAGCTGTAAGGCATTTTCTCAATTAGTGATCAAGGGGGGAGGGCCCCTTGTGGGTGGTACCATCTGTGGGCTGGTAGTCTTGGGTTCTATAAGAAAGCAGCCTGAGCAAGCCAGGAGAAGCAAGCAAGCCAGTAAGTTACATCCCTCCATGGCCTCTGCATCAGCTCCTGATCCCTGACCTGCTTGAGTTCCAGTCCTGACTTCCTCTGGTGATGAATAGCAGTGTGGAAGTGTAAGCTGAATAAATCCTTTCCTCCACAACTTGCTTCTTGGTCATGATGTTTGTGCAGGAATAGAAACTCTGACTAAGACAGAGTCCCTGTAGCTTCCCACATCCTAGGTCTTTGGCATGTCCTAGAGATACCCCTCCATTGACAGTTTCTGTTTACTCTCTCTGTACCCAGGGCTTTCTCTACTCCTGATCCCCCACTCATTCCTCTCCCTATTCCTTCTCTTACCCAGTTCCCTCCCTCTATCCACATTTGATGGCTACTTTATTTCCCGTTCTGAATGAAATTCAAGCATTCTCACTTGGGGCCTCCTTGTTATTTTGCTTTTTTGGGTCTGTGAGTTGTAGTGTGGGTATCCTGTACTTTATGGCTAATAACTACTTATGAGTGAGTATATATTATGCATGTCTTTTTGGGTCTAGGTTACCTTACACAGAATGATATTTTCTAGTTCCATCCATTTACCTGCAAATTCATGATGTCCTTGTTTAATAGTTGAGTAGTATTCTACTGTGTAAATGAATCACATTTTCCTTATCCATTCTTCAGTTGAGAGACATCTTGGTTGTTTCTAGTTTATGGCTATTACTAATAAAGTTGCTATGAACATAGTAGGGCAAGTCTCTATGTGGTATGATGACTTGCAACTGGTAGTATCTCTTATCCATCCAGTTTTGAGGCATGACCAGTGGTTTGGACTTTGCAGCACAAAACCTTCTATCACCTGCTCATCTGACACTGTGTCCTGGGTAGAAGCCTTCTGTGATACTGCTGGGACATGCATCCAGCATGCCTCATGGTGTGCCACCCATTCCAGGTAGAGTCTCAAAGCTGAGAATCAGTGCAGGTGAAAGGACAGAATACCTTTCCTAGTGCTCTGCTAGAAGAGTCGAGTCTAAGTTAAAATATTCTGGGACACATGACCATGTATACTAAGACTTCTTTTGGTGAGGTAGATATCCAGTCTCAGCTACCCCTTTCCCAATTCCCTGAGGTTAGGAGACGAAGTGGAATAAACCCCTGTTTTGTGATGAATGCTCAGTAAGTTACATCATGGAAAGAATGTTTACAACTCCCATAGAATAGACTTCCAGGAGCTAGCAGAGAAAGGGAAACAATGGGAATTTTCTGGGCTCCCCCTATCTTGCCTGCATCCAGAGTTTTGTGAGAGGTGATCAGCAGGGTCCCTAAGGAGACCATCCCATGCCAGGCATTTCCTCAGCTACAATATCCTACCTGGCACAGCTAGGGGTGTTAACTGTGTTACCCCAGCACAGTTGATTACACCTTAGTTCACAAAGGCCTGAAACACAAAACCATTCATCCCTCCTATCTACTTCTTACATAGAGGAGAGCTGTAGGTAACAGTGGCTAAAAGTCAAGAAGATTACTTCCATCATTCCCAGTTGATGAGTCTCATTTTGAGCAGTGACAGCGGAGAGACAGAAGCAGCAGATAGCATTTGACTACAGAATTCTCCCTTTGAGAACAGAAAGCAGAGCCTTTCATATTTCTATACATTCAAATATCTGCCTTCTCTGGTTCCCCCTCCTCCTCTTCTCTCCATCCTCCTTTCCCCTCCTCCTTGTCCTACTCCTTCCTTACTCTTTCAGAGACCTTGGAGCTCTAACGCTTTTCCTAAGAAACCTTGATTCCAGCAGGGGGTGAGTTTTCAGTCACCACTTCCATACAGTAGTCATCACAGCTCTCAGGTCAAGGACCATGCTCCCTGGAGTTCTCCTGACAGATCATTAACTTTCCTCAAAATATTATTCATTTCTCCTTGTTCTGGGTCAATAGTAATGAAACAGTATGGTTGCCTTCTTTCTTCATTCCTATAGCATGTCACCCTCATGCTCCCTATAGGAGTAGGAAGAGGGCTGCTGGGGTTATTCCTGTCACTTAGCCCTTACCCCTAACAGCCGGGGCACGCATGGGCATACAAACACATTTCATAGACACACATGTTAATTGTAGGCACTATCAGCAATAATATTTACAAAACATTTACAAAAGCATTTCATGCAGTGCCAACTTTACACTTCTAATAACATTTTCAACATAAAAGTTAAAATATAATCGAAGCTTGAAGAAACCTGTGAGTTGGGTAGCCACTGAAAATACCACTGTGTGCTTTGTATTTCACAAACTCCGTGCTAAAATTTAGGAATTTAGGGTTGTCAAGACTACAAACACTTCTTTAGTGACCTTAAAGCACAGATCTGAGTTGGTAACAATTGCAAGGGCAGTTTTAAAGTACTAGATGTTAGATTCAGCAAACTCAGCAACAAAGATGCACCAGCATCACTGCTCACCCTTCTCACTGCTGTCATTACAATTTTGGGACACATGTGAGCAAGCCACAGGTGTGTGCAAATAACTCAATATCATTTTGTGGGATGCTACATGTCATTATATGAGACCAAAAGAGAATTCTTCCTTTTTTTTTTTTGTACATACATCCTAAACTCACACACATACAGGAAATAAAAAAATCATAATTAAATCATTCATTAGAAATGTTTCTCCACATTCCCTCAGTGCTGGGTGAGGAGCTGCCTGCCTGTGGCCAGCATTACTGGGAAACCACAGTCCCAGACAGTCCAGCCTATCGACTTGGCATCTGTTCCAGCTCATCTGTAAGGGCTGGTGCCCTGGGACAAGGGGAGACCTCATGGTACATGCATTGCTCTGAGCCACAGAGATACACATTTTTCTACAGTGGCATCGTGAGTGAGGTACATGTAACCGAGCGTCCAGCCAGAGTGGGCATTCTGCTGGACTACACCAACCAGAGACTTCTATTGATAAACGCCGAGAGAGGACAGCTGCTCGTCATCATGAGGCATAGGTTCAGTGAGGGTGTGCATCCTGTCTTTGCCCTGGAGAAGCCTGGGGAATGTACTCTGCATCTGGGTTTAGAGCCCCCGGATTCTGTCAGGCACAAGTGATCCTGGGCATTCAGAGTTTATAAGAATAGGAGTAAGAGTTTGGGTTACAGAGCTGTCATTCTGTCTCTCAGGCACTGTACATTATTCAGATAGTCTCCCACACACCTGCACTGACAATAGCTCTGGGTGCCGCAGTCAGCATGTGAGGAAAGCCAGGGACCCCGTGCCTTATGGAGCAGTGTGTGAACAGAGGGGTGGAAACAGCTTCCACCCTTGGTTCACTGTTGGAGTTGTTTCCTAATTCAAAGGATTTACACTTGACCTGGGAACTGAAACCGGAGAAAAGGACTTGTGCCTGCTGTATCAGTGGTCAAACAAATTTCCCAGTCAGAAGGGAGGGAGGATTGTGTCCCTGGCATATCTCCTCTTACAAAGAGACACCGAGTTCTTCCACAGGAAGACATCACCCTATTTCACTAGAGGATAATGAATTTTAGCCATCAGAGAAAATGTTTTAGCTGATCTAAATTTCCAACAAATTCTTTTATTATCACATATGCTGGAGAATGCAAGCCTCACTTCTCTGAAAATTTAAATGTAGAAAAGTACTAGATATCAGAGATTTCCATTTTGTTAAATAAATGGCTAGCATCTTATATAAAAAAGAAATGTTTCTTCACACATGGTGGTAGGTGATTAGCCACTCTGTGATAGTTGGTTTGATGTCAACTTTCTACAAATTACAATCACCTAAGTAGGAAACCTCAACTGAAGAGCTTTCTTAATCGCCTTAACCAATGTAGGAAGACCCACCTTGTCTGTGGCATCTTCAGGTAGCAGCCCAGATAAGAGAGGACATGGCCAAGGTTATTCTCCTTTTCTCCTCGGCCTTCACTCTTGCCAGGCCTGCCTTTGCCTTGCTGATGAGTTTTTTACCCTCTTGTTGCTGCCTATTCCAGCAACCCCAGACTTCCTCGGTGACCTGTGGTCAGTGGTTCTCCAGCAACCTTCCAGGTTTTCTTTACCAGGTAGGGACTGCCCACTCCTCAAGCCTGGTGAACTGAGCAGCTACTGAGCCAGCCAGGGTGGGATCCTCACGCTATTGAGGTATTGAGAATCCGGAGACAACTGCTGTTATTATTGTAATGTAGGCAGATTTCATCCATTCTGTTAATATAAAAGTGTTTCTCCAGCATGTGGCTCTCACTCACTCTCTCCATTACACATGTTGGTGAACTTCTCCTTTTATGATATCTTGTCAGATCAATAACTGATAAAACAAACATCAACCCTACTTCACCTCAGTATGTCAGGTTGGAGAAGCCTGTCTTTTACTTTGTCCTAACTTTCTCAGGACTGCTGAAGTGTCAGAAGCCTGGAGACATTGGAAAATTTTGCAAACACGAAATTCCCAATACTTTCATATTAATAAGCAGGAGTTCTCACTAAAGTGAGACCTTTGTGTTGATCTGAGGGAGAGTGTCAAGACTTGGAGCTTTCCTTTATGGGGAGCTAGCATATTCCTGACTTTGTATAAGAATTGGGGTCACCCAGTATTTCAATGAATCAATGAGTCCAGTTTAGTTCTTCAAAAATTCTGCAACAAGTTGTGAAAATTTTTTGGAATCTTCTTGTAATGTCAAAAAAGTATTACTATTCTATTCTAATTCTTTTTAAGAAATATTAAGTTTCTAATACACAGGTATACACACATATGAGTGCATGCACACACATATGTGTACATACACACACATGAATGCACACACATGCACACGCACACACATGCACATGCTTCTGTGGAACTTTTGTGTCCAGACAAATCATTTACTTTATTTATCTTAGATAATAAATGAGCTCATTTTGGAACATAATGGCTGTGATCCTTTCACTAAGATTTGCTCCTAAACTATTTCGGAACTTGTGAAACCGATCTTCCAAGTAAGCCTTGTACAATGGTGAGCAAGTTACTCTTTGAAACGGGTTGGGAGGCAGATGTGGAGAGAGGGGTTGAGACGGGGTCTCATGTATTCCAGGCCGGCTTCACACTCCCTGGATAGCTCAGCCTGGCCTTGCTGGGGTTCTAAGCTGGTACCATCACTTGGTTCCTTTCGGTAATGTGTAGAACTAACCATTGCAAAACAGCCAGTAGCGTGTTTGCTGATTTCTTTCAATGTATATGTCAAAAGTCAGCTGCTTTTGAAAGTCTCTCTCTCTCTCTCTCTCTCTCTCTCTCTCTCTCTCTCTCTCTCTCTCTCTCTCTCTCTTCCCCTGGCTTTGAGGTGGATGAGTTTGCTTTGTCATGTTATGGTTGGCTATGGTTAACCAATTCGGATTCTTTAGAACAGTGAATGCCCTAAAATAATCCTGTTTAGTTGGCCCTCTCCGGTGGAGAGCTAACTGCAATATGAAGCTATAGAATCCCTTCCTTAGCCTTACTCCAAACTGTGGGTAAGAAGCAACAGCTTTAAAACATGGGTGCTGATGGTGCCTGCTGAACTGCTACAGGGCAAAACCACAGATATGGAAACAACAGAAGTTAATCAAAAGCATCAGCAGGATGACTCTGAGAACCATAAATCTGGCATCAGTGGTGTGACAGATGTACCCAGACCTGACAGTGATAAGACACTCACAGCTCACTCTGTCTCAAACACTCGCTGTATATTGACTTCCATCATGCTCACTTCAGTCATCAGTATATGTTCAACACGTTTCACAAAAGACACAAGTGCAGAGATAGACAATCACCTCACAGTAGAAAACACCAAGAAATGAAACCATGGACCAAGACCAGCTGACTTCAGGGTCATGTTCTTGAATCCTACTCTCTCAGGGGCGAATCTCATTTAAGAGAAGTACATCAGAAATCCAGAGTTACGTAATATTGACTAGATACCGGCTGGGAGTGGTGGTGTGTAGCTGAGCTCCCAGCGTTCAGGAAGCAGAAACAAGATTAGGAGTCATGCTCAGCTACTTAGCAAGTCTGTGGCCAGCCTGAGCTACATGGGACCGTGTCTTTTTCTGTCTGTCTGTTTGTTTGTCAACTTGATACAAGCTAGAGTCATCTAGGAAGAGCCCCAATTGAGAAAATGCCTCCATCTGATTACCTGTGATGGGCAAACATGTAGGGTATTTTCTTGACTAGTAATTGATATGGGAAGGTCAGCTGACTGAGGGCAGTGCCACCCCTGGGCAGGTGATCTTGGGGTGTATAAGTAGGTAGTCCGAGAAAGCCAGGAGGAACAAGCCAATGAGCAGCACTTCACGGTCTTTTCTTCAGTTCCTGTCATGAGTCCTTGCCTTGGTTTCTTACAGGTTTATGAACCTGTAAGTCAAATGAACCCCTTCGCCCCTAAGTTGCTTTTGCTCAGCAATAAAAAGCAGGCTAGGACAGATCCTATGTCAGACTCTCCTCCCCAGACTGTAGTAAATAAATCTGATGTCTGTAATGATGGCTATGTGTGTCAGAGTATCAGTGAAACTGTTGAACATGAGAAATGCTAAGGCAGCCCTTTGATTATGTAAGCGTATAAACACATCTGCATGTGTGCATATGTGTAAATACATATGTACACGTTATGTATTTATGTATGCAAACAGTTATGTATTTATGCACTTATATATATAATACATAAATCTGTAAACATAAACGTGTGTCTCTCTGTCACCTTCCCATCTCTGTCATCTTCGAGGCTAGATGGAGATTGCTTTCTTCACTGGTGAGTTGGGATATTTCTTGAGATAGTCTGGGATTTCATCCAGGCACGTGCACTTGTGTTTGGTTTTCTCGACTGAGTAGCTGCTCTGTTTGTGGCCACACACCCTGCCCTGAATGCATCAGATCTAGCCTGTAGCCCTGGCTGCTCCAGCAGTGGCTGTTTGTTAACATTCCAACATTCAAAGAAGTAAATGTCCAGGAAGGAAGTAGCTTTACAGAAGCCAGCTGAGCAGTGCTTACATTCTCCTGGTCTGAAATTAACTGTACCACCTATTATCAACAAAAAGCTGAATAGTAGAGGCCAACCTTACTGTGCACTATGGGGCACGAATACATAAGGTGTAACTAAGATATTCTGAGCACTAGAATGTTAGGATGTGCCCTCTCCACCTCTCTCTCCTTTCTGCTCCCTTCCTTTCCTTTCATTCTCTTTTCCAGTCCTTGTTTTTTATTTTCAGTGTCTTGGGATCAAACCCAGAGCCTTGCCCATGCTAGTAGTCTTTTCTAGGAACTTTTTCAATAAGCCTTAAATATAAAATTATGCCATTAATAACTTTGCTCTACATTATATGTATAATAATAATCTACTTGTTAATAAGTTAGATATTTATGTAGTTTTATATATATTATATGTTAGATATATTAGATTTTTAATAGTTATATACAGTATATATATACATAGTTATATATATTTATATAGTTAGCTTCTTTAGTGATTGTGACGCACACCTGATAGAACCACAATAAAGAGAGAGAGATTTCTCACCTTTTCAGAGGTCGTAGTTCATGTCAGCAGCTCTGTGGTCTTTGGCGGAGTGAGGAAGGAGTGGCAGTACCGAGCTGCTTACCTTAAGGCTCTCAGGAGACAGAGGGAACAGAGAGGTGTCCAGACAAAGTGCTGACTCAGGACATGCTCTCAGAGCCCACGTTCTTCTTCATAGTCTCCAGACCCTTGAACAATAGCAACACACCAGAGGACCATACCTTCAAAAACCAAGCATTTGGGGTGCTACTCTGTATCCAGACCACAAAAATATTTTAAAAATGTAATCTTGACCTGCTTATAAACTGGTAAATTCAGTAAACTATTAAAATCACGAATAAGACTTATAACAAAAATGTTCTATTTTTAGATTAAATACACTCTCAGATATAAATAATATATATCTATAATAATTTATCATTTCCTTTTATAACATTTACTTTTGAGGGGCTGGAGAGATAGTTAAGAGCAGTTGCTGAGTTTGCGAAGGACCAGAGTTTGGTTCTAGTTCCCACATCACTGGAAGCTCACAACTGCTTCTGATGCTAGCCCCAGGGGATATGATACTCTCTTCTGGTTACTTCAAGCACCTGCATGCATGTACATAACACACACACACACACACACACACACACACACACACACACACACACACACACGCAGATAAAAAAATAACTTCAAAACTTACTTTTTCTACAGCAAAATGTTTAGCTTGTTTTAAAATGTGGAAAACAATGTTTTAAAAATGTTGTATAAAAGAAAATGAAAATAATTGATACTTTGTGTATATTACAGAAGGGGAAACATTTTTGGAGCCTATGAAAGCAATAACTGGTGTGGTCGTGGTTTTCCGGTGAAGCTGGTTAAACAAGCAGAAGAGGATTCGTACATACATATATAACCTGTGTTGTGTCTGCTAGACTACAGCTCTCCATAGTCTAGTGCCCCTGCTGTGCTCTGTCCACAGAAGCTCGAATGGAAGCCAGCTCTTCCTAGACATTACCTAAAGGCCTCTGCCCTGCGCATGCCTGGCTGCTGAGTGCATACGTTCCTATGGAGTGATGGCTCCAGATCTCTCATTCCAGCCTCACGGCCTTGCCTGTCCTCCAGCAGCTAAGACACTGACATCACTGGAATGGAAGCACTTATAATCAATCTGCATATTTGGCACCTCATTAAAATCAGAGAAAAAAAACCAGTGAGGCCCCTGGCCCTTTGCTTCCATCCTGAATGGACCAGGCTCCATCCAGGGGCAGGTTTATCAGCACAGCCAGAAGGAGCTGCAACCTCACTGTGGTTAATGGAAGTGTAAATTTGATTCCCCAGGGCTCCTTCGTGAGATGATAAGCCCCGGGGACTCTGTCTAGTATGTCCTGCTGGCTGTGTGTGCTGTCACTGGGCTCCAGGGACACCACCATAGTCAGGGCTTTCCTAGATGTTTAGATGTCCGGAAGCCCAAGACTCTTCAGAGCCACCAAGGGCTTCTGTTTCTTTTTCTTTTTATGACTCTGTCCCTTGTCTCCCTAGACAGCAATTCTTTCTTCTTAGCTGGCTTCTTTGCTTTCAGGAATGAGCTGGTAAATTCACCCTCAAGAGGGACATCATAGACTATATTCTCATTTCTAGGCTACTGGACACTCTTGACAGATCCTGTAAAAACAGGTCAATGTTTAGCTTTAAAGAATAGGTGCTAATATTAGAATTTCTGGCATCAGTGGGTTTGTATTTAAAACAAATGTGGATGTCAGTTTAGGGAGTGCACAGATATACATATAAAAGTAGGACCCCAATAACCGGATGACTTCTAACTTTATGCACTTTTTGTTGTTATGTGGCCTTCTGCAAGATGGGTAAGAATCATTGTAGTATACTGAAGGACACTGTCGAAGTGCTAGTCTCGTGTGTGGTGCCTCTGTTGGCCTCAGTTTCCTTAGATCTGAATACTGTTATTAGTTCACTAGGCTTAAGTGAAAATGAAGTCAGACTGAGTGGTTGAAATCATCTAGATAGGCTTAAAGACTGCAGGGAAATAGACAAATACACCTCATCTTCTACTTACAGCCAGATTGGGTAAGCAGTGCTAAGTTCCTGTTTCACAGATGGGGATACTAAGGCAAAGAGAGCTGGGTACATAGTTCAGCAGGAGAGTATGTACTCAGCACTCATAGCTCTGGCTTTTACCAGTGGAATAAAAGCACATGGGGGCTAAGTGAATGAATGCTCTTATGTTTTCTCATTTAAGGTAAGACCAAGACTTAGGTAAGGCTGCATATTTTCTGCAGCATTCAAAATAGACAGTTATGAAGACTGATTTAAAAGTTTTTGATTTTACAATTGGTCAAAAGTCATAAGAAACACACTTGCAATTTTGAATTGGGATCTTCCCCCCACCCCCACTGGTAATAAAAGGTTTCATTGCTTATGGCTGGGCCACTGGCAATGACCAGAGCCTCCAGTCAGTCCCTGTCACAAAGAGAAAGGCTTCACTGTAGCACTGGCTTGTCAGGAAGGACAGGTCGAGCTGGTACATTTGTTTACACTTACAAGTGGGAAAATTGGTAGGACTTGCAGCCCCTCTACCAGAAGGAGCCTTGTACAAAGGTGAGGTCAAATCCAAAGCTCAATGAATAGGTCATGATTGGATGAATCAAGGAGCACTAGATGGGAGCACCCTACAGTTTTAGCTCCTAGTGCAATCCCCCTCCATTCTCACTGCTTCTAAAGTTTCTCAGGAAGAGCAAGGGGCTCCAAGTAGCTGCCGTGGAACTGACAGGATTGGGCAGGTGATCCCACCTTGGTGCAGGAGAGGCAATCAGAGGTCGTTGCTCTTCATTGTCTGATTTACAACAGCTCTTCCTAACTGCTGGGTGATCTATGTCTTGTTAGCAGTTATGACCAGTAGTGAGAACCTTGCTTTCCCACTGAATAGAGGAGAACCTAATGCACACATGCATTTATGCAGCAATATCATTTAAAAATAATACTTACAAACACCGAAAGGACTCTTTAAGTCCTCAAACTAATTAAAATACCTCTGGCTCACCTCTTCTTCAGCATAAAAGAAAAAATAACAACTATGTAGCATTTCTCAAGACCAGTTAATGACAGATATTTTAGTCATTGACAGTTGGGGTCATAAGTACTGATGCTAGTGAGTTTGTCTCACATAAATGTGTAAGTATTTCTCTAGGAAATATAATTAGACACACAGTCTCATTTGAACCCTTTCAGGAAAGGCTCTGCACAAAGCACACATGCTATCCTGGGAGAGAGTCTGAGTCTCCTGAATCTTTACTCAGTGTGCCTGGGAAAGTGAGACATGGTAATAAAAGTAAGTGCCTGGCCTGTCAGCTAAAATTTATTGTATGCAAGTATCTAACTCAAAACTTTCCTACCCCAGATTCCTGGTGGAGCGCCAAACGTGGGCTTGAAGTATTAGGAAATCAAAAATATGCAGGTCGGTGGGAGCCAATGGGCCCTTATGGGCGTCTTTTCTTCAAAGAAGGTATTTTTCTACAACGTAAAGGATTGTTTCAACAGGATCTTGTTGCTATCTGCAATAATTCCTTTCCATGGCCTCATTATTAAGCTTCTTGAATTCCAGAGCAGATTCGGGGTGACTGAAAATTTGATTAAAAATTCCAAGGACTGAAGTAGAACATCCAGTCCAAATGCCTTTCTTCCTCAGTCCCTCATGACAAGGGTTGGGTCTCCTGTACCCACTCATGTCTTCTCTGCAGAGACATGGGGAAGACAGAGCTCAGGAACTGGACGAGAGGAGGGGTAAGTAGTTATTTATGGTGGAGGGCCACTTCAGGTGACATCTGCTGTTATACTACCTCCCATTTAATCAATGATGGCTCAGAAATAATTAAGTCAACCACTCTCACTGCAGCAGATGACCTGCTGGGGTCTCCTCAAGTCTGAGTGACGTGAAGATTAATGGATCCATTATCAGGAGCCTGCACAACACCACTAGAACATCTGATCAGCTATGTTTATAGCTACAAGTTGCTGGTTTTGAAATGGAAACAAATGTGACACACGTAAGAAGATGAATTTCTCTATGTAAATAGCATTATGCCTTCCAATCTGGGTGATCACTATCACGAGGCACCATTGAACAGCACTGGCTTGGCCTGGGCGACAAGAAGAACCAGGAAACATGCCTGCTTTCTTTCCGTTGTGTTTTATACTTTGATGTACAAAGAAGAGATGAAATGGAGAGCTATTCTAAGAAATCTGGAAGAACATGACTGGGGAAGAAATGAGAGAATACTTCTTGATAATATTCAAATGATTGTTATTGATACAATGAAAACAGCTAACGATCATGGCTTTGTATGTATGTATGTATGTGTGTGTACATGTATGTGACATGGATATACATATATATATATATGGCTAGGTACTGAGGCAGGATTTGGGACTTGAGAGAGACTGAAAGAAGATAAAGGACAGAAGAACAAGTCCAACTACAACTTCTGCTTGTTACACCCTAGCAATCCTGTGCTCACCAGTCCTAGGGAAGTAGCCTTTGAACTGAAACAGTCCCTCCAGGCAGGAGGGAGTCAGAGACTCAGGACACTCAAGAATAAACAGACTTCACAGGTTTGGGAAAGCAGAAATTTGCCAGAGTCATGAGGACCCCTCCCCAGAATTATACTGCTGGGGAGGAGACTCTCATGCACTTGTTGGTTGTGTATGTCTGTCTGTCTGTCTGTCTGTCTGTCTGTCTGTCTAATCTTGAGTTCCATTTCTGGAGTAAGCAGTGTGTGTGTGTGTGTGTGTGTGTGTGTGTGTGTGTGTGTATGTCTGTCTGTGTGTCTCTGTGTGTGTGTGTGTTTCTGTGTGTGTCCGTGTGTATCTCTGCATAGTGTCTGTGTGTGTTTTACCACCCAGGACAAGTCTCTGGTTTCTAAGGCAGTGGTTAAAAGGTATTAGAAGGATTAGAACATAGGCAGAGCTTTAGAGATTTTAACATGTAAAGTTAGACCATGAAGAGAAAACTAAAGCAGTTTCCAGCTCTGGTTTTGGGCTGGGAAGTAAATTTCCTTACACTGCCTTCTGCATTCCTTGTGTGATGAAGTGCTGCACAGCTCAGAGGCCAGGTAGAGGCCCAGGCCTCAGGAGGCCAAGTAACCACTCAGCCAGAGCCACCAGGGCACACAGCATCTAGCCAGACGGTGGCATCTGTCAAGTAAACACCATCTTGAGTTGGACAAAGCTAGGATAATGCATGGGGTGTTTGAACAATTTTTTTTTCAGAATCTGTTTATTCTGGGCAGTGCCCTGTGACTATTACCAGATTTGGATTGTCTGTGGCTGTGAAGCACAGGCCATGTGTCACTTTGGACAAGATGTGCTGGCAATAACTCTTCCTCTCTGTTTGTCTTCTCTGGACTTTCCTTCTTTCTGGTAAGTCCATCAAGTGTATAACAGCTCACCCAAGTTGGAAAAAGAAAGTGTGTGTGTGTGTGTGTGTGTGTGTGTGTGTGTGTGTGTGTGTGTGTGTGTGTGTGATGTTCTGGTCCTTACTGTCCCTCTCATTTATCTTTATTTAATCTTAAACGAGTATCTGCCCTCCCTATACCCCCCCAAAGCCAAGGCCCTACATTGAGCTCAGTGTTCCAGGAAGCCAGCTATTTGGAGATTGCAGAATAGCAGCTGACCCCAAACACCCAGTGGTTGCAAAAAGAGACTAAGGCCCAAAGTTTCAAGGACAGCTTGTCTATGAAACCCAGCTAACTTCCCATTCTGTCCTAACAGAACGCCTTTCCCCTCCTCAGTGTTTAGATATGGAACCCCAGCTTGAAGCATATAATCTGCAGCGTCTCAAACTCTGGTTACTGTGTTCTTGGGTCCTACACCCTGATCACAGTGCAAACAGACCTGAGGCTCCACATCTCAGGTAAAGCCTGGTCTAGCTGTCGAGGTCCTCTAAATTATCATCCTTTATTTCTTCCTGTTCATTTAATTCTTACAAAAATAAGTAGCAAATACTCCCTGATGACATATGACTTTGGGGTCATCCCACCCTGCATTTCCATGACAATCCCGTTTACTTCCACTTTGGTCAGTCCAACTTTACAGTGATTGGAACTTCCACAGAGACTGCCATGTTGGTCAGAGCACTGCAGAAGGTGGGGTAACTATCAAATTCTCTGACAAAAGAGAGAGATTTGCAATGATGGACAGTTTAAGAATCAGGTATCCAATGATGAGAAAGTCCCTTGGTATAGGATGTGTGGGGTAGTGTAGATATGTTAGTGGGGACTGTGAGCATGAAGCCACTAGCCTTGGGCTATGGAAGAGATGGATTGTTTGGGTGGACCGCATGGGAGCAGCCCAGATTGGGGGCTCCATCGCATCTTCCCTAGAAATGCCTCTTGTCATTGTTTTCCTGTTCTATTTTCTATTTTACATTTAATTTAACACCCACAATATACTGTTTGCTGCTTTTACACTACCCTCCCCTCTTCTCAGCCTTAACCCCAAGCTGAGTGCTCAGAGTCTAATGCGATTCTATGAATGACAAATAAATCTAGAGCAGGGGTTCTCAACCTTCCTAATGCTGTGATCCTTTAATGCGGTTCTTTATGTCGTGGAAACTTCCAACCAGAAAATCATTTCGTTGCTAATTTACAACTGCAGTTTTGCTACTGATGATGAATCCTAACAGCATCTGTATATTCCAATGGTCTTAGGTGACCTCTGTGAGCGTCATTGAACCCTTCAAGAAGTCTCAGCCCACAGGTTGAAAACCATTAATCTAGGGGGCCTTTTCCACATCTATGGCTCACGCGCCCTAGGATAAGTCTAGACTTTATGCTGGTGGTGGATGGAAGAGGAGAAGGGGCACAAAGAAACACCCAAGTAGGGTATCTCACACCTGTGCACAGACCCTATTGCTGGCAGAGGATCTAGTCATCTAGGTACCCCTTTCTGGTCCACCCTTTCTGACTTTCAGCCACTTGGCCACTTGGCCACTTGGCTGATTCATGAGAATTCCATTGGGTGATGTTCTTCAACTCACACACGATCAGCAAAATTCAGCATTAATAGTATAGTAATTGGAATGAGAATGGCCTCCATAGGTCTACATGCTCGAATGCTTGGTCCCCAGTTGGTGGAAGTCCTTGGGAAGGATTAAGAGGTGTGACCTTGTTAGAGGAGGTGTGTCATTGAGGGTAGGCTTTGAGGTTTCAAAAGACCATTCCCAGTCATTCTCTGCCTCCTGCTTGCAGATTGCTTTGCCATCATGGACTCTAACCCTCTGAAACTGTAAGATCCAAATGGAATGTTTTCTAAATTGCCTTGGTCACGGTGGTTTTTATCATAGCAGTAGAAAAGTACCTAAGACAGACACTGGCATCATACAGTTTCCACCATCGAATTTGTATTAGGGAGTCAAAGACTCTGAGTGTGCTCAGAAATCAGAATGTCCTGTACACTGAGCTTTCACAAAGAGTTAGACTTGCTTCCCTCTGCTAAGAGAATCTTACGCTTTAAAACATTTTGCTTTGATGGGCCGGTGAGTTCACAATCTCAGGAGAACATTGAAAATTAGGAACTGACAAGTGTACATGGGGTAAGATGATATCTGAAAATGTATCTAATGTTTATTGTTCTAATTGAAAAAGGTCAAATGTTCTGTTCTTTCATATCGAGATAATGACCAGTTGCCTGCATTTAACGCAGCAAGCATTTTTCCTAAACGTTCAGCTACATGATAGTAGCAAGTAGTCCCTGAGCAGCTCCTCTTTGGTGGATGCTGTGTGTGTGGTCTTGGTTTAGATTGTGAAATTGCACTATGGCCAGTTTCAAGGTCAGTTACCTGCAGCTTGAGGCACTGGTCACATGATTTCTATGAGCCTACTGCTTTCATTTAACTTACCTGGCTGGTATGTGAAACCCTGTAAAGCATTTAAAGGTATGTGACATCTACTTCTAGCTTAGTGTATATTAATATCTATTGTTTGGATCACAAAGATAGGTAACATTTTGTGACAGCCCTGTATGTCCATTGTTGTTTTGAGTTTGGCTGCGTATTACTGGTAATTCCAAATATCTTTATTTACTAATGCTTAGTAATAATGACATATACCTTCTTTATTTGGGAATCTTATTTACTTAATTGTGAAGAGTGATTTATTAATTGCTCTTCTTTGTTTGTGCATGTACACACACATACACACACACACACACATTGAGTATCCAGAAAAGTTATCAGGCTCTTTGGTTGATCTTTAAGGTGAAATGTGAGCTAGCCACAGACCCTGAGTTTCAACGTTGGAATGTGTTTAATACTCTGAAATCCCAAACTAGCCTGTTTGTTCCTTGCTACTTGAAGGGAGCTCTCCACCTCTCAACCAGAGCCAAGAGTGAAGCAAAGAACAGCTCCAGTGGAGGTCACTATGTGCCATGGAGAGCTGGGGTGACTTACCCAGGCCACCCACGGCCAGAAAAGCACACCGGGAAGGAATGTAACTTAAGAACCTGGGATAAGCCAAGTAGCATTAAAAACACTCTGCCTAAGGGAGCTACTGAGTCCTATGCTCATTCCTAGTACTTTTCTGAACCTGAAACACTGCTGCCGAAGCTGGACACGGATGAGGGTGGTGGTTCCTTGGAGCCTGCTCAGAGATAAAGTTACCTGGAGAACACATGGCCCCTCCACAGCAGCAGGCTGTCCTGAGGCCAGGGGCCACCAACATTGTATGGGAGGAGGTGACAGGTCTGTGATGAGTGGGGAGGGCACAGATGCCAACCACCTACATGGCTGGGGGAAACATTACATAGCTCGCTGTGACTATTGGACACAGTGACCGTTTGTCACAATAGAGTAATGGGAATATAGTCTGAAGAAAGGTGGTTGCTATGTGCCCTGTTCTCAGGCCAGTTCTCTGAAGCCTGAAACCTAGGTGTACATGGCATATGGCCACATTCCTTTGATCCTTTGATGTATATACATTTAAGATGTACAACATGAGGTGTTGGTATAAAAGCAAAAGTACCCCTCAGTTCTTTAGGTTATTGATTGACTTTTTTTTTTTTTTTTTTTTTTTTTTTTTTTTTTTTTTTTTTTTTTTTTTTTTTTTTTTTTTTTTTTTTTTTTTTTTTTTTTTTTTTTTTTTTTTTTTTTTTTTTTTTTTTTTTTTTTTTTTTATGTTTAGTTTTTAGTTTTTGTACCTCTTTGTAGACTCAGGATATTAAATCCCTGTCTGACACACAGCTTGCGAAGACTGCCGTTCTGCAGGCCATGTGTTTGCGCTGCCCATCCTTTCCTTGCTGGGCAGAAACTTTTTAAAGTGTGTACCCATTTTATCATTGTTCTGTTCGCAGTAGCCAAAAGACAGAATCAGCCTGCTTGCTCATCAACAGATGAATGGATAAAAAAACTGTGGTTCATGTTACAGAATGGGGTTCTATTCCTCTGCAAAGAAAAAGAAAATTATGACATGTGTATGAAAATGGTTGGATTCAGAAATGATCGTTTTAAGCAAGGTAACCCAGACTTAAAAATGCACATGCTACATGTTCTTACTTATGTGGGTCCTAGTTTCTAATTTACATACATCTCTCACATGTGTAGGTAAGGAAGCTAGAAAGAGGATTATGGGGGGGGGATTTTGAGGGAGAGGGAGGATTATAGGACATACGGGCCATGAAAAGGGCAAGGGGGCTTCTAGGCATGGAAAATACAGGGGGCTTGGAGAATGGGGAGACAAGGGGAGACGGAAAAGTAAATTATGCAGATGCATGTTGTAGTGAAACCTATTGCTTTGGAACACTGATTGAAAAATAAAGAAAAACAGAAGACTAATCAGGAAAAAATACTGCACTATCCCATCCCTATTTGGAATCTGAAATGTCCAACATGTAAAAATGGACAAGAAATGAGTGGTCCCTGGAACAGGAGGAAGCAGGATTGGTAGATCACAGGGCAGGGGCTTGCCTTTGTGTTGGATGCGTAAGTTCAAAGCGCTAACATTCACCCGGACAGCTTTAGTTATCGTATTGCATGCTGAAATGTCGGCAATCTTAGGAATTTATGTTAAATTTTGCTAATGTTTTCTTAGTATATTTTTACATTTCTGCCTGGTTCTTTCCTGCATCACTATTATTTTGAAGACAAGCTCATGTATCATCAGGAAGTGACTTGGGACAGTCAGCCAGCACTGACACCCAGGGTGAGAACCTACTCTGAATCTGTGAGAGAGGTTCAGTCCACTGCTTGTGTTTCACTCCAGACTGAGCAGGAAAAGAGGGCAAACTGAGTACTTCAGCAAGAGGCCTCTGGTGTTTCAGGAATGGTTAAATTTTTTATGTTAAAACCCCAACTCCTGCGATTGTTTGGTCATTCATTACAGCAAAGCAAACCCGAGATTCTGCTGTATTGTGAAGTTTGGCCCCTTCTTTTGGAAAAAATCTTAATGATCAAGAAAGCATGTGTTTTTACTCAGATATGTTTTATGACACAGCCGTAAAGTCTTGTCTCAAATAGACCTACCGCAGGCCCACATTGTTCCACAGACAGTAATGGGGCTTTGCTTCTAAAGCGCCTTTTTGTTCAGTCAAAACTACTGATGAAAACTGGAACACTTCACACAGGAATTATTTACGGCCCCTTTGTTACCAA
The DNA here is from genome assembly GCA_028551405.1 of Uromys caudimaculatus. Taxonomy (NCBI): domain Eukaryota; kingdom Metazoa; phylum Chordata; class Mammalia; order Rodentia; family Muridae; genus Uromys; species Uromys caudimaculatus. The sequence goes on along the minus strand of CM052708.1, from coordinate 59,414,638 downwards.
ACTGCCACGGAGCAGAAAATACTGTGTGCTTGCCCGAGTGTTGGCCTTAAGCTGGGAGAGATTCTAGCATGAGGTGTGACACAGTTCAAAGGCAGCCCGTCTGGGTCACCATCAGCAACTGAGTTTAAAGGGTTTTTACTTGGCACAGATGAAATTCCAGAAGAAAGAAAGTGTGACACATTGGCTATCCTTGTGCAGAGATTATTTTTCATAATAAAGGGGACAAAAGAAAAAAATGCTTTTACACAGACCCTCTGCTACAGAGGAATATAAAGGATAAGGCGACAAATATCTGTACACTGTGACCAAGGGAGCATTTTCACCTAACAGTGGGTTAATCTGTGGTGGAGACACACCAGACATCCTAAAACACAGAGCCACCCTTTAGCTGTGGCCCCACTGCCCTATCCATTTAGCAAAACTGATTTTTCTTAAGGAATTTTCAAAACCGTTCTCTCGGGGAGAAGGTAGATGGAATCAACACAGGTGGTCCCGAGCTGCCGACGTTAAGTTTTTAACATCCAATTTATGTGAGATATGGTCTTGGCTTTAATCTTTTCAAAAACTTATTTTGATTATACAAGGGTAGGGAGTAAAATGTAATAAGTTGTAGTGAATGCAGAATATACAGAGATTAAGCCTGAGTAGTTAACATTTCTGTCTCCCAAACAATTTTTTAAACAGTTTGATTTATCTGTAATAATTGAACACATTAGGTTGTGCAGTGGTGTATCCCAATTTGTGTATAAAACACTTGCTGACCAACCAGAGTGTCCGTACTTCATTTCTTCACCTTTGCTTTCTGTCTGGAAATTGAACTCTCTTCTAGATATTCATAAACTATACAATTCACTGTTAACTACAATCTCTACACTGTTATCTAATCGCTCATTGCCCCATGTTCCCACCCCTATTAATTACTCCTGTAAATTAATTCTCTTTGCCTTTTAAAATATTTACTTATGAGAAAGAATATTCTGTATTATATTTAGTACTTGTCTCTCAATTAGCACAAGGCCCTGCAGTTCCATCTTACTTTTTTGTAAATGATGAGATACTCTTTGTGTGTGTGTGTGTGTGTGTGTGTGTACACGCATGTGCACACATACCATGGTCTACTGCATCTGTTCATTCACTAATGGTTGTCTAGGTGGATTCCATATCTTTGCTGTTGTGAGTAGTATCTGGGAAGCACTGATGCTCTGGTGTCTCCCTGATAGCCCAGTAGCATTCCCTGTGCATCCCTCAGGACAGCTGTAGCAGCCCCCAACAGAGCTATGTTTTCATTATCTTAAGAACTGCATTTCTGTGCACAGTGGCTGTGCCCACCGACATTCTCACTAGCAGCTTAGGAGAGGTCCTTTGGCTCCACATCCTTGTAGTGCTTCTTTTTTGGAATATTAATATAGAATCCTGCTACATACCTGAGGCTGATCTTAAATCATGACCCTTCTGCCTGACTCTCCCCATGCAGGGAAGCTAAGCATGTGCAGCTGTGCCCAATGTTTCTTCTTTTACAAATTGTCCACTCTAGCCAGAGAGAGAGAGAGAGAGAGAGAGAGAGAGAGAGAGAGAGAGAGAGAGAGAGATATGATATTTTATTGTGTGTTGATTATGCATCTCTCTGATGGCTAATGAAGATGAGCAGTTCTTTTTAAATTTGAATTTCTCCTCTGACCACTGTCTGTTCTACTGTCAGTCTTAAAGGCTCCGTTGTTACCAGGTCCATTTCTCAAAGAATCTTCTGAAGTACAATATCACTTTATCCCTTGTCACACATGAGAGATAAATGTGGTAACATAATTCTGTGCATATGCTCACGACTTGAGACACAGAGTGAATACCTGCCACATGCCACTTGTAGTGGTGCCGGAGGGTGCTTATATTTGTTCACCAGATGGCAACCATACAGTCTCATTAGATGCTATTGTGGACTTGAAAGAAAAGGGGCTGGTGGCAAAGTGGCACAGTAGTCAAGAGGACATACTGCTCTTCTTTAAAATTCTCTTTCTTTCTTTCTTTCTTTCTTTCTTTCTTTCTTTCTTTCTTTCTTTCTTTCTTTCTTCCTTTCTTCCTTTCTTCCTTTCTTCCTTTCTTCCTTTCTTCCTTTTTTTGAGATCATAATGTAATCACACAATTACCTCCTCTTCCCTTCCCTACTTCCACACTTCCCATATACTCTTCCTGGCTCTCTTTTGAATTCATTGCCTCTTTTTGTTTTTCAAATTCATGGCCTCTTTTTTTATTAATTACATACATACATGTATATACAAATATATTCCTAAATACATAAATGGTCTGTATATTGCTGCTTGTATGTATTATGCTTCCAGGGCTGATCATTTGGTAGTGGACAGCAATTGGTGTGCTCTTCTCTGGAAACAACTATTTCGCCCTCTCTCAGTATTCTTTAGTTGCCTGCAGTCCTTTGTGTAGGGTTGAGGCCTCTAGGGCTTTCCCCACTCATGTCAGCCTGTCTATTGTTGTCGTTCTTCAGCTCAGCACATAGGACTCTTGCAGAGGACCCACACTGGATTTCCAGCACCCAAGTTGAGTGGCTCACAACTTCCTGTTTCCCCAGCTCTATGAGATCTGATGCCCTCTTCTGGACCCTGAGGATACCTGCACTCATATGGGAGCCCACGTGCGCACGCGTGTGCACACACACACACACACACACACACACAGAGCCACAAACACATACACAGATACAGAGTTAAAAATTATAAAACTTTTAAAAAACAAAAGTAGAGACCAGGGCTTAGACATTTTGGAATCCCTTACCAATCACAGTCCAGCAGCAGTGTTTAGTGTCTAATGTTTAAATATCCAGTAGAATGAAGGAAAGCAAACACAAATGACTGGTTCTTCTTCAATAAAATCTCCTATATAGACACAAATAAATTAGAGTGTTGGAGTTCACCCTTGAGTTGTATCTACCACACATCGAATGGACCCGTAAACTTATGTCAGCAATTGTGTCACAGAGAAACAATTTATAGGGTGAGCTGGTTGGTTTTTGTAAACTTGACACAACTAGAATCACCTGGGAAGTGAGAACCTCAGCAGAGGAATTGCCTCCAGAAGATGGTGTAATGGCTATTCCTGGTTAACTTGACTAAATCTGGAATGAACTACAATCCAGAATTGGAGGGCTCACCTGTGATCCAGATCTTGAGGCTGGAAGACACCAGTGTCTGACCTGGATTTTGGCATGAAGATCTTAAGGCACAGTGGCTATGAAATGCTTAGGCCCAGGCAAGATAGTACATGCCTTTAATCCTAGGAGACTAAAGCAAGATCTTTGCGTTCAAGGTCAGTCTGGAACAAAACAAGTTCCAGATCCAGACATGGTGGAACACACCTTTTATCTGGGTAACACCTTCTGCTGGAGACCTACATAAGGACATTGAAAGAAGGAAGATTCGCTTTTCTTCACCTGCTTGCAATTACTTGCCAGCACATCTATTGGATTCTACTTCTACAGAAGACCAGATGAAACAATTAGCCTTGTGGGACTGAGCAACTACTAGATCCTTGGACTTCCCATTCGCAGCTGATCATTGTTGATGAGTTGGACTACAGACTGTAAGTCATCATAACAAAGTCCCTGACTATATAGAGACTACCCATAAGTTCTGTGACTCTAAAGAACCCTGACTAATACAGATGGGCTGTAGGCAAACTCCTAGTGGCCTTTTCTTGATTGATGTGGGAGGGCCTGGCCCACTTTGGGAGGTAACTATGGGCAGGTGGTCCTGGGTTGTGTAAGAAACAAAGCTGGTGCTGTAGAGGAGTAAGCCAGTAAGCAGATTCCTCTATGGTTCCCACCTCTGCTCCTGGTCAGCTTCCTGGCTTGACTTTCTTCAATGGTGGACTGTTGTCATAACATGCAAGCAAAATAAACCCTTTCCTCTCCAAGTTGCTCATGGTGTTTATCACTGCAGCATGAGGTGAACTACTACCCAGAGCATTCACTGTCATGGGCTGAGTAGTGTCCCTTAAGATTGACCTGTGAAAAGCTAACTCCAGTATTTTGAAATGTGACCATAGTAGGAGAAAACATCTTTACAGAGACAAAGAAGGTGAAAGGAGGCCATTGGAGTGGGCCAATCTCACTATGTCCTTATAAAAAGAACTCAACTCAGACACTTAGGGAGGAAAGACCATGGAAGACTAGGCATGAAGGCAACCATGTACAAGGTAGGAGAAGCTTCAGGAGAAACAAGCCTTGCTCTCTAAGGAGCTTGACCTTAGCCTTTCTGATCTCAGAATGAGAAGAAAATTAGTTATAATTGTTTATGGCCTTGGATCTCCAGTATTTTTAATGGTAATCTTGGGAAACGTAGACATCAGTATTAGACTTTATTTTCTGAAACCCCAAATAAACCAACATATGCATTTCTTTCCTTCTTATTTCCACCTTTCTACATCATGTCATGTCATGTCATGTCATACATATCATATCATATCATATCATATCATATCATATCATATCATATCATATCATATCATATCATATCATATCATATGTACCTACCTACCTGTTCATAGAGAGGGTAAAGTAAACTTTACAGAGAGCAAGGTCCAACTTTGTGTATTTTGAGAGGGAAATCTGGAGCTTTGCACACTACCTCTGACTTTTCTTGTGGCGATCTTACTGTAAACGTGGTCTCTCAGTTAGCTTTAGCTATTGATGTAAACTATCCTGAAGTTATAAGAGGAATTACCCTGGCTTGTGTATATGTCTGTGGAATATTTTCTTGATTAATTATTGATGTAGGAGAACCACTGTTGACAGTGCCATCCCCAGGCTGATAGGCCTAGATTGCATAAGGAAGCAGGCTGAGCATGAGACTAGGATGGTGACACTAAGTAGCATTCTTCTCTGGTTTCTGCTTCAGTTTCTGCTTGAGCTCCTGCCTGGACTCCCTCCGTGATGCAATGTAACCTGACATTTAAGCCAAACAGACTCTGTCCTCCTCCAGTTGCTTTTGGATCATGGTGTTTATTACAGCAATAGGAAAGCAAACTATCAAGCAGTGTCTTTGTTCCGCATTCCTGGGAGATTCATAGAATCATATCATAATGTCTAACTCTGAGGAGAGGGCCAGTGCGTGCGTGTGTGTGTGTGTGTGTGTGTGTAGCAATAAGCATGCATGACACACTTCAGGGCTCTGTTCTGGAGTCAACTTGTCTTCCAAGTACACACATACCTTTCCTGTGAATGCTGAATCTCAGTGGAGGAACTGAAATGGGTACATTTGATCAGACAAAGTATGACTTCAAGTCCAGTGGCAATGATCTGGAAAGTTTAGTTAGTGACATAATGTACCCCTCAAGTGCACAGACCTGACTGGGGACAAGGAATCTGCAGCAAATGCCATACAGGAAAGATGTCTCTTCTCAGGCACAGTTGGACTCTTATCTATATGGGATTGTCCCTTTGAATGTACCTCAGTGAACATGGAGTAGAGATAAGAGGCTGTGGGCCTCAGTCATTGTGATTAGGATCTTAGTACTGCCAGCAAATGTCTGTCATTTACACACACACACACACACACACACACACACACAGAGAGAGAGAGAGAGAGAGAGAGAGAGACAGAGAGAGAGAGAGAGACAGAGAGAGAGAGAGAGAGAGAGTATAATGTGAAGCCCTGACACAAACACTGATGTATTCCCGTTATATGATACTCCATGAATATTTTCCATGTCTTTCAAACAAGTACTGTCTAGTTTTATGTCTACTTGAGACAAATTAGAGTAATTTCTTGATTGGTGATTGATATGGAAAGGCTCAGCTTACTGGTATCATCTCTGAGCTTGTGGTCCTGGTTGGTATAAGAAAGCAGTCTGAGCAAGCCATAGAGAGAAAGTCAGTAAGCATCACGTCTCCATGGACTCTGCATCAGAACCTGGCTCCAGGTTACTGCCCTGAGATCTTGCCCTGGCTTCCTTTAGTGATAGGCTTAGTTTTAAACTCAAATAAACCTTTCATCCACAAGCTGGTTATGGTATTTATCACAGAAATAGAAACCCTAAGACAAAACACCTCATTTGTCCTTCCCTGAGAGGGACTTGTTCTTTCTATTGATCACTCAGACTTGCTGACTCTCTCTAGAGCAGATTCTAAGGCTGTCTTTCATATTGTATTTTTTGTTGTAACTAGACTTCTAGAAGGTTTTGCTATTACCCATACCATCTGGACCAAGGGCTGTGGGACACAGAGCCTGCTTTGATTCCCTAGAGAAATCTCTTGGGTCATGATTCTCCAGTGGATTCCTATAGTCTCTTACAACAAATCTAATTCCTTTCCTTGCTTTTAATACCTCAGCATAGGAGTCCCCATAGGCAGTCATCTGTTTTCTTTGGCCTGTTTTTCAGATTGCTCATGGGTAGGTCCCCTGTCCCTTGCAATCAGGAACCCTAAGTACTCTAAGAATGTGTCTTAATTAGCATAAACATTCAACCTGACAGAGCCCAGAATCACCTAAAATGAGTCTTAGTTGAGAGTGATTGTCTTAATCAGGTTGATCTGTTTGTTAGTTGGTTCAGAGGTGCCCATCCCACTGTGGGCAGCACCATCCCTAGGCAAGTGATGTTAGATTGTACTAGAAAGTGTGAACCAGACCTTGAGACAGAAGGTGAATCAGAGGGCAAGCCAGCAAAGAACGTTCTTCCATGGTTTCTGTTTCAAGTTTCTGTTCAAGTTCCTGCCCTGACTTCCTTTAATGTGACCTGGAAGTGGAAGCATGATAAATCCTCCCCTTCCCTCAGTTGCTTTGATCAGAATGTTGTTATAACAGCAACAGAGGGGAAGTAGAGCAGAATGTCTTTCCCCTAACCCCCCTCCATCAGGGCCTTGCTGTATCTGCACTTTCACGAGCCTTTGCTTGTACACTAGAAGAAGGCTGTGCTTCTATGCTTTGAATGGTGTCCTGCCATCACCATCTCACTGTGCCTGTGCCTGTGCCTATGCCTGTGCCTGTGCCTATGCCTATGCCTGTGGCCAAATGCCAGCTCCACAGTGTTCATTGGGTGAGCCCTGGATACTCACTAGCTTTACTGCTAATGAGACAGTCACCGTCTGTTTAGGAGAGTCAGGGTCACTTCATAGGCTCTATTGGGCTTCTGCTCAAGACTCTATTCAGAAAGCCTTCTGCCTTTAGGCCTTCAGGTTTTGTAGTTTCTATATTGCAAATTTTTTGTTTTCTTTTTTAAAATGTATGTCATGCAAGTGAATCCTAGTGGGTCAGTAGAGCATAGGGTGAGGGTGCTCACCTGAGTGTCTCCTTGCTGTTTCTTTCATTTCTCTGGGACTGGTTTTCACCTGCTTACTCCTTATAATGGCCACGTCTACCTCCCTTTGGTTTACTTGTGAGGTTGCTGTTGTAGCCATCCTTACTTGTATCCATCAATACCCCTGAAGTGGGGACCAGGGTCCCCGCACACATTGGAATAGAGGCTGTGCTATCATCATATTCAACCATGGCATCTTGGGATTGCAGGCTAGTGGGAGATGGTGGGGGTGGGGAGCATGGGCATGGTGACCTGTGAGAGGGACACTGGGCAGATGAAAAGCCATTTGAATGTGACAGTTATTACCATGGCATTCTAATATCAACTGTGATTGCTGAATTCCTTCTACATTCATTGATTGCAATTCTACAGTGAAGATCTGTTGGTTGTTCCCTACGAGTAGAATTTCCACTTATTTCCTTAAGTCAGGGCACCAGGCTCATGGGCTTTCCATTATTCTCCAAGCAGTGGCGTGACACTATCACTCCAGAGTGAGCCATTCTTCAGGCTGGCTTGGGTCCCTCCCAGATAACCCCTCCAGATAGTACCTTTTCACTTTCTCCCTACATCCTGCACTCAAGCACTTCTTTAAGGAGCCCTGCCACATTTACATTTCAATGTCCCTTTGGAAGCCACTGCAACTGTGAAACTTGTTGCTAGTAGCTACTAGTGATTAACAGTGTTCAGTGTGCTGTGTGACCAAAGACCTCATGTCTTGGATGATTCAAAACACTGGTAGAATCCCTTACAGTGTTTGATTACTGCCATGTTGCTGGGTAGAAAGCATGTTAAGAGAACACTTGCATCTGTAAAGGTAGGAACCAGCTCTGAGATGGGAGCCTTTCAGGCTTCAAAGTCAGATTCATCTCATTTCTTTAGAGCCTGAAGCAAATATTTGGCTCAAGTGCTAGCCAGCTAATAGGCAGCCTCAGCTGCTAGAGTAAACTAGCATTCTGGAGGCAGAATGTTGGTCTTCTGTTCATGAACATCTACAATCTCTGTGAAAACATGCTCTCTCTTCTTTCAGGGTAAGAGGCCTTGAAGAGTGAGTCCAAGTTTAATTTATAAACCAATCAGGAAGGCATATGCTGGCATCACAGAGATAGGTTTCTGGCAACAGGGCGCATGGAAGCAGATTGACATTAAAGAGAGAGAGATGAGAGATGCTAGGGAGAAACAAAGGTACCTGAGATGAATTCTTCCCCCACCCTTCACTCCCATTTTTGAAAACTCTCAAATTTCATCAGTCTGACTACATCCTATTAAAATTGGTAAGTCCATGCCAAAAGGAATGTTCCTTGGGCTATCCTAAGTGTTATTACCCATTTTCCTTTGATTGGGTGACATGACAGTTTATAATAGAATAGCAGGCCATGGTTACATGGAAAAAAACATAAAATTTAACATTTATGTATTTCCAACTCCTGGTCATATGTCAAAGGGATTTAAAATGGATTAAGTGAGAAATTTATAGCTTTGTATAATCACATTTACAGCAATAATATTAAAGCTTTCAAAAAGATGAACAATGGAAAACTATGATGTCAGGCTCTTCAGGTACATAACCTGGCCCGGGGGGAGCCACTGTGAACCATGTGTGCGTGACTATAATCAATGTGGCAAAAGGGGATAAACTCAGCTTCTCACTGCCCAAGGATGGACAGAGCTCTCTACCGTGTAATAAGTCAAAACTACAAGGTCAGGCCCGAGTTTCATTTCTGAGCTAAATATTTGCTTTTGATAAATTCCAGAGTTTCTACCCTGTTTCTATAGGATATGTAAACTGACAACTGGAATGGAAACATTAGGTAAAAGACAGTTACACAGGGTTGGATCTGTCTCTGCTTCACTATGGCGCATTTGAGGGTCATGAATGGATCTATGCATGGCTAGGCATAGTGAGAACCTTGCTTGTAAGGAACGTGATAGGAGAGAGAATCTGAGGGACGTGTAGATTAATGATGCATCATAGGCAGGTGAGAGAATCATGTAGATATGCAACTGTGCACTTACAGACACTTTGTTCATTAAATTGAAAGCAGGATGAACATATGTGTAACTATGTGTACTTAGTTTGATATGTGAGTATTTATGTTTTATATTTTGTATACTGTTATGAATTAGCTTTCATAGATAATCATGCAATTATGTGTATCATTTATATGTAAAATACTATAATGGTAACACACAATATAATAATATAGTTATATCACCTATGAAATATGTATAGAACTATTATACATGTATGTGAATGTCCATATGTGCAAGCCAGTTGTTATATTCCTGCTTCATACGGCATTTGTTGTCACGAATGTACCTATAGAAGCATAGTTCTGTAGAAAGACTATTTTTACCTAAAAATACCAACAATACATTTCTGTATTTCTAACAACATGGAAAAAGAAATATCTCTCGTCATTGAAGAACTCTTACTAGGTAGTTCAGGCCCTCCTAAGACAAGGTTACTTAAATTCTCACCCATGTGCCGAGCTGAGGTCTGAAGATCTGTCCCTACAAGGAAGGAAGTAGCAGCCATGCCTACCCAAGGGCCAACAGGGATGAGCAGTCAGATGGTGAGGCCTAGGGGAGGGAGGGGATTTTAGCAACTGAAATGAAGAGCCACTTCTGGCTTAGGAAACTCTTGAGGAGTCATTTCTTTGTGTGAAAGGAAGGAAGAGTACAGAGAGACATCAAGGGCCCCAGGACCACCATTAAGGATGGGTGATAAAGATGCTATTGGAAATGGAATTAGCCTAGAAGAAAGCCTGGATTGGATGAGACAAGAGTGGGGATGAGCTAAGGATCCTGCATCTCCAATCAAGAGGAATGGTCAAGGACTTAATCTACATTTGAGGGACTTTTTTCTTTTTTGAGATGATTTCATCATGTTGGCTTTGGACTAGCTATGTAGTCCACACTGGCCTCAAACCCATGGCCCTTAGCCTCAGCACACCCCCACCCCCAATGGCTGGTAGAACAGGTGTCAGAGGATTTACTAATAGAACATAAGCCACTGAATGGCACAGCCATGTAATTCCTCACTTGTCTTCATCAGGGTCATCTATGCAGCTCAATCTGCCTCTTACCAGCAGTAATAGGAATGTAAGTTAGAAATTAGAGGGTCTTGAATAGTAGTCATAGTTGGAGTTCAGCCATCACTACACTGTGAGAGCTTATCTCAGAAATAAACAAAATATCAGGTGTTCTCACAAACCTGGAGAGATTGAAGACACCAACAGGGTTTGGAGCCAATCTTAGCTAAATCTTAAAGCTTGAGATGACTCCAACAAATAAGTACATTGTGACAATAACATTTTAAATGAAATATTTCCTCTCTTTTAGATCTACAAGTAAGCCACAATGTAAGTGCCTCACACTTTCTTCACATTCACAGCTTCGGATATCTAGCTCCTTAGATTTAAGAAGAGTTGTCAAGTCTATTATAGCTAATGTGAAAACTGTCAGCTTCAAAATGGCGTCACAGATGTTAGGGCCTGGCATGTGTATGTGTGTGTGTTGGGGGCAGGGTGTTGTGTGGAGAGACATTTTGGAGGGAATACCCATGCCACAGGTGCCCAGCAATGGCGGAGGGTTGGGGAGAGAGGAAGACTATGGAAGAAAGCTGTGCTGTGTGATTGACTCAGTCCCAGGAACTGGCATGAGATACCTTTTCAAGGTTACCTAGTACATCGTACAAGGACGACTCAGCAACACAAAGACAGTGAGTCACTTATACAAGGACATTTGCCTTACAAACCATCTCACAAATGCAACATGATGAAAAAGTCTGCAGTAGCTCTAAGTAGTTCATTTCCTAAGTGCCACTATGTACCCACCCATCAATCAGAGCTCAATTCCAACTCTCAAGTAAGTGCTAAGTGTCAGTGAGCAGTCTTTCTAATATCTTCTGTAGCATTTCTTACTAAAATAGAACAACCCCAGCCTTCTAGCCTTCCCTCAGTGCCCCAGAAAGGCCAGAGGCTGTCCTGGCCAGAGCAAATGTGTCCTTCATTGCAACCCTACTTTGTCTTATCCAATAAAATCAAAACAACTATTCAAATAAAGATTTCTCTCTACATTTTTGTTTGGTGACTTTGGCAGCAGGTAAAGTTGGGAGATGGACTGACAGAAAACTTGACATCATAAGCTGTAGCCAAAGGCTTGGAGCTTCTTGCTCTGGTATTCCACATGGAAGCTGCAAGCTATAAGGAATACCGAAGCAACTAAAAAGTTAAGAACAGCACATAAAACATGGTTAAGTCAGTTAAGATTGTAATAACATAATTAACACTGTGATTAGAAATGAAGGTCAGAAATATGAAAATGGAGTTGGCAAGCGCCATTTCGGAGACTTCAGACTGGCTCCATTCAAGATGTTCAGTGGAAGTAAGTTTTGTTTACTCAGCAAATCTGAGTATGACGGAGGAGGCTTCCACCTATTTGATATTATAGAAGTTGTTTCATGTGAACCTGCAAAGAAGGCCCAGTAGGTCGCTTATGGCTGAGTATGGAATATTAACACAGTCAGCTAGAGGACAGAGACTATGGTGGCTAGCTGAGAAGGTACTTTGGAGGCTTCAGACCTATCACCCCTTCCTTTGTGAGCTTGACTAAGTAGTTGCTTATTCTAAGACTCAGTTTCTATGAAAAAGGATATGCTACCTAAGTCATTTATTGGATAAAATGAAATGGAAGTGACCAAAGCTAAATAGCTTGTTTATTTGACCTTATGCAGCACATAAAGTGTCAGAGACAAAGGCTTTGGCCTTGGCATATTCTGCTAGATGAAGGATCCCAGGTTTGACTTATTTTGCTAGCTATAGTGTCTCAGACCTCACAGCAGGCATTCCCTTGATCTCTTTCTGCCAGATATCAGATTATCTTGCTTTGTATCTAGGCCCTGACTCTTAGGCTTGGCTTGATTAGCAACACAAAGGGTTCCGGCCTCACCACAGGCATTCCTCTCACCCCTCCCCAGCCTACTGCCCACAGCTAAGGCCTTCAGCTCTGGGACAATTATGGCATATAATTATGTATATGACGTCTGATTGCATTGTGGATTCCCCTCCCTCTGCCATTTCCCGCCCTAAAGTGTTTAAAAATATGTAACATTAAAGATTAATCGGAGCTTGAATGGAATCTCGTCTTGCTCCAACGCATCTTTCTGTCTCCTGCTTCTTTCCCCGCCAACGGTTTCTCTCTACAGCATGGAGCACCCGCTGGCGCTGGCGGGAACTTCGAACCTAGTCGATAGCCTATCCTGGAAGAGCTCTCCGAGACATGGCGGGCAGCAAGCTCTTTGCAATAAAGAACTGTGGTACTTGTAATAGAAAATTTGTGTGTGTGTGTGTGTGTGTGTGTGTGTGTGTGTGTGGGTGTGGGTGTGTGTGTGTGTGTGCGTGATAAAACATGGTAGACCTGTGTATTAGTCAGTGGTCTATTGCTGAGAAGAGACACCATGACCATGGCAACTCTTATAAGAGAAAGCATTTGATTGGGGCTTACTAATTATTTTGGAGGTTTAGTGCATTGTTGTCATGGTGGGGAGCATGGTGGCACATGTTCTGGAGAATTAGTGAGAATTCTACATCCAGATCTGTAGGCAGAAAGAAGAAAGAGACTCCAGGTTTGGTAGAGGCTTTGGTAACCTCAGTGACATACTTTCCCTAGCAAGGCCACACTTCCAAATTCTTGCAATAGTGCCACTCCCTGGTGACCAAGCATTCAAATCTATGAGCCTACAAGGACCATTCTTATCAAAGTACCGTGACCTGCAAAGTATTTATTGTAATAACATTCTCACAAGTATCAGCATTTTTAGCTGATGATGATGACAGCAGTGATTAGAGCAGAGGCACTAAATCATGCTTAGGTAACCATAGTAAACACAGTAATATGAAAGAGAAAAAGAAAATAATGAGGAGGAAGGCTGAAATGGGGAGAGGAAGAGAGGAAAGATAATTAACACTAAGAATTGTTGAAAAAGCCATATAGAAACCCATTTTATAAGTTTCATATGTATACACACACATACACATATGTATACAAATATTCATATAAAAGACTTAATTGGAGTTACCCTGCAAAGGCAGTAATGCTTCTCTCAGAAACCATAAAGTGCCAAACAGAAAGCATAGTTCCAAGTGTAGACTAATGTGATGGTCAATTTTTATCAACTTATACAAACTAGAGTCACTTGGAAACAGCCAATTTCAATTGAAGAATTGCCTTTGTCTTATTAGCCTATGGGCATGGCTGAAGAATAGGAGGACCCAGCCCATTGTGGGTGGTGCCACCCTGGGCAGTTAACTAATGCAGAAACTCACAATTGATCAAAGTGAAGAGATAAGTGTTAGTGGAGTGCTCAGACACAAACTGGAGATCTATGTTGCCCTGTCCTCAAGGCTTAGGGCCGTTAAAGAAGAGAGGGCATATAGTTGTAAGAGCCAGAATTCAGGGATGGCCATGATGAAACAGTGCCTTCTGGACTTACAACAAATGTGACTGCTTGTAAAGCAAATGGTGGTCAACATTTGCTTTAGTTACATTTCCATTGTTCTGACGAAACACCATGACCAAGACAAGCTATAAAAGAAAATATTCTATTAGGCTTATGGTTTCAGAGGGTTAGAGTCCATAATGATAAAGACATGGTGACAAACAAATTCACACCTTGATCCAAAAATAGGAGGGGAGAGAGAGAGAGAGAGAGAGAGAGAGAGAGAGAGAGAGAGAGAGAGAGAGAGATTTTAATTAGGACTGGCATAAATCTTTTGGAACATCATAAGGCCATACTTCCTAATCCTTCCCAAACTGTTCCACAAACTGGGGATCAATCATTCAAACACATGGGAGAACAGTCTCATTCAAATCACCACAGTGTTCTAACTTGAAAGGGGAGGAGTTCCCCTAACTGAGGGGCCATGAACAATTGATGGTTTCCAGGGAGAATTTGTTCTTTAAGGACATGGCTCTTGGTAGGCTGACCGTGCTTCCGTGGATGACTTCACATCCATGATTACATGGGCAGTGCAAATTGGAGTCCATGTATCATTAAAAAAAAAAAAAAAAAAAGAAAAGAAAGACATGAAGTTGAGGGAAGAGTTATAGGGTGGGATAGGGAAGACTTTGGTATGAATGTAAACAAAATATATTGTATCAAATTCTCAAAGAATTATTAAAATAGTAAGAAAATGAAAAGAAGCTACTCAAAGGAGAGCTTAAAATATTTCCAATAAGTCACCTTTGGGTAAGAAATTATTGAAGGAACCAGTATTTGACACAAGATACCCCATGTCCAAGTTCTCAGAATGAAGCTTTATTTGCCCCAAAGAGTCAAAGAGCAGGGAATATGAAACAAAGACAGGAAATAGAAGATGAGGGAGAAGGCGAAAGAAACAAGGGAGAGGAGGAAGGGGTGTTTGTCCCAGTGGGAGAAAGGATTATCTAAAGATAGAGAGTAAACAGACATGGCCCATAGGCAATAGTTTATAAAGGTAAAAGAGGAAACTGTGTTATGAAGAGGTGTTTAATTTTGATTAGGCGTGTTAATTTGGTGAGTCAAAAGGAAGCTTTTGATTGCTGGACTATAATACTTTGATAGCTGGACCTTGGGAGTCAGCCTTAGGAGGAGGAAGTGGCCAAATAAGGGAATAGAGTCTGGTGGCCAGCTTTAGGAACGTGATCTAACAGTATTTAGCATGGCAGAGGGAATGGAGCCGTGTCTGCCATGCTCAGCCTTGTAAGAGTTCCTTCAATTATCAAACCACATGTAAGAAGGAAGCATGTGCGTGCTTTGAAAGAATTTTCAGTAAACAAGTCAAAGGAAAATAGCTAGCATGTCCCATGTAGTATCTATCAGGAACTGTGTAGTATTATCAATTCAAAGATGAGGCTATCCTTATGCAAACCGTTGGACTACCAGGGAGAGGACTGAGAGAAATGACACAGGATCTAGTAAGGTGCTTAGGCATTGACTGTGCCTGTCACCAAGTCTGGTGATCTGAATTCTGAAGGAGAGATCTGACTCCTGCAAGTTGTCTTTTGACCTCTCATGTGCACTGTGGCATGTGAACATGTGTGCTCACGAACATACATACATAAAGTGCTCAGGAATCTAATGTAAAGTTGTCCAGCTCCTATGACCATCTTTACAACTTCCTCTGAACCAGTTATTTCATTCACGCCTCTGATGGGTCAAATGCCCTGCTCAGAGCTAAGACGCCATGAAGATCAAGTCTCTTGTGAATTGACTTTTGATCAGCCTTGTCTGTATTTGACAAATGTACTTCTATGAAATGTTTCAACCAAGTTCAAACTCATGTTTAATAAATGTGCCTATTGATTCATTGTTTTATTTTATAATCTGAAACCACTTGGAAATTCCTTGTATGAAGTAAGTGACAGTAAGTTGAGACAAGAATGTGCATGTATCCAGGCTGGGCCATAAAGCCAAGAGGCATGTTTGATATTTATCCTGCTGGGGCAGTGTGAGCACTGAGGGTAGGTGGATGGACAGAAGAGGCTGTAGGATTTTTGTGAGCAACATCTGCCTCTAATCACCTAAAAAACAAAATGACAGGGACATTTGGTGATGGGATTGTTTCTCTGCCAGTGTTTTACTTAGGACGTCCTTCCAGGATCCCCACTCAGAAATAGAAGCAACACAAAGCCTCTCCCATCTATGAGAAACACCGCCAGGCACAGTTATGTGAAGAACGCACTTAAGCATCTGTCTGAAATCTGGGACCATGATCAAGTCATTCAGAGCTCCTGACACTGTTGCTTGCTCTTCTCCTCCAACCTCTTCAATCCACAGACATTCTTTGCATTACTCGTGCATCAGATGTTCTGGTGTGGAATGAATATCAAGATGGTAATTTATGGACTGAGAAAGCCTTTGCCAGTGGCTGCGGCTCCTTCTTGTATTTATGCATTGTGTCCTGGGCCCTCAGGCCATGTCCCCACTGACTTATCTCCTATTCGCCTTCGGGCAGTTTAAAAGTAGCACGATTAAAGGATTTGACTAAGAAGTAATTAAAAATGGAATTTAATATTGGAGATGGGTCTTTCTTCCCTAACTGTATCCATGATATGATAATGTATATTACACACCCCAGTTCAGATACCTAAACAATACAACATGTTCTGGGCTAATTTCCCTCTTCTTTTTTTTTATAATAGAAATATTAGATAAAGATGAACATTTTTGGGAGTTGAAAACTAACATCTTGTTGTACATGGCAAATTGTGGTAGAGAGAGATTAAAAAATATTTGACTCAGGACACAAAATCAATAGCTAGAATTGAGAACAGCCTGAATTTTTTCTGATTTTGCATGGAGCCTTAATCATTCAATTAAAAAAAAAATCACAGCTTAAGTTTAACATATACTTTTAGCTTGCTATTTGTGACTCAATTAATGAGCTTGAAGTACTCAATACATGGTTTGTACCTAAAGAACTCAGATAGTTTTCACCCTCCCCCTTGTTATTCTTGAAAAGTTTATGGGCATTAATGTTCTGAAGTATAAAATACCAAATCACCCTGATTATCATGTGGTCTTACAGAGAACATGCTTCTTTGTGGCTGTGCTTCTCAGCATGTATGCCTGAAAGTGCTGTGGGCTGGTTGCTTACATGTGCTTGGGCCCAACCAGCATGTAAGGAAACAGCTGTTCCCCTCCTCGACCACCACCCAGCACGTCCCAACCCTCACTTTTGAGTGCATTTTGATGGTGTATAATGAGATCAAAAGAAATGTTGGAATGCTTCAGCGATAAGACAGATTCCTTCTGCTCCAACTCATTTTGAAATTGCACACACAGTGTGTAGTGGGATGTCTTAATCTGTATATACAAATGAAGAGTATGTATTTATACAAGTGATAAAAACATACCCAAATAATATAATTAAACATATCTCTATATTTACTTAAAAGACTGTGGTACTTACAAGACAGATTTATTTTTATTAGAAAAATGGTATTTGAATATAAATGCAAGCCTCTTTAGCTATAAAAAAAATAGAGGAACAGGGAGAGATATGGTAAGGGAAGGAATTTCAGGTACATTTGCTGCGTAAAGGAGGAGTCTTTCAGCAGATCCCTGGTGGAGGAAACACAGCACTACATGCATCAAGATGCTATTGTGTAAGTCTTAGCTGATTACAGTTTTAAAAAGTGAAGATGAATATGTATATATAAATACATATACACACATACATCTTTACTTTTTAAAGTGTATATAAATACATACACACACACACACACACACACACACACACACACACACACACACACACACACACACACACGCATATATATGACACCTGGCAGGTATTTAAGGGTAGAAACAGTCTGAGAAAGCAGTGAGTAACTCAGATGCCTAATTGTAGACAGCCACAGAGAGATGCTTAGGTTCTCTGGAAATGTTAATTTTTCTTATCTGCTGGGGAATCATCTCTCTCTCTCTCTCTCTCTCTCTCTCTCTCTCTCTCTCTCTCTCTCTCTCTCTCTGTGTGTATGTGTGCTTGCACATGTGTGACATCATCATGGCTTAGGGATGGATCTGACCTGCAGCAAGGGACTAAAAAAAGACAGACACATGGACATACAGACACACAGGCCAGCTGGGATTGGGTGGACTGGGATCTCTGGTGGAGAAACCTCAACACAGAAGACTAGCTCTGACAGTGAGTTCAGTGATCCAAGGAGATGTGTGGTCAGCGACGAATGTAGAGCAGGGACCCACTCGCTCACACTTGATGAATGAAGCAAGGCTCCAATAACTATTTTTTTCCCACAGCTTATATCCCCTGGCAAAATCTTCGAAGCAATAAAATATTACAATGCAGTTAGATTCTATTTTTAAGTAAATGATTACAACAAGTATAAGTAAAAATACCATGTTCCCGAATACTCTCACATGATTAAATGTTTTACATATTATTGGTGAAAAACAAATTCTTCCCAAGGACCTGTACATTCATATCAAAGTAACTTGTTACAGATTAGCAAAGAGTAAGCAAGTGAGGTAGTCATCTCAGCCAGTTCTTTTACTGGCAGGCTATATTTTTGTGGTTTTAAAGAATCATTTTATTATTTATCTAAAAAGTAATCTTACAAAATAATCTTAATCACAACTCTAAACTTTCATATATAAAAATAATCAGTCTTTTCTACTTTAAGTACTCAGGGTGCACACCTACTCATTAACAATTTTTTTTATTAGGAAGCTAAGGGCATAAATGGGTATAAGAAATTAATCATTGCCTTTGGTCACCAACCCATCTTTAGCAAGAAAAGCATTTCAACTGGTAATAACTGGGCTGCCTTTCTTGTCCTCTGACTTCAAGGAGTCCCTCGATAAACTATGAAAAGTGTGCTTTCTAAACTTTAAATTGTTCCCCAAGATTTTTAAATCAAAGCCATTAACAAGAACATCTTAATCTAACTTTATACTAATAGTCTACATCGCTAAGTTGTAAAGTTGGGGGATGAGTCATACATCTGCTCTAGCTGCAATGTTGGAAAAAGTCAATCATTATTATTGTAAGTCCCAGTGGCACTGCCCAGTGAGGGGCTGGAAAACCCCTCCAGCGTATTCATACAACTCACAAATTGCAAAGGGATGTGGTGACCAGGGGGGCAATAAGCAGAGCTAAACTCAACACAGCTTGAGGCCCTCAGGAAATGACATGCAGTCCTTGGGGCTCAGCTTCTCAGAGGCACACCCACTGTGACTGTGCTAACCAATGGGCTCTTCTCCGTGAGTCCCAAAGCTGTTTGCTGTTCCTCCCACATGACCCCTGACATATCAGTAACTCAGAAGGTCAGCGTGTTTATTAAATAGAGTTGGACAGGGTTATGCCATACAGCTGGGCAAGGAGACAGGTCATTATATACAGGTAAACAAGTGGGTGGCAGGGTTTATGGTATACATTCGGATTTAGGAAGCAGGTTTAGCTAACCTCAGTAGGGGTAGTTTCTGTAGGGAGCAATTTTCAAGCTGTAAACATCAAGAGTGGAGAAAACTATGCTGGACATTTTCTGTACGCACTATCAACATCTACACATGGGCCGGATGAAGGCATTTCATCTCACGTCAGCTCTTTCCTACAAATGTAAAGGTCTACTGAGTGAAAGAACAGCTTCATCATTCAACAATAACAACAACAACGACAACAACAATGACAGCAAAAGAGAAAGGTGTAGGCAATACTTTTCAAATAGATGGGTGGAAGTCTTTCTGCATCAAGTATCCCTTGTCTCTTGTTTGTCACACACATCTCAAAATACATTTCAGTCTCTTGTGACTTTCCCTTTCCTTCTCAGGGCTGGGCTGAAGTTGACACACTGCTGTGGGTACACGACTTAAAGAAGAATAGAAAAAGTCCAGGATGGAACGCTCCTCTCCTGCCTCAGTTTCCAGTATGACTCTGGAAGGGCCTGTTTCTTTTCTGTCTTTGCTAAACATGTCTTGATATTTTGTTCTTAGTGACTTTTTCTTTGCTCGTTTATCTTTTTTTTTTTTTTTTTTTTTTTTTTTTTTTTTAAATTGCTGCCCCAGAGTATTATTTGTCTTCATTACTAAGATTTGTCTCGCTTACACTTTGAACTTCAGGCAAGTGCCTTGACTGTTTAGCATAAACTGCAACCCATTCCTCAGAAGACAAATGTCTTCCTAAGAAAACCTAGCCACACCTCAGTTAACTCAATAACTGGGAAAATAGTTTGCTCAGATGATAGATTTCATTTTAACTGTGCATTCATCTGCTGAACTGGTAAAATTGTCTGCAAGAAAACGGGATTTATGGCTACTACCCTCCCAGTGGGCAAAGGGATTTTTATCCTCGGAGCACACGTTCATCTGAGCAAAGTTTTATGAGTTGATCGCTTAGCCTTGTACTTTCAAAAATATTTTCCTAACCACAAAATTTTAATCTAGCAACCAGATGTTAACCATGGTGTCACTCCTTTTAAATATGTGACACTTAAGAAAGATGCAAATACTTTCTGGTTTCAGTGCCCGCTTCTAAAGTACTGGGAAACTGTCCCTCTCATTGTCATGACATAAAAAAAACAAAGGCTAGAAAAAACTGAAAACCAGTGTCTTTTCCTAGATGTCTAAGAGCATTGAGTTGTCAGGGAAGACTGTCACTCACCACCTGAACCGTCAATTTTAACAGATAGCTGTCATCTGCTTACCTGTGGCAGAGCTCACTGGAGATGCCACAAGGATCTCCTAGACTGGACTGAAATTTGAAGGACTTCAGGATGCTAAGTTTATAGAAGGTCAATAGAGAGTGAAGAAGCTCTGCCTCATTGAGTTTAACTGAAAGGATGCCAGCAGGTTCTCATAATAGGATCCAAGAAAAATCACCTTGTGTCCTTGGTGCCAGGAGAAGTGTATGAACATGTCTGAAACCTGCCCAGCGTGTTTTCCATGACCAAGACTTATTCTCTAGTGAGAGTTCATCAGAACCCAACTCATAGAGAAGGAAGGGCAAGTACCCAGTTCCAACCTGTGCTGGCCTTGATGTTTCTCCTAAAAGGGAGAGGGGGAAAATAGTAAGAAATATTTGTAATAACAGTAGCTCAGGGACGGGCAGTGGTGGTGCACGCCTTTAATCCCAGCACTTGGGAGGCAGAGGCAGGTGGATTTCTGAGTTCGAGGCCAGCCTGGTCTACAGAGTGAGTTCCAGGACAGCCAAGGCTGCACGCTGTCTTGAAAAGAAAAAAAAAAAAAAAAGCTCAGGGACACAAAGTGTTTCAGATTGTAAAATTGTAAAAATGTAGACTACCCTTCACCAGCCCTCCTAACCCCTGAATGAACAAGATGCAAACATACTGAAGCTGAAGATGCTGTAAGAGAGCTCTAATATGGAAGGAGTCCTCAGGGACACCCCAAGACCAGTGGGGAGAGAAAAACACAGATGGCAAAAGCTAGGCTAGCTTCTGATGCCAGACACGAAAACCAGAAGTGAAGACTGGCCTCACCATATCAATATAAAATATCCATTGTCATTCAAGCTGCCTGGTTATTTCAATTCTTACTCAATACACTGTGTCTGAATCCACATTTCTTTCTCCCTTTCTTTCTTTCTTTCTTTCTTTCTTTCTTTCTTTCTTTCTTTCTTTCTTTCTTTCTTTCTTTCTTTCTTTCTTTCTTTCTTTCTTTCTTTCTTTCTTTTTTTAAAGAGTTTTTCTTTTACTTTTTTTATTGGATATTTTCTTTATTTACATTTCAAATGTTTTCACCTTTCCAGGTCTCCCCTTCAGAACCGCCCTATACCATCCCCCCTCCCCTGCCTCTATGAGGGTGCTCCCCCACCTACCCACTCACTCTCATCTTCCTTCCCTGGCATTCCCTCCCCTACACTGGAGCATCGAACACCCTCAGGCCCAAGAGCCTCTCCTCCCACTGATGTCCAACAAGGCCGTCCTCTGCCACATATATGGCCAGCACCATGGGTCCCTCCATGTGTATTCTTTGGTTGATGGCCTAGTCCCCAGGAGCTCCAGGGGTTCTGGCCTGTAGACACAGGAGAGATGGCTTAGTGGTGAAGCCAATTTTATTTTATTTTTTAAAAATTATTTGTTTATTTTTTGATACTTTATTTACATTTCCAATGTTTCCCGCTTTCCAGGTCTCCTCTTTGGAAACCCCCTATCCCCTCCCCCTCCCCGCCTCTATGAGGGTATTCCACCTCCCACCTACCCACCCACCCACTCCTGTATTCCCACCTTGACATTCCCCTTTACTGGGGCCTCTAACACCCTCAGGTCAAAGGCCTCTCCTCCCCCTGATGGCCAACAAGGCCCTCCTCTGCCACATATGTGGTCTGAGCCATGGGTCCCTCAATGTGTATTCTTTGGTTGGTAGTCCAGCCTCCAGGAGGACCGGGGGGTCAGGTCAGTTGACACTGTTGCTCCCTCCATGGGACTGCAGACTCCCTGAGCTCCTTCAGTCCCTTCTCCAACTCCTCCATCTGTGACCTCATTCTCAGTCCAGCGGTTACTGTAAAGTGAAACTTGGTTATTCCGGAATTTTGGGCTAATATCCGCTTATCAGTGAGTACATACTATGTTCCTTCTTTTGTGACTGAGTTACCTCGCTCAGGATGATATTTTCAAGTTCCATCCATTTGCCTGCAAATTTCATTAAATCATTGTTTTTAATAGCTGAGTAGTACTCCACTGTGTAAATATACCACATTTTCTGTATCCATTCCTCTGCTGACGGACATCTTGGTTGTTTCCAGCTTCTGACTATTATAAATATGGCTGCTATGAACATAGTGGAGCATGTGTCTATATTACATGTTGGAGCATCTTTTGGGAATATGCCCAGGAGTGGAATAGCTGGGTCCTCAGGTACTATTATGTCAATTTTTCTGAAGGTCCGCCAAACTGATTTCCAGAGAGGTTGTATCAGCTTGTAATCCCACCAGCAGTGAAGGAGTGTTCCTCTTTCTCTACATCTTCACCAGCATCTGCTGTCACCTGAGTTTTTGATCTTAGTCATTCTGACTGGTGTGAGGTGGAATCTCAGACTTGTTTTGATTTGCATTTCCCTGATGACTAAGGATGTTAAACATTTCTTTAGGTGCTTCTCAGCCCTATGAATTTCCTCAGTAGAGAATTCTCTGTTTAGCTCTGTTCCCCAATTTTTGATAAGGTTATTTGTTTTTCTGGAGTCTAACTTCTTGAGTTCTTTGTATATATTAGATATTAGCCCTCTATCAGACAAAGGATTGATTAAGATCTTTTCCCAATCTGTTGGTTGCCATTTTGTCGTATTGACAGTGTCCTTTGCCTTATAGAAGCTTTGCAATTTCATGAGGTCCCATTTGTTGATTTTTTTTTAATTTTTTTATTTTATTTTTGATACTTTATTTACATTTCCAATGTTCCCCTTTTCTGGGTCTCCTCTTTGGAAACCCCCTATCCCCTCCCCATTCCCGCCTCTATGAGGGAATTCCACCTCCCACCCACTCGCCCACCCATCCCCATATTCCCACCTTGACATTCCCCTTTACTGGGGCCTCTAACACCCTCAGGCCCAAGGGCCTCTCATCTCTCCCTGATGGCCATCGAGGTCATC
>CM052708.1:59368099-59381151 GCA_028551405.1 Uromys caudimaculatus | reverse complement strand
TGTTTTTCTTCTTCTTCTTCTTCTTCTTCTTCTTCTTCTTCTTCTTCTTCTTCTTCTTCTTCTTGTTTTTCTTCTTCTTCTTCTTGTTTTTCTTCTTCTTCTTGTTTTTCTTCTTCTTCTTGTTTTTCTTCTTCTTCTTCTTGTTTTTCTTCTTCTTCTTGTTTTTCTTCTTCTTCTTCTTGTTTTTCTTCTTCTTCTTCTTCTTGTTTTTTTTCTTCTTCTTCTTGTTTTTCTTCTTCTTGTTTTTCTTCTTCTTCTTGTTTTTCTTCTTCTTCTTGTTTTTCTTCTTCTTCTTCTTCTTCTTCTTCTTCTTCTTCTTCTTCTTCTTCTTCTTCTTCTTCTTCTTCTCCTCCTCCTCCTCCTCCTCCTCCTCCTCCTCCTCCTCCTCCTCCTCCTCCTCCTCCTCCTCCTCCTCTTCCTCCTCCTCCTTCTTCTGTCTTATCTGAAGAGCAAAGTCTGTGTATTGATGGTGAAACCAAAGGGTGTTAGCCAAAATTCAACTTGAAATTACTGTAGAGACAGCTGGGAGAGACAAGTTCTTTTCGCAGAAGGTTTAAACACGGTAAAGTAGCTTTGAATGTGGCATAGCCACGGCTGTGGCCGTGACTGTGGTCATTCAACCTTTCAACGGCATCTCTAAGAGGACTCTGACTGAGCTGCCAGGAATGTTGGCCTCCATCTCCTCTTATCTTCAAAGGCTCTTACACTAAGAATTTCCATCCCAAATTTTGGTATTCTTGTAAACATCTCATCTATGTCTGCCCTTTGCCTTGGTAACTTGGAGAACATCAATCTCAGGAAATATCGTGGGGAAAGTAGATTACTTTCTGCCCAGAACTGTGTTGGAATGGAGTTTGTTCCTTAGAGAGCAATGTGACTAACCCAACAGTCTGATAAAACTTATTTCCCTAGGGATATTCAGAAGGATTGTGACCTTGAAAACCATTAAGCTGGCTTGGATGAGAGATGCCCAGACAGGTCATTATTTGTTTCTGCTCATGACCAGGACTGGGTTGGCCGCTCTTTCTGAATTAGAGGCCCCCAGTGTCGAAAGCCTAACACTTTCTCTGGAAGGTCAAAAGTTTTCAGTCTTTTTGTTTCAATATGATTAAGGATTCAAAGCAGAGACTTGCTAAAGGGTTGGAAACAGGAAAACAAAAGTGCAAAACATCATCTAAAGCTAAGTGTGGGGGCGTTTCCATGTTGTTGCTGGGGTTGACCTCAGAGATGACAAAGCTAGAGTTCCCACTTCAGCTTGGTGACACTCATTCCTATCCATTGGCAGAGAAGAGCCAAGGCATGTTGTCTCTTAGGCTTGTTGCATTGTTTGTCTACCTTGGTGTCTCAGGATATTGTAGTAAGTGAGAGACAAATCTCATTCAATTGATTCCTCAAAGCCTTTACTCAAGCTGGATGTGGTGGTATACTGGTAATCTTAGTATCTGAGAGGCTATGACAGAGAAGCATGAGTTTGAGGCCAGCTTGAGCTACAGTGGTCTCAACCTTGTTTCAAGTTCCACCCTTAGACACCAACCTCTCTCCTACCACTTTGCTTTCCAAAGTACAATGAAGTTGATATTTCTGGTTTCTTTGAAGACTCAGTTCTGCCATGTGATGTTTTTCCTGGAAACTGTCTTATAAGAGGATGTTTTTGGTGAAGCAGACACATGGGAGGATGTTTTGCTGAGAACAGACACATGGTGTTTTTCTGGAAGTAGTCTGGAAAAAGGGCTTGTGATGTTTTGCTAAAGCAGACACTTAAGAGAATATGTGATGCTTAGAAAGGGATAAATATAACCCAAAAGGCAGTGGAGGGTGCTGTATGGTATTGGTTAGCCTTGCCGGGTTTTGCTGGCCATCATGGGGCTTTGCTGATGCTGGTCTTCACTGATGATGCTTTGTGGTATTAGTTTGCCTTGCCATTCTTTGCTGGCCATTGCTTGTCATGACTTCATAGAGATAAATGCCACCAAAGAACTTCTGGTGGTGTTCTGGTGGCTCCTTGAGTCTTCTGAGGACTTGGCCAATTGGCAGAGTCTCATGGTTTCCTCTGGATTGAACTGCCATTGCTGGTTTATAAATTGTGTTTTCAAGTGGATTGAGGTGCTGCTGCTGATTCCTGTGAACTGAACTGTGGATATTCTGACAACACAGATGGATTCGCTCCAAAGAACTATTTCTAAACAGGTCAACATCCTCCTTTGCCCTATTAACCTTTCCTTTCTACTGCCTCTGGTGGGTGGTGGGCTAGATGGGAGGTTAAAGCATTTAAATACCCTTATTAGAAATAAGTTTGGAAAAATATAAGCCTATAGAACAAAAGGTTTGTGCAAGTAAAAATATCCATTTCTATTTCCTATGCTAATACATCTCCTATTTCATAAAACAAACATTATGTCTCTTTTTCTGTAAAAATATTTTCCATCATCAATAGGTATGGATATTTTGGTTGGGGTTGTTTGGGCTAAATGAATACAAAGCTTCAGCCAGCTAATAGGGAAATAAGAACCTGTCCTGGACAGGAGAGGCAGATACTTGCCTAGCATGAGGTCCTGGATCCCATCTCTAACACTGCAAGAAAACATAGAATCTTCTTTTTTAATTATACATAATAACTGGCCTATTGTAGTTAACATACATGAAGCCTTTTATTTAATTTTTTTTTTTGAGACAAGGTCTATGTCGCCCAGGTTGGCTGTAAAGTTTCTACCCTCCAGTTTCCACTTCCCAACTGCTGGATTACAGTCATGCCTGACTCACAGTGAGTGCTTCCTTCTGTAAGTAGTGGTCATTTTTTGTGAAAGACGAAAGACTCCATTGCATCATCTTTACGCATGTGCGTGATGTTCTCTGATCCTATTCACTCTCAGTATCACCAGGCTCCCTCCCTCTTCTCACTGGTCCTTCTCTTCCTCCAATGGATTTTAAGTCCACATTCTTCATTGTTTTTCCGGGCCTGGATTGTTTCACTTAACATAGTTATCTCCAGCACACCGTTTTTTCCAATAAATATCATAATTTCACTTTTTCTTTATGGCTGAATTGTTTTCCATTGTTTATAACATACTCCAGTTTCCTTCTCCATCTCTGTGTTTATGGATACCTGGGCTGAATGCAAAGCTTGCTACTGTGATGAGTGCAGATGAATTGGTGTCCCTATGGAATGCTATCTTTGACTCCTTAGGATATGGATGCAGACACAGTATCCTGGATCATATGGCCTTTCTAATTTCATATTTCTCAGGAGCACTGATATATATAGTGGCTGATTTTGCTCACATTTTTACAGCCATATTTAAGGGTTCAATTTTCTTGTATCCTCAACAGCAATCATTGTTTGGTCTCTTAATGAGAACTCTTCTGACAGCAGTAAGATGGAATCCCTACATTATTTTGTTTGCATTTTTTCTGATGGCTGAGGATGCCAGTTCTTGAGTATATAAGTGTATTCCTTGTTATGATGGGACATATTGGTATAGTTAGATATAATAATGCTGAGTTGCCTGACTCCTATTTTTCTATTGTGCATAAGACAGGTACAATTTGAATGTCATAACTGCACTAGTGTTTGGTTCTTTGCCTTTTATCTCTTTCAAATGCCTTTACCATTGTGAATAAAAACACATGGAGGTTTGCTATTTGTTGCAGACTTACCTACTGGCTCTCTGTGCTAAGAGCTATGTGAAGGCCATATGTCTCCAGTGGACAAGCAACTTACACCTCAGGCTGAGTATAATGTCAGGAAGTGTCGAAAGTTATAGCTTGAGGGTTCTGGATTGCCCTGGCTTTCGTTGTCATCTAGATATCCATTGTCATTCCTACAAAGTATTATCTTCAAGCACATTGAGTGTTTCTTAGCCATCTAAAATGTAAGATGATACTAAGAATGACCAACACTCCCTCTTCAAAATAAAGGTCAAATAGCCTTGATTTAAGAGCTGGAAATGTTTGCATCTTTTTAGCATGGTACTTTGGGAATGATCCCAAATCTAAACCTGAAGCTCATTTATGTTTGATACACAACTTAGTCACAGCTGATAAAGAGATGGCCATGCTGGTTACTTCTGTTAACTTGACACAAACTAGAGTCACATGGGATAAGAAACCTTAACTGAGGAAATGCCTCCATCAGTTGATTTGTGGCACACCTGTGGGGTTATTTCTTGATTATTGATTAATATGGGATGACCCAGATCACTGTGAGCAGCACTACACCAAAACAGGTGTTTCTGGGTCATATAAGGAAGCAAAATGAACAAGGCAGGAGGAGCAAGCCACAAAGCAGGATTCCATCATTATTTCTGGCTCAGTTCTTGCTTGGGCACCTGCCCTGGCTTCCCTTAGTGATGGACTGTTATCAGGAAATATAAGAGAAAATAAACCTTTTCCCATCAGATAGTTGTTTATGATTATGGTGCTTATCACAGCAACAGAAAGTAAGCTAGGACAGTGATCTTATTTGGTAAATTCAGTGCTTGTGTTACCGAGGGGCCTTTTAAGGATATCAGGTGGGGAATTTCCCAAGTGTGGCTTTTTTTGTACTTAAAAAGAATCAGAATTGGGAAAAATTTGGATGTTAGACTTCCAGATTACAAATATCCAACCAATATTGGCAGATTTCTGAAATAGAGACAAACATTTGGAGTTGAAAAACAGAAATCCACTCCTAAAAGAAAAGCAGGATTCCCACTTTTAAATTTAGGTAGTAGAGTTGTGTATTGTGTGCTCCCTTCCTTCTTGCCTTGACTCTGAATAACATAGCAATAGCTGTCAAGGAATTGGCAGAGAGAGGTCACTGGTTACAGTTTTCTTCAAAACATGCTGCTTCATAAAAATGTAGGTCTTCAGCCTCTGTGACATAGAAATCTGCAAGGACAAAAAACAAAACACTCAAATGCTGCAGCTCTCTGAGCTTGGCAGGTGCCACCGACTAGCTGGTAACCACCAAGGCTGGAGGAAGCCTGTCTCACCGACTGGGCTTTCTCTCTACTGACCTCATGCCTGTGCACAGTCCTTTGAACAGATTGTGCCAGCCTGGTGCCAGGTAACTGCCTTTCAATTTCTATTCTTGCAGATCCCTTACTTCCTGCAGGAATGTGGGCTGTGCACACACCCTTGCTTTGAAGCTCAGATACATAACACCAACCTGGGAAGTTGGGAAACCTTCCAGGGTGGTTTGTGTCCCCACTGAGTAGATTCTAAGCTAGATCAGGCTGCAGGCTGCCCTAGTAAAGAACTGTTTATGTGAAGTCTGAGACAGCCTCACTGACTACTGTACAATGTAGTTCTGTTGTGTGTGACACATGCTATTGATTTGTTAGAATGTGTGAGGCTCCTTGTGTTTGGTTGGGAGTCTAGACAAGGTTATCAGTGTGCTATTTCCTGGCTTTGTCCTGTGAAAATGAAGAAAGTCCAATTTCATGGGCAAACATTGATTGATATGCAAATGGACTCAATAGCAGGGGGGAGCCATTCACTGAATCCACCTCAGCTTGTGCTGAGGCCAGGTTTTGGCCCATCTCCAAAGGCAAAAGATTAGCAAAGACCACTGCTGGGGTGGGATAGAATCACAAAATCTAGGAGGGTAGACTTGCTGAAGTCAGGAGGTGGCTTATAGAAGCAAAGGGTGACAGTGGCCAAACTCCCCAAATCAAGCTGATTCTCAGCTCTCAGGGAATGAGCACTGAGAAACTCTTGTATGATTCAGAGCTCAGACTCTACATTGGGGTGGTCCAGATGTGTTCATCCAGGCAACAAGAACATAGTTGAGGCCCAAAGGTTTGCTTCAGTAGGCTGGACCACCAAGTACATCCCGAGAGCAGTGCTGAGATTCAGGTCCTCCAGCTTGACAGAGAATAGAACACCCATGAACGAGTAGAGGTTGGGAGCACACTAAGAGGCTGAGAGCACACTATCATGGTGGTGCATCCTCCAGGGGAGGGGATCCTGGGGACCGGATGTCCTCAGATCTGTGGTTGTGCTGCCTGCACTGATTTTGGTGACACGTGGCACCTGCCTCCAATACGAAAGTCATTGGCACTAAGTGTTGGCTTTCAGGAGGTTGAACCCAGCAGCTCCCCCTAGAGGAATACTAGCGTGGGAACAGCATGTATCTTGAAGAGAGTAGTAGTGTCACTTTACTGTTTAAAATTAAAAGGTGCTTTAAAATATGATTCAAGGGTGGTAGGAAGTAGTCTCTGCACAGCAGTGTTGCAGAACACCCAAAAGGGTTTCCCAACTTCTGCTGGTGCTATTCACTTGAGCTCGTGGGAGTGTGACTAAATCCCTGCCCCCACCCCTCTCCAGGCCTAGCACCCTTGGACTACAGCCAGACAATGCTCCCTCCAGCATGCACACAGACAGAGGCAGTCACCTCTAATTACCAGCCTGTATCTGTGAAATGACCCCATTGCCTGCCTGTGTGGCTTGGATGGGAAATGACCTTGATACTGGCCCTCCGGGCACGTGGAGTTTCAAGGATTTCACCCTTCGAGTTTTGCTTTCATATAAGTAAAAGTATGCCAGTGCTTTGCAACTCATCAGGTTCCTATTTTCTCACCAATTGCTACAAACATGGTACTTGCAGATTTTCGGATGAAGAATATAATCATGTTTTTGAACTATGCTTTTCTTTCGACGCCTGCTTGGGGGAGTTACAAACCACAGGAGTCAGTTAATATATCAAAGATGTTTATTGCTTTTCTTTCGGCACACGACACACGGCTTCATAGCTTCTTATGGGAGGAATCTCAGACACAGGCTCTGGGAAGGAGGCCAACCATGAGCACTTGATTGTCACTACCAGAACACTAGGGTGCCAAGGGTGCCATTCATCACTGTCATTCTCCCTGGACTTCTGTTTAGCCTTGGTGACCTGTGGGTTAATTAAAGCAGAACAGCATATCTTTGGCCTTTATAGACACACGAATCAGACCAACCATATACACCACTATTCAGAATAATCTTAAAATATGTGTAGATGTATGTTTATACATATATATGTATATATATATATATATACACACACACACAAGATATACAGATCATATATATATATATATATATATAAATCAATTCAAGAATGATGAAATTGAGACTTTAAAAATGTATTATATTATAAAAACTGGTAACTTCATAATGAGTTGATTGATTAGTCCCACAGTTAACTGATCATTATTAGAACCTGAATCAGAATTTGCCTTTTTTTTTTTTAAGATAACAAACATTACTTTTATTTTACTTTTGGTTACTTATTAAGGGACTTTTGTATTTTTTATTTCAAAAATTACCTTATTAATAATGAGTGAGTGTGTGTACAGGGGTTGTCACGTGTATAGATGCAGGGACCAGCATGGCGTGGCATAGGAGCAGAGAACAGAGGCTAAATTTCAGAAGTGAGTTCTCTCCTTCCACCATGGACTCTTGGAATCAACCTCAGGTCATTATGCTTGCAAAATTGTCACTTTTACCCACAGAGCAATTTCGAAGGCCCTTGTACTCTCTCTTAAATGTGTTTAGTGTTGGCATACTTGCATCTGGTTTCTGTACAAATTTTTAAGTGGAGCTTACCATTATGTGAGTGCTGAGCATGAGATGATTGCACATGAAAATACTGAGTTCTTCTCCTAGATGGTGCAAGGTGGTGCATATGGCCTAAGAAGGTGCACCGTATCTTAGGTGAAGTTTGCCAGTATCTTGGGAGAAATTTTTTGGCCTACCAGGAGCAACAAAAAGAAACAGTTTTTCATCCAAAGGTTGTAGCTACGGAGTCTTGAGAACATGGGGTCTGATGGAAGTCAGTGTCTCCCAGATTTCTCGTGATCTGACTGTTCCACATTTTGATCTTTACTTATTTCATCAAAATGAATTGCACTGAGCTGTACCAAGCATTTAGTCACGGTACAGACGTCATTGTTCCATTGTGTTTGCTCAATGATGCCCCAGAAAGATGAGAAGGGGCAGGAGCCCTCCCCCAGGAATCTGGTTAAAGCCTCTCCCCAGAGGCAAAGCAGGAATTACCACGGAATTAATGACTGGTTAAAGCCTTCTTACTTCCCACTTATAAACTTAGTTTTCTAGGAATCTCACTAAACCTCTCATGTAACCCTAGTGGCTTTGGGTATTACCCTATCAGATTATAATTCCACACCAGATATCTCCAGAGCCACCCTCTAATCTCGATTATCAAAAGAGAGAGAAGAAAAGGAAAATAAAGTTCCTTAGCCATCATTTGAGGCACAACTTGAGAACCACACAGAGCATGACTAGAGCCTAACACTTGCAATCTGCTCACATGTGGTCTCATCTTTCTGCGTGCTTCTCTTTCTTCTAACCCTCATGCTTAGTCTACATTAAGATATATTTATTAACATTTCCAAAACTGCTTTATACTGGCTAGTCCTAAAATTCTCTTCTACATCAAATCCCAGTTTGATCTGAGTTGAGGTCCTGAAAAGCTTAGGGGGACTCCTGGAGCTGTGCGAGTGTCTATTACTACTAATAGGTCCTAGTGTATTTTTCCTTTCTAGGTCTTCCTGCTTTTCTGTACACTCCAGACCCCATTCTCTACTGCCATGCATGGGACTTCTGCACTTCGCAGATGTGTGCTTCCCATGGCAGCCTGATGAATCACTGTAGAAAGGCATAGTCTGCTGGCTCTTTCCTGGGAATGAAGTCTAACCTGGGCTGGAGGACAGCTCTCCGGAGACTAATTCTCACTAGCTCTCCCTTACACAACACTCCTTTTTGCTAAAATCAAAGCAAAACAAAAGAAGCAAATAGAAAAAACAAAACCAAAAAAAAAAAACAAAAAAAAAACAAAAAAAAAACCAAAACAAAAAACCCAAGGGAACTGCAGAGATGGCTTGTGTTTAAGGGCATTGGATGCTCTTCCACAGGACCTGGGCTTGACACACAACACTCTCATGGCAGCTCATAGTCCCTGAGGATTCATTGTCCTCTTTTGGTCTCTTCTTTTCTTCCATGGGCACCAGGCATGCAAGTGGTACACAAACATACATGCAGGTAAAATACATATACAATAAAAATTAAAAGGACTGAGGATATAACTTAGTAAAAATATATATACGCAATATAATATATAGACAGCTATATACAAATACACACACATATAATGCTGAGCATACACAAAATTATGGGTTTAAATCTCAGCATGTTCTGTAATCACTGGACTCTGGAGTTAGAGGCAGGAGGGTCAGAAGTTCAAGGTCATATTCTCCAACATAGGGAGTTCAAGGCTCTGCTGGAACACAGAGTGATACCCTGTCTCAAAAGAATGCACACACACACACACACACACACACACACACACACACACACACGAACCTGTCTGTCTGTCTCTCTCTCTCTCTCTCTCTCTCTCTCTCTCTCTCTCTCTCTCTATCTATCTATGATCTATCTACTTATCTATAGTATGTAGTATATCTGGACATAGCTCAGTGGTGGAGCACTTGTCTAGCAGGTACAATGCTCCAGCACTTCAACAACTGTGTAATGAAAGCTAAAGATAACTATATTCACTATAGAAAGACTGGACTGATGTTATTTTTCTGTATTTTCTGTAAATACACCTTAATATTCACATCCATTTCTTCATTATCTCAATTTCTGATAAACAGTCTTCTTTTTGATAATCTATTTATATATTTTAAACAGACCAACAATTAGACAAATCAATTTATGGAAACTAGTAGCAGAGAATAAATATGCATATTATCACTCTGACATATTTTATCTATATATTAAATATGAGTTCTTATGTCAGTTTAAATGTCTTTAGAAAAATGTGGCAACTTTTTATTTTCTTTCACTGAAAATAAATTTTTCCCATAGAATATAATCTGATTACAGCTCCTCCTCCACAAACTCCTCCCAGTTCCTCCCCACATACTCTCCCATCAGGAATAACCCATTTCCATTTCTCCTTAGAGAACAAACTGACATTCAGGGGATAATAATAAAATAAAATAAGAGAGAACAAAAACAGACATCAGAACAGAACAAAACAAACACACAGAAGGAAAAGAGCCCAAGAACAGGTACAAGAAACAGATATAGATACAGAGATGCATTCATTTGCACACTCAGAAATTCCCAAAACCCACAAAACCTAGAAGCCATACTAGATGTAGAGGAAGTGAAAAATAAAATAAAAGAAAAGAAAAGAAAATTTAAAAAGAAAAAAGAAAGGAAGAAAACACAAAGAAAAAGCTATGGCTTGATGTTATGATACAAAGACCCTCTAAAGGCGCTGTTGAGTTTGTTTTCTGTTGGCCATCTACTGCTAGGCATGGAGCCTACCCTTACCAGCAGTTTCTCCAGTGAGACTCCCTTAGAAAGAAAGAAATTTTTCATTTGCAAGTGGTTATCAGTTGGAGATGGCATCTGTGTTAGGATTGAGGGCATGTGCACGTGCTTACTTCCCCTCTCAGTGCTTGGACCCCATCTGGTGCAGTCCCCTGCAGACCTTGTGCATTGTGCCTCTGTCTATGTGAGTTCATATGTGAATTGTCAGTCCTGTTGTCTTCAGAATGCCTTGCTTCTTTGGCATCCTCAATCCATGCTGGTTCCTACATTCTTTTCACCTCATCTTCTACAGGGTTTTCTGAAATTTAGGTGAAGAATTTGATGGAGACATCCCATCTAAGGTTGAATGTTCCAAGGTTGCTCACTCTCTGCATAATGTCTGGCTCCAGGTCTTTGTATTTATTCTCATGTGCTGCAGGAAGAAGCTTCTCTGATGAAGGTTGAGCAAGGTACTGATCTATTACTATAGCAGAACATCATTAGGAGTCACATAGTGCTACTTCTTTTTGTTTGTTTGTTTGTTTGTTTGTTTTTAAAAGAGTATCATCTTCTTTTTTAACCTAGGTCCCAAGGCTATCTAGTCTCAGATTCTTGGTCACCCAGAGAGAGACAGGTAATAGTTCCATCTCATAGAGTGGTCTTTAAACAAAATCAGATATTGACTGGTTCATCCCAAAGCTTTCTGACAACATTCTACTAGAATATCTTGCAGATAGGGCACAATTGTTGATCAAAGGGTTTGTGGCTAGGTTGGTGTTTACATTTCTCCTTTGCTAGCATACAGAATAGATTGTAGTACCAAGAACACTGACCCATAAGGGTAAAGAAAGGTTCTAAGGTAACACCAGCTATATTTCTCCATGTTCAATGACTTGTGTAGGCTTTTCTGTTTGTTTGTTTCAGAAATGGGGTCTTGCTGTCAGTTTGTGGAGAACAACCTATATTTTTGGCAATAAGTATGTATTGTTTGTGTATTTCCAAGCATCCCCTTTGGCCAACTTAATAGATATAACCTATTTCCAGTACCGGAAACTTGAT
This sequence comes from Uromys caudimaculatus, assembly GCA_028551405.1. Lineage (NCBI taxonomy): Eukaryota > Metazoa > Chordata > Mammalia > Rodentia > Muridae > Uromys > Uromys caudimaculatus. Next base: position 59,369,787 of record CM052708.1, on the reverse strand, counting down.
TTGGAAACAAGAGATAGCCAGTTGGGGCTGTGTCTCCCACGTTATTTGGAGATTTCATTGAGTTCACTTTCAGTTACATAGATACTTTAGAAATGTCTACTCTGTTACATTCCATATTACCACATTATTTTAGTTGCTTATGCCCCAGAGATATAAGACAAGTTTCTATTGCTGGAGACCTTATGCACTTCAGAAACAGGGTCCGTAGACTTTGAGATAGAACTGACATCAATGTTCCCTCTCTGAGGACTAGTTTTCATGGTACCAGAAAGCTTCCAAAGGAAGGAAGTGATACACATACTTCTGTGGTAACTAACAGCTCTCTAGTTGGACCTAAGATCCACTTCTCAAAGGGAAACCATGTCTGGTACTAGAAATGTAGCTAACTACTCAATGCGAGTGAAATCACAGATATTGGAGGAAAATTTACAACCATTAATTTACTTAACTAGCATAATTTCGGTGGGTGGAGACCTCTGCCTGGGTCACCAGGAGTCCATAGCCAACGAGCGCCAGGAGAAAGCTACTCTCCCAGGAGCGTGGAAAAGCCGTGAGTGGGGTTAAGGGGAGCAACACTGCTCACCAAGACCTGCCTGGAACTGGCGAGATACAGGGCCTGAGGAGAACTTGGGGACAGCAAACTTCTGAACATTCCGGTTTCCATCTGTGGGTGGAGACCTCTGCCTGGGCCACCAGGGGGTCTATGCCTGGGGACCTCAGCCTGGGCCACAGGGCTCCAGGAGAGAGAGCAGGTATCCCAGGGGTGCTGACACACCTTTGAGCACAGGCAAAACCACCACTTCTGTTCAAACTCACTGGAACAAGAGGGACCCTTGCAGAGCCATCAGGACATAGGAACAGCTGGGGACAAGATCCTTCTGATTTCTGTTTGCACCCCAGAGCTGACCCTGTGCCACAGCTCTCCAAACCCAAACATCTCTCAGAGAGAGCTCGTCTTCAAGGAGTATTGACACAGAGGCCTGCAGGAGGGGCAAGCCACAACCAGACAGAGTAAGATCAGTTAATATCAGAGTTAACAAGATGGCAAAAGGCAAGGGCAAGAACATAAGGAACAGAAACCAAGAGTACTCAGCACTATCAGAACCCAGCTCACCCACCACAGCAAACCCTGGATACCCCAACACACCAGAAAAGCAAGTCTCAGATTTAAAACCATTTCTCATGATGATGATAGAAGACTTTAAGAAAGAAATGAATAACACCCTTAAAGAAATACAAGAGAACAGAGATAAACAACTAGAAGCCTTTAAAGAGGAAACACAAAAATCCATTAAAAATTACAGGAAAACACAATCAAACAGGCAGAATTACAAGAAAACACAATCAAACAGACAAAGGAAATGAACAAAACGATCCAGGAGCTAAAAATAGAAATAGAAACAATAAAGAAATCACAAAGGGAGACAACCTTGGAGTTAGAAAACCTAGGAAAGAGATCAGGAGTTATTGATGTAAGCATCACCAACAGAATACAAGAGATAGAAGAGAGAATCTCAGGAGCAGAAATACCATAGATAACATCAACACAATAGTAAAAGAAAATGCAAAATGCAAGAAGCTTCTAACCCAAAACATCCATGAAATCCAGGACACAATGAGAAGACAGAACCTAAGGATAATAGGTATAGAAGAGAGTGAAGATTCCCAACTTAAAGGACTAGTAAATA